>CM059266.1:12666211-13078711 GCA_030347295.1 Setipinna tenuifilis | reverse complement strand
TCCCATGAAGAACAGAACAGATGTTTCCCCAAAGTGAGCGCAAAGAGGTTTATTTTGAAGAAAGATGAATCATAGCGGAATTACTTCTTTTCTTATGATCTGGCCTATGGAAATATCTGCATGATAATTACCTATTTATTAATTACTATTACACTATATGACTAATATGCAAACTGGACGTACGTACCGCTTTTGCGTGCACATGTTTTGTAATGTTTTCTGTTGTGGAGATGGATTCCAACTTGTAACAACATGCTAATAATTCCTACTGATGCCCTGTGTAAAAACACAAAAATATCAATCAACAATTCTTCAAAAGCCCTCAACTTTTTTCACGTTGTTATCTGTGCCTCTTTTTTAAATACTTTTTTATGTTCAAGATACGGCTCTCCATTACTGGAAATACTCACTAACAGATGAAAGGAAGATAGATAGATAGACAGACAGACAGACAGACAGACAGATAGACAGATAGATAGATAGATAGATAGATAGATAGATAGATAGATAGATAGAATCTTTTACAATCTCTGGGCTGCACCGACGGGCCACTGTTTCACCCACAGAGGGCCTGAGCTCTCCTGGGCTGCAGGTGAATGCCGCAGGCTGTGCTGTCATCTGGGCTCATTAACTGTCCCCAGAGAGAGAAAGTGTGTGTGTGTGTGTAGGTGTGTGTGTGTGTGTCCATGCGTACGCACACATGTTTATGTGTGTGTGTGTGTGTGTGTGTGTGTGTGTGTGTGTGTGTGTGTGATGGAGAGAGAGTGTGTGTGTCAACAGGTGACCTGTTAACAGGCAGAAGGGTCTGTGTTAGACATGAGGGCTTTTGTGCCCCCCATACCCCCCCACTCCACCCCCCTTGTGTGAAGGGCCATGGTCAGGGTGGACAGGGATGGTGAGCTTTGGCAGAAGGCAGAGGTCAGGACCCCAAAATGGCAGTTTATTTTTAGTTGTAACAAGGCTGCTATTTAAGGGCCGGAGAAAAGGTGGTCCAGTAATTACTGCCCCCTCACGAATCATACCACCCCCCCCCCCCCACCCACACACACACACACCCTAAAACACACCTCAGCCTCCACCCCCCACGCTCACTACGCCAAACGGATCCATCTGCGAGCACACCAGGAGGTCTGCTGTGCCACCTCCCCTGTCTCTGCATCTACACTGTGTGTGTGTGTGTGTGTGTGTGTGTGTGTGTGTGTTTAGACACCCACTCACTGTTCTCTGCACCTTTGGAGGACATAAGTAATTATAACCTGCTTCTTTACAGAGGTTAATTACAAAGTCATTTGCACCCACAGGCAGGCACAGTGCAGGGGAGCCATTTTGAAAGTACACTACATTACGTTTAGCAGCTACAACGCAACTCCCAGGCTCACCTGTCTCATGTAGACAAGCTATTACAGTTGGAATGAATTAATGAAGACTTTATTGCCATTGTAAGCTAGGCAAACAACAAGATTGGAGGTGCAACTGCTGTTGGTGTATAAATTAGAGACTTGCACGCATGCGTGCGCATGCACACACACACACACACACACACACACACACACACACACACACACACACACGTACACACACACACACACATACACAATATAGATCCTGCAAATCTGAAAGAATGCATTCAAAAGGAAGATACAAACCTGTCAAATGCAAACGACTTCTTTTCCCTCAAGTAGCCCCAGAGTGCTGTAGGATTAGGGCTTGGGAGGAGGCGAACATCTGCACAGACGCCTATGAGCACACACCTGGCCTGAGTGCTGTCCCGGGACCAGTGGTCTGGCTAGTGTTAGCCGGGTTTAGGAATTGCTAAGTAATTGGATAGATCTGTCCACGTCCTTGCAGAGGAAGGGTGCTTAGTTTGACTTAAAACAGCCATGTTTGTGCAGCTTGCATTCACCGGAACTACAGAATTCCCCTTTTCCAGGTCTGTCCTCTTTAAAGAACTTTTTCTCTCACCCTTTCTCTTTTTACCCCCCTCTCCTTCTCTCTCTCTCTCTCTCTCTCTCTCTCTCTCTCTTTCTGTGAGGTTGCATATTATTTCACATTTGTGTTTTCACATCTGTAACCCTCTACAGTGCACAACCTGTAGATATTTACCAGGATTAGTGATTCTTTTGATTTGCACAAGATGTATTATGGATATGAATGAACTAATTAAGGACAAAAAAGTGACTTTAACACACTAAACAATTCCCTGTGTCGAAATGCAAATGAATAAAACCAAGCAACTAACTGATTTCTTTCCGTATAATTTAATATAGCACTATTAAAAGCAGAAGACATAGAAGAGAAGAGATATAAGCCTGCTTATATCGTTGGAATTATTGAAAATCCACTCATGCATTCCCATGCTATCCTAAGTGTGTGTGTGTTTGTGCGTGCGTATGTGTGTATGTGTGTGTGTGTGCGTGTCTGTGTGTGTGTGTCTGTGTTTGTGTGCATGCATGTGTGTCTGTGTTTGTGTGCATGCATGTGTGTGTGTGTGTGTGTGTGTGTGTGTGTGTGTGTGTCAAAGCTGAGAATAGGCTGAATGCAGTGGTTAGCATAGACCATTGCCTGTATATAAGATGTATCATATATACAGTCTTTGGCATAGACATTTCTGACTATTCTTCCCATGGCCCAGAGGAGAGTGTGATGGCACATTCTCAGCAATGGGCTGAAACACTGCTGTCTGGGGAAAACCTCAGGTGTTTTTCATTTTCATCCCTGAGGTGGGAGTGCTTTAGGGCTGCTTCCCTAAGAAGCCCATGCTCGGCTCTAGAGTGGGGCAGGGCTTAGTCCAAATACAACTTTGGAATTGTCTAATGGAATACAAACCAACAGAACCAAAGAAACCTGAATATTCATTAGTAGCCCTAGTTTAGTTTGCCTAATGATGCAAATAGCCTCTAATCATTCCATTATTTTAAAATGTTCATGACATGTTAAAACATGTTTTTTTTCTTCTTCTTCTTCTTACGTGTATGTGTGTGATCATTGTTAAACACTTTGTAGAAGTTTCTAAGGTTGGGGCGTCTTCATTTTTTTTTCACTAAATGCTCCTGATGTCCCTAAATGTGCCTGATATTACAACACCTAATGGAAACAGACGAGCAGGTTTACTCACCGGTGCTAAGGCCCAAGGAAAAGTCTCATGCTGGCCCTGGTCTTAAATGGAAAAATGCCACAAGTGTCTCCTGGCTTTCCTACAGTGTAATTCTGTTTGTTAGTTTTGGCTACATGGACTTTGGATACATCTCAATATCTTCCTGCTCTTTTTTTTTCACTCAACTTCCCGGAGGGTCCTGCCTCACCTCTCCTCCCTCTCTCCCTTCCACCCACCCACCCGCTCACCGTGCCTTTTTCTTTCCCGTCATCTGACGTCCGTCTCTCTCCCCCACATCACATCCCGAGGGCCCTGTGATCTTACCAGGGTTGGGGTCATTCATTAGGACCACTCCTGACAGCTTAATTTGGGGGTTCCAGGCTGGCCCCCTGCCACGAGCCCAACAAGCTGTCATTAAGGTGACCAAAGTCACCAGGGAGGAACCACAACCCTCCCACCCACCCCCCCAACCCCCCAACCCCTTACCACCCACCACCACACCCACGCCCCTCTCACTCCAACCCCTGTCTGTTTGATGGGACCCAGACCCCACCTTTTGGTCTCCCGTGGACTCGCTCCCCTTCATCCCTTTCACCCTTGACCCCCAACACCACTCGCCATTACACAGGTGTCCCGGTGAGGGCAAAGCTCTGTTGGGTTGAAACATCGACAAACAGTGGCCGGCTGGCCCAGTATGCTGACTTTTGTTCATCCTAGGTTAGGGTTAGGGTTAGGGTTAGGGTTAGGTTCATGTCCATCTCCTCCTTTGTCCCTCCATGTTCACATGCAGACATACTGTATCCCAGTGGACATACAGCATGTTCCGGTAAGGACACAAACTCACTTTGGTCTTCTATCAGATCCAGCTTTCACATGAATCATTGAGGTTGCAGTCAAGCCCAGTGCTGGCACATGCATAAGTCCTCTTACCTGCAGTGAGACGCTGCCATTTTGAGACAGGTTCAAAGCAGGCATTTGAGCATGTTTGTACAGGTGTGGTGAGGTCAGATGGCTGTGAGGTCACTTTTGGGAGTCAGCAGAGTAGTAGCGCCATGCACATCCAGGTCCAGGTGCCGGACAAAGATACATGTATGAGCAAAGGAAATAAATGTCCACATACCGGAGAACAGCTACCAGTATTTGATTTACTAAAACAGCAGCAGTGTTTTTTAGGCTATGTCCACAGTGTTTTGTTTCAAAATAGAAATTAAATGAATGAGTTGTCATTTTTCTGCCTATTGTCCTCATGAGTCAGTTGTTTTCGGGCTCTGACATATGTGAATCAGCAGGTATGAAACTGCACAGACACAAAAAAAAACTGTGTGTGGATGGAAACTGGTTCTGAAACGGTAAAAATGGACTGATGTGGATGCAGCCAAAATCCAACAGTCTTCTGTAGGCATATGTAGTCCATTTATTCCCTTGACTATTGACAATTAATATGAAAATGGTGTGCGATCAGATTTGGGCAGCTTTCAGTTTCTATTTTCATCTAGGTCAGGTGTTGACCCTTCGCCCAAAATCTGAAGTCTGAAACTACAGAGATTTCGTAGAGGATTTGTTGGCATTCAACTTCAGAGAGTTGGGAAATGCTAAACACAGTACATTTGTAAGTGAATGTAAAGAGACAGTCACATGAGGTGGTAAACCTGGCCTCAGAGAGCACAAGTCCATAGCACATATTTGTCTCAACCATTTACTAAACTAGCATATTCTAGTTTGCACAACCATAGAGCCAGGCACAAGTAGCTAATTAGTGAAATCACCAGTGTTATGTGCACAGATACAACAACTACATGGCAGGGCTTTTACTATAGGAATCCAGTGTTTCTCACTGCTGCTAATCACTTTGTTGAAAAAAGTCTAGCTAACATTTTGCCTTACCTAAAGATTGTGTTCATTTCCATATTCACCATAGCACTAACCACAGCGGGTAAAATAGTACATGCTCAGTGACCAGAAATGTTTTGAGAAATGTTCTTTCTGTTCTTATGAGATGTACAGTTTGATTTTTAACTTTTAATATTTATTTTGCCAAGATGGCTGCCGATGACAAAACTGACATATAAGGATTTAGAATGGCTACAATTGATGTCACAGAAATTTGGTACACAGAGGTAGGTTCGTCTTATTTCTGTAAGAACAAGTTTCACTGTCCAAGTTATCTAACAGTTGTTTCAGATCAGTATTATCATATGTTTTTATTTAACCTGAAGTAGTCAGACATGTTAGCTGCCAAATCTAGTCTGCTATGTGATTGAGAGATTACCATTCATCTTGACCCCCCCACCCCCTCACACACACACACACACACACACACACACACACACACACAAACCCACACACACACACACACACACACACACACACACACACAATCTCTGTCTCTTTCTCTCTCTGTGTGAAAGACAATAATTGAAAATTGTTACATTTCATTTCTGGTATGGTATACTAAAGTTAGTGAACTTAAATTATTATTCATGCAACCTATTTAATACAACATTACGACCTTTTGCTGAGAGCTGCTGTCAGCTTGAATTTCAAAGTCTTCACTCATAATGTTTCTTTCTATCTCTCTCTGTCTCTCTGAAGATCACTTCTTCATCCCTTACTATTTTGTAAGCTTCTGTCTGTCTGTCTGTTTGTCTGTCTGACTGACTGTCTGTCTGACTGACTGACTATGACTTTCTGAAGTCTTTTTTGTTCTACTCCTTCTAATTCCTTAATGCTTTACCATCAGGGCATCTCTTCAGTAATTGTACTTCTTCAGTTACTTTAAAAAACGCTGTAGGTCTTATTCAAAGGACCTTTCATATTGTCCACACTGAGATCTGGCTGGGGAATGCTGCTCTGGCTGTCGGTGTAGGCCTGCTGCCCTCGTTTTCTCCCAACTGGGTGTGCAGAAAGTCTGACTGCCTGTTGCTTTGGTCCCATGCCCCTGTAGCTGCTGATCCCTATCTGAGAAATAAACGACTGGCGCTTAGTAGCGGGGCTTCCGTTGCAATTTGCCATCCCCCCAGGGAGAGCTGAGCTCCAGCTTGAAACCAGTTCATGTGTGTCTGTGCAAAAGCAAAGACCAAACTGTCACTGCAAATGCAGCCTCGACGCTGAAATAGCCCGTGATCCCTCTCGCCTCCGCATGCGGGGTGTATGGTTTCTCCCCGCTAAAGACGCTGTCTCGTCTTGGGGTGAGCTGAAAACTCCTGGGGTTAAATGTCCAAATCTGCCCCTCAATGTCAAAAAAAAAAAAAGATTGGTTCACCATTTTTGTCTGCTGATTTTTTGCTCCACGGCCAAGAGGACTTTTCATGCAGCAAAGCTTGAGGGGCAATTTCAGGATTAAGCCAAAACGGTCCGGTCCAAAAAAGGTCCAATCTAAGGCCTGGGGGGAATTTTCTCGAGCGCTCCATCCCAGAAACAAACCATCGGCGGCTAGAATGTCAGTGCTTGGGGAATGAAACTGAGAAAGTTGAAAGCTTGTTGAGAAGGGGAGAGCGAAAAAGACTGGTACAATATTGATTTAGCTGCACATTGTGGATGACACCATTAATCATGAGTCGTAGCACTGTGCTTGTGTGTGTATGTGTTTTTGTTATTTTAATCTGACAAAGCTTGAAGGAAAGCAAAGCTCAAGGATAAGATAACCTCCACCAGTGGACATCTGGTAACACTTCACAATAATTGCTGTGAAACCCTGAAGATCTGAGGCGAAATTCCAGCATGTTTTTTTTTTTCTTTTCCTTCACTGTTTTTCCTTGTGTTTGAATAAAGGTGGATTTTCTTTCAGTCTGCCAGTAATACATTATCTGATCCCCAAGTATTTCTTTGACAATTTGGTGGCAGACAACAATATGCACCTTCTTTTAACAGTAAGTGGGCATTATCTCTAAAGCTGAAAACAACTGTTTTATGTTTCATCAGAAGAACATTATCTCACCTTCTAGTCTCCCTTTATCTAATTCATTTCCTTCAAGAGTGCCTGTCTAATATCTTTTATACATTATGTCATAAAGAGCTTTAGTATCCCCCAAATAAAGTGAAGACCTGTTAAAATTTTAAACAGTTGCTTAAATCCTCTAACAAAGAACACCATCGAGTGCCACCTAGAAGAAGGTGTCGTCGTTCAGACAAATTATGGCAGACATTTGCTTTCTCAACACACTTTCTCCCTATATACATATTAGGCCCCTTTTGCACATCTGCACATCTTGTGGCAGGTGGAATCGTGTAAACATTTTAATGACCAGCAAACAGCCCTGTGGAGTTCTTTAAAGGTGACTTGGCAGCACAGCGCACGTCATCTGTGCCCCATGCAGCAGGCCTAGGGTAGTGGATTCATGGCGGGGCAGATCAGTGCCTCCTGGGCCGCAGTTCAGACGAGGCCACCGGCATCGGCGCAGGATGGCACCACCCCGTCTCCCGACTTGCCTTGCCTCTCATCTCTCCAGTTCAGCTGGTTGTCCCCCACCCTGTGCCCACCATGCCAGGCAGTGGCACAGGTCCCTAAACCCCTGTCACCCCTCCCGCTTCACCCGCCTCACCCCAGCCCCAACCCCAGCCCCAACCCCAACCCCAACCCCACCCCGAGACGCCCGCAGTGCTCTGATTACAGGGACTAATGAACCACAACCAGGAAGGGGCACAGCCAGGCGGCCGACCAAACCTCCCCCACTGCACGCCCGCCCCTCGCCACCATCATGTGTACCCAGGGCCCCCCATGCCTCCCGGGCCGACCTCCAGGATGCAGACCGTGGGTCGGGTAAACAGTCTTGGCTGGGGGTGGGGGAGCGAAGGGTGGAGAGATTGGCATCTTTCAGGCCTCCAGGGAGAGAGAGAACATTGGGACGGCCTGCTGGGGACAGGGGGTAGACATAGCGGGAGGGCCAAGGATGTGAGGTAGGGGTGGGGGTGGGGGTGGTGGTGGTGGGGGTTGCTGCTGCTGTGGTTTCTTTAACTAAACTTTGATGCAGCTCATGCCACCCACCCTCTGTGCCTCTCTTTGAGGTTCACCGTAACCCCCCCCCCCCTCCTCTCCCCCAGTGTGATGAGGTATCCTGCAGTCTCATATTCAGCATGTTTGTTTAGAAATGCTGAAATAATGAAGTGTGCTTGGATCTTTTCAGTACTCTGATGTGATTTTTAGAATATTTTGTACAGTGGATGATAGCTGACACCTTCACTGAATGGCATGTCTATATTGGTATACTGATGTAAAACATATAACAATATAATAATATATTTCACTACATAATTAAGTACAGTTATATGGTACAGACAACATTATACAACTATCACAATTGTGTCTTTATTATCCATCATTCTCTGTCTTACTAATTTCCTACTGAGTGATTGTGTTTATGGCAATAGCAACATTTTTCCCCACTCTTGTTAGTTGATATTAATTCAGCATTATGACAAGGGTTAAGCCTAAATGTATATATTTAGCTGTTCAAATGCATTTCTTTAATGCATGGATATGTCATGTCATTAAAACGACTGCTTGTACATACAGTATTGTATTTAATTATGTTTAAATTACACAGTGTGGGTTACTAATGGTTGAACTGTACAATGTATAATGTCAACACGATAAAAAATATTTCACACAAAATGTCATATCTGCACATTTACGTACATATTGAGATCTACATAATTTCGGAGCATTTCAAACACACAGACCACTCATTGCCAAACACAACTGGATGACATCAGGAAATCTAATTACATCTGTTTTGTTCAAATGACCTATTAAAATGCTGCCCATTCATTCCTTCCTCACACTTTATTCATGGCAGTAGGGTGTTGTAAGATAAAAAAGGTTAAATATATGACTCATACTACATACATCAAACTCCCTGTGTTGGGGTGACGCTGGTTGAGATTTGTGGTTGAAGTTTTGATAGGGCTCCTTTGACCCAGTGATGTACTGTCCTGTGGTAGACATATAAAACCATAATCCCCTCACTCTGCAGTCAAAGCCCCAACACAATTGTTAAGAGTAGACTATGGGTGGTAACTCAAATAGGTTCCTTCATAATTAAGGCCCACTAATTATATGTGGCTTAAATGCGACTAATTGCTAGATCTCCCAGACTTTTCTCCCTGCCAGACAGTCAAAAGGGTGGTGATCCGCTTTGTGTGTATCTCTGAAATACTATCCACATGCAGACAGGCTTTTAATGAATCATTCAGTGCAGCCAGCACACTGCCGAACAGCAGGCCAGCAGTTGAGAAAGAGCACAGCTCAAATAAATAAATAACTATAGGTAAGACATTTGGCACCGGGCGAGTGACCATGTCACCCAAACACGGAGAACTTTGAGACGTCTCAACCTGGCACCTGTCCAGAGTTGCACCAGACTCTGTTTTGTCTTCCTGTTTGAGTTGTTTCCATGGAAACGGCAGCTGAGCAGCGCAGCAGTTCCATCCATTCGCAGGTCTCCTGACCGTTTTCACAGCTGAACGCATCGTGGCTGCAAAACGCATCGTGGAAACCAAATCAAAGTCTGTCATAATTTATTTATACAAGCGATCTCAGTCATTCATCTCTGCATTATAAGAGGAAAAGAAAAACATAACACTGTCACCACGAGAACAGGGATCCTGAGACCAAAGAGGCGAAAGGAACCATCCATATGTGGGACGAAATTAGAGAAATATGTAATTTATGTGATTCATGCCATGATTTAAACATGCCATTTGCTAGCAGGATGGCCGATTCATCACAAGCAACACACACACAAACATACACACATAGGAGAAGCATACAACTTTATCCACAAAGGACAATCATATTTGAAGACTTTACTCCGTGAAGAAGATGACCATTCAGGAAAAACAAAAATCAGAGATTGTCAATAGACTTTTGTAGATTAAGATTCATGCAGTCTTTGGTACAGGACGAAGTATCACTTCATCTGTAAGACACACAAGTCTTTGATAGCACTCTGAAGGCCAATGAATCATTAAATTATATACTCAATTTTATTCTGGTTTAATGTGCATAAAGATATCGTAAATGCATGATATTTTTTATGTTTTTGTAACACTTAAACAGACTACAGATGGGATTCAACTACCTGGGCCAAGGAGACAGAGTGAAAAAAACATGGCAGCTCGCCAGATTTCACAGCCTTTTAACAACGTCAAAGTGTCAGACTTCCCCTGAAGCTCTTTCCGTTTGAGCCTTGGACACACACACACACACACAGACCCATGCCAGCTGAAGATACCTCTACTGTTCAGTCCTTCCTTGGCTCCTCTTTTGCCCCCCCCTCCCCCATCTCTCTCTCTCTCTCTTTACTTCTCTCTCTCTCTTTCGGTCTCTCTCTCACTCGCTCTCTCTCTTTCTCCCTCTTTTCCTCTCTCATTGTCTGTCTCTGTCTCTCCCCTCTATTCCTCTATCTCACCCCCTGTCTACAGTGAGACCACAACTGTTGCTGATTTTGTATGTGTGAGTTTTTACCCGGTTTTTAACAAGCTCTGTTGGGGATCTCTGGATTGGTACCAGGCAGCTTGTAGGGAGTTCCTGGTGGAGCTCTGGCATGTAGGACCAGCCAAGCTGGCGTACCTAAAACTGCACTGGAGCCAACTCACATCATGTTTGAGTGTTTTCAAGTACATTTTCAAGTAAATGTAGGTGTGCGTGTTTGAGTGTGTGTGTGTGTGTGTGTGTGTGTGTGTGTGTGTGTGTGTGTGTGTGTGTGTTAGAGAGACAGACAGACAGAAAGAGAGAGGGAGAGAGGGAGAAAGAGAGAGGGGTAAAGACACACAGACAGACTTGAAGACAACAGTGTGTGTGTGTGTGTGTGTGTGTGTGTGTATGTGTGTGTGTGTGTGTGTGTATCTGTGCGCGCGTGAGTGTGTGGCAGGGGTACAATTCATTTGATCCTTTTTTCCAGTACTTGAGCAGGACTCCAGGGACTCACATGGCAAATGATTTGGCCCTGCGTCATGGACAACCAGGCCAACTCGCTCCTCTCGGACCCCATCCAAATCCTTCCACAGTTTGGCAACATGGATGGACTTGTCTGCTAAATCATACTGGGGTTGGAGTACATGTGAGCACGTACATCTTTACACTACGTAAGAATTTGATAAAACCTTACTAAGTTAAATCATTCCGTTGTTTAAAATGTCATTAAATTAAAATTATTAAATGTATAAAATTAAAATGTAGTCCCTCTATGTTCCATGTACTTTTGCTTGGCTTTGTGACATGTGGTTGTAAATCTGTTAGGTGGTGGACTACTTCTAAAAAAACATTTACATAATAAGTTGAGTTAGATTACAAAGATAAACTGCCTTCAGATTAGCCAGGCTAGTGCCTCCACAGTACCTCTGCTCAATCTTTATTACGCCACTGTATTTCAGATGCAGACTCTTTGAACAAAGTGAAACAAAGTGATGAAAGAATGAAAAAAGAATCAAAAAAGAAATGTCCCGCAAACCATGTAAGCAGTCCCATTGTGCAGACAAGAAAAGAGTTTTCAGGAGGCAGGTTTGTGCTGTTACAGAAAAGTGATAGGAATGCTCGCCAAGTAGTTTGACTGTACACAGACTTTACTCCATCTTGAAATAGGCATTGATGATGTTATATCTTGCATAGAAATGCACACCCTGACATATAGCTTGGGGAGCCTTTCATGGATTTTTAAATCACAGAAATGAAAAGGGTTCACCATCACAAAAGATGAGACACGCAGGTCAGTGTGTGTGTAGTAGAGGATAACTACTTAGCCTGATCAACTGACACATGCTTTCTCTACATGAACTCATAAGTAAGAACTCAAGTAGGTGAGTAATGCAGGCACCTCTATATATTGTATCTGTGCAACTCTACAGTATAGGAAATCATGCACACATGCCTGTTTGAGTGTGTGTGTGGGTGTTTGTGTGTGTGTGTGTTTGCGTGTGTGTGTGCATGTTTGTGTGTGTGTGTGTGCGTGTGTGTGTGTATGTGTGTGCGTGCGTGTACCTTTGCATGTAGCTGTGTGTGTCTGTGTGTTCGTGCGTGTGTGCTCATATGTGTCTGAGTGTGTGTGTGTGTTTGTGTGTGTGTGTGTGTGTGTGCTTGTGTGTGTGTGTGTGTGTGTGTGTGTGTGTGTGTGTGTGTGTGTGTCTGTGCTCTTGTGTGTGTGCGTGTGTGTGCCTGTGTGTGCGCGTGCGAATGTGTCTGTATGTGTGTGAGTGTGAAGTGCTGAGGCTTGTTTCACCTTACTCAAAGGTAACCAGACACACCTACCGGTCGGTCACACTGTGTCCTGGAGATGCAACAGGGAAGGAACCTGGAAATAATCCACAACACTGCACTCTTCGCACCATGTGGCAGAGCCTTTGTGCCTCTTGAGACAGTCAGTCCAGAATTACCTGCTCTCTATCCCTGATCGTCAGCATTATCCTCTAAGGCCTCCTGTAAGCACCATAATCCAGCCCAGCCCAACATGCCTATGCATACTCTTCTGTTTCTGATGCCATAGCATGCCAGTCATTACCTCCAGCAGCTTCCTGAGTTTGCCTCAGAACTGATATTCCTGTATGTGCATGTACGACTGATGGGATAAAATAATAATAATAATAATAATAATAATAATAATAATAATAATAATAATCTTTACTTGTGTAGCACAATTCATACATACAGGATGCAGCTCAAAGTGCTTTACAGTTTGGCAAGGTCACAACAACACAACATTTCTTGCAGTCCAGTGGCACCGGAGCAGTTGAACACAATAACGAAATGGCGTAATGACGCAATGCCCCGTTAATGCGGGCTCTTGCGTGACACAACAATGCAATGTCACAACAACGCAATGTAATACACTTACACTAAAAAATACAGTAAATAGAATGTTATAGAATAAATGTGATTAAAGATTGCATATATTGCATATATGCTGTTAGAGAAAGACTGATAGGTATATAAAAAGGAAGAAGATTAAAGAGGCAAGGCTTTGATGTAGAAGTGTATGCATTACTGTCTTACTGTCTGAGTCATTGTCTCTTTACAAAATGTGCTGAATCAATCATGATGATGAATCAAAGAGGTGTTCTCACTGACATAGCAGTGCAGTGTTTTCACTAGTTCAACATGCTTCAATGCAGACAATAAAAGTTGGTACATCGTTTAGGTTTGCTGTGGTGTATATCATGTTCAGAGTACAGATGTCATATGTGCACTTGTTTTTTTTACATAAATATTTTTTTAAGGTTCAAATCTTGAACTGGATCTCTGAAGGTTTGGTGTGGTGGATGATGTTCTCTCCAACCACACAGCGGTGTGTCCTTGGTGTTGAAATATGAAAATCCCAGAGATCCTTGTTCCTTCTCCTGGCCTTTCAGCACTTTTGGTTTTCAGGTCAAGACATGCTCTCTCTCTCTCTCTGTCTCTCGTTCAGTTTTGCACAGACACACACAGACACACAAGTGTGCAACTAAATAGACACATACCTACAACACACACTTCTGAACACACACACACACACACACACACACACACACACACACACACACACACACATTTTTATCCCTCTCCTTGCTATGTGTTTCCTGCGGCACTGCTGTCTGTACATGATGGATGCTTTTAATGTTCTTGTCAGTACGAGGCAGATCCTGTGAACACGCCGAGGACACTGCTGAGATCAGTCAGGAGTGCCAAAGGGCCCATCAACCAGGGATGTTCACCGAAGCAGACCAGATCCATCAGCCACATCCAATCACTGGTCCCCACTGCCCTGTCATACCCGGTGTCCAGCCAATCATTTTACGGATGCTGCACTGTTAAATGACACAGTTTTGCCATGTTGTCTGTTCATGTGTTTAAAGTGTTTTATTTGTCTGACGAACATGATGTACACTCTGAAAAACAAAGGTGCTGAAATGGTTCTTTAAATCTCTGAATGGTTCCATTGAGAGTGAAAACTCTGTGTTGAACCATTACATTATTTGAATGGTTATTCATTACATTACATTAAAAATGGTTCTTCAGAGCCTTAGATCATAATGGCCTATGCTGTGTCATATCGACATCAAATGGTTCTTTAAAGAACTGTTGCCTCAATGGTTCTTTGGAGCACTGAAAAAGGTTGTTCTATGGCATCGCTCTGAAGAACCGGTACTGTTTTTTAGAGTGTATTAAGGGATTGCAGTGTCAGTCCCCAAGTTGAAATTTCAGGCCAACTCACAGTCTAGGCAACAAGGATCGCTCAACACAACAAAAACAAACATGAAGTTGTGGACATGTCTCATAGACGGTATCATTTATCACATTAGGTGAATTATTTGATGATAATTGTTCAGTGTGTCACATCCAATAAGCATTATCTTGTAAATTCTGACTGTGTAGATGACAGACTGTAAGGAACATGTCACAGAAGATGCTACCAAAAACAAAAATGACACAGACAGTTAAGTCAAAAGTTACATAATAATTATTATTATGATTAATTCAAATGGCTCCAGTTCAGAAACATGATGACTGCTGTACGTGTGGCTTGATGAAATGCACTGTCTGTTAAACTGATTGAGTAAACCTAAAGTGAGTCAGGAGTCCATATTAATCCTTCGGCTTAACAACTTTGTCAACACACACACACAGACGCAGACACACACACACACACACACATGCATTGTCTCTATAAGGGATAGTGTCCACAGCACTTGTTGGGTAGCAAATGTGAGCATGTGTGTAGGTGTGTGTGTGTGTGTGTGCACGTGTGTACATGAATAGCAGAATGCTGTCTGTGAGGTACCCAAGCGGAAATGATTGGCGGTGAGAAACTCAAGCTGTTAGTGCTTTAAAACACTCAGCCTAAGGCACTGGAGCCAAGCGGTCAAATCAGAGAAAAAAACACACACACACACACACACACACACACACACACACACACACACACACACACACACACACACACACACACAGATAGACACACACACACAGATAGACACACACACACACGCACACACACACACACACACAAAACACTGATCATCAGAGCCTCAGGCCATCACTGTCTCAGGTGTCACTTAACACAGCACACAGAGAAACACACAAACATACACAATCACTCTAGAGCATACACATGCACACACACACACACACACACACACACACACACACACACACACACACACACACACAGACACACCACGCCAATGCACACACACAACACTCCTGAAAACTAACGTATGTCTATGTTATTCTCTAATAATGTGAACAGATAAACAGGCACTATCTTTTCCCAAACCCAGGGTATTCGTGTAGAAAGCCAGCTTCAGTTCATCGTGCCAAGTACTTATCCTCTGTGCCACATGCTGACCTACGTGTCTCTAATATGATGACATGCCGTGTTTTGACACCTCTGTGTAGGTACAGATTGCAAATGATTGATGACAGCTTACAGGGAAAAATGATAGGCCTCACATATTTGTGGCTGTGTGTGTGTGTGTGTGTGTGTGTGTGTGTGTGTGTGTGTGTGTGTGTTTGTGTATGCTTATGTGCATGGGCCAGTGTGTGTGTGTGTGTGCGTGTGTGTATGTGTATGTGTGTGTGTGTGTGCTCGTGTATCTGTGTGACTGTGAGTGTGTGTGCATGTTTTTTTGTGTGTGTGTATTTGTTAAATATCACAATCTGTGTTCGGCACTGCAGTTACTGTGTGTTCATTAGTTGGTGAGTGTGCAAGAGTATGTCCACCTAGGCCAAAGTTGTTACTGTAATTGATTTGACCATGTTTGTCATTGTACTGAGGCTTCGTCAGGTATAAGGAGGCGGTCAATGTGTGCTCTGGGGCAAAAGGGGGTTGAGGGTGGGTGGGATAGGGGTGGTGGGTGTGCAGTGGGCGTGCGTTTAAGAAGAGGATTAGGTTTAAGAGCAGCCGTGGGCGAGAAGGCAAGTCCCTACCGTCATCCACAGGTGTGAGAGGGACTTCTGGCTGTCAGCTCAGCTCAGATCCGAAGACAAACACACGCACACACACTTACACACACACACACTTACACACATACCCTGTCTTGCAGACTCCACTGGCCTTCTCCCCCCCTGGGGGGCCTTGGCACACCCATACCACAGAAACCATTCGCCTAATTGGTCAAAGGAGGGCCATTGAAGCAACTATGCAGCAATTTGCACCTTTTCAGGCATGTTTTTGTAGGCGACTAGTTTTGGTTTCATCTTGACAATTATTGTTTTAATTGCACATGGTGTGTGCAGTGTATGTGCTCTGCAGCTCTGTGGTCTGGGACTTACCATCCAGATAAGGGGCAAGAAGCAAGACAGCGGGCACCACCAACTATATCCTATTATTATACGCCTCTTTGGAACTCTGACCAACGTCCCATTGACTTTAAATGGGCCACTCCGATGTTCGGAGGTCAGACATTTCTGTATAATGACTGCTGCAAAAGTATAATGACTGCTGTCAGTGGCAACAGGTCTTGTGCTTTTTTTAATATCACTCTGCAAGTAGTCTGTTCATGTGTCGGAACGAAATATCAACAATAAGCTGCAGTGAGGTATTTAGCAGCTGGACACATTGCTACGCAACTTCTAATTTCCTCAGTGAACTATTTATATCCCCGAAACGCGGAGCGTCGGGGATGTAATGGTTTTGCGTGCGCCGCGTCCGCCGCCGCGTCCGCCGCCGCGTAAGGTCTTTCGTGTTAACGCGATAACTTTTGAACGGATGTTTGGATTTGTCCCAGATTTTTTGGGTGAATGCTCTAGGGCAGGTTCATGAACTGATTCGAGTTTGGAGGTCAACACTTTCAAGATGGCTGAATTCAAGATGGGCGAATTTTTGTTTGGCCCATAACTTCTGACTGGGTGGATGGATTTCTCCCAGATTTGGTGTGTTAATGCTCTAGGGTAGGTTCATGAACTTATTCGAGTTTGGAGGCCAACACTTTCAAGATGGCTGAATTCAAGATGGCTGAATTTTGGTTTGGCCCATAACTTCTGACCAGTTGGATGGATTTGTCCCAGATTTGGTGTTTCAATGTTCTAGGGTAGATTCAATGAAATACAGTATGAATGTTGGGGGCTTTGAAGCATCGCGTTTCGGGGATATACCTTTAGCAGTCGAAGACGACTGCATAGGCCTAGTTTTAGCAATGGAGGCCATCAAGCAGCAACATATTTAAACTAGGCCTATGCAGTCGTCTTCGACTGCTAAAGGTATATCCCCGAAACGCGATGCTTCAGAAGTTATGGGCCAAACCAAAATTCAGCCATCTTGAATTCAGCCATCTTGAAAGTGTTGACCTCCAAACTGCCCTAGAGCATTGACCCAAAAAATCTGGGACAAATCCAAACATCCGTTCAAAAGTTATCGCGTTAACACGAAAGACCTTACGCGGCGGACGCGGCAGCGGCGGCGGCGGCGGCGGCGCACGCAAAACCATTACATCCCCGACGCTCCGCGCTTCGGGGATATAAATATGACATTGTTAGAAGGTCCTAGCTCTCTATTATCGTTTTGTGACAAGTAGCCATACAATAAGCCGGATAATGTTCCACTTCATGTCGGGGTCCTGCATCACTCTGTCGGGGCTTATTTCACGAGAGTGACCACCTCGCAAAACGTTATCCCTTACACCACACAGGTTCAAACGCTAGCATTTAACATTTAATCTGTGTCACCAGCAGTCTAGTTAGTATTGTGTTTGCAGTGTTTGCAAGATGTCGTTGAGATAGTTAATTTGGTAGCGAAACAAACTCATTTGCTTCAAATTCTACCAATGTCACAAGTGAAATTAAGTGAAGACACTAAAAAAGAGATTGTATATAGGACTGTGGTATCACGTGACAGGGGTTTTGTTTGCTGACATGTTTCCTGACATGTTATATTCTTGTAACTAGCATCCAAGCAGGAATATATTCTATTTCAGTCAATGTGAACATGATCAAAGCACTGCAGGCACACAGCTCACTGGTCTCAATTTAAAACCCAACAAAAGGCAGTCATTGTGTGCTTTCATTGGTCTTTATTAATGGTTAATGTTGCAGGCACATTTGTCCTTGGATCACAGGAGCTTTACCCTATTTAAACATTTAAACGTGAAAATAGCCATGGCACATTAACAAACATTGGTGTTATGTGATACACTGGCACTGACTGGCATCCACACTGGCATACGGCCTGAGTAAACACACAGAAATTAATCAGTTTAATTAGAATTGATCAGAAATTATTCTGTTAAAATGCTGCATCTATCTATCTATCTATCTATCTATCTATCTATCTATCTATCTATCTATCTATCTATCTATCTATCTATCTATCTATCTATCTATCTATCTATCCGTTCGACCGTCCATCCATCTGTCTGTCTATTGGTCTCTACAAATGTTATGCTTCAATTAAAATGTCAACCTCTACACTGACAGCTCTAAGGCAAACTGACTCTATTGTAAATAAGCATTCCTGCTTCTGATCTTTAGTCTCGTGCTGTCCTTCTCTGGTGCTCAGCCACAGAGATAGGTTGACACTGGCTCAGGAGGTAAAACACACACCCACACATGCATACACACACACACACACACACACACACACACACACACACACACACTTAGGTACAAAAATACTCTCCACCAACAATGGTAGGGTTGATGTTCAATCCCAGCTCCTACTGATCAGGATTAATGCCCTGTCCACAGAACAGCGCTTTTCTTTTTTGTTTGTTTTTGCAGGTTGAGCAATTAAAAAAAAAAAAAAAAACAGCCTGTAGTTCAGTGGCAGAAGGTAGAAGCATTTTTTAGTACACACACCCTAAATTGCAAACAAACTATTCCACTACAACCTAACAAGTTTTACAGTAAGTTTTTGTTAAGTGAGGTGTGCGCGTGATAGGGTGGTGACATCATCATTTTCAAAAAGTGGCGGTTTGCTTGTCCATACAACAATGCAACAGCAGCACTGTCTGATTTCTCAGATATCCAGAACGTCGAACGACGGAGACTTGTGGACAAAAGGCCGGAATGATCAAATACTTAACGTTTTGACCTAAACACATTCTCGTATGGACAGACCCTAAGTGTCCTTAAGCAAGATAGGGAACCCTATACTGCTATAGTTGGCTGTGTTGGTTAGCACCTTGCATGGCCCCCACTGGTGTTTGGGTGCCTGCGAGGAATTGAGTTATGAAGCACTACTGCTGTATACGTGCAATCATTTTAGCATTCAGCTGTCCACCTCTGAGGAGATCATCCCAGGCCCTGACCTCGCCTCACCCCCTCTGGGTCGGGAGGGGATGAGGAGGGATGAGAGGGGAGTGGATGAGCAGAGGGTGAGATGTAAGGGGAGGGGAGGGGGTGAGATGGGAGGGGAGGGTCTGCTCCCTGCTGTTCTGTCTCCTCTGCTCTCCCTCCTGTCTCTTCTTCTGGGGAGGGAGGGTAGAAAGCAGACTTGCCAGGGCCTGTTTTCGGGTGGTGGCTCCATGCGAGTGAAGAAGGGAGAGAGAGAGAGAGAGAGAGAGAGAGAGAGAGAGCACAACAGAGATAGAAGTAGGGAGCTGGGGTGAGGAATAAGGGTTGAATGGGAAGAGAGAGAAAATGTGTGTGGGCGTGTGTGTGTGTGTGTGTGTGTGTGTGTGTGTGTGTGTGTTGTGTGTTGTGTGTGTGTGTGTGTGTGTGTGTGTGTGAGAGAGAGAGAGAGAGAGAGAAAGAGAGAGAGAGAGAGAGAGGGAGAGAGAGAAGGGGTGTAATAGTCAAAGTAAAGGGACAGAGAAAGAAAGAGAGAACAAGGGAGCAAGGAATGCCATAGCAGTTCAAAGCAGTGCTTAGTCGGGGTAGGCAGCTTTGAAGTGGCTGGCAGGCGTCAGACAGCAGGAGCCAATCAAACGTTTCAGTGAGATGCTTACAAACCAATCAAACAAGTTTGCTGTAGCGAATAAACTCTCTTCTAAATCCACTGGGAGAGAGAGAGAGAGACAGAGAGAGATGCATGCCCACACACACAGGGGCACAAAGTCACACACATGCCGAAACATAGCAGCTCGGTACGCTTGTCATGTCTCTGGACCTGTTAGACGATCTGCTTAGATCTTAGTCAATGCACTCACTGTATGGTACTTAGACTTCAGACAGCATAATCAATCAATCAATCAATCAATCAAGCAATCAATCAATCAATCAATCGGACAAGATTGTAGTCATATATCAACATCAGCCTTAGCTGATAAACCTATGTCTTCAAACGATTTTGTGAACTTTGTTATGGTTCACAGTCTAATACGGAAGGTCACCCTGGAAAACAGATGCATGACTTACGGCACAAGAAGCAAGACAGCCTGTTCAACAAAAAAAATTCTATCAAAGTATTATCCGTAATCTCTTGGAATCTCTCTCTCTCTCCCTCTCTCTCTCTCTCTCTCTCTCACTCTCTTGCACACACACACACACACACACGCAGGCACACACACACACACACACACACACACACACATGACTATGGGTAAATTAGCAAGTGTGTCTGTTTTAATAATTCATTTATTTACTTTATTTTACTCTGTAGACTTTAAACCAGCAGTTTTAATGCAATGCAACCTCATGATACTGAAACACACGTATCCTAATTTGCATCATGACAGATAATGTACAGAACTGACAGACTGTTTATACTTGTTTATCTGCATTTGTATCTGTTTTCCTATAGCCTAATATCAAGTAAATCTGTACTGATACTACTACTACTGCTACTACTATTATTTTTATTATTATTGTTAAAATAAATAAACAAATAAACAAATAATATTAATAATAATAATAATAATAAAGTGTACTGATATTATGTTAATTTACAAATATATATATATATATATATGATTTTTAATGATGTTGGTTTTGTTGTTCTATACACATGCTTCAAGAGTACAAATTGTTTTCTGTAAAGGGAAAACTACACATCTTAATGAATGTACCTAGTTCCTAAAATAAAAGACTAAATATTTCCTCCCTGGGCCTACCAAAACAAACTGACAAACTCTTGAAATGTTTACACAGGATCAAGGAAAGGCTCATGGAAATTTCAAGTATAAAGCTCAGTGTGGCCAGGTGCAATTTATGGTTCAGGATTTTAACCACCCCTGGTTTATGGAATAATGGAATACAGGCAGCTTGTAGTGGAAGGATCTCAAAGCCATTGGTAACAGATTTGTTTAAAAATAAGAAATCTTACATTGTTTGAGATTAAGATTTTCAAGTGATTCGGTTTAAAGTATTTATTTAAACCATCAGAAACAAACAAACAAAAACAGGTGACCTTGTCTTGTAACATAGTTAATTTGAAAAAAATTTTAAACATGAAGAACAACAACAACAAAACTGCTGTCGGAAGGCATCTGTGAAACAAATGACTGGACCACGCACCACTCATCTGCTAAGTAACATATTATGTTCTCTTTTTGTAGGCCAATTGTAAACTCTGAACACAGATGCACCTGTGCTCAAAGTATCGATATTGTGATATATCATGGGCTTAATCTCTTATCTTTACCTACCCATACAGTTGCTGCTATATTAATACAGCCCCACCTAAAACTTCAATAGTATTATTAAGAATAATATTCAATAATAATCAATAATAATTCTTTGTGTGCCTTTGTGTTTTACTGTTGTTTAACTGTGCAATCTTTTACGCCTATTTTTTACTTTTGCTGTCATAAAATCAGAAAATGTATTTTCATTCTCATTCTTTTCATGAACATTCTCATCAGTAATGTATCGTGATATGCATGGTATTGTGGACTCTGTATCATGATGTGTATCGTATTATGAGGTTGCAGGAAACACCCAACCCAAATGCACGTTCACACTCTTTTCTCTTCTGAGACAAATGCATGGAGAGCACTTTTGGATACCTTTTTTTCCCCTTCCTGAAGTCATGCAAGGACCCAAAAGTCCCATCATCGCTCCCTATCCCGTTACAATAACACGCCCTTGGGTACAACAGCACAGACGTCCTTATTACACCTAAATGATGTTTGCTTTGGTGGAGAGGAGGACTACGGGTACCCTTCAAAGAGGATTCCCACCTCACTCCCAACAACCACAAGTCTTCACTACGCTAATTGAAGTCCTTGTTACTAATGCAACCCTGCAAATCTGTGGCTCACATACGCGCGAGTGCACACACACACACACACACACACACACACAGACGCATGCATGCAACCCTGCAAATCTCACATACGTGCGCACACACACGCACACACACAGACAGACACATACACGCACATAGACACACACACACACACACACACACACACACACACACACACACACACACACACACACACACACACAGACGCATGTATGCAACCCTGCAAATCTGTGGCTCACACTCTGCAGGTCCATGACATCATACGTCAAACATACGTGCGCACGCACACGCACACACACACACATAGACACACACACACACACACACACACACACACACATGCATGCATGCAACCCTGCAAATCTGTGGCTCACACTCTGCAGGTCCATGACATCCTCTTGAGCCGGGCGCGATTCCTCGCGGCTGGCAAAGTAAACACCACCAAGGGTGAGGTACACTGTAAAAAAGTCAAACTTAGAAGCAACTTCAAAAATTAAGTAAACAAGATGCATGCTATACATTGCCACGCTTCAGAATGCCAAAACTGCACACCAACGTAAATAAATTAAGGCAACGTGTTGTATGGATCTTTTTTAACAATGTAACTTAAATGTGCCATATATGTTATCAACAAACATGGCATTATTAAGTGAAACTAATGTAAAAAGATCCATGGCCTAATTTTTTATAAGTTGGTTCCAAACAGCACTTTTTACAGTGTATACTGCACAGCAGTACCAGTCATTAGAGTATCATTGATTATCAGTATTATTTTGATAAAAGTCTCTAATTTGTGGGTGGAGGTGCGATTCATCTCTCAAGAAGGGTTACTGATTTCTAAAAGCCACTGCCACCTATTCAAGTCTATTTAGTGCCCATATAGGTCATTTAGATGATGCTGTAGAGGGCACTGGTAGTCTACTGGTGATACTTACTCAGGAATCTCTCTGTAGTTGGACATTGTGCTTTCACAGTTGCTTCGTTTTTGCATGCTCTTGGGATGGTCACTCTTCATTATGAACTAGAGATTGTTTTTAAACACAATCATGATCATCTTGCAAGGTTTGACAGATCATATGGCTGAGCCTAAGTGTACATGCCAACATGGTGCACATGCATGGACACATATTATAATTAGACACATAGGGTAGGGTCACACACTAACACACAGACAGGGTCTCACATACACTCTCTCACACCTATACACACCTACACATGCACAGACACAGACACAGGCACACACACACACACACACGGGCGCGTGGGAGGGCAGACGCCACAGTGTCTGGGTTGAGCTAGAGAGTATTGTTATTAACTTTTCTCCCTTGTGAGTGAATGAAAGCTGCAGTAAGGACACATCCTCGCACCATGACTCCAGGGCCTGCCTTTGTTCTGCTCTATAATGTACTCATAATTACAGCCTTTAAGAGAGTCTGTGTTTCTTATTCACCTCTCTCTCTCTCTCTCTCTCTCTCTCTCTCTCTCTCTCTCTCTCTCTCTTGCATGCACGCAGGCACTCACAAACACATTACATATACTGTGATAGAAGTATATACACACACTTATTCACACAGTGTCAAGCTTTCATTTATGCTCTCTCTATTTTAGTCACCTTTCCTTCAGCTTTTTTCTTATCTTGGTATGCTGCTACATACACACATTTGGGGCTGCAGACATGGTATACATTTTCCAGAATCCTGATTCCAAAAAGGGGGATTATGGTTTGCTGAACCTCAGATAAGATTGCTGTATTTATATGTATCTACGGACTAATGCAAGAAGGTATTTCAAGGTTACACCCCATTAGTTCTTCCGTCACACACCGCTGTAGTCATGTCGTATTGCTTACTCTGCAGAACTGTTTGACGTCTCTTGTTGAACTTGTTTGCAAGAATATGTTAAGAAGATTGACCACGCAGGTGCATCGCTGTAAACACCACGCAGGGTCAAGCGTGGCGACCCCAGTGTAGGTTAAACGGCACTTGACCTCCCACACGCGTTGTAAACAAAACCGCAAAAATTGGCAACGGCGAGAAGAAATGTCACAGTTCGGGGCTGGGAAAGGGCGTGTCCAGACGGTTGTACGGTTATAAATCAAAGCGCTGAGGAATGCTGGCTCGAGATGAAACCGAGGGAGATCTGCAATTCTCCCCACGTCACTGCATCGGCTTAATAACACGAGCCCTCCAGCGCGAAACAAGCACCAACTGTACTCCTGGAATGGGTTTAGCAAAACCTCCGTTTATTGGCACTAACTATTGTTTAAAGGTGTGTAGGCTACTTCGATCAAGCGAGGTTAATATACTTTTGCTACTACACAGTAAAATGTAGACATAAGAAATCAAAAGCTCCATTACATTTTATGAAATGACCAAGCAGGCTGGTGTAGGGCAGGCTAGTAGCCTATTATAGACAGGCACATTTCATTGCATAGTTGACAGGTGTCCGCCTTGCTTCTGAACTACCTGCCAGGGCTGTTTTTCTTCTCAGTGTTCTAGGTTATCGGGGCAATCGTTCAACCTACATAAAAAAATGAAATAGCTCTTCAATTCTTAAATCATAAGTGTGAGGATAGGATTTACTCTACCGGCGGATAACCATAACCTCTGATGACTTTCAAGGAGCTAATGACACCCGAGATGGATCAGTGAAATAATAATATATCCATGGGTAAAATGCGTTTCATTCTAACGGTGTATAGAATTCAGGAATAATTTAGGACACGTCGTTCATAGACAAATCTGTCACCACGCCTGTCTGGGGGCAATTGTTCTTTAGAGAGCTGTAGAGTTCTAATATTTCATGTCACCGAGGTTATCACCGGGAGACACCTTTAAAATCAGGGCACGTAAGCAATCTCGCATTTTTTTTGCCCATAATCGAGACGTTTGAAACTGACACTTTAAAGCCCCCTGTCTAAGGTAGACTCAATAGGGACCCAACCTTCTCTTCAATTCTGTCATGAATTATTTCCCCACAGCTTATTTTAAACCGATTATATTTAATTTTTCAAATATAATTGCCAAATACAAGATCATTGACTGCAAAAGTGGTTTTGCACCCAGGGGTTTCTTTCAGCATATAAAACGTCAGTGCGGCCACAAATGCCTTATTAAGTCAGTGAATCAGAGACATTGTAGTCTGTAACATACAGCTACGGCAACAATCTATAGACATCTGAAGTTCATTGTTAAGCTTGTAAAATGTGTTTGAGATTGTTTTGCTAGTAGTGTTAGCGATTAGGCATAAGACTACTGACCAACTGAAGTTCCCATCGTCAGCAAAACTAGGTAGCCCTATAGCTGTGCCTATGATGGGATCTCTCTGGTGAGTAGGAAGTTAAAGTAAATTTAGGACAAAAACACCCGTCCGTAATACACCACATTCATACACCTACAGTTTCTTGCTAAGGTATCTTTGAAAAGTTTGAACGTCTGGTGGTTTTAACACGTCCTCTGAAGCAAGGAACTGTGATTAAATAGTCGTGCAGATCATGCAGTCCTGTCTTCTTTTTGTACAGTATGGCTATATATTGAACGATGATAGGAATTTCTTAATCTAAATGAAAAAAAAAATATCTAAGCCTAGCAAGAGGCTGTTTGTGGGCAAAGTATAGGACACTTGCTTGCTTTCTACAATATGCTGTAGGTGCTGAAGGGGGTGTGTCTGAAATGATCAAATATCGACTAAATAATTTGAAATTAATCAAGAGAGCTTATATGCGTAAATACTTGCAGTAATGCTAAGGTCACACATTATTTTCTTGTTTGTTTTTTAAAACCACGTCATATAGGGTACAGACTAATCAATACATAGGCCTACCAGCCACAAGAAACAAGGCTTATTTTGATTAATGAAATATTGAGGTTAAATCACGGTGGAACTAAAAGAAAGAAATAATGGACACTAAAATATATGGTTTGCATCAGGCGTATACAGCAACTGGTTTAGACACATAATGTTTATTATATCAGAAATCTGATTTTGTGATACTGTAGCACAAGATTAGACCTTGAGATAGGCCCACTCATTGGTTTGGCTAGAAAAAGTGCGCATTTAATCTTAATTTTATTAGCTGTATAATACATGCACTCTCTCCAGGATTAATCGTCGCATTTTGAGATAACATGAAACAATTGCGTAAAAGTTGCTTTAAAAAACTTAAGAAAATATATATTTTTCGGATGCATTGATTTTGTCTGTTGTGCATTTTCAGTTGATCACTGGATCTTTGAAGTATACAGTTTTAAAAATATAAATTAATTCACTCACAGAACGAAAATACGTTTTGTACTAAATGCCCAAATAATACAGACATTAAAGTATTTATTTAAACCAACATTTATCTGATAGGTTTTGAGTTTGCGATATGGAATTACTTAATGTTTTATATACTCTCATAGGACAAATACGAAAATAGTGTTTGATTTGGCACAAGTCGTGTGTGATATTACACCCAGGTCCCAGTGTCAAGAGTTTCTTGAGAACATCATTAGTTGTATTGTGTCTGTGAGCACACAATTGCGGTATAATTAAAGATCATCCATCCATGCAAAATTGTATTTTGGATCAGTGCGGTTATCAGACTTAGTATATCCTACTTGTTTGACCGAATGACAAATTTCTTCAACCAATCAGAGAGAGCTCTTCATTTAACCAACTGAGACCGGTACCTACGCACCCGCCCCCTATATTCGAAATGTAATGGATAGACAGGGAGCGCCCAAGATTCATGTCTAGAGCACACACACGCCGCTCTTTTGTTCGTACCCAGCTCTGAAATTCTCAGGAAATTTGTAGCTTTTATTCGTCTTTCGCTCTCTAAAGGATGTATATGCTGCCCTGGATTTATTTTGCGTCCACTTATCCTCTTACGGCGCGTTAATGGACCCCTCGCTTAATAATGACTATGAGTTCGCTCTCTGACAGTTTGGTTGCCTCGGATCCCTCCAAATCGGCATTTTTGGAATTCGGTCACGGTTACCCACCTCACCAACAGCACTCCCCCGGTTTGTCTCACGGACATTATCCAGTTCATGGGTTGCATCCGGGTGGACATTCGCAGCACGACAGCCCCTTCTCCACCGGCGCGTCCTCCTACGGCCGCTCCCTCGGTTACCCTTATCCGGCCCCAGTGGCTACTCACCACCCCAGTGCCTACCTTCCTTACCAGCCAAGTAGCCACAACAGTGGCTTGGGGCACACAAGAATCGAGGAATCAGGTAAGACGAACAGCTGGCGACACACACGCGAATGTTAAAATCTAAGATGACATTGTAAATGAAAAAGGCCCCCAAACTTGAAAACTAGTGTTGCATATAAACTGTGATGGTTTGTAGAATTTGTGTGCAGCCTAATTAATCATAACACCGCTGCGCGTTTTAAGTATCAGTTATATATCACGCTGGCAGGGACAAAACATTATTATGCATTTAAACTATGCATAGCCTATTTTTTATTTAACCTATACTTTATCATAGCTTGTTAGTGCAGGTCCTTGAAAGGTTGTGAAAACGCAGTCATGCATATTCCACTGCAGGGCAGGCCGCAGAAGTGCGTCCACATGAAACAGCTTTAGCCTGTCTAATGCCACCAGCGACTCTCGCCGAATGTAAACACCGTTCTCCAACTGCCCAGAGTAAATTACTGGGTGAAAATGTAATATTTTAGGTCGACGAGTTGGGCCATTTAACAAAAACGTGACCGATTAGGGTGATGCCAAGTAGTTGCCAAGAGTTACCATGCAAGCAAACCATATATCAACTATTAGGCTTATGTGCATACGTTTTTTGGTGCCCTTCATGTTCATTTTGTAAGATTATGCACACAGCCTCAAATGCTAAATATTGTTCATTTTTAGATAACACAAGTGCAATCATTTTATTTAATAAATTAATTCATAAAAAAATGTGTCAACATTTCAATGCTGGTATCGTAAAAAGTAGACTGATGACCATTCAAACATTTCACTTAGTAGCCTAAACTAAATTTCCAACATCCGAAAGCATTATCATTAAAAATCAAGCAATACCCATTAAACTGACAATATTAGGCCTAAACCACTCATTTAATTTAAAATAAATCATAAATTCAAGATCATGTATATATGTTGTGGTGCATTTTCTGCTGTCAACATTGTGAGTTTAATGTGTTAAAATCGCTGGTTGATCCTTTTAATGCCTTGCTGTTGTGGCGAACTTGAATT
Organism: Setipinna tenuifilis; assembly: GCA_030347295.1. NCBI lineage: Eukaryota > Metazoa > Chordata > Actinopteri > Clupeiformes > Engraulidae > Setipinna > Setipinna tenuifilis. The sequence goes on along the minus strand of CM059266.1, from coordinate 13,050,318 downwards.
ATTCCAAAGGATGTTTTGAATTGGCACAGAGAATTAAGGTTTTATGTGCTAAGTGTTTTGGTTCTGATGATTAGACTTTAACTGTAACATTTAAAAAATACTTTGAATAGGCCTACATTGCATATTATTTTATCTAACCTTAACAGACATTTTGCAATACAAAGCTGCATGGAACATGCTTATTTCTATAGGGTATTATGTGCCCCAATATCCGAAATTATTAAGTCATTTTATCAGTGATAGATTAATCAAGTCCATTTATTCTGCATTTTAACCGGTCAATTTGGTCTACATTTCTAAAATTCAGGAAGCGTCTACTCTTCTACTCAGGTCTACTTTCAGACAACATAACGAGGACTCCTTGTTTAAACAACTCTGATAATTACTTTTGTCCGAATATTGTCAGTTCAGAACAAGCAGAATGGAATTGAAACACTGTTACACTGAACTGTGTATAGGTTGTTTATAAAACTATGTCTATATTTGGAAATTGGAGCCATTGGTGACGTCAGTATGATAGTGGTTGATTATTATTAACAGAGATTGGCAAGAACAGGGTAGGCCTGTCGGTCATGATGGTGGTTAGGCCTTAACCCTGGTATTTTCGATAGCCCCGGCGCTGTTGCATCAGTGCAATTATGTATTATCTCCTTATTTTTTAAGATCATGAAAAGCCAACTGTGATTGAAAACGGAGAAATTCGCCTGAACGGGAAAGGAAAGAAGATTCGTAAGCCAAGGACGATCTACTCCACTTTACAACTTCAGGCCTTGAACCAGCGCTTTCAGCAAACTCAGTACCTAGCTTTGCCTGAACGCGCCGACCTTGCAGCAAAACTGGGTCTGACGCAAACTCAGGTAAATATCTTTTATTTATTCTGTGATGTTGGCATACGAGGAGACCGTTTTCATGCAGGTGAATTCAACCTGTCAGGCTACAAGCTGCTGTCAGCGTATTCTTGTAAAATTGAGCTGTTAGCTAGTCTACTGAAATGCACATCAGTCTGCTGTTAAAATGTCTTCTTAAGCGTGTCAGTGCTTCAAGTGTGTCCCAGGCGAAAAATAGTTAATTGTGCCAAGGTGTGGGGTACTTAATTGGATGATTTTTTTTTATCAATCAGAGTTTAAGAAAATACTATAAAATATACGAAAACGAAAAACGCCGAGTGTGGAGATTAACAAATGACACTGAAGACAACGTCCCTGGAACATTTTCCATACAGTAAGAATCAATAGCATATGCATAAAGTATGCTACACATAGTGGTGGCTACCTGTAAGTATCCACAATGCACATTTCATTCAGAACACATTACTATACACATGTTCCCAAATGTACATTGAAGCATGCTGATATATGCCAAATGTATTTAGCCAAATGTATTTAGCCAAATGTATTTAGATACATTACATTGGCTGTAATATACCTTTTGGCCTTGGACAGTAAATATATGCACAAGCTGGTTTCTCTGTTGGTCAGTATGAGGCACCTCTTCTAATTGTGGCAAGTCAACACCAGGCTAGTGTAAGATGACTTACTCTTGGTTAATTATGGTCTCATCTTGCTTTTGCTACCTGTAGGATGGTCTGGGCCCTCAATGGTGCAGGCTCAAGCCTTAAGATACATATTGGTAAGGCTAGCTAAAGAACCATAGGCCTGCACCACACTGGCCTGTCAGGTTGGAGTTTTGTGCTCAAAACAGATGAAACCATTTGAAATTAGTGTGTGTGTTGGTGTGTGTGTGTGTGTTGGTGTGTGTATGTGTGCACGTGTTTGTGCACGTGTGTCTGTCTGTGTGCATGTGTATCTGCGTGCATGCGTGTGTTTTGTGTGGACGTGGACGTGTGTCTGTGTGCAAGTGTGTGTGTGTGTGTGTGCAAGTGTGTGTGTGTGCGTGCATGCGCATGTTTGTGTGTGTGAGTGTGTGTAAGTGTGTGTGCACAGCCGCGAGGACACACGCGTGTGTGTGTGTGTGTGAGTGTGTAAAACCATTGATCGTGTCTCCGTCTGCCAAAACAAGGGTCGCAGCCATTATTGTTTTTCGGGAATCCTGACCAAGGCCAAGCTGGCTAGAGGTCCACAGAAAGGCCAGAGAATGAAAGAAGCCATTTTGTCCGTCATCAGAATGGCCTGAGTGTGTGCACCTCTCTGGAGGCCTTGGACTGGAAACACTTTCAGAGGCACGACCAGCTGCATGGCTTCTCCTCTGGCCCTTCATTTGCGGATCACTCGGGTACGGGTTAAACCCGGGGCGCCATATTTCGCTTTATGTGCGAGCTCAGGGGCCAATCTCAAGTTTCGTTCGAGATTAGACATTCAGCGTCGCGTTACCGTCCTGACGCCCTCGCTCAGTTTTATGAGGAACCTAGGGGGGCTTATTTAATGGCCTTTAAAGTTTAAACAGAAAACAAGAAACAAGAAAAAATTAGATGATTAGATGTGCCATTATCTTAAAGGAGTTGAATGTATGGATGTATATCATCTTACGTGGCAAATTGTTGAATTTATTTTTGTATTTCACTAGGGAGTCTCCTTCAAGTGCTAAGAGTAAATCCCAGCTGTCCATTTCCAGTCAACAGGCGTTTGTTAAGAGGGCATGCAAAGGGTGCCGCTAGTCATTTTGGGCCCAACGAAAGAAGACAATTTTAGGCCCCCCAAATCCACTAATAATAATATAAATAGTGTCCTCAAAGGCCCCCTTGTCAATGCCGAGTCCTTAAAATCGTCCTAAATGTCCCCCTCCCCCTCCCGTCGAGCCTGATTGCAGGCACTGGTCATTTCAGACATCAGTACAGAGTGTCAGTCACTCACTGACAGTGTCAATCACCTCGGTGATGAGTGTCAATCACTCATTGTGCTTTTAAAAATAACACATTTGTTTGAAATGTAATAAATGTACAACCGTGAAAAAATGCAGATTACTAGGCATTAGGTCCAAACTGACGTGGCCGTAACTGTGCAGAGAGCTTATCTTTAGCAGACATTGAGACATTCAGAAAGAAAACAAACATGCATTTCCACACCTTTTAACAAAATCATGACTTTGGGGTGATCTTTAACACCAAACCCCATTGTATCATGGATGTATCTGCCACACGTGGAAATGACTGCCTCCATGTCATTTTATAGTGTTTCTGTGTTGTTGCATGTTGCAAAATTAGTGAGCACTTCCCTTGGGTAATAGTGTCATCGCACAGCTATTTTTAAACAATTTGATTTGCATTTTGCCAGTATTATGTGAGAAGGTATGTTCTAAAACTGTAAATTATGATATGAGCTAAAATAGCATGCCAGAAGTTGGTTTAGCATGGACTGAGTTGTCTCATTTTAAATGCTTAAAATACTCTTTTGTTAGAAAAGGTTTCAAAAGAAGGCTCAGATTGAACTCAGTTACTCTCCTCATGTTTGTTTCACAGTTTTTTCAACAAGAATTCAGTAAAATGATCTGAATGTAAGTGCTTTTAAAGATATGTGATGTAAAAAGGGATTCCCAAAAGAAGTTTCAGGTGGAATATTTATATTGTGCCTATTTAACCTGTTTTTCAAATGCTTTTACATTTTTTTTTTAAACCTTAATGTAGAAGTCCAGAAAATGGCAGCTCAAGCAATATGAAGCTAATTAGGGCAAAATAGGGGTGGCCTGGCAAGATATAGGGGCTTGGCTGAATTTTGATATGTTCAAAGTCTTTTTAATTTAACTGTACAATCATTATATTTTACTATGTAATGGATCAAAAACCTAACAGGCCAGCCAAGAAAGAATGTTTACAATGGGCATCATTTTAAATAGGTGGAAAATACTTACACAAGAAAGCACATGGTATAGTGTTTAATAAATACAGCAGTAATTTAGTGAGTTGCATGGATGAAGACGATAATTATTATATTTATGAACTGACAGTTAATTAAATGAAGTAGGGCTATTAAATGTTCACTTTTCCTCACACATACAAACATATACAGATAAACAGGCATGCACGCATGCACACACACGGACCACACGTACGCACGCACACGCACAAACACACACACACACACACACACACGGTCTGAGAAACAGTATTGGCCACGACTCCTGTGTTGCTGGCCAAAATGCTCCACTGTGCCCTCAATGAGTCTATTTACCTGTCGGAGCTGTGTGCCCTCCACCTCTCTCCTTCCCTTCCTCCTCCAGCATGCACCTGCAGAGGCTCACGGACCAACCCAACAACCCCTACGCCAAGTTTAATGCCCATCTTTCTCTGCTCCTCTTTCCCTCTGCATTCTTATTTTATGAGTCTATTTCTCTTTCATACTCACCTTAAAAGCCCATTTTCTTTTCTTTAATCAAACAGCCATGTGATTCATTTTCATTTTCCCCTACCAACCATACTCTAAGTGTTGATTATTTATTTATTAATTTTAGTACCATGCTTCTGTTTCAGCTCCCCATGTAGATTTTTTTTCACCCCTGAAGTCATTAAGCTGGCTTATACTGTATGAAATCTTTCATTGGTCGCCCACCCAGTGTGGGTGACTTCAAGTGTGCAGAAATTTTGGACCATTTGATTCAGTTTTGGGTCTCGTTATTAGTAGCATTATTATTGATAATATTAATTTATAATAAAATTAGTCTTCAGTCAGTGCTGGGCCCTTAGAATAACCCCTCCCCCCTGCCCCCACCACTCCATTTCCCTTTCAACACCCCCCACCACATCTGACTGCCGTACAGGTGTCATGAAGTCTTTGGGCTCACCACTTGCTTTTCCACTTGACATATCAATCTAAATGCTTCTGCTACTCATTCGTGTTGCTGTTGAAATCCACACCCATAATTGTAGCATATTTTTATGGCCACCGGCTGAAATTTATATAAAAGGGAATGGCTGGCCCTTATTTGCAGCTCTTGATTGATGTAATATGTTTGCTTGCTGCAATTTAGCATAGCATGAGTGATGATTTTGTGACTAACATAACACTGTAAAACTAAGTTCCTGTTTTCAACACCTGTCTGTTACATTCTGATTGGATCTTGCAAACTGTGTGTGTGTGTGTGTGTGTGTGTGTGTGTGTGTGAGGGAGAGAGAGAGAGAAATAATAGTAAATAGAAGCATGTTTAAAATGTCAAAGCTATTCTGTTCATGAACCGTTCATGAAGTTTGGATATATTCTTTGACAATCATTAGAATAAGTATTTCATAAATATCTATCATCAGCAACAGCACCAGCTCTTCTTCTCTTCTTCCTTTCTCCTCCTCTTCCTCTTCTCCTTTTTTGTGTTTTGGTGAAAGTTAATACCATTACTATGTATTACTGTACATGCACAGCTTTAGACTTGCCTGTAATGTCTCAAAGACCCAGCTTTGGAATACATTACCGTAATTACCTTTTACTAGAGAGAATTTAACTACATTGTGGGTGCTGTGGTTCCATAAACATTTTGCCATCTTCTTAAATCAAAATATCTATAAAAATGCCCTTATTGTTCGTATCACGCAGAAAGCTAACCGCTAACGCGTGCCAGGCCCACAGTGACTCTCTCTCTCTGTCATGTTAATTGCGGCACATACTCCCTGGCAGGCCCAGCCCCTCATGCATCGCTTTGTTCCGTCTGCCTTTTGGGTGTCATGGTTCTCTTTTTTTTCCAAATCCATGTGGAGCACTCATTTGGAAATTCTGAATGTTTGCAATTCTGTGGCACCCCGAGAGCTGTCAGTGCAATTAAGACACTTTCAACTCTCTCCGTCAGCCAACAAAGAAAAAAAATGCCTCAATCCAACACCTCTTTATTACTGTGACATATTTATATGGTCAAACGCTTGCATGCAAGTTGAACGAGTTGACACGAGTTGATAGGCAGTAGCTTAAGATTGCCACAATTCTTGTGTTTTTAATAAAACTCTAGTCAAAGAGATATCTATCTATGATGTTAGTAGCAACAGTCTCATGCCTCCCCCTTGCCTTCTCTGTCACACAGGTGAAGATTTGGTTCCAGAACAAACGCTCAAAATACAAGAAGATTATGAAACATGGCTCAGGTGGACCTGAAGGAGAGCACCTCCATGCGGCCTCCTCTGCCCCGCCGTGTTCCACTGGAATGCCACCTCTCTGGGACGTTTCGATGACAAACAAAGGAGCCCCGATGCATTCAGGGGGATATATGAACTCTTTCGGCCCCTGGTACCCTGGCCACCAACAAGACTCTATGCCAAGGACTCAAATGATGTGACGAGGAGTACATCCAAGCAAACAAGCTGGGCCAGCTCCTGGGTGTGTTTAGCACATGCAGAGCCCCGGAGCTGTGGGGAGAGCGACTGCCTTGGGGCTGTGGATGTGGATCAGGGTCTGTTTTTCAGAGTCATACACAGGAATGCTTCAGTATGAAGGTTGTAAACAGTTCTTATGTTGCTGAATTTCCATCTTGACTTTTTTTTTTCATTTTGGTGTGAGATCCAAATGACTTTTCCACTCAAGCAGATGTTGACTTCACTTTAATTGGACAGATGGAGCAAGAGGTTTTGCATCCAGCTGCCTTTGACATGAACTTTGTTTGCTATAACACAACTTTCAGATACCATCTAAAAACTTACTTTTGCTCTGCTGATTTTGATATGTGGAGCAAAACAGCTGCTGGCAACTGCTGGCAAAAATGTGCTTATCTACCAGTTGGTGACTTCATCTTGAATTTGTATATGCGGAAATACCTTTTGCTTGTTTTGTCTTCTCAGTCTGTAGCATCAGATTATGATGTACTCTAGTAAGTTTACATTGAATTACAACTATTGCCCCGCATAGTTTTTTTTTTGTCAAAAATGTTATGTCTCATAGTTTTTTTTTTTTCCGCTTTAAGTTTTACAGGAAATATTATTTTACAATATAATGTCTAGGACTTTTTTCATAGACAATAAAGAAAAATATTTGTGGAAATATTTGTTGAAATGTTTTTCAGTGATCTGAAGTCATTTGTCTTGTATATACCATGTGCATTAAAATAAAAAAGAGGTGCATTCCATAGGCATTAATTAGATATTTTGAAGCCATGCTCTGGTAGAGCTCTGACTTAAGTCCTTGTTGACAGAAGTGTATTTATTTAGGATTTATTACTAATCTCTACATGTGTACATCCATGGTTGACTGCAGGTGATAGCTGAGTATCAGCTTTAGTCATAGGGTTGGACACATCAAAATGAGAGATGTGGGACATTTTTTTCTTTCTGAGACAACATCTGTACAAGCAATGGGAGCCTTATTTCAGGAATTCCCAAAGCTTTGTAAAATGCTCACGTCAATTAAAGGTCATTTAGGGCATGATTGTTAAATGGAGCTTTCACTCAGGCGGTATAATTACTAGCAATTTGCAGACTACAAATGTCTCCTTTAGTATGAAAAGGGTGCAAAAGGAAGGGACGATTGAGACGTCCTCGGCAGAGTGTTGGGGGATGGAAAAGACTCGCCACCATATGGAATCAAATGCAGGTGTGATTCTGATCGATCTACCAGGCAAAGCAAGGGAACAGGAATGAAAAATCTTGTTAAGGTAAGAAATCCCCATATTACTCAGTTGTGTGTATGTGCTTCCTCTTTTGACCCTTTGTTCATTTTTGGAACAGTTTTGTTTAAATACTCCCTTAAAGTGGCCTCAATGTCAAGATGGGCCGGAATCTGTCATTTGCTACTTTACAGTGGGTGACAAAAAGGTGACAAACTTAAATTGTTTATTAATGGAATTTTTATATTTAGTTTTACCCTTCACATCAGGCATTTAAAGACACAGTCCTGATCATGTACAGGGATTTTTTTTAGTTTAGAAATGCCATAAATATATTTAGTAAGTGTCTGCACAAGTATACCTGTTTATTTAACTTTTCTGAATCTCAGTTTTATTTCTTCGCATATGCCATGTGACATATAACCATTTTACATTTTTTAAGCTGAATATTACCGCTTCAACCGTGATTTATACCCACTTATTTTGGTTTAAAATGGTCTTTAAGAACACCTAGTGGTAACGAATGCTGCTATGACACATACTGAAGGCGGAAGAATGAGAGAAAATATTATGAGGGTCACCTGCATTGAAATACACCTTAATTCTCAACTGCACACATACCTAACTGAGTCAAGCATTGCCGGCGCTTTCCTATGAATTAAAACGACTTAGTAGCCGGCGTGTTTTGGAATAAGACATATAGGGGTGTTAAGGGTTGGAGATATGAAGGTCAAAGGGTTTTTACAGGGGACAAGCATTGTTTCACAGCTGTATAATGTACGTTTTGCGTTATTTTTTGTCTATTACAATGACGATAGATTGTCCTTGCCTGGATGAAACCTTACACCCAGATGGCTTTTGAACAGACCTCGTTGCAGCTGGTGGGTGCAGTGCCTTGTGCGCTCTCTCCATTTATCCTAGAAGTCCCGTTCGCCATCCATGGGTCGTAGGCGCCATGTTTGCCAAATGTGCTCTCTACAGATGATGTTTTCGTTACAAATAAACCCGAAAGAATAGATATTGAGTGATTTAATCTCGCTTTGTTGTTGACCGAGAGAGCCAGTAGCCAACCCAAAGTCGAGGGGTAGTCGTTGGACATAAGCCGGACACGAGAGCAGAGGCAGGCAGGCCACACAAGCGCTGTAGGGGAACCTCTTAATGACAGCGTCTTGTCCAGCGCTTTTGTCATCATTAAAGGACGCACTCGGGTCTGGAAGTTCAGCAGCGCTTTAATTTGTCAAGACCAAATGGTGAAGACCCTGCTGCAGACCAATGGCCCATCGAGTTAAAGAATTAATACTAAACTAAGAAAACCTCAGCGTCATCATATATCAATTTGTTAGAATTAAGGTTAGTGAAGTGAAGAATAACCCACTGCAAAAGACTAAAGTATAGGCTATACGTCTATTGAGCTGGCATATTTAACTAGCGAGTAGCCTAGACCGTGCTTTACCTATGTCTTGTGTTTTGTTCTCTACGCTTGCCTTTCTCTGAAACGAAGCCCTAAGATGAAAAATGTACAAAACCCAATATTATCTCATAATGCATATTAAATTATATTTCACAAAATGTTGCTATGGTTGGTTGTTCATTTCCTACCATAAATTTGACCAACACAGTCTGTGCACAAGTTTAATGACAACTCGATATTTATTTGTGTTGCTGTAGCAGCACACAGTTCAAACATGGACCTCACATACCAACATTTTTTCCTGTAAAGGTTTCTAATGTAAAGTATTGCCTACTTTGCGACCATTTAGGCCTACTCTATAACTGCAACTAATTAATGGGTCTATTTCTGTAGAATACACTATTCTATCCCACGGGCAAAACGTAGCCTGTGACATTTGCGTAATGACAAATTGCAAAAGTAAAAAATTAGCTGTATATTGCTTACAGTTTGAAGGACTTACAACACAAATTGTGGTTTATGCCTGCTCGAAAGTAGCCTTATGTGTATGTTGACCTAATGGATTTAATATTAAACCAATTACTAAACTAGTAAGAATTTCACCTACAAAGTAAATTACCTAAACACAGTAATTTGTTTACGCAGTCTTTTTTAAAAAACCTTTATGGCGATAATAACAAAAAAAGATGAACTTGCAAATTATAGGCTAGTAGTCTACATATCACCCGCATACTTCGTTTTAATGAATAGATAGGCCCGACGTTTATGAACTCTAAACTCTAATGCTAAGAACACTGTACAGAGCATGCAGTAGCAAGTGTCCTATCCAAATGATAGGCAAGACGGCAGTGCAAACGAATAAAGACAGCTAACACTGGAAAGTAGAAAAAAATATTCGTTTTAGTTCCATCCAACGAACGAAACTGCAAATGTCCAAAAAACTTAATAGCCTAGATCTTCAGTTCAATGGAAGTCGTCCATAGTGCCGTCAATAGGCATTCTGCGCAGAGGGCGGCGTATGGTGCACCGAGTTCGGGTGCTGAACGCCTAGATGTGAGCCTTGCTGATACCAACGATGGCTGCAGTCATCTATAAAAGACGGCGAGGATGAGTGGGCCGGTGGAGGAATCTGCCCTCTGTTGGTTGGATTCCCGTGTGTGCTGGAATCCCATGTTGCCGGGGATGGAGGCGAGTTACAGGCCATGGAGTCGCTGGCGTTCGGACTGTGATCCAGAGACAGCTCGCCGTTTTTGTATAGTTTCTTAAACTTCGACCGGCGGTTCTGGAACCATATCTTTACCTGAATAATAACAATAAAAATATTAAGCACAATGCGTGGCTGTAGTGGTGTCCCCCTATATAAAATACGGATTATTGGAGAAAGGAATTTCACAGAACCCCATATCAGTCGTTATAAAATTTAAACTGGCCAAATTATCACAGGCGAAAGTGACAAGACATGATATTTTGTAATTAATGGACTATGAAAATAGACTGTCATCGAGATCAAGATTGTGAGGACTGTAGTAGTTTTCGAATTTATGTTAAGTTTAGAGTCCCCGACACAGCAGACATGGGTGGGCAAATCGATAAACAGGTATGCATCAGACTGAAATGCTCTTCGGGTTATTAGCTGTTTTACCTGTGTTTGGGTCAGCCCTAGCTGTGCCGCAAGCTCTGCGCGTTCCGGAAGTGCCAAATACTGGGCCTTTTGGAAACGCCGCTGTAAAGCAGTCAACTGGTAACTAGAGTAGATGGTCCGTGGCTTGCGAATTTTCTTCGGTTTTCCGTTGACCATTCGCACTTCAGGTTCCTGCTCTTCTTTAACTGAAACAGATGTGTTGTAAAACACATTAAGTGTGCACAAACGGTTAGACAAGCCTAACCAATAGGGAACACCATCAAAGACATTGTTCTTAAATTGGCATATGCCATTACATAGCTGTGTAAATCTTGCATAACTGCAGCACACACACCAGCCAACTAAAACCAAAACATATAATTTAAAAAGGACTTCCAGTGCCGCGACTGTGTGTGTGTGCGTGTGTGTGAGAGACAGAGTGTGAGAGAGATATAGAGCGAGAGAGGCGGGTAGAAAAAATGTTCAGGCCTACAGTTTATCAACTACAAATTACGTAGGCTATGCAGAGGACATGGCAGTTACACTTGCCCAGATAGCCAAGATTTTGTTACATAAAAACGAATAATCGAATTTGTATAGGTGATGTATAGGTATTCCTCTGATACAATATAAAAATACTGTTTCTTATTGCCTACTCTAGCTACAATATTTGTTTGACAGAACGCAGTTCACCGCAAGCCTCCTTTAGATTGGCAACGAATCAGCATACAAGCAGGGAAAACTAAGAAAACCAAGATTATTATTATTATTATAATAATACTAATTATTGTTGTTGTTGTTGTCGATTATGTTGTTGTAATTATTATTAGTAGTAGTATTATGTATTATAAGTAGTATGTTGCTGTTTTGTATAGCCTACCTAATTTAGTTTAGGCAAAGTTCTCAACGATAGACTTAAAAGAGGATCTTATCTGTTTTGAACAGTCCTGTGACACACTATAACGACTGCGAGTTTAGCGAATAAGTGGACTCCCTGCAACCATGTTCACGCAAAGGCCTATGTGATTTCACCTAGATAGAAACAACTGGGTTGTTCTTGTTTCAAATGATCAATTCGATCTGATAATATTGTCTAGTTTATACAGAGAACCGGCTCTCTATATATCTCCTGGATAATTTGGTAACTTGGGATCTTGGTAATGTCTGGGGGATGGTGTTTCAGTACATTTTGCACTCAAACCCTACTCACGTTACAGACATAGACAGGGTCGTACAGTACACATCTCTGTTGCCTTACCTGTGTCTTGGGGTGTTTGTATTTCTCTGCAGTAATGCCCATATTGTCTGTACGTGTGAGAATAAGGATACTCCGTCTTCATAGGATAACCACCTGACGATCCTAATCCACTTGGGTTGTACTGCTGATAGGAATATGGACTCATCGACTGCGAATATGGTTGGTAGTAGTCCTGATGGCTGTGCGACGTATGGCCGGTATAGTAACTCATGGTCATTTTAGAATCCGGAAGTGTATGGCGGTCTTTTTCAGGTGCTCGTTCTAATGCTGATGCACCAAGAAAGTCGGATGAAACGCTGGAGAGTTTTTTCTCCCACAGGACTCCGCTCATTACGCACAGTCGTCAGTGAAGGTCCGACCAGGGGGCACGTCAGTCCCAGGAAAGGTGGCAGTTAAAGAGACAAATAATCCAAACGATTTCATTAAAAAAGAATATAGTTATCTATTGTTAGACCTGTGGTCCTTGTAAAGCAGTTCGTCGTTTCCAAATCAATGTCGTCGACGCTGCGCTCCCAAACCGGAGATTTCCAGACTGCCCAAATCGACTGCACCACCACATCCAAATACGCAGCGTAGAAGTGGGTGCTGCTATTTCATTGGTTCTAAAGTGCCGTCGCATACAGAATTATACAAACTTCTTTTCCAAGCTTGATGTACGAAAAAGTTGGTCCTCCCCTTCCTTAACCAGCAAAGGACACCTTTTGCCGTAGGAGTTGAGGCATATAATCGTGGATATGCATAGACACGTGGATAGGAGAAAAAATACTAATACTACTAATAACAACAACAATAATAATCAAAAGTTAAAGGATTTTGGCGATTTACGTGACGTTGCAATACCTCTTCAGGTAAACACTATCTGGACACTACTACTATCCTATGTAGGGGTTATGTAACAAAGGGTGGAAGACCTCAGGGACAATCTAAATGCAACGTGAATTCAGATTATGGGCGGGGGATATATTTACTTTTGTCTACTGACACGGATGATATTCAACATGATGTAAATAAATAAATTAATTCTACTGTCGAGATACATGCAGAGAAAGACTCAAAAAGTGGCCGAGGAGTCAACAGCACACTCCAGTGACAAAACTTTGCACACACTAAATCGCAATAAAGTCGTAATAGCCTTTGGTAAATGCACACTGACATCTAGTGGCAGGATGGTAATCACGCAATTACAAATCATAGTCTATTCTCAAAAACTTCCTGAAACCTTTTTGTCGGTGGGGGGCGTGTTGGGAGAAGACAGATAAATAACTCTAGGCTGAAAAAATCTGCGGCCACTTCGCGTGCAATCTGCATTGCACGCTGCATTACTCAACATATACAGCCATATGCTATAGTCACAGTGTAACAAATAGTAAAATAGCCTTATCTAATGTAAGGGTGTCTGGCATTCCAGGTTCAACTATTTTCGGCGTCGTAGGCATGAGTGAATACGACGTGTCCGTGCAGCAGCTCAATGATCTACTGACGGATGAACATGGATATTTTATGATGCCTTCAAAAGACGTCAACGAGGTTTACCCAAACATATATGTCGGAAATGAGTAAGTTGGTTAAATGCTCTGAACCTCAAACGTGTATCGAGCAAATGTACACACACACACATACACACACACACACACACACACACACACACACACACACAATGCACAGTAAAAGTTAGGATTTTATTGATACTGGGGTTTGTGAAATTCTGCCTTTAGAACAACAGTGTAGTAGTATTATACTGAGATAACACAGTTTTCATATTAGTGCTTGCATAGCATTTGGCTGAGCTATAAAAATAATTCCGTCTGTAGTAGAGAAAGGCACGGAGAAGGGGAGAGAGTGGTTAACTTTTGTATTGAAATCATTCCGTGTGTGCCTGCTCTATCCTTAGCCCCTTATATACGCTCACGGTCCTAGCTCTGCGGAGGGGCTTTAAATAGACTCATGGACTATATTTATAATACCTCTACCACGAACCCACCCTCACCCACACCCTCCCACCCGTAATCTCTCTCACTCACTCTCTCTCTCTCTCTCTCTCTCTCTCTGCTCTTCTCTCAAACACAGACATAGCCATGTAGAATTTTACATGATTTTCTGTATTTTGTCAAATGAATAGCTTTAAAATGTACCCTGACTTTCTCTCTGTGCAGTGAGGGTCTGTGTTAGACTGCTAGACTAAACTGAGCTGGCCCAGCCAGTAACTGATATCATGCACGAGCACAGGTGCAGGGCCTAGTAGATGCACCTATTTGGGTTATTAGAATGTTTACTCTATCCTAAACTGAGCACTACGAGTGTCCATGAACTATGCTCATACAAAGTATGCCCTTCTAGACATAGAAACTGTTCTAGTTATTTTCCACTGTTTTAGACAAGTGGTGTTCTGAGTATATCTACCTCACGTTGTCTTGTCCCGAAGAAGACGGATCGAACCAGCATAGAGACAACATCTTACAGAAAGCTGAGGCTGCCTGAACTTTGCGGTGAAGGTGGAAGAGTGTTGTAAGAACCAGAGGATAGATAGACTCTTAGTCTTTGTTTATTTCATTTTCTCTATATTCCATCTATTTGTAATAAATCATCGATCCTGATCCACAGCAACAACGAGTCCAGACTTCTATCTTAACCAACAAAAAACACAACGCAACCTAAAGGTGATTAGGGACTTCGGGTGTAAAGTCAAAATCTAACAGCCATCTTGCGCTGCCAGGTAGTCAGGTCAGATGTCACTTACTAGTTGAGTAAGAAATGTGGAGTAACGTCTCATCTGCAGAAGAGTAGCAGACTGGAGAACGATTAAACTTAGTTTTGTAATGAAGACGAAAGCCAGTTGTGTCTGAGGTTGCCAGCCTCTTCTCTGAGGCTTCTAATGGAATGACTATTATTAGGCTAGGATTAATAGGATTGATTAATAGATAGGATTAATAATAAATAATAGGAAAACAGGCAGTGTGCACATTTGCCTGATTATGCATGCACAGTCATAGACACACCAAGGACTGCCACTGTTCTCAACTTATAGGGTGTGCAGCAATTCTATTTAAAACCTCACACTAATAACTAAAGCTTGTTTGACTTTTAAAAGATGTTATAATGTTTTATATATATTCTAACCTACATTTAACAGAAATACTTACTGATATGAAGGATATGTATTAGTGTAATTATTCCATATCTTCAATTAAGTTTCATTTTCCCAACATGTCTTTAAAAGCCTTACATAGATAGGCTTTAAAGACCACTGACAGTTCTATAGAATGTTAAACATTTATTACTTTGAGACATAAGTTTTCATCTTTATGTCACACAGGTCATGGAAGGCCACCTACAGATTATCACTGTATAGGGCCCTATAGGAACTCAAAGCTACACTCACTTGATCATACATGTCACACCACACCTCTGTCCTGTCAAACGGTATTGCACAGACCTTGAGGGTAACAGTCTGCAGATGTTGTTGACATTGCACAGACTCTGTACTTTCCTGCTGTAACATTTATTGTATTACAATAGCTTTTTTTTAAAGCATACTTATTTGTTACCAATGCTTCCTGTATTTACCCTACCAGAGCTCCATCTGCTTTGTACTTTGTTATGGCTGTAAACAGCAAAGGAAACATTAGACAGGAAATGAGAGCTAGTTAGTTATGGTGTGTTTCTGCAGGTCTGTGGCCACAAACGTGACGCGCCTGCAGCATCTAGGGGTGACCCACGTGTTGAATGCCGCCGAGGGGGATTCGCTCATGCACGTCAACACAAACGCAGAGTTCTACGCAGGCACGGGCATAATCTACCACGGGATACCTGCAAGTGACACAGACCACTTTGATCTCAGTGTCTACTTTGAGGAGGGTGCTGATGTTATTGAGAAGACACTAGCATACAAAGATGGGAAAGGTAAATGTCATCATTATTATCGTAGCCAGTCTGAAGATTGGACTTGGCCATTATGCACTTCATTTGTGGCAAGGTCATTGTGTTGAGTGTAAGTATGCTACGCAGCACTGTTTTTTATAAATACAGGGTAGGCCAAAAATACAGGACACATTAAATCTGGGAATCTAAGAATGATAGTAACAAATATATTTGTTGGAAAGCTGACATTCAGGAGTTTTGGCTACATAGGTTAATTTCTGTGGACACCCCACTGGAAGCGCAATAAAGACATTTAAAACGAAAGGGTAGGTTTGGAAAACGCATTTGTTTTACAGAAACACAGCCAAGAACATTTAAAATGATATATTTAATATATTTAATATAATGTATATTTAATAATAATATATTTAATATAATGTAATGTAATACCTCTAGGCAAGGTATATGTGCATTGCCAGAAGGGCTACAGCCGCTCCCCGGCACTGGTCATTGCGTACCTCATGCTGCGGCAGAACATGGACGTGCGGACAGCGCTGGCAATGATCCGACAGAAACGGGAGATCGGCCCAAACGATGGCTTCTTGCGCCAGCTTTGCCAGCTCAATGACAGACTGGAAGCAGAAGGAAAGCTGTAGAAGCAGAAATGGGAAGTCTGCATTTTTTTGTGATTTCTTCAGACTGCAATATCCCTTCCCTGATGACTTGTCTCTCTTAAGCTGTACCATGCATTTGTGTGCTTCTTCAATGTACACTTTAGAGCAGTCTCCCATGCACTGCAGTGTAGTTTGTATTTTGGTGTTTTGCCTTTGGGATGGACCACTCACATAGCAAAGTAGGTCTGGCCCAGAGCAGGCCCACACATTCCACACACACTTGGGCCACATAGATATTCACTTCACATTTGTACAGGAGGAGGCTTAGTCAGTCTCACACCACTTTCCTCAATGTTTTGAACCAGGGGTACTGCACGACACGGTGTTCATATATTCTTATCCTCTGAAATGGAAACATTACTACCTACCAACTATTAGATTTTTTTGGGTAGTTTCGTATCAGTCATTGTGATTTAAATAAAGTAAACACAGGTGTTTGACAATAAATGGCTTCAGGCAACATGATTGAAAGTTTTTGTGTTATCATTCATATTCTCGAAATCATCAATTCTGCCAGGGTATGTACACTTATGAGCACAACTGTATATATATTATTTTTGTGTGTGTACATTAACATGAAAGTGCATACATAGAATTATCACCATCGTCCCCAAGATGTCAAGTGCAGAGGCAGAGCTAGGCATCAGACAACTGTATGAGGCCCCAAGGGCACCGAAAGGCCTCAGAGGGCTGACAGCCTTTCAAGTACAGTGGTGGGACTACAGTTGACAAGGGAAGTGCTGGGTTTCTGGCTGGGTGCCCCAGCCTAGACTCTCTTCAAATGAAGCATGTTTAATGTATCTACTGCTTAAATAACGGAAATTAATCTTTCATTTTCAGTGTATTAGTCCTTCAGTTGGGTCTTTGCTTTCCGAATGACTGCACCAAGTCCGGCGATATCCTATTGTGTTGTATAGGCTTAGCTCCACATTAGCTTGCTGAACCACTGACAGGCTGCTGAGGTAATAGTCTCAGTCTCTCTCAGTCTCCTACCTAATATGGAATTACCACTTGAAATAAAATGTAAATAGTCTTTTTGTTTGTGTCATTTGTTTGATACTGGTGCGCTGAATACTATCTGCCTTCATCCAGATGAATATTGAAAAATATTTCCCACAACTGACATGTCTGGAGGAGGAGGACCAGCCTGAAGCACCGGCATCATAGATTAACGTTCAGGAGCTGGAAATACTTTGGTGTATGAACATATTTCAAATAATATTTCTAGGCAACAACCAGTATTGCTCAGGCAAAAACATGGGTTCAGGAAGACAAAAATAAAAAATAAAATAAATATAATGTTGCTTGATTAAAAAATATATATATATTTTGTTTTATACTCACACAAAAACCGACCTTAAAAATGCTGACCTTAAAAACACCACCCTCCCCCAACCCAACTGCATTTCACAATAAAAGTAGACCAGTACATTGAAAAGGGGAACAGAATGTTTTCATTTCACGTGATTACTGCAACCTCAGCTGTTTTCATTGCATGTGGTGGAGATGATCTGTTTCTATTCCTGTTAAGACCAGTGGCAAACCGTGGGAGACATCACTAATTCAGGCCTATCTTACTGTAGCCACACACATTGTTTAAAACTGCTAAATGTAAGAAACATATGGTCATGGTCATAATATGCATTCATAGAATAGGAAAGCATTGTGTAGACTGACTGTAATAATAGAAAAGGGCTTATACACTGCACTACTCAGGCGATCAACTTTGAAGGAAATCTCCCTGTCAGGCTGAGCTGCGTTTCCCAGCAGCATCGTAATCGATCTTAAGTAGTTTGGGTCGTGTAGCTGACATGGCAGACTAACTGAAATATATATAGAAGATTGTTGCCATAGCAATGAGGGAATAACCATGACACCATGCCTGCCATTTCATACAAGCAAACATGGCCGTTTTGTTTCATAACGTCACCATTTCAAAAAGCCAGAATCACCTGAGGTTTACGCATGTCAGTGACTGCAATGATCATTATCATTATAATGTAATTACAAGCAATAACCTGTAGAACAGTCTCGGAATTAGAGCCTGGATCTGAAGTTTGTGAGTGAGGACATTATCACTCTTCCACCTACTCAGCCTTTTGAATAATGGTTTATTACACCATCTCTTAATTTTGAGCATTGGCAAGACTTTGGTGTGATATGAATGTGGAAATATGCACATGGACAGGGTAGAAATGTTGGTAAACAGTTTATTTGCATTGTTGCGAGGTTCCAGGTTCCTCCAGAGCAGCTGGGAAGGGAAGAATAATGTGCAATGGAATAAACAGTTTCACATCACGAATAAAAGAAACGACAACAAACTATTATCTTCAAAAGCACAGCCACATTCCATTAACGTAATATAACTTTTTTCATACATCTGTGCTAACCATTTTGGACATCTTTGGCCTCAAGGTCGAGCTTTACTATTTTCAGTTCCTGGAGGTCTCGCAAGAAACGCTCATCCCTGGCAGATGCTTCTTTTCCCACCCCCCGCAGGTCTTTCAGCACCTTCCAGCCTCTCCCTCTCCAGCTGGACCAGGTTCTGGCTACCGCTGCACTGTTTGGACAGTGTAGCCAGGGTGGCTGTGGCTGGCGTGGAAGAGCATGGCTGTGGTGGGAGCTGTGACGAGGGGGGCTGTGGCGAGGCACGGATCTGGTGGGTAATGGGTGGTGGTCAGCTGTGGTCCCTTCATCTGAACCCCCCCCTTCAATTCTAACAGAGGCCGTGCTTCCAAAGAGGGACACTGCCCTGTCCTCCTCCAGAGTCAAGGGGGTGGTCGAGGAGGCTCCCCTCCACTTGTGATTGTGGTGTTCTGCGTTAGTGCAGCCGCCTTCTCTTTGCTAGGCTGGAGATGTCCTGCCACTTTTTTCGGACTTTCTTACGGTGGTTGTCTAAGTGCCCTCCTCTACACTTTTAAGCCATGCCATCTCGTCAAGCATTATCTGGATCTCTTCGATCGCAAAGCTTTGTTTTCTTTGTTTATGTGAGCTATTTTCCATATTCTTGATACACCTGTTCATCTTCCATGTTCTGTGGGCCTTATGTACTGTAGTAACATTATGCCATGTTATACTCATCATGGTCAGCTGGATCAGATAATTGTTGAACTGATTTGGGGCTGGATTTTTACTTTATGAAGCCAACACTGACCCCTCTGTAAGCGGTTTATAATACATTATTGTCTACCCTTTTATGAAATGTAACAATTGTTATCAACAAAACATTGTTATGTGTAATTCATCGGCTAGGGAACACTGCAAACAATCAGCACCACATGTGTGGACAGCGCTCCTAAGGACGATTTAAAAAGATCATGCTATGATCATGATGGGAACCAGCATGTTTATGTCGCACTTAAGCCTAAGATCCGGTGGCAGGACTAGCTGTTCAGGTAAAGTGTGTCACAATGACACTGTGTGTGATGACAACTGAGGCATGAATGATACCATAG
Organism: Setipinna tenuifilis; assembly: GCA_030347295.1. Lineage (NCBI taxonomy): Eukaryota > Metazoa > Chordata > Actinopteri > Clupeiformes > Engraulidae > Setipinna > Setipinna tenuifilis. The sequence continues at coordinate 13,030,574 of CM059266.1, read as the reverse complement.
TGGTGTGCAGACCGCTAGAGTGGGGAAAAGGGGAACAGAATGTTTCCAGTTAACTTTATTACTGCAACCTCAGCTATTTTCATTGCACGTGGTTAAAGTTTTCTGTTTATATTCCAGTAAAGACCGGTGGCAAAATGTAAGAAACATGGTCATAATATGCATTCATAGAATAGTAAAACATTATAAACTGAAATACAGATTTCACTTATGACAACAGTACAGCAAGATTTTTCACATTTAAAAAGTGCATTTTCAGCATGGAGTTCTTACAAGCCTTACCAAAGATGTTAGATATTCCCAAGATTGGTCATGACGAGGAGCCATGATTGTACGAGAGCGGGGGCCTAGTCCCCCTTATGCAGTCTGCTTAGTACTACTCCACTCAAGTACAATACTAGTGCACTTTATTTATAGCTTGAACCTTGTGACTGTAAAGTTGCAGGTATGTTTGTATATTTGATTTATATTGGCTAATTATATTGGTGTACATTTTCTTCTTTTTTCTATTTAGCTGGCCTTGTCTACTGTTTTCTACACTGTGCAAACAGTCACTGCTCATCATCTGGCTGACACCATCCCTACTAAGAAGCATTGTGGTGGCAGCATCATGTTGTGGGGATGTTTTTTAACAGCCTGTGGGTGTGATTGTAAGCCAGAGATTCGAATACTTACAAAACTATTATGTTTGAATGTTTACATTTTTTCTGTTACGTAACAGGGTCTGGTACTTTCTGTATGCACTTTCTAATCACACATCTCCTTGCAGTGGCTGAAATAAGGTGTTGCTTTTACTCTCAAGGAACCCTTGTAATCTTTAAGTATGTTTTTTTGAAGAGATAAATGGAGTTGACCAGATATTCAAAAATAAGAACTGCTTCTGTTCTGCCCAACATTCACAACACAATGTGCCTAACATTTTTTTTGTCATTTACTCCAGAACATAAAAAAGGAACAGGGTTACTGTTGAACACTGATTGCAACTAAAGCAAGTTTCATTTCAGCTCTTGCGTCAGTAGCACGCTGCAATTTAAAAGGCAGAACTTCAACTTTTAGGGTTTAGTTGATTTGGGACTTAACAAGGACAAAAGGATGTTTACTCCACAATTTCAACAAACTGGTATGTTTTTGCTTCCAATGTAATTATGTTTATGTTTTGCAAGTCATTTTATTGAAATTCATTAATTAATTGAAAATCATTGAAAATATAAATAATGATCACTAATAATTTTAGTATAAATGAAAACTTATACAGTTATAGGTGATGTACATTAAAATTGATAATAATTTAATGATCATCAATGTTTCAATCTGCTTGTATTATCTGCACAAGAGCAATACCAATAAAAAAATAATCAATAAAATATCACTAGTTTTTTTTACAGATAATTTTTAAAAATGTGGAAAGTTTGGATAGTTATTCTTGGCTTTTTTCCCATCAGCATGTCTGCTTTGGATTTCATATTTGACAGGTAAGACACAACTAAACAAGGTTACTTATTTCAAAAGGTACAATTTGAGAATAAAACTACACTACACAGTGAATGGCCTGGGTGACCATTAAGACCATGGCCTGATGTGTTCCATCAGTTCTGCACATGGCTATTAAATTTGAATTTGAAAATGTCACAACTCTGCTTGCCAAAATAGTTCCAAATAAAGTCTCAAAAAAAAAGGTGCTGTTCAGCAATAACCCAAACTATCCAGTATAGATAAACAGCATCCCGTCTCTGGACTGTTAAAATCCCCTTGCAGAGATTTCAGCAGAATGGCCTGTTGCCAGAAGCAGTAGAAATCAAACGGCGATTCTTAACATTAATCAGTATTAGCTGCTGTACATACAACCACAACCTCTGGTTATGCAGCCTGAGCAATAGGCCAGGAGAATACAGTTCATGATAAAACACAATGGCATCTATTGCATGAAGAAGAGCTTAGTCACTGAAATTCAATCCACAAACATTGCCTTGTTTATCCTGAACTGCAGCAGATGTGCCTTTCTTAAACACATTCACAACAGTGTTTAAACACATTGGTTTTCAAAGAGGGTCTGTGGGAAAAGTTTTAATTTAAAACAATGATGTCTGTATTAGCTATTACCAGTATGCGAAAACAATTCACACAGATATAGTGTTTCTTTTGTATTATGTATGTACAATAATTAGTAAAATGCAATATTGACTTATTTCCAAGTTGTTTTTGCATGATGGCTACATTAACTACGAAAACGTGTGTCCTAAACCCTAGATCACTGGTAGCCAGGGCTACACAGAGACCTTTAAAAGGGGAAATAATTTTAAAAAGTGGGATATGAAATGTTGTAAACAACATGCAAACTTTACTGCTGAATATGAATTTAAACAATCATGGGTGGTAGTACGCAAAAGCAGTGCCCATATAGCAGGCGCCAGATTCTTTGCTCAAAGTCAAACTAACTGAAAGAGTTTGGTCCACCAGAGTACAGTTCAGGGAGTAGCAGTACAACTGAGACCTGTATAACCCCTATACACCACTAGATCTGTTTTGTACATGCCAGTACATCTCTCACCCTCAGCTCACATAGTTATGTTGCAAAGCAGTGGGCCTCATCAGGAGCAAAACCAGTCAGCCTCAAACATTGTGACTTCTGGATTGCGAAAGGTCGGCAGGAAACAGTCTAAAATAAGACATTTAGGTTACACAAGTCTGTGGACATTCAATGGAAAAAAAAACACAGCAAAACTTCAATGAACAATCTAAATACAAATGAAAGCATTCTCTGTCACTTGGTAGTAGTCTACAGTTGATAACTGTCAGTCCAAAAAATCTTTATCTGTCTCTCCATGGACACACTCAGCGCTGACTGAATTATGCATTCATATGTGATGTGCAGTTTGCTAGTGTAATAGATAGCAGGATGTTATCTAGGCTACAACCATGCAGTTTTTTCAAGTAAATGTTGTGATTGAGCAATTAGGCCTATTCAGTGTGTGTCCCATGCTTTTACTGACTTTACCACTTAATGTGTATTTGTTTGAGTTTGCTCAATTATGTAATAAATCATCTTTGTTTTTGTTCTTGTCTGAAGTGGTGTATGTCCTGACTTTTGAGATGGCCCATTGAGCCAGTTCAAAACGCTAGTATTAGTGTAAGGTCAGGACATTATGTCGACCAGCTAGAGGGCATTTTTGTAAAATGTCTAATCCTTATTTGTAAGCACATTTGTGTAAACACCCAAGGACACAATACCATGTGTCTTGATTCAGGATCTTACACTGAACATAACACATTTTACAGCACAGCACATTTTCAGAATGTGCACCATTTTTTTTCTTTTTGGGTTTGCTTGTAATTGAAATGATCTCTGACTAAAATGTTATTTTGTACTAGCACATCTAACACATATTCCTCAAACTTCCATATTTCCCAGCACTTCTCTTTTTTTCTGCCCCTCTTCAAACTGGTGAGTGAAACAGGCAATGAATATCTTTCATAAACATAGTTACCCCCACCAGGGAGGGAGGGTCTGTCTGTCTGTCTGTCCGTCTGACTGTCTGTCTGTCTGTCTGTCTGCAAGATAACCCGACAAGTCATGAACAGATTTGAATGAAACTTTTAAGAAATGTTGGTAATGGCACAAGGAACAGATTACTACATTTAAAAATTGATTTAAAAATAGCCTACAGGGTGCTGCAAATAAACCTGAGTCAACTGGGTAGTGCTTCATTTAGAATGTCAGACACTGCTTGACATAGGTCTTTCTATTTTTTTTTTTAATTTTTAATATAGATTTGCTTTTTTTTCAATAAACAATCACAGTGTCTATGGTAAAACATCGTGCACAGTTCCTTAATATGTATTTTCATAGCTTTTGCCACAGTTGCTCAAATGAGATTGGTTGGTGGATACACTAACTGCTCGGGAAGAGTGGAGGTGTACCACAATGGCCAGTGGGGCACTGTGTGTGATGACTATTGGGACATAAATGAAGCCACAGTCGTATGCAGACAGCTGGGATGTGGAGATGCGGTTTGTGCTGCTAAGGAAGCCCACTTTGGCAGAGGCATTGGAAGGATCTGGATGGATGATGTCAGCTGCGTTGGTACTGAAAGATTCCTTACAGAATGTTCCCATAGAGGATTCAGTGATTGTCACCATGGTGAAGATGCTGGTGTGGTGTGCTTAGGTTAGTGACTTTGAGACATCAGTTGTAACTTTGTTGTGTTTGCTTATGCATGGCTCATGTGCCATATAGTTTTTAACTAAAGTTTTTATTCTGCAGGTGCAAGTCAGTCTTCTAATATATCTGACGTAGACCCTTCTAGCCACAGTAATTACTCTTGCGTCAAACCAACTAACCCCACTATAAGGACACCTATTGACATCAATGTTGGTAAGTACAAGAAGATGTAAAGTTGGAGTTGGCAAAGATGTTATTGAGGGATGGATGGTGTAGGACTATGTTGATAAAGAACAGAATTCCATTAATAAGGGAGATAATTAATTTTAATGTTCATAAGGACCCTACTACTTGTGTCATTATCAAACATGATACACTAGGATTGTTCCAGCTGTTCAAGTGAGTTAGATGAGGCTAACTGTCTTAATGGTCTTAACTGAATAAGTCAAAGAATGACATATAATAGAATATGTCCTTTCTTCCAGCATGGCAGATGAATTTTTATAGCCCATGTGCTTAACATATGATGAAAATGGCACAGAATCAAAATGAATCAAAACAACATAGGGACAGTTACAAGGCATACAAAGCAAAAATTAAAACAAAAAGCAGATAATAGACATAGGGACAGTCAACAAAGCATAAAACCTAAGTAATGAAACTGAGATGTGATAGTGGGTTAGTGGAAGGCATCTGCAAATAGTTTAGTTTTTAATCTGGATTTAAAGATGGAGATGGTGGGAGCAGTTTTGATGTCTGGAGTGAGGCAGTTCCACAGATGGACTGCATAGCAGCTGAAGGCTGCCTGTTCCCATTTCATGCAGACAGTGGGGTTGTACTAGTCAGTGTTGCAGAGATCCTTGACTATTAGATAATAGGGCTTTAAAATCAATTTTGTATGTCACTGGTATCCACTGTAGGGACTTTAATGCGATCTGTTGTTTTAGTTCAAGTCAGTAACTTGTTGCAGCACTTTAAATGATGGAAAGATTTTAATGGTTTTATTTTTTGGGGCGAAGTCCGGTGAAGAGGCCATTACAGTAGTCCACCTGCTTGTAATGAATGCATGAATACGTTTTGCTTGGTCTCCTGGTGATGTAAAGTTTGTAAGTTTACATATTTTTTAAATGATAAAATGCAGATTTTGTGAATTTCTGAGCATCCAGTTTTTAATGTGTTAATGTTTTGACCCAGAGTGTCAAAGTCATTAAGTGACAGAGCTAAGTATATCTGTATATTGTCTATATAGCTGTGGTAGAAGACGAGGGGGTTCTTTATAATTTGACCAAATGGGAGCATATACAGATTGAATAGAAGAGGCCCAAAGATTGATTCCTGCGGAATACCACGGGTTAAAGATGTCAGCATTCAGGTAACATTTCCAATCTAGACATGAAAACATGTAAGAATGTCAGCCAATTGATAACAGTGCCAGAGAGACCCACCCAGTGTTGACGTATATGTAAAAGTATACTGTGGTCAACAGTGTCAAATGCTGTACTGACATCCAAAAGCATCAGAACTGTGGTTTTACATGCATCGCCGATTAGCTGAATATCATTTAAGTGCTATACGGGTTGTTTTAGTACTATGCTATTATGTGAAAATTGATTGATAGAGATTAAAGCAGCAACTCAAAGGCAGGCAAGAAGGCAGAAACTTGGCTAAGGATAGTTTTTTAATGGTTTACCATTACAAGGTAAATTTGGTATAGTCCTGTAGTTATTGAGAATAGAAGCATTTAGATTGTTCTTTTTAAGAAGGGGTTTTACAACAGCTATTTTAAGGAACTTTGGGAATTACACTAGTCTATAATGAAGTTTTCACGACGGCCAAGGAACCAAGAACCAAGGAAACAGACAGAACAGGAGGACAGACCCAATTGCGTTAGCGTAGCCCCAAAAGGCCTTCATTCAGGGGTTCAGGGTAACAGGAACAAGGACAGAGACTGGGACAGGGTCAGGACAACAGGAACAGAGTCAGACTAAGGCATAGTCGAGGTATTGGTCCGGGTCGAAGTTGTGAATCAGTCCCAGCAGACACGGAAAACACTAGAGGCAGGACTGACAGACAGGACAAGAAACTAGGCACAGGCACGACAAAATCCAGGGAACAGAAACACAACACGAGACTAGGCAACACAGGAACTATGATTAACCAATGATTCTTCTGGATTTGTGAGCTTCTCAATGGTGGAAAATCATCTGTCCTTGTGTTGTTTGTGTTGCTTTTCTGTTAATAAAACTGCAGAAATAACATTGTCTTGCTTAACAAATTTCAGGATTGTATTTGTATAGCATTTATTTATGGATTTGATAGTCAGTGCTGAGTCTGGATTAGCTCCATTTCCTTTCTGTTCTCCTAGATTATTTTTTTGCAGTTTAACCAATGGATTGTTTGTCCATGGAGCCTTCTGTGGCGAATTTTAAAGTTTCGGCTTTTTTTGCGCCGGACCACAGTACCGCTGTTTCGACACCAGGTGGCTGACTTTTGGGTCACTTCACTGACATTTGGGTCACTGACATTTGGGAACAATTGCTGACTTTTGGGGAGGTTGACAAGTGATCCAAAAAGTCCCAAAGTAGGCCAAATGACAATGGGGGTATGCCAAATATCAATGTGTTCCCAAATGTCCGGGGACAAATGGCACACTTTGGGGACAAACGCCCCGGGACAATAGGGCAACTTTCTGACCAATGGTGGACCCCGTCCCGAACGGCAGTCTTGTTCCCCTTTGTCCACTACCCAAACGGCAGAAGTGTTCCCGTTTGTCCCCCTTCCCAAATGTCAGTCATGTCCCTCAAATGTCAGGTGTCCCAAGTGTCCCGGCTCCTACCGCTTCCCCCTAAGCTTAGCTCTGCCCTCAGTCAGTTCCACCAAACCCTTTCCCTTCTAGAAACGCCTAGACTGTCCCTGCAAATGCCAGTTGCCCTGCAAATGCAATTTTTGATTCCCACTGGTCCCATTTGTCACCCGAAATGCTGGTTTTCTTCACATTCCTCTCATTCATGAGCCAAAATGGCAATTTTGTTCACATTGGTCCAATTTAAAGCCCCCAACTGCCAGTGTTCCTACACACTAGCCCAGTTATGCTGTCAAATCTTCCTGGCAAGTACTCCAAATCTCAGTTATGTTCCCTTTTGACCTCTTGACCTCTTCAAAATGAACACATCACTGACATTTGGGATAACTCCCCCTCTCCCAAATGTCAGTAATGTTCCCAAATGTCCCTTCCCCAATGGCCATTATGTATGCCAAATGTCCCAAAAGGTGCACTATTTATTTATTTATATCTGCTGACCTCCTGTCAGTGGATGTCCAAATGTCAGTTATGTTCCCAAATGTCTTTACCCTAACAAATAGGGAGATAGGTGACACTTAGGGTGCTGGCAGGGACATTGGGAAACATAACTGTCATTTGGACATCCATTGCCAGGCGGTCAGCCGATATAAAAAATACAACTTGTGGGACATTTGGCATACATAAATGACATTTGGGCATCCACTGGCAGGAGGTCAGCAGATATAAATTAATAATGAAACTGGGACTTAGGGAATTTTGAGATACGCCTGTCCCAAATGTCAGTTATGTTCCCAAATGTCCTTACCCTAACAAATAGGGAGATAGGTGACACTTAGGGTGCTGGCAGGGACATTTGGAAACATAACTGACATTTGCGCAAAGAAGTGATATTTGGCGAAGTAATTGATCCCAGATACGAACAGCAGGACAATTGGGAACAAAAGTGACATTTGGGTAAAATAAGGAATAAATAGGAAGATAGCTAACACTTAGTTTGCTGGCAGGGGCATTTGGGAACATAACTGACAATTGGGGTGTATCCCAAATGTCCCTAAGAGTCTGAAATGTGTGTTCCCAAATGTCTGTCTTGTATGCCAAATGTCCCTTCCCCAAATGTCAGTAACGTTCCTAAATGTCCTTACAGAAATGTCAGTTATGTTCCCAAATGTCCCATAAGTGACACATGCCATAAGTGACATGTCACATAAGTCACATTGCCAGTAGTATTCCAAATGTCAGTTATGTTCCCAAATGTCCTTACCAAAATGTCAGTTATGTTCCCATTTGTCCCATAAGTGACATGTCACATAAGTCACATTTCCAGTAGCATTTCAAATGTCAGTAACGTTCCCAAATATCACTGCCCAAATGTCAGTTATGTTCCCAAATGTCCCATAAGTGACACATGACATAAGTGACATGTCACATAAGTCACATTGCCAGTAGTATTCCAAATAGAAATTGCAATGTGTTGTATATAAATATTATTATATAAGCGTTATTTAACTGGGTTGGCTTTCTCACAAACCAGCAAGCTGCTGCCTTTTAGCTGTTTGCTATTTAAATACTTATTATTATGACTGACGCCAGCGAAGCTAGCGAAAGCGGTCATTATAGTGTTGCCGAGACGTTTTTCCCTTTTTTAAATTTTTTTTTTCACCGATTTTTCGTCAACGATTGCCAGGGCACTGGAAGTCTGGGGGACATGAATCTTTGTAGGCATGTAGCCCTAGAAGTTTTTGAGCGAATAGAAGCTTTTGGCCCCCAGGGGCCACCCCCCGCTGTGCCAGTGTCCATCAAAGAGGGGGAGACGCTGAAAAGTTTTTGCTGAATAACTCAATGCATGTTTCACCGAACAACATGACATTTTTGTGATATGTCGGCGTATCGACCCAGCCCATAAACACTCTACTAAAAGTATAGCGCCACCTAGTGATATGGGTAAATGTAAAAATTGGGATTTTATATTGCCAATATCTTGGACTGGGAAGGTGGGAACTGCACAAAATATGCCATGCACAATCAGCACAAAGACTTCTTAAAGCACAGCACATGCCATCAAATTTGGCACATAGGGGGCGCTGTAATTATACAAAATGTCATTTTGCCTATTATCTAGAGAACGGTAAGGTTTACAACCAAATTTTTTTGGTCGTGAAATCTATTGACCCTCAAGCATTGAAAACACTAAAATTTCCGTGAAATTTTAACATCACGAAAACAAAACCAAACAAACTCGTCATAGGTTGTTCATCTGAATCTCACCAAATTTGGTACATGTCATCTACAGACAATGATGACAAAAAGTTATCAAAGGATTTATCTTGAGATTAACCGTTTCAATGTTATATGTCAATGAATATTTCAAACATAGCTTAAAATTCAGCAAAATACCATATCTTGGCTTCTAATTGCTCAAATTTGGCCAATGTTGATATGCCAACTCTACACAGACTTCTTTATATGTGCACCAAATTCTGTGACATTTCGTCACAGGGGGCGATGTTTCTTGTCAAAGCTAGGTGTCCAAAATGTTTTTTGTTAAATAACTTGTCAACAATTTTTCCCAAAACAATGATTTTGTGTTAGTATGCTGGTGTTACAGAGGTGTATCGACCCAGCCCATAAACATTCACTTGAAGCATAGTACCACCTAGTGATATAGTTGAATGCAAAAATTCTGATTTTGCTTTGCCAATATCTTGGACCGAGAAGGTGGGAACTACACAAAATATACAGAAACACACAGAATTTCATTCATTCAAAACCCACATCCATGCCCACTTCCACCAAATCATTTCCACACAAACTCTCACCTCACAACACTGACCTACCACAAACTCATCATACCTGGAGTTCCCACACTTCAATACACTGCGGCAGTCATACCATGTACCGCTATGCGGTACATCTAGTTACTACTGTATTTATTTATTTATTACAGCAGAAATAAATAAATAGTTGTCATTTTGCAAAGAGGCAAATGGCTACTGTCCCTTCTCCCATGCCCAAACGCTACGTATGTGCTAGAGGGTTGGGAGGCTTATGCACAGCCAGCGTGCCACAAAGCTCATATCAGTCCTGAGTTTCTACAAGATTGTGAAAATGTATGGCAAATATTTTTGCAAATTTATTTTGAGGCCTGTTCCCCAAATGTCCCTTATGTATGCCATTTGTCCTGTAGGCCTCTGTATTTGTCCCGACATCACCCCCTGCTGCCGCCAAATGCTATGTGCTAGAGCAGGGGTGGCCAACCAGTCAGAGCCCAAGAGCCACATTTCTTACTGTATTACAGCAAAGAGCCACATCGGCACGCGGACACATGGGCACAAAACCCCATCCTTCTGTGTGCACACGCGCACACCCACACACACTGTTCAGTAAGATTAATTGTGAATGTCACACACCAACATGACAACAAAATGTACCCCCCTACACTAGTAAGATCACAGGCCAGCAAAATCATACACATGGGAAAACACCCCCAGCCATCTCTTCCACACACACACACACACACACACACACACACACACACACACACACACACACACACACACCTGTGCTCAGCCAGATTTGTAAAGGGAAGGGCACACACCAACATGACTACTGAAATGTACACCTACAAAACTACAGGCCTAGCCACATCATACACATGCACGCACATTACCACACATCCCTTCCTCTCACTCTCGCACTCACTCTCGTCACAGTCCAACTTAGTAAATGCACCACACCAACGTAATGACACATTTATGGCGTACCAAGACCACAACCCAGTCATTTATTTTTTAAATAATGAATTTCGTGCACTTACTATGCATGATGCTTAGTGGGACTTTGGGCATTCCTTTCCCTCAACAATCCTCCTGAGATCTGGCTGGTAGTCTGTTGTTGCCACTCGTAGCAGTTCTTTGAGATGAGTGTCCGTCAGAACGGAGCGGTGCTTTGACTTCACGCATTTCATCGTGGAAAATACTGACTCGCAGACATAGGTTGAGCCAAACATTGACAAAATTTTCAGTGCAGCCCTTTTGACGTTGGGGTATTTTTCCATTGACACACGTTTCCAGAACTCAATGGTCCCTTCCCTTAAAGCAGGTTTCAGTTGATCCTCCTCGGCAAGATCAATCATCTCCAACTCAGCTGCAGCCTCATCCGCGACAAGCGGGGCTTTCAAGCAGTCCGTATCCGCGTTAAATGGGTCGACGAGGAACGTGATTTGTGGCCGTTTCAGTTGTAGATCACTGAACCGGATCACAAAGGTCTCGTGTAGGTTTTCAATCAGTGTTGCATATCTGGCTCCTTGCTTTTTCAGGGTGGCACTGGTGACTTGCCCGCTAACTTTGAGCAGAGTGGGGAAATGCGCTAAATCCCCCTTTTGCAGATGCGCTTTAAACAGCTTCAGTTTGTTGAGAAAGGCAAACACACTTTGCACTAGATCAGGCAGCACTTTCATTTTACCCTGCAGGGTAAGATTCAGTCTATCCAAGTGGCCAGGCATGTCGACCAAAAAGGCCAAGTCCATAATCCATTTGGGGTCCGAAAGCTGGGGATAGTCCTTGTTCTTCTCTTCCATGAACAGTTTCACGGCATCCAAACGTTCAAAGAAGCGAGAGAGTACCTTTCCCCTCGACAGCCACCTCACGGTACAGTGCAGTGGCAGGTCACCTGGAAGCTCTTCATCCATCTCAGCGATGAGATTCTTGAATTGCCTGTGGTTGAGAGCGTGTGTATGGATGTAGTTGACAATTTCCATCACAGGTTTCATTACATTGTCTAAATTCAACGATTTAGACACGAGTTGCTCCCTGTGGATGATACAGTGAAAATTCCAGAAGTCGGGAAATGTTTCGTCTGCTTTGCACAGCCCCACGAGCCCGTTCACAGATCCTATCATGGATGGTGCGCCGTCCGTGGCTATTGCGGTTAGCTTCAGCAGGGGCAGATTTGCTTTCTCAAATGAGGTCATCATTGTTTCCTTCACATCAATGCCACGGGTTCGGTCTTTCAAGGGCACAATATCCAGGAGTTCCTCTTTGATTACACACTCCTTTGACACAGACCGTGCAAATATTGCCAACTGAGGCTTGTCTTGTATGTCACAACTCTCATCCAAGGCCACACTGAAATACTCACATGCTTGAAGATCAGAGTGCAACTGTGATTCAATGGCGGTGTTAATGTCTGATATTCTGTGCTCAACAGTGTGGCGGGACAGTTGGAGGTCCGATGTCATGCGTTTTAGTTTGTCGTTTTCAGGACACAAGATTTCAACAGCATCAGTTATGCATTGTTTAAGGAACTCCTCTTCATTGTATGGCTTTTTAGCCCGTGCGATGTTCCAAGCCAGTTTATACGATGCATGTGTTAATGTCTCTGATTGTTCTCTGATTGAAATCTTTTGAAAACCTGTACCTGCTTTTCTGCCTGACTTTTTAAAGTGGTTGCGAAGTTTACTCCCTTTTGGAAATTCCTGGTCGAAGTTAGCATGAAGTGAGCTGAAGTGACGATGAAGATTTGAAGCCTTGAAGTGTGCTAGTGACAACTGACATATAAGGCAGAATGGCTTGCCATTACGTTCAACGAAAAAATACGAATCCTCCCATTCTGCTAGAAACGTCCTGTTTTCATCTTCATATTTCCTTTTCGAGGTGCATTTTTTCCCAGTCATTTTAGTGTTTAATTGAGACATGTAGCTGATCTCATGTAGCCTACCCATGCATGTCACAACCGTTATCGTACCTTACCGTAATCAAACCAAGCGAAGCGCCTTTAACAAAATTACCATAATGAAGGTAAACAGAACGAAAACGCAAATAAAACCACAAACGAACACCAATTTGGACATGGACTGAAGAGCCGCATGAGACCAGGCAAAGAGCCGCATACGGATCGCGAGCCGCGGGTTGGCCACTTATGTGCTAGAGGGTTGGGATCGAGGCCCATGCAAAAGCAGGGTGCCACGAAGCTCATATCCCAGTCCTGAGTCTCTACAAGATTGTGAAAATGTATGTCAAATATTTTAGCATTTATTTTGAGGCCTGTCCCCCAAACATCCCTTATGTATGCCATCTGTCCCTTGTATGACCTTTTGAACTTTTCTTTCCCTTACTATTTTGACAGTTGGAGACATTTTAACACCTTTAAAAAGTCCAATTTTCCCCAAATTTTATGACCGTGTCCCATTGTGTCCCCAGTGTCCACAGTTTTCAAATGGTGGACTTATGTCAAACGTCTCTATGAGTTTAAAGCTTTTTGCAGAAAACACTGAAGGTTCTGGGACACCGTCGCTCAAAACGCCAGACCTCTGTTGGGAGAAGGGTCAGCTCTGCAAGTTTCAACATTTTTTGGTCAAGTTTGGAGGAGATATGGCATTTAAAAAAAATGACAAATGGGTACACATTTCTATTTATTTTCCCTTACTATTTTTTTGTGAAAATTCCCAGTCAAATGTATGCCAAACGTCCCTCCTCCCGCGCACAAATGGTGCGTGCCTGAAGGTCGGGGCAGATGTGCCTACGACCGTCAGGATCCCATGAGCGGCATATCCCGACCACAGCTCTCAGGCGGACAAGGCAAAAAAGTAGGTTGCGAAATACCAACTTTTCTGTTTCCTGATGGTCTTGGGGGCCAAGGACCTAACAACCTACTGGATGGCAAGTTGCTGAGGTCAACTTTTTCACCAAAAGGTTTTAGAGAGGATTTGATTTGCCCACACCCATCTAGGCCCAAAACACTGTCTCTGTGCACATTTGGGCACAAAAACGGGCCTGCCCATTTGTCCCAGTATTGGGGGGACGTTTGGCATGCATTTTGGGGTTTGGGACATTTGGGACGTTTGGGCAGTAGCAAGGGTTGTTTCAGACCCTTGCTTGGTTGTGACAAAGTCGATGTACCCAAAATGTCAGAAGTGTTCCCAAAAGTATTTTTGAAGTATTTTTGGTCTTAGAGCACCCCCCGTTGGATTTTTGGGTGAACTATTATGGGCCCCTTATGTCAGTTAGTTGGCTAAAAGTCAGCTCGGTTGGCCAAACTTCCTCCCCAAATGTCCCAAAATTGACTTATGGCACCACTTTGACATTGGGGCCACTTCACTGACTTTTGGAACAGATGCCCCTTATGTCAGTTAGTTGGCTAAAAGTCAGCCCCAAACGTCAGCTCGGTTGGCCAAACGTCCTCCCCAAATGTCCCAAAATTGACTTATGGCACCACTTTGACATTGGGGCCACTTCACTGACTTTTGGAACAGATGCCCATGTTAAATTTGGGACATTTGGGTAACTTTCCTTACCATGGTAGTGGACAGCAGAGACGGCACTGGCACGCCAACGTAGTAGTAAACAGCAGTGAGGCAAAGCAGCGATTGTCCTAATCGGCAAGTCACTTCCTTGTGAGCTGGTATCTAAAAGATAACACACAGAGTAGTACGCTTAATAAACAGCCAGTCCACTAACTTACTGACGCAACTGTAGTGAAAAAAAATTACCTGAGTGACACTCGTTAATGTACAGAGCTCGCCGCGAGATGCAGCATACAAGTAGAGCAGCGACACTCCTGAAAACCAAGCAACAGTGGCTTACTAAATGGCCGGCCTAAATAACCCCTTACGCGGCCCAATTGGCACAAACATACCTGAGCGACAACTTGTGGATGCAAGGGGCCCACGGCGAGATGTAGCAGATAAACAGAGCGATGATGCAGTAACCAGCCTAGCCAGGCAAAAGATGTGAAAAAAGGAATTGTACCAGAAAGATTGTAGCCACGCATAAGTCGCCAGCAAGTTTAAAAGAAGGGGAGGAATTGCAGTAGGCCTTCACATACCTGTGACAACCGGAGACCAGGTGAACCCAACAACACGAGCCTCTGATGCTGCACAATGAATCAGGGCCCCGCAAACAAACTATAATATCTTGTTAGGGGCGCAATTGGCTGCCCAAGGAACACAAAGAGCCAACCAGGAGTCAAGAATCAGATGATTGGTCGTGCAAGGAACGTAGAGAGCCAATCAAGACCGAAGCAGAAAAATTGGGGACCAATGATGACATCACATAATTAGGGTAGTGAAGTTGACAGCAACGGACACAAACAAACCATATTAACCAGTCCATCCTGCCACAATCAGACCCATGGGCATGTGTGTATTTCCTGCTCCTTTTTGCCAATGTGGGACAAGTCAGTACAGGGATAGGAACCTGTGAGGAACCTGTGAGGACGTCATAGGTGGAGTAGCAGAAGAACAGGCCTGCTGTAACACAGGTAGCAGTTTCATGACATTCGCACTGAGGGCAGCATGCACACATTTTTCTTGGCCTATTTATTACAGTTATGTGCATTACCCATTAATGTCTCAAGACCAGACATGGTGGTTTCTAACATTCTTTCAGGCAATGTATATTGTTAATGGAACTAATTAACAAACAAAATGTATGTATTAATTTAAAAATGTAGACTCTGGGAACAATGGGACCATGATGGTATGATGGTACACTGTATGACCATGATTATAAGTTGTTTGGAAAATAAATAGTTAGGGGCACTGCCTGCGTCATGAATTATAAGGTGATACTGGGAAATTTTGTAGATATTACTAATGAATAAAAGTGCATCTAAGTATTGTGGAATATACTTCCTTCTTCTTTATTTTGTAGAGAATTCCAGTCTCAGGCTCGTTGGTGGCCCTAATAACTGTTCAGGTAGAGTGGAAGTCTACCACAATGGGCAGTGGGGCACCGTGTGTGGTGATCGCTGGGGAAGAAGTCAAGCTATGGTGGTGTGCAGACAGCTGGGATGTGGAAGTGTTGCTGGTCTTCCCCGTTTTAGCTCATTCCTGTTTGGACGGAACCGCAGGCCATTCTTGATGGGTGGTGTCCGCTGCAATGGTGATGAAACATTCCTAACATCGTGCCACCATAATGGCTTTGGAACACAACATTGTTACCATTCTGAAGGTGCTGCTGTGATCTGCCTTGGTGAGTCTCTCCACCGACAGAAACTGTTAGAAGAATGTACTTTATATATTGATGGGGAACTTACTGGTGTAATGAGATGTCAGATATCATAATATCAAAATCAGATTCCATGACCACTGATGGTTCACAATGTTTGTGAACAATATTCTTTTTGTTATTGGCAAAAGTAAGAGTGGGATGGTAAAGGATCGCTAGGGCTGTGATTGAGTTGTAGGCACGAGGCCAGAGGCCAACTGCAACAGGTACTCACAGACAAGGAGATTTCCGTTACTAAACCCGTGATCATGTGTGTCGCATTGCTGTCACACAACAGTTCTAGTGACGTCATATATTAAAAACACTAGATTCATATCTTCCTGGTGTTTTTTGGTCGTGTTTGCGTCTACGTAAAGTTTGCATTGTTTTCTATGGTTAAAAAGGATATTTTACATCTAGTGTTTCATTTCTGTCTTCAGTTCCAAGACCTACAAATCCACCCATTCCAAGTAAGTGATTTTAATTATCAATTTATAAACAATTCAGTATCCCCAATTAATCTGACCATATCATTGTGTATTGTTTGATTTCTTGATTTGAGCTTCCTTACCAGCAGACTCTAGTTCAACACAGGATGTAAGGAAACACTACCTATGACTTAAGTCCTGGAACCCCATCCATTTACTGCTCCACACGTAAAGGGGCCATATTATGAAAAAATCCATTTCTTTATCATTTCGTTAGTGTATGGGATGTTTATTCCAGTTACTGGCATGTCTACCGATCCTAGACCTGAAATTCAACTACCAAGCCATTGTTTTCTGGTTTCTTCCTGAATGTAAACTGACCCCCTGAAATTGTTTAGTGGTTGGTTCTTCCTTGACGCCATGGGAGAACATTTATAATATTACCATCCTTCACGGAATACTAACATAAATATTGATCAATTGCAGTCATTGGTGTTTCCACCCATAATTATAAAATAACCATTGGATATGTACTGATGTACACCTTGTTCCAGCTTTGTTGCATTGTTGACAAGCTTTTGTGTTGTACAATGAAGCAAGTTGGTTGTATGCAACCATTTCAAACTGATATACTTGTCAAAAGTCTGAACTCTTGCATTTGTTAGGGAGGTCCTTACTAGTCAGGGTCTGATTCTCATAGTGCACAAGTATGTTCTCACCACAGGCCATTTTTCACATCAAGGAGCAGCCGGGCCACACTGGATTGTGTTTCTACAAACTTTAGCTCAGTCATTGCTAAACGATGGTAGTACAATGTAAGACAATGACCATTTCATGACTATGTCTAGACAGCGGTGCCCGTAGCAATACGCTAAATCAGTTGTTTAAACCATATAGCTCGAAGAACAATACTCATTTGCATATCACGATTAACCCTTAAATGGTTGTCAAACAGGGTTTCAGCCCCCTTAGAAAAGAATGACTACAGGAAACACTAAGAAACATGATTATTATATAAATAGAGCCATTCAATAAATACCCTTTAACCTAATGGGTCCCCACTTTGAACAGTGAGATATTCGATGTTGTTTTTACTAAAAAGATGTGTTTCTTGATGATATATTGCCCTGTAGTTAAGGCTGGGTGTTTCCTGCAATTTAGGAGTACGTATCAAAATAGAAACACCACAATACCATTCATATGGTGATGTGTGTTGATTCTGAATAATGACAAGTCTGAAACAAATTTCTCTGTAATATCTGTTTAAATTCTACATGACAGCAAAGCCTAAGGGTTAGACTTCCATTTACAACAATACCTCAATGATCTTAAATGCTCCTGTTCATTTAATTTAGAAATTCAGTTTTAATTCTGATAGTTATTACATTTCTTATCTTATATTACCTTTGATTATATATTGTGATGCACTCTTGTATCAATGCATCACAGTATTAATATTTTGTGTACATTAATTACTGTAGCTCTAGGAGATCACACCTTGCTGTTTGTTAAGAACTTACACTTACTCTCTGATTTTGAAGGCATTAATGATTTAATTACATTAACAGATGAGTTCGTTTTAAAAGAGTTCGTTTGAATCCTTATTTATTTACAGGAAAGGCTCCTCTCAGACTAGTTGATGGGAGCACAAATTGCTCAGGTAGAGTGGAGGTGTACCACAATGGCCAGTGGGGCACTGTGTGTGATGACGATTGGGACATAAATGATGCCACAGTGGTGTGCAGACAGCTGGGATGTGGAAATGTTGTTTGTGCTGCGAAGGAAGCCCACTTTGGCAGGGGCAGTGGAAGGATCTGGATGGATGATGTCCGCTGCTCTGGTGCTGAAGGATTCCTTACAGAGTGTTCCCATACTGGATTCAGTAATTGTAACCATGGTGAAGATGCTGGTGTTGTGTGCTCTGGTTAGTGACTTTGAGACATCAGTTGTAACTTTGTTGAGTTTGGTCATGCATGGATCATGTGTCATATAGTTTTTAACTAAAGTTTTTATTCTGCAGGTGCAAGTCAGTCTCCTAATATATCTGATGTAGACCCTTCTAGCCACAGTAATTACTCATGCGTCAAACCAACTAACCCCACTGTAAGGACACCTATTGACATCAATGTTGGTAAGTACAAGAAAATGTGGAGTTGGGTTAGTTGTTCGGGAAACATACCCGAGATTGTTTGCTCCTTGGTTAAGCTTTTTTTCTGTCCTGGTGGAAAAACATACAGGTATATAGCAGTATCTAATAGTAGACTGTGAGGGGGTCAGTTAAGTATGACAGGTCTCTGACTTTGAATACGGCCATTAAGAATAGGCTAAGGTGAACAGGTCGCCATTTAAAAAGCACCAATGGATTCGGCTTCTCTGAGGTGTTGTAGTAGGGTATTTCATCTCTTTGGGGCATAGTATGGGAGGGCTGCTTCCCCGATCCTTTTGGGTGGTGCCTCTGGAACACGTCGTGTTTGTTGGATACATGATCGCCGATACTAACATAGCATTGTCTTCCTGTAATATATGACTCAAACCATTTTAGTACATGGCCTGATAAACCTACCCAGGTTTTAAGATAACTAGGTAATATGTTGTGGTCCATTGTATCAAAGGTGGCACTTGGGTCTAGAAGGACCCAACTGAGATGTTGTTTGTGACTGTACTGAATCTTACACCACTTACTATTTTGGTGAGGGCAGTCTGTGATTTGTTCTAAAACCTGATTGAAAGTTTTCTAGGATATCGTTGTCATGGGCTCAAGGCTGCAGGTTGACTACTTGCTTTGTTTGACAATCTTGTAGAGTTTGTCTTCTGTGATGGGGCTAAAATTCTGAAGAGTCGGTGGTTGGGACGATCCTGGGAGTAATTACAGTTATAAGTGACATCTGCTGTGATAGCTGTTATTTTATTAGTCAATAATGTTGCAAATTTCTCACAATTTTAAAAGGGTGGGAAGACCAAGTATATCACAGACTGTTGCACGGGAGTTACTACAGCCAGTAATTTTTGTTTCCACTAATGCATTTATATAACATTTGTGGATTAACCAGATATCTCTACTGGTAGGCAGGCTATAGAAAACGGAGATTGAAATGGCACATAGTAATGATCGGAGGCTATATCCGTCATGGAAATGTGGCATGCAATATTACTAGGTTACTAGGTCGACTAATAAGTAGCCTCCATTACATACTGGGATAGTCCAAAAACATGTAGAGTATTCAGCCGTTCTTAAGCATTTAAGTCACAGCTTTTGTTGTCATGAAAATTTAAATCTCCTATGATGATTATTCTGCTGCAGTTTGTAAGCACAAACTGTGAGGGTGACGAATTCTTATGACGAAGTCTGAATGTTTTGGTGTTTTGGTAGCTGCGAATGTGGCCAGGTGAATATCACTGCAGTCAAATTGATTGAAGAAGATTGCAGCTACACTGTTACCCCTTTTTTTCCTGTTTTCAACTGATAGAATTTCTAGTTGGACAGGCCTTGATAAGGGTGGCAGCCCCATCTTCCTTTAGCCAAATTTCAACAAGAAACATAAAATGGAGCTTTTTGTCCAAGATAAACTTGTTTATAGTAAAGCTGTTGTTCATAAGGGGTCTTACATTAAGAAGTACAGGGTTGATGACGATGTTAGAG
Organism: Setipinna tenuifilis; assembly: GCA_030347295.1. NCBI lineage: Eukaryota > Metazoa > Chordata > Actinopteri > Clupeiformes > Engraulidae > Setipinna > Setipinna tenuifilis. The sequence continues at coordinate 13,010,563 of CM059266.1, read as the reverse complement.
TTATTAACCTGGAGCTTAAATGGGATATTAATTAAATTAAGTATGCGGCCTGTGGCCTTATGTTTGCGTTGCCTGTGATAAGTTATATAAGAGGGAATTTGATGGAGCACATCATCTCTCTCAGCCAGGTGCATGGTACTCTGAGAGCTGAGAGTGTTAAAGTGAGGTACTTCATCATTGGGTTGTCTTGCAAAGGAGGTGCACTGGCTTAGAACTTAGTTGTCAGTTTGGAGTCTGATGAGCTGGTAGTGCTAGCTCCAGGTTGCTAGCTAGCAGACTCGCTCCAGCCCTGTTCAGATGCCGTCTGTCCCGTGCGAACAAGCTGCGTCTTTTTTATGAAGCTCCTGAAGTTGCCCGTGAACAGGATGTTCGCACAGCTGCAGTGCCCCATCAGACCCCGTTAAGAGTAGCAATCGTCATGTTGGCGATTAAGAGGAGCATAGGGCACCTACAGCTGCAGTGGAGAGCATGGTCAGACGTTTGACCAGGCAGTAGACTAAAGTGAAGTAAATGTAGTTGTAGGTAAATGTGAAAAAAATTAAGTACATGCTTTGATTTTGATGGTTAAGAAAACAACCGGAAAACAGATAGGGCAAAAGTAAGCAACAAAGGAGGCCACAAAAATCCCAAATGTTTAGACAGTGAAAAACTTCCAAAATCAGAGGTCCAAAAGGCAGATGAACAAAAGATCAGTCCAGGAGAATATTTAAAAAAAAACACTCCAGCAGGGAGGAAATGTAAACAGAGAGTCCAAAACAAGGCAATCTTGACATTTAATGTGTCGAGGTTCATGAAATGCGGGCAATTACAAGCCAAGATATTAACTGTTTTAAGCTTTGTGTTCAATTATGAGTGTGGTGTAACTTTGAAACAGCTCATCTCAAAATATATCTTTTGATAACTTTTTGTTGCCATCCTCTGCAGATGGTGTATACCAAATTTGGTGGAATTTAGATAAACTGCCTATGAGATTGTTTACCATCACTTTTGTTGTGTTAAATTATTTTTGTAAGTACGGATGGATGGGTGTTTTCAACACATGATGTTCAATGAAATTTCAGTAAAAAAAAAACGTTTTTAAACCATAGTGTTCTCTGGATAATAGCCAAAATGTCAAATGTAAACTACAGCGCCCCCTATGGGCCAAATTTCATTGTACTTGGCGTGTTTTCAGACATTCAGATGAAGACTGTCAAACAATTTTAAGCTACAAGTTCAGGCTCTGGGTTTAAGCAATTTAACAGTGTCTGTTGTTAAAGGTACTAATACATGTACACAATTAATTAATATATTACTGAGCCTCTTAGGGGTTATGGAGAAATAAAAAAATGCATGTTACTTATGTACAAAAATGCTATTTAACTGAAATTCATTAAATCATTCTTTGTTATGAAGTAAAATGTTATTTGTAGTAAGTCATAGTTTATTCTTGGTAACTCTCACTTGCACTGGGTGAAGGTCATATAATTTGGTGTAATAAAGGAAAATGGACATCTACCTGATTTAGCATCACAACTAAAGCAGTCAGTGCTTGTTAATGATCTACGGTATGGCCTTCATTGATGTCGTGACATTTATTGTTGTTTTAGTTGGGCTAAGAATGGTAGCACAAATTCCATACTTCACTTGGATTGATGCACATTTTTAATTGCCTCTTTTTTCTCTATGGATGTTTTCTAAAACTGTAGGCTATTTTCAACTATATGTTTTCTCTTGCCAACACTGTCTACTGCATGATCTAATAGTTCAGTCTCTGGGTTTGTTGAGCACTTTAACAGTGCCTGTTCTTAATTATGTTAATAACTGTATACAATTAATTGATACATTCACTTAAAAAAAGGCATTTTTTTACATTTATAAAACAGGAACTATTAAAATGATCATACACTGGTCAGTGTTGTAGAAATTATTAATAAATAGCAATGATTTGAAATGGTGTGGATTCTAATAAATTCTTCCCTACTTGTTAAAGGAACTACCACTGTCAGACTCGTTGGTAGCAGGACTAATTGCTCAGGTAGAGTGGAGGTGTACCACAATGGCCAGTGGGGCACTGTGTGTGATGATGAGTGGGGCATGAATGATGCTGCAGTGGTGTGCAGACAGCTGGGATGTGGACGTGCCGATTCTGCACCTGGGGGATCCCACTTTGGCAGGGGCAGTGGGGAGATCTGGATGGATGGTGTCGGCTGCTCTGGTGCTGAAGAGTCCCTGATAAAGTGCTCCCATAATGGCTTAGGAAGACATGATTGTCACCATGGTGAAGATGCTGGTGTGGTGTGCTCAGGTTAGTGACTCCAGCCCAAATCAACATCAGAACCATCAGAAAAGTGTGATATACCTCCAAATCTTGTTTTCCTTTCAATGATACTTTGTAATATAAATAACAGTAGGATTGGTCACACAGCTGTGATTTGGTTGTAGGCACAAGGCCAGAGGCTGAGTGAAGCAGGTACTCACAACTGTGGAGATATAATTTACTCTTATATACTTGTTAAAGAAATTTCCACTATCTGACCCATTGGGAGGAAATAAGCTCAGTTATTGCTAAACAATTGCAATACAATGCAAGACAACAACCATTTCATGACTATGTCTAGGCAGTATGCAATACACTATATTGATCCTTTAAAAACATGTGGCTCGAACAACATCATTGCTGACGTAGAGACACATGTTCTTGGCGGAGACACAGCATGTTTGTGTGTGTTTGTAGTCATTATGGTGAAAATCCAGGTAGTCATGCAAGTACTATAATACTGCTGTTCAAACCATTACAGTATATATTTAATGTTATATGATTTGTCATGATTTAAAAACGAGGTAACATAAATTGGTCGCTAAAAAGTTTGAATAGCTGTATTATAGTAACCTGTACAAACCAATTGGGCTTCATTGTGTTTGTACCGCAGGAAGAACAGAGGCTCATTTTCATATCACGTTTAACCCTTAAAATGCTGTCAAACAGGGTAACAGCCCCCTCAGAGAAGAGTAACTACAGGAAAGACAAACAAACATGATTATTGTATAAATAGTACCATTCAATAAATCCCCTTTAAGAAAATGGGTTCCCACTCTGAGCAGTAAAATTTTTGTGATATGACGGTGTTACAGGGGCGTATCGACCCAGCCCATAAACACTCTACTAAAAGTATAGCGCCACCTAGTGATATGGGTAAATGCAAAAATTGGGATTTTATATTGCCAATATCTTGGACTGGGAAGGTGGGAACTGCAATGAAAATTTGAAACATAGCTTAAAATTCTTCAAAAGTCTATATTTTGGCTTCTAATTGCTCTAATGTGTTGAAAATTGACATGCCAACTCTAAACAGCTTTCTTATCATGCTCATCAACCTTTTTGACATTTTGTCAAAGGAAATAATGTTTTTTGTCGAAGCTAGGTGTCGAAAAAGTTTTTTTTAAAAAACTCATCAACAATGTTTCCCAAGATGACCATTTTGTTTTAGTATGCTGATGTTACAGAGGCGTATCAACCCAGCCCATAAACATTAACTTGAAGCATAGCCCCACCTAGTGATATGGGTAAATGTAAAAATTGGGATTTTGTATTGCCAATATCTTTGACCGAGAAGGTGGGAACTGCACAAAATATGCCATGCACAATCAGCACAAAGACTTCTAAAAGCACAGCACATGCTATAAAATTGGGCCCTTAGGGGGCGCTGTAATTGTACAAAATGTCATTTTGCCTATTATCTAGAGAACAGTAATGTTTACAAGCAGTTCTTTTTTGTCGTGAAATCTATTGAACCTCCCACATTGAAAACACTGGTCGACGCCCACTTCCAAGAAAAATAATTTCCGTGAAATTTTAACATCGCGAAAACGAAACCAAACGAACTCGTCATAGGCCGTTCATGTGAATCTCACGAAATTTGGTACATGTCATCTACACACATTGGTGACAAAAAGTTATCAAAGGATTTATCTTGAGATAAACCATTTAAAAGTTATTTGTCAATGAAAATTTGAAACATAGCTTAAAATTCTTCAAAAGTCTATATTTTGACTTCTAATTGCGCTAATGTGTTGAAAATTGACATGCCAACTCTAAACAGCTGTCTTATCATGCTCATCAACGTTTTTGACATTTTGTCAAAGGGAACAATATTTTTTGTCGAAGCTAGGTGTCGAAAAACAGTTTTTTTTTTTTTTTTAAACTCGTCAACAATGTTTCCCAAGATGACAATTTTGTTTTAGTATGCTGATGTTACAGAGGCGTATCAACCCAGCCAATAAACATTAACTTGAAGCATAGCGCCACCTAATTATATGGTTAAATGCAAAAATGGGGATTTTGCATTGCCAATATCTTGGACCGAGAAGGTGGGAACTGCACAAAATATGCCATGCACAATCAGCACAAAGACTTCTAAAAGCACAGCACATGCCATAAAATTTGGCCCATAGGGGGCGCTGTAATTGTACAAAATGTCATTTTGCCTATTATCTAGAGAACAGTAATGTTTACAAGCAGTTCTTTTTTGTCGTGAAATCTATTGAAACTCCCACATTGAAAACACTGGTCGACGCCCACTTCCAACAAAAAGAATTTCCGTGAAATTTTCAACATTGTGAAAGCGAAACCAAACGAACTTGTCATAGGCCGTTCATGTGAATCTCACCAAATTTGGTACATGTCATCTACAGACAATGCTGACAAAAAGTTATCAAAGGATTTCTCTTGAGATAAACCGTTTGAAAGTTACATGTCAATGAAAATTTGAAACATAGCTTAAAATTCTTCCAAAGTTCATATCTTGGCTTCTAATTGCTCCAATGTTGTGAAAATTGACATGCCACCTCTAAACAGCTTTCTGTTCATGTGCATCAAATTTTGTGATATTTTGTCAAAGGGGACAATGTTTTTTGTCGAAGCTAGGGGTCCAAAAAAAGTTTTTTTTTTTTAAAACTCATCAACATTTTTTCCGAAGACAGTGATTTTGTGGTAGTATGTCGGGGTTCCAAAGGCGCATTGACCCAGCCCATAAACTGTCCCTTGAAGCATGGCGCCACCTAGTGATAGGGGTAAATGCAAAAATTGGGATTTTGTATTACCAATGTCTTGGACTGGGAAGGTGGGAACTGCACAAAATATGTCATGCACAATCAGCACAAGGACCTCTAAAAGCACAGCACATGCCATACAATTTGACCCATAAGGGGCGCTGTAATTGTACAAAATGTAATTTTGCCTATTATCTAGAGAACAGTAATGTTTACAAGCAGTTCTTTTTTGTCGTGAAATCTATTGAACCTCCCACATTGAAAACACTGGTTGACGCCCACTTCCAACAAAAAGAATTTCCGTGAAATTTTAACATTGTGAAAGCAAAACCAAACGAACTCTTGTCAGAGGCCGTTCATGTGAATCTCACCAAATTTGGTACATGTCATCTACAGACAATGATGACTAAACTTTATCAAAGGATTTGTCTTGAGATAAACCGTTTAAAAGTTATATGTCAATGAAAATTTGAAACATAGCTTAAAATTCTTCCAAAGTCCATATCTTGGCTTCTAATTGCTCAGATTTGGTCAAAGTTGACATGACAACTCTGAACGGCTTTCTTTTCATGTGCACCAAATTTTGTGACATTTCATCACATGGTGCAATGTTTCCGGTCAAAGCTAGGTGTACAAAAACAGTTTTTGTTAAATAACTTATCAAAAATGTTGCCCAAGACAATGATTTTGTGTTAGTAAGCCAGTGTTAAAAAGCCGTATCAAGCCATCCTATAAACACTCACTTGAAGAAATAGCGCCACCTAGTGATATAGTTAAATGCAAAAATAGACATTTTGCATGGCCAATATCTTGGACCAAGGAGGTGGGAACTACACAAAATATACACAAACACACAGAATGTCATTCATTCAAAACCCACATCCATGCCCACTTCCAGCAAATCATTTCCAAACAAACTCTCACCTCACAACACTGACCTACCACAAACTCACAATACCTATGATTCCCACACTTCAATACACTGCGGCGGTCATACCATGTACCGCTATGCGGTACATCTAGTTATGCTAACTATGCTAAAATGTGAAGTAATTAACTGTGCTAACAGTGTTGTGTAGCTATATTAGCTGAAGCTATTTAGCCGTTATGCTAACAATGTTAACTATGCTAAAAAGCAAAGTAATTAACTGGGTTAACAGTGTTACTTAGTTAACTCAGCTAGTATGTGTTAGCAGTTATGCTAACAATGCCAAAAATGCTAATTATGCTAACTATGCTAAAAATGTGAAGTAATTAACTGTGCTTACAGTGTTGTGTAGCTATACTAGCCGAAGCTATTTAACAGTTATGCTAACAATGCTAAAATGCTAGCACACTTTTTGCATTTTCTGTGGGAATGCAGTCTAGTTATTGTTCTCTCCCCGTTTATTATTCTTCTCCTGTCCTAGATTCTGAAGACATTACTAGTCCTCAGGCTTTCAAGATAGAGACACCGTTCCAACTTTAAAACGACCGGCCCGGTTTGGACATGACCGCCTACCTTTCAGTATACCGTACCTCTTGTCATTCGTCCGTTATTGTTTTTCTGCAACTTTTTGGCCCATTGAAAATGAATGGCGGAATGTTCAGGCTGACGATGTCACAGTACACTGCTCCACTCTAGCAGCCAGAGTGAGCTCTGCCCTCACTCTAACCTCCACTCAGTTTTTAAATGATTAAAACTTAACCGCTTCCCTTAGCAAAAAGAAGTTTATTAAAGTTTACTATAAGTATACTTATTTTATACTAAAACTGAGGAAGCAAGTTGACTTTTATAAACTATATTTTATATACTTATAGAATAGTATAGTAAAGTATACTTGGCTTATACTGAAACTTCTAAACAAAGTCTAAGACTAAGTACACATCAGAGAGGCGAAGCCCTATTGTTTCTGTAAGGAATATTTATTATTCGGGCCCAAGCACCGGAGATGCAGGCTGTGGCCTGCAGCGGAGGAGCGAAACCCTATTGTTTTTGTAAGGATTCTTCTTCTTATTATTATTATTCACTAATTCTTTAGGTTAATGAAGCACTATAGGATGTAGTAGTATTTATTCTGATCAACAATTATTGTCGAACCGCCACTGAAGTCCATAAAGACATTTTTGTCACCACTGTATGTCACCACTGTCAGACACAAAACCTGACGGTGGTGACATCTGTCGGTGGTGATAAAAACCCACTCTTTTCCGTAATATGAATTATTATTCGGGCCCAAGCACCGGAGATGCAGGCTGTGGCCTGCAGCGGAGGAGCGAAACCCTATTGTTTTTGTAAGGATTCTTCTTCTTATTATTATTATTCACTAATTCTTTAGGTTAATGAAGCACTATATGATGTAGTAGTATTTATTCTGATCAACAATTATTGTCGAACCGCCACTGAAGTCCATAAAGACATTTTTGTCACCACTGTATGTCACCACTGTCAGACACAAAACCTGACGGTGGTGACATCTGTCGGTGGTGATAAAAACCCACTCTTTTCCGTAATATGAATGAGTCATTCACATTAGCCATCTTGTTTTCCCTCTGTTGTTAGCTTCTCCATGTATCTTCTTAAAAAGTACATATTAATGCTATAATCTAAAGTAATATTTTTCATACAAAAGATACGGTGTTGACACATTATGGTTGTGAATAAACCAAAAAATATTTACAAAATAGTAAAACTTATGGGAGCTTCAGAGATGGAGCTGCATGCAGTATAGCTGAAGGTTCAAAAAGAGGGTCCTTAGGAATGTAGTTGTCCTTATATCTGCCTGATTTTAATGCTTTTTGAAAATATCTGACGGTGGTGACGAATATGTGGGACACATTTTGAGGAACCACAAAATAATAATAAATGCTGTTCAAACGCCACTGTTTGCTGTTTTTCATATATATTTCAATATGTTCTTTCTTGTGATGTATACATTATTCAGTTCCATGATCATTTTTTAGTTTTTATCATCACTGAGGACAGCTGGTTTTAAAGAACTTTTACTTACTGTCTGATTTTGAAGGCATTAATGATTTAATTACATTAACATATAAGTTTGTTTTAAAATTTGAATTCTTTGAGTGATGACACACTGGGTAGCATTGTAGATATTATTCAGGATTAAGAGGAATTTTAAGTTGTGTCGTATTTAACAAATTGTTATTTATTTACAGGAAAGACTCCTCTCAGGCTAGTTGGTGGGAGCACAAATTGCTCAGGTAGAGTGGAGGTATACCACAATGGCGAGTGGGGCACTGTGTGTGATGACTTTTGGGACATAAATGAAGCCACAGTCGTATGCAGACAGCTGGGATGTGGAGATGCGGTTTGTGCTGCTAAGGAAGCCCACTTTGGCAGGGGCAGTGGAAGGATCTGGATGGATGATGTCCGCTGCTCCGGTGCTGAAGGATTCCTTACAGAGTGTTCCCATACTGGATTCAGTAATTGTAACCATGATGAAGATGCTGGTGTGGTGTGCTCTGGTTAGTGACTTTGAGACATGAGTTGTAACTTTGTTTAGTTTGGTCATGCATGGATCATGTGCCATATAGTTTTTAACTGAAGTTTTTATTCTGCAGGTGCAAGTCAGTCTTCTAATATATCTGATGTAGACCCTTCTAGCCACAGTAATTACTCATGCGTCAAACCAACTAACACCACTGTAAGGACACCTATTGACATCAATGTCGGTAAGTACAAGAAGATGTGGAGTTGGGTTAGTTGTTCGGGACATTGTTTGCTCCTTGGTTGAGCATTGTTTTCTGTTCTGGTGGGAAAACATATATAGCAGTATCTAATAGTAGACTGTGAGGGGGGCAGTTAACTATGACATGTCTCTGACTCTACTTTCATTAAGAATAGGCGAGGGTGAACAGGTCACCATTTAAAAAGCACCAATGGATTCGGCTTCTCTGAGGTGTTGCAGTAGGGTATTCCATCTCTTTGGGGCATGGTATGGGAGGGCTGCTTCCCCACTCCTTTTTGGGTGGTGCCTCTGCAACCCTCAGGAGGCTGGCTTTAGCAGATTTAAGGGTGCGTGCAGGAATGTGTCAGTGTCAGAAAGGACCATGTGTCAGTGATAAAGCATGGGGCAAGGCCATTTACAGCTTTGAATACTAGTAAGAGTACGGTACTTTAAAATCAGATTCATAGTACACAGGTAGCCAATGTAGTTCAGCTAGTAAAGGAGTGATGTGCTCCCTCCTTCTAGTTTTTGTTAATACAAATTACATTGCAGTTGCAGTAGTCTAGTGTACTTGATATAAATGCGTAGACAAGTTTTTCAGCATCCCGTTGGGCCAGAAAGGGGCAAACTTTTGCAGTGTTTCTTATATGGAAGGATGTATTTTTTCAGTCAGAGTCAAGGATCACACCTAGGCTTGTTACCTTTTCTCTGACATGTATCTTTAGTAGTAGAGAGCCTTTTTTAAGTAATTTTGTGTTTATCTTGTTAAAAAAAATTACTAATCCATTGCGCGATAGCTGACAAGCAGGAGGTTAAAGTGTGTAGTTTTGCGTCATCAGCATAGCTGTGGAAGTCTACTGTATATTATGTTCCTTGATGTTGCCCAGTGGCAGCATATACAGTATAATGAAAAGAGGAGGGGGCCGAGACCACTACCTTGGGCGACCCCAAAGGGCACGTTGTGTTTGTTGGATACATGATCCCCGATACTGACATAGAATTGTCTTCCTGTAATATATGACTCAAACCATTTTAGTACATGATCTGACAAACCTACCCAGGTTTTAAGATAACTAGGTAATATGTTGTGGTCTATTGTATCAAAAGTGGCACTTGGGTCTAGAAGGACCAAAACAGAGACTTTGCGACTGTACTGAATCTTAGACCACTTACTATTCTGGTTAGGGCAGTCTGTGATTTGTTCTAAAACCTGATTGAAAGTTTTCTAGGATATCGTTGTCATGGGCTCAAAGCTGCAGGTTGACTACTTGCTTTGTTTGACAGTCTTGTACAGTTCGTCTTCTGTGATGGGGCTAAAATTCTGAAGGGTCGGTGGTTCCCTTCCAAAATTAGAGGTCCAAAAGGCAGAAGAACAAAAGATCAGTCCAGGAGAATATCTAAAAACAAACACTGCAGCAGGGAGGAAATGTAAACAGAGAGTCCAAAACAAGGCAATCTTGACATTTAATGTGTCGAGGTTTATGAAATGCGGGCAATTACAAGCCAAGATATTAACTGTTTTAAGCTTTGTGTTCAATTATGAGTGTGGTGTAACTTTGAAACAGCTCATCTCAAAATATATCTTTTGATAACTTTTTGTTGCCATGCTCTGCAGATGATGTATACCAAATTTGGTGGAATTTAGATAAACTACCTATGAGATTGTTTACTATCACTTATGTTCTTTAAAAAAATGCGTTAAATTATTTTTGTAATTAGGGATACATGACGTTTAATCAAATTTGAGTAAAAAAATGTTTTTAAACCATAATGTTCTCCGGATAATAGCCAAAATGTCAAATGTAAACTACAGCGCCCCCCTATGGGCCAAATTTCATTGTACTTGGCATGTTTTCAGACATTCAGATGTGTACTGTCAAACAATTTTAAGCTAGAAGTTCAGGGTCTGGGTTTAAGCAATTTAACAGTGTCTGTTGTTAAAGGGGTCCTTCCGCTAAAAACCACTTTGAGTAGCTCTATTTACAATGTGGTGGGTCACAACAAGCAGTATATGCACGCAGCATTCCAAGACATTAAATTCGACCCTCATGGTTTTACTGGTCATTGAAGGGTCGAGCTAACCAAAACGAGCGGATCAGAGCAGGCTAAACATATCTACATCACTAGGTCGTAAGATCCACGCCCAGAGCCATGTATGGCAAGCCCACATCCCAAAGGAATAACAGTGGACAGAAGCTAGGTGAGCGAAAGACAGCGAATTTGCCCAATCAGAGGTGCCTTATTGACACGTCATGGATATTCATGAGGGACACCGGAAAAGCCAGTCGTTCAACCACTAGACCTGTCAGCTTACAGAAAACAGCGTCAAGCAAGAGAACTAGGACATAATTTTTCACAGAAATGACGCACAATGCATTCAACCATAGTGGCGACACAGAAATATGAATAAAAATAACGATGAAAGGACCCCTTTAAAGGTACTAATACATGTACACAATTAATTAATATATTACTGAGCCTCTTAGGGGGTATGGAGAAATAAAAAAAATACATGTTACTTATGTACACAGATGCTATTTACCTGAAATTCATTAAACCATTCTTTGTTATAAAGTAAAATGTGATTTGTAGTAAATCATAGTTTCTTCTTGGCAACTCTCACTTGCACTGGGCAACGGTCAAATAATTTGGTGTAATAAAGGAAAATGGACATCTACCTGCTTTAGCATCACAACTAAAGCAGCCAGTGCTTGTTAATGATCTACGGTATGCCCTTCATTGATGTCGTGACATTTATTGTTGGGCTAAGAATGGATGAATTCCATACTTCACTTGGATTGATGCACATTTTTAATTGCCTCTTTTTTCTCTATGGATGTTTTCTAAAACTGTAGGCTATTTTAAACTATATGTTTTCTCTTGCCAACACTGTCTACTGCATGATCTAATAGTTCAGTCTCTGGGTTTGTTGAGCACTTTAACAGGGCCTGTTTTTAATTATGTTAATAACTGTATACAATTAATTGATACATTCGCTTAAAATAAGGCATTTTTTTAACATTTATAAAACATGAACTATTAAAATGATAGTTCATTGGTCAGTGTTGTAGAAATTATTAATAAATAGCAATGATTTGAAATGGTGTGGATTCTAATAAATTCTTCCCTACTTGTTAAAGGAACTACCACTGTCAGACTCGTTGGTGGCAGGACTAATTGCTCAGGTAGAGTGGAGGTGTACCACAATGGCCAGTGGGGCACTGTGTGTGATGACAGCTGGGACATGAATGATGCTGCAGTGGTGTGCAGGCAGCTGGGATGTGGACGTGCCGATTCTGCACCTGGGAAGCCCACTTTGGCAGGGGCAGCGGGGAGATCTGGATGGATGGTGTCGGCTGCTCTGGTGTTGAACGATCCCTTACAGAGTGCTCCCATGATGGCTTAGGAACACATGATTGTGGCCATGGTGAAGATGCTGGTGTGGTGTGCTCAGGTTAGTGACTCCAGCCCAAATCAACATCAGAACCATCAGAAAAGTGTGATATACATCCAAAACACAATATGATGTAATACAAATACAATGGCTTTTCTTTCTTGTTTTCCTTTCAATGATACTTTGTAATATAAATAACAGTAGGATTGGTCACACAGCTGTGAATTGGTTGTAGGCACAAGGCCAGAGGCTGAGTGAAGCAGGTACTCACAACTGTGGAGATATAATTTACTCTTATATACTTGTTAAAGAAATTTCCACTATCTGACCCATTGGGAGGAAATAAGCTCAGTTATTGCTAAACAATTGCAATACAATGCAAGACAACAACCATTTCATGACTATGTCTAGACAGTATGCAATACACTATATTGATCCTTTAAAAACATGTGGCTCGAACAACATCATTGCTGACGTAGAGACACATGTTCTTGGCGGAGACACAGCATGTTTGTGTGTTTGTAGTCATTATGGTGAAAATCCAGGTAGTTATGCAAGTACTATAATACTGCTGTTCAAACCATTACAGTATATATTTAATGTCATGATTTAAAACTGAGGTAACATAAATTGGTCGCTAAAAAGTTTGAATAGCTGTACCTGTATACCTGTACAAACCAATTGGGCTTCATTGTGTTTGTACCGCAGGAAGAACAGAGGCTCATTTTCATATCACGTTTAACCCTTAAAATGCTGTCAAACAGGGTAACAGCCCCCTCAGAGAAGAGTAACTCCAGGAAAGACAAAGAAAAATGATTATTGTATAAATAGTACCATTCAATAAATCCCCTTTGAGAAAATGGGTCCCCACTGAGCAGTGAGAAATTCAAGGTTGTTTTTACTAAAAGATGTGTTTCTTGATGATGTATTGCCCTGTAGTTAAGGCTGAATGTTTCCTGCAATCTCATTATACGATACATATCAAAATAGAAAGACCACAATACCATACATATGACGATTCTGAATCATGACAATGTCCGAAACAGAATTCTCTGTAATACCTGTTCAAATTCTACCTGACAGCAAAGCCTAAGGGTAATACTTCAATTTACAAGAATATCTCAATGATCTTAAATACTCATTTTATTTTCCAATTCAGTTTCAATTCTGACACTTATTATGTTAAGAGGAGCTTTTCACTTACCTCATGTGCTTTTAGTTTCTTTCATGTTTTTAATCAATTGAATACATTTCTGACATCAAATGGTTGCCTTGATGATTTTCAATCAGGCTTTCGTTCCAATCACAGCACAGAAACAGCTCTTACCAAAGTAATGAATGACATACGACTGAACTCTGATGCTGGCAAATCCTCAATTTTGGTGCTCCTTGACCTTAGTGCGGCATTTGACACTGTTGACCATGACATCTTACTGCATAGACTTGAGCATTGGGTTGGTCTTGGTGGTATAGCTATCAAATGGTTTGAATCATACCTAAAACAAAGAAGTTTTTATGTTTCCATTGGATGTTACACCTCATCAGCTATGCCTCTGAACTGTGGAGTCCCCCAAGGTTCCATTTTAGGGCCACTACTCTTTAACATTTATATGCTGCCACTTGCACAGATTATTAGGAATAACTCAATTAAGTACCATAGTTATGCTGATGACACACAGTTATATCTAGCCTTGTCACCTAACGATTTTGAGCCTCTTAAATCCCTCTACAACTGCATTGACCAAATTAACAGCTGGATGTCTCAAAACTTTCTACAGCTCAACACAGATAAAACTGAAATAATTATATTTGGAAATAATCAGCAAAGGCATAAGATTGCCACAATACTTAAAACTAAAGGACTCAAAGCAAAGGACACAGTCAAAAATCTTGGTGTCCTTATTGATTGTGATCTTACATTTAACAGTCATATGAAAGCCATCACAAAGTCTGCATTCTACCATCTCAAAAACATCTCCAAGCTTAGGGGTCTAATGTCTAAGCAAGATCTTGAAAAGCTGGTACATGCCTTCATCTCAAGTAGAGTCGATTACTGCAATAGCCTCTTCACTGGCCTTCCCAAAAAGAATATCAAACAGCTCCAATTAATACAAAATGCAGCTGCAACAGTTCTTACAAGAACAAAAAAAATTGATCACATCACCCCAATTTTAAGGTCTCTGCACTGGCTCCCAGTGAGATACAGGATTGACTTTAAGGCCTTACTACTACTGTTCAAGTCACTTAATGGGAAGGGTCCCAGTTACATACTTGATATGTTTCAGTCATATACCCCATCTAGGTCTCTGAGATCCATGGATAGAAATCTATTGACCATACCTACTGTAAAAACAAAGTGTGGTGAGGCAGCCTTTAGCTATCATACAGCAAAGCTCTGGAACCAGCTTCCAGAGGATGTAAAGAATGCCCCTACTGTAGAGAGTTTTAAAAGCAGACTCAAGACGAAACTTTTTTCTGATGCCTTTTCCTAATTTTTATTTTTATGTTTTATTTTATTTTCATTCTTCTTCTTCTTCTTCTTCTTCTTCTTATTATTATTATTATTTTAATGGTTTTGCTTTATTTTAAATTGTATTTTACTTTTTAAGTCTTTAATTGTATTTTATTTTTAAATTTGTGTAAAGCGCATTGAAGTGCATTTATGTATGAAATGCGCTATACAAATAATTTTGACTTTGACTTTGACTTTAATGGCAGCTGCCATTAGCAGGCAAACAGATATTAAGGGCATGTTAAGGGCAAACGGGGAGCACAGCATTTCCTTATATGCTGACAATGTCCTTTTTAAGGGTGCTTGCAAAAGTGCACTTACTGTTCTTCTTAAGTGGTGTTGCTTAAGTGTGCCTGCAAAAACACACTTACTGGCCTTCTTAAGTGGTGTGTATTATTATTATTATTATTATTATACTTGCAGAGCACACTTATTGTTATCCCACCGTTTGTGGTGGCTATTTCCAAAATGTTTCCAGGCAATGGAAAACGCTAGGCCTTGGTGGATTAAAGAACGCACGTTCCATCGCGGTACAAAATTAATTTATTTCCAGCAATCGGGGCAAAAACTATGAATGGAAAGTTGTTTAAAAATAGACAGTGCATTCCAAGTTAATGAAAGTATTGCAACAACGAAAGAAACCGCAACAGAGCATGGTCAAAAAAGTGTTTTAAACCGGGCTGCATTTCCCATTTCTTTTTTAGCCCAGCCCCAAACCCGGCTATATAACCTTTGACCCCCTTACGTCATTCCCATGGTGTTCGTAATAAAAACTGAAACCCATAAAGCATAACACCTAAATTAAATAACACAGATGCCATCCATAATAGCTAAATCAATACCAACTATAACCAATAACATTTCAGTAATTAAACCCAAAATGCTAACAAACAAAATATCATAATGGCTGCAACACCGTTTATTAAGTGTGCTAGCAGAGCACACTTATTGTTAGCTCCCCGTTTATTATTATTCTCCTAGACCAGATTTTGCAGACATTACTGCTCCACTCTAGCAGCTAGAGTGAGCTCTGCCCTCACTCTAACCTCCACTCGGTTTTTTAATGATTAAAACTCAACCGCTTAACCTATAAACTTGATTTAAAGTTTGTAAGAGAGGTCTGGGATCTGACTGTGACCTGTGTAAAATTCATATGGCAACTACTTAAACTGTTTGAGGCAGGTAAGTTTAAAAATGGTGTCAGACAGTCTATGGGATTTTCCCATACATTTCATCATCTTACTGTAAACAGGTCAAGGTGCATGTCTGAAGTTTTAAATGTTCAAAACTCAACCGTTTAACCTATAAACTTGTTTTAAACTTTGTAAGAGAGGTCTGGGATCTGACTGTGACCTGTGAAATTTTGATGGGGCAACTACTTAACCGTTATGCTAACAATGCTAACTATGCTAAAATGCAAAGTGCGTTCACATGGACAAGTCGAAACCGATTGCAACTGGTTTGGGATCGTACCGGCTTCATGTGAACGGAGATTGGTTTGGTTTGGAATTGGTTTTCGTAAACTAATTGCGACGCCAGGCCTGGGCTGTTTCCAAACCACTTGGACTGCCATGTGAACGGGGATCGGATTGGTTTCGGGTATTGCACATGTATCAACGAAATAAAAAACGCAGTTTGTTCCTTCATACGGACTTTCTAACACAGCAGAATGCACAACACGTACGCAAATGCGTCAAACTCCTGGAACACCATGTTTGTATGCCGCCAGAACGTTTTTTTATTGTCTTTATTTAGTAGGAACAGTGCAGAGACCATAGAAGATGTGCCAGAGTATTACGTTTTTGTTTAGACCACCTTATTGTTTAAGTGGGTAATAATATCAGGTGAAAGGAGGAGGCTATGTAAATACATTTGCACTGACTGACTTGTAAGATTTTCTTTAGCCACTGTTTTGCGATGTGGAATAACCGGAATGAGAGGTGAAAAGTTCAGTCTCCTCTACGTGCGTCTGTATGTATAGGCATATGTGTGCAGTGCTGTAATCTGCTGTTGCGTATACGATAGGATACATCTGACCTACGTAGCAGCTTTGTTGTGGGCAAATGTTTACTCGTGTTATGTCCATTATTTTAGTTATGTGTCGTTAGTCGCGTTATGTCCAACATTGTAGCAGCTAGCATTGTAAATCTTATCAGCCTGGGTTGTCATGGCTGGGTCGGCACGGTTTGACCGATATCTTTGCCATTTTTTCCCCAAACAACACGAAACTTGGGACTGCACACGCTGGTAACATTATGATGACGCCGTCCAAATTTCAGATCAAGCGGATGAGTGGTTCAAGAGTTATGCCTGGAAGAGACGTTCCTTGCATTAAAAGATAACAATAGAAAGATAGAAGTTGACTACAGCGCCCCCACCTAGCGTAGCGGAAAGGGCTGGGTCTCTGGCCGAATCCGCTTAGACGAACTGCATATGAACAGGGACTTGGGGACAGACCACCCGTTGGGAAGCAACACCCAAACCAATCCCAAACCAAACCAATCCCACCATGTGAACGCAGTCAGTGTTACTTGGTTAACTCAGCTAGTGTTTGTTACCAGTTATGCTAACAATGCTAACTATGCTAATTATGCTAACTATGCTAAAAATGTGAAGTAATTAACTGTGCTTACAGTGTCGTGTAGCTATATTAGCTGAAGCTATTTAGCAGTTACGCTAACATTGCTAGCAATGCTAACTATGCTAAAATGCAAGCACAATTTTTGCATTTTCTGCGGGAATGCAGTCTAGTTATTATTTGTATTGTATTGTATTGCATTGTAGACGGTATCAGACAGATCCAGGGTCAAACGGGAGCCAGAAAGTTTAGCCAGCAAACAGTAGAGCAGAAAGAACACTTCGTACTTCACAGGAATGCAGACGAACTGAGAGAGACAAGCTGAAACACATGGCTATAAATACACACAAATGTTACACAGTTAATGCAGAGCAGCTGGTAGTCAATGCGGAAACAGAGTGGGTGCAGCTGGGGCTAATCAGAAGAGCGGGGCAGAGGGAGGCAGGCGATTGAAGAGAATAGGTAGCTGGTTAAATAATTTTTCTTGTGACTGTCTCGGTAATTAGTGCCACGGCAGGCATATGATAAAGGAAGCCTGCTGTCCTACCTTAAGTTGGTGCAGCCATGATCCATTTCTCATCCATTTCTCTTCTTGCTAGCCCGTCCTGATGTCTTACTTAGTTTAATTTCACCATTGCATTTGCACTCAATAAAGATAAAGATACATTCACAAAAAATAACTTTTACTTACTGTCTGATTTTGAAGGCATTAATGATTTAATTACATTAACATATAAGTTTGTTTTAAAATTTGAATTCTTTGAATGATAGCACGTTGGGTAACATTGTAGATATTATTCAGGATTAAGAGGAATTTTAAGTTGTGTCGTATTTAACAAATTGTTATTTATTTACAGGAATAGCTCCTCTCAGGCTAGTTGGTGGGAGCACAAATTGCTCAGGTAGAGTGGAGGTGTACCACAATGGTCAGTGGGGCACTGTGTGTGATGACGATTGGGACATAAATGATGCCACAGTGGTGTGCAGACAGCTGGGATGTGGAAATGCTGTTTGTGCTGCTAAGAAAGCCCACTTTGGCAGGGGCAGTGGAAGGATCTGGATGGATGATGTCAGCTGCTCTGGTGCTGAAGGATTCCTTACAGAGTGTTCCCATAGAGGATTCAGTAATTGTAACCATGATGAAGATGCTGGTGTGGTGTGCTCTGGTTAGTGACTTTGAGACATGAGTTGTAACTTTGTTTAGTTTGGTCATGCATGGATCATGTGCCATATAGTTTTTAACTAAAGTTTTTATTCTGCAGGTGCAAGTCAGTCTTCTAATATATCTGATGTAGGCCCTTCTAGCCACAGTAATTTCTCATGCGTCAAACCAACTAACCCCACTGTAAGGACACCTATTGACATCAATGTCGGTAAGTACAAGAAGATGTGGAGTTGGGTTAGTTGTTAGGGACACATACCCGAGATTGTTTGCTCCATAGTTGAGCATTGTTTTCTGTCCTGGTTGAAAAACATATATAGCAGTATCTAATAGTAGACTGTGAGCGGGGCAGTTAAGTATGGCAGGTCTCTGACTCTACGGTCATTAATAATAGGCGAGGGTGAACGGGACTCACTATTTCCACGCCACTTCGTCAACAATGGGCGGGGTTAGGGTTCAACCCCTGCACTTACGTCTCAAGTCATGCTGGTTGCTGGGCTACCTTGACAAATCATTTGGCAGTAGTACAGTCAGAGACGGTAAAAAGGCAGAGATAATTCTCCAGAGACGGTAAAACAGCAGTACTGTCTTTGACAGTAGTTCTACTCAGTAAAAAAATGATCACCGTCAATGTCATTACAATTCATTACCTCAGAAGGTCCAGTTATCAAACGATCCAACACTTAACGATACTCCGATGCGTCTTGATATTTATAACAGCTCACAGTCACCGCTTTTGCTGGTAGTTCAGAAGGTCCAGTTATTGCAATAACCCTATCCTATGACATAGTGAAATAATCGTGGGGGAAACGAAATCCCCGCAATATTCCCAAAACAATCATTTATCTAGGCCTATGACAGTAGGCCGGTGTTCTGATAAAACGTCCTACATTGTCAAAGCATCCACGTCTGATGAGCAACTTTCCCCGAATTGTTACAATTAAAAGCCTCCGTCAGAATATGCTTTTAGCCAACATATAAGGCCTAATGTAGGACATCCTGACAACTGAAACTCCTGATTGAAAGATTTTGGTGTGCTTAAAGAAAAAAAAAGATTTTCTAGTTCAGTTCTTATCACCGTCTCTGCTGCTTAAACTGAAAACTCGTAGCCCAGCAACCAGTCCAGCATGACGTAAGAGCAGTGGTTGTGCAGGGGTTGAACCCTAACCCCGCCCATTGTTGGTGAAGTGGCGTGGAAATAGTGAGTCCCGAGGGGGAACAGGTTGCCATTTAAAAAGCAACAATGGCATAAGAGTAAGAGTACGGTACTTTAAAATCAGATTCGTAGTACATGGGTAGCCAATGTAGTTCAGCTAGTAAAGGAGTGATGTGCTCCCTCCTTCTAGTAAAAAAAAATGTTTTTAAACCATAGTGTTCTCCGGATAATAGCCAAAATGTCAAATGTAAACTACAGCGCCCCCTATGGGCCAAATTTCATCGTTTTCACGCTTTCACGTGTTTTCAGACATTCAGATGTGGACTGTCAAACAATTTTAAGCTACAAGTTCAGGCTTTGGGTTTGAGCAATTTAACAGTGTCTGTTGTTAAAGGTACTAATACATGTACACAATTAATTAATATACTACTGAGCCTCTTAGGGGGTATGGAGAAATAAAAAATACATGTTACTAATGTACAAAGATGGTATTTACCTGAAATTCATTAAACCGTTCTTTGTTATAAAGTAAAATGTGATTTGTAGAAAGTCATAGTTTCTTCTTGGCAACTCTCACTTGCACTGGGCAAAAGGTCATAAAATTTGGTGTAATGAAGGAAAATGGACATCTACCTGCTTTAGCATCACAACTAAAGCAGCCAGTGCTTGTTAATGATCTACGGTATGGCCTTCATTGATGTTGTGTCATTTATTGTTGTTTTAGTTGGGCTAAGAATGGTAGCACAAATTCCATACTTCACTTGGATTGATACATATTTTTGATTACCTTTTAGTTTTATTTCTCTATGGATGTTTTCTAAAACTGTAGGCTATTTTAAACTATACGTTTTGTCTTGCCAACGCTGTCTACTGCATGATCTAATAGGTTCAGTCTCTGGGTTTGTTGAGAACTTTAACAGTGCCTGTTGTTAATTATGTTAATAACTGTATACAATTAATTGATATGTTTGCTTAAAATAAGGCATTTTTTACATGTGTAAAACATAAACTATTAAAATGATAGTACACTGGTCAGTGTTGTAGAAATTATTAATAAATAGCAATTATTTGAAATGGTGTGGATTCTAATAAAATCTTCTTTACCTGTTAAAGGAAATTCCACTGTCAGACTCGTTGGTGGGAGCACAAATTGCTCAGGTAGAGTGGAGGTGTACCACAATGGCCAGTGGGGCACTGTGTGTGATGATGCGTGGGGCCTGAATGATGCTACAGTGGTGTGCAGACAGCTGGGATGTGGAAATGCTGTTTCTGCCTATGGGGGTGCCCACTTTGGCATGGGCAGCGGGGAGATCTGGATGGATAATGTCGGCTGCTCTGGTGCTGAACGATCCCTTACAGAATGCTACCATCAGGGCTTTGGAACACATGATTGTGGCCATGGTGAAGATGCTGGTGTGGTGTGCTCAGGTTAGTGACTCCAGCCCAAATCAATATCAGAACCATCAGAAATATGTGATATACATCCAAAACACAATACGATGTAATACAAATACAATGGCTTTTCCATCTTGTTTTCTTTTCAGTTATACTTTGTAACATAAATAAGAGTAGGATTGGTCATTGCAGCTGTGGTTTGGTTGTAGGCTCAAGGCCAGAGGCTGAGTGAAGCATGTAGTCACAACTGTAGAGACATAATTTACTATTGCTATGAACATAACATTCATATGGCTTTTATGTTACAGTTCACAGTTGCATTTTAAGATACCAGAGTGTCTCTGCATTGATTACCTCCGCCAAGGAGATTATGTTTTCGCCGGCGTTGGTTTGTCTGTCTGTCCGTTTGTCTGTCTGTCTGTCTGTCAGTTTGTGAACAGCATAACTCGAAAAGCTATGGATGGATTTTGATGAAATTTTCAGGATAGGTCAGAAGTGGCCTAACTTAGAACTGATTTGTTTTGGTGGTGATCCGGATAACCATCTGGATCCAGGATTTTTTTATTCAGTCAAGTTACCAGTGTAGCATGGAATCTACGGAGACTTTTATTTTGAAAGGAGGGAATATAGGTTGGTACGGAAATGAGGCTCCTGTTGCAGGTCAAGGAGTTGTTGAGTTTTTGGTTAGAGGGTTCAGTGAAAGACAGAGGAGAGTTATAGCGGTAGTGGTGAGCAGCCCCGTAGTTCATGTTGCCAGTGGAAATTAGATAAAGCACTTTCCTGCACCGAAGAGCCAACCAAGTTCGTGTGAGCATGAGTGAACGAACCGTCTTAAGGTGAGAATGACAATTAGGTGGAGACGTAAGCTGCCTTGGCGGAGGTCTGCGCTCTCTGAGTGCTTTTCTAGTTACCTCCGCCAAGGAGGTTATGTTTTCGATGGCGTTGGTTTGTCTGTCCGTTTGTCTGTCCGTTTGTGAACAGCATAACTCGAAAAGTTATGGATGGATTTTGATGACATTTTCAGGATAGGTCAGAAGTGGCCTAACTTAGAACTGATTTGTTTTTGGTGGTGATCCGGATAACCATCTGGATGCAGGAATTTTTATTCAGTCAAGTTACCAGTGTAGCATGGAATCTACGGAGACTTTTATTTTGAAAGGAGGGAATATAGGTTGGTACGGAAATTAGGCTCCTGTTGCGGGTCAAGAAGTTGTAGAATTTTTGGTTAGAGGGTTCAGTGAAAGACAGAGGAGAGTTAGAGCGGTAGTGGTGAGCAGCCCAGTAGTTCATGTTGGCAGTGGAAATTAGATAAAGTACTTTCCTGCACCGAAGAGCCAACCAAGTTCGTGTGAGCATGAGTGAACGAACCGTCTTAATTTATTTTGAATTTGACAGATGGCTCTCCAGTGCCCACTTCCCCAGCTCCACCCAGTCCAAGTAAGTAATTTATGATCTTTGTTCAACACTATAATCTGCAACGTGTTATTTAGCAGTTGGACACATTGCCACGCAACACTTAAACATTATTTTTCTTTAGTGAACCATTTCTTGCAACAAGTTTCTGACTTTCTATTAGCGTTTTTGGCAGTGTGTCACTTCACCACATAAATCGACAGAACAAGCAACTAGTTTTGGTTTTCTCAAAGAGAATGTCAGTGCTTGTGAAGCAAAAATGCACTCACCAAGAAATATGTAAATGGAAAAAAGAGGAAAAATAAGGAGAGAAAATTATAGAAAAATATGGGAGTACCGTCCAGTGGATATCTAGCGAGTCATCAATTACCATGAGAAAATAAATATTGTAGGGTAAAAACCGCAACAGAAAGATGCATGATGCTGACACAGACCATCAGTGTTTTCATGGCTCAGAAGATTATCTGTGAGACATCTACAGCCATACAGCAGCCTGTAACAATTATGTATATCTGCGCCACCACAGTGCTGTAGTCAATACTGTATTTTGTACACTATACGAGGGAACTCTCCTAAGGGTTGGTTTTCCTATGCTTAATTTTTTAACAACTGATTAGCCACACAAACAGTAGGTACCAGAAGGCAGAACCAATATGTCAAAACAGCAGTGTCAAGGAAGCTAATTTGTGGACTTCTTTTTGGAGCTAGTAGCTATATGTCTGGACCACTTCAAGTGTAGCTGTAGACAACTCCAATGGTCCAGAGATATAGCTCATGGTTCTCCATCATCAGACCAGAACTGGAGAAGCCTTTTGGATAAACGATGAAACATCTCGAAGCTGCAAGTCCAGTTGCTTACAACTTAGATCCCTTGTATGTGAATGTATGTGATCTCATACGTCATACGCACTACATGCCTGTTAATATGAATGCACCGGCACCAATAAAGAAGTCCTCTTTCCGGTCTAACATAAGCCGATGTAAGCAGTGTGATAATTTCCTCCGAAATTAACACATACATATGCATGTGGATGTGCATGTATGCCTGTGACTGTGGTTTAGATGTGTATGTGCATCACTAGGTGGGAATCCATTTTATTGTGTGCTCATGCATTTATCTAAATCCCATATTTTTTTACATACCCCTCAAGGCAATCCACCTTCATACAGAGATCCTTGTCACCACTACACTGTGCTAAATGACACCTGGAGGGCCACCACCAACCAGGACCAGTCAGCGCCCAGATGTGACCGTGACGGCCAGTGGCAGGGCTGGTACCGCATATTCCATCAGGGGCTAAGTGTTCGCATGCCAGAGACCTGTGTGCCTAAGAGGCATTGTGGCACTCATGGGCCTCTGTGGCTAAAAAGGCCACATCCCCGCCCAGAAGAGGGCATCGTGACCAGGGAGGTGTGTGGACACTGGTCTAGTTGTTGCAGCTACAACTCGCCATCAATCCGGGTGAAAACGTGTCCAGGAAACTACACCGTTTATGAACTAGTGGGCCCTTCAGCCTGCCTTTATGCATACTGTGCAGGTAAAGCTGTACTGTTCCAGCATTTTGACTTTTCTGTTGTTCCATTTCATTTTCAGCATTATTTCTCCTAAAAACAAATTTTTTATCTAATTTCCATATGACCTGCAGATGTGTCCTCAACAATCCCAGCTTCTACAACTGAAGGTAAGTGAGTTGTAATCCTCAGAGTTAGTCTATGCTCAGTTCTTGAGATTGCATTGCTGTTTATCTTCTCTGTGTATCTTTAATACTTCCATTTTACAAACATGCATGCAAATTAAATGAGACATGCTGAACATTCAGTCATCAGCACATTGCAATTCAAGCAATACATATTGCATTGCACTATGTAATTAGCCTGGTCATAAAACCAGCCCCTCATACTACACTGCATTTCGTACATAGGGTCTGGCTATCCTCTATTGAGAAATGTTTTCTTCCTGGAGGTGTAAACTTTGCTAACGTTTAAAACGATTGGATTTGTCTTTACCCAAATGCTAACGTCTGGTCGTGATGTATACAATTAGCCTGACTACAAGCCTGCCTATGCACTGCAATTCACATGTAGCACACCACAAATTCGACGTCATCGCTCACAAATATTCCCTCTGTTCGCTGATTGGAGGCTGTAAAGCTATCAACGGGGGTTACCATCTCAACTGTCTGAATTTATCTTGACTCTGTCCTGAATCAGTGTGCCCGATTTCAACACTGTTTACCAATTGATTCTATGGGCTGTCATAGACTTCCATAGCGAAAGAAGAATAATAATAAGAAAACCCAGTAAAACAATGGGTGCGTCTACAGCTTCGCTGCTTGTAGTACACTGGTCGGTGTTGTAGAAATTATTAATAAATAGCAATGATTTGAAATGGTGTGGATTCTAATAAATTCTTCCCTACTTGTTAAAGAAAATTTCACTGTCAGACTCGTTGGTGGGAGCACAAATTGCTCAGGTAGAGTGGAGGTGTACCACAATGGCCAGTGGGGCACTGTGTGTGATGACAGCTGGGGCAGGAGTGATGCTACAGTGGTGTGCAGACAGCTGGGATGTGGAGATGCTGTTTCTGACTATGGGGGAGCCTACTTTGGCGAGGGCAGTGGGAAGATCTGGATGGATGATGTCGAGTGCTCTGGTCATGAACGATCCCTTTCAGAGTGCCCCCATTCTGGCTTTGAGAAACATAATTGTGGCCATGGTGAAGATGCTGGTGTGGTGTGCTCAGGTTAGTGACTCCTGCCCAAATCAACATCAGAACAGTACTTCCCTCTCTGCAGTCTGCCCCCCTTTCTAGTCGCTACATATGAGGGCTCAGCCTGTTAGTCCTGGCATGTTATTCAGCCTGTTATTCCTGGCATGCCATTTTCTCATCTTTGTGGAGAGGGATCTAACCACTAAAGAATGAAGGCATCTAACCGAGCCTGCTTGTCCCTACCTTGCAGGAGAAATAACTGAATGATTCAGACTTAGACTTAGATACTTAGCCAAAGTGTTAGTGTTCATTTCTTTCTTTTCATTTATTTCCCTTCTTTTATTTATTAACTCAATTTGTAACAATTGATCCTAATCCAAAGCCACGAACGCCAAGTCTTTTATTCACTAAAGACGTATTTTAGCTTATTTAGAAAACACATTACAATCTATGGTGAACAGAGACTTTAGGTGTAAAGTCAATGTGGTAAACCTCAAAATCTAACAGTACCTATTAGACAATTAGAGAACTTTAAAGAAGTGTTTCCCACATTCATATTCAGGAAATTGCTTCAGTGAAGAAATCCTATTTCGAGTCTTCACATAGCCACTGGCGAGATTGCCTTCACTCAACTCTCACTGTTAAAAAGAGTTTTCTTTAGCCAACACTGTGTGCTGCATGATGTAATAGGTTCAGTCTCTGGTTTGTTGAGCACTTTAACAGTGACTGTTGTTAATTATATTAATACATGTATACGCATTATAATGCATTTTTTACATTTGTAGAACATTAACTATTAGAATGGTAGTACACTGGTCAGTGTTTAAAAAAAAAATATATATGTTGATAATAGCAATGATTTTAAATGATGTGGAATGTAATAAATTCTTCTTTAATTTGTTAAAGGGAATCCCACTGTCAGACTCGTTGGTGGGAGCACAAATTGCTCAGGTAGAGTGGAGGTGTACCACAATGGCCAGTGGGGCACTGTGTGTGATGATGCGTGGGGCCTGAATGATGCTACAGTGGTGTGCAGACAGCTGGGATGTGGAGATGCTGTTTCTGCCCCTGGGGAAGCCCACTTTGGCAGGGGAATTGGGGAGATCTGGATGGATGGTGTCGGCTGCTCTGGTGCTGAAGAGTCCCTGATAAAATGCTCCCATAATGGCTTTGGAATACATGGTTGTGGCCATGGCGAAGATGCTGGTGTGGTGTGCTCAGGTTAGTGACTCCAGCCCAAATCAACATGACAAATTTCAACTGAATATTATGAAGAACCTATAAGTGTGATAACCTAACATCCAAAACACAATATGATGGAATACAAATACAATGGGCAACACTGTCAGCTGCATGATGTAGTAGGTTCAGTCTCTGGGTTTGTTGAGCACTTTAACAGTGACTGTTGTTAATTATGGGCAATTCCATATTAGTTGAAATGGGTCTGACACCATGGTCCTAAATTTATGTCTGATTGGGTTTGCATTTCCTCTTGTCCTTGAAAAAAGGCAGTAATATTGGCATTTTTATAAAAAAAAATCCAGTTCGGACGACTTTGACGGCTTGGGGCTTTAAAATATGACAAGTAACCACTTCAGTTTCTTTGACATGTAATTTTCCTCTTTAACTATGTATACTAAAACTTTTGAAAATGTGAGTATTCTGCATTCATGATCATATAAGAACACAAAAAGCATGTTTTTTCATTGCTTTAAATAATATATAGATTTGTTTTGATGAATAGGTCTTCAATGGTGGGAAGGACTGTAATTCCAATGTAATATTAGGCTGCACAGGGTACTGTTCCAGTGTTCAAATTTTTAGAAAAGAATGTGGTTGCAGTAAGAGAGGAAATGGATATAAGAAAGTGTTGCTTATGAAATACTGGAATTTTCAGCATTTTTTAGGACATGTTTATCCATATATGAAGAGTTATATCTCAGAAACTAAACAAGATATCAAGCTGAAATTTTAAGTTGATTCTAATAAGACATGGAAGACTGAAAAAAAAATAAGCACCATGGTGTCCATGATCTGGAATTGCATTAATGTATTAATTAATTGTATCTATTTAATAATATCAATTTATATAATAGGGCATTTTTTTACATTTGTAGAACATGAACTATTAGAATGGTAGGAAATTATTAATAAATGATTTCAAATGGTGTGGATAATAATCAATTCTACCCTGCTTGCTAGGCGACATTTCCAGTGTCAGACTCGTTGGTGGCAGGACTAACTGCTCAGGTAGAGTGGAGGTGTACCACAATGGCCAGTGGGGCACTGTGTGTGATGACAGCTGGGACGTGAACGATGCTACAGTGGTGTGCAGACAGCTGGAATGTGGAGATGCTGTTTCTGCCCCTGGGGGAGCCTACTTTGGCACGGGCATTGGAGAGATCTGGATGGATGGTGTCGGCTGCTCTGGTGCTGAAGGGTCCCTGATGAAGTGTTCCCATAATGGATTTGGAAGACATGATTGTGGCCATGGCGAAGATGCTGGTGTGGTGTGCTCAGGTTAGTGGAACATCACAACTTTCGACTCAATATGATGGAGAACCTAAAAGTACGATATACATCCAAAACACAATATGATGTAATACAAATACAATGGTTTTTCTTTCTTGTTTTCTTTTTAACCCCCGTTAGTTAATATTTTAAAAAAAAATGCAAAAAAAAAATCCAACCTTTTAGATGCAGAAATCAGGCTTCATTTTTTCATTTTTGACATTTTAGTAACTTTTTAAATACAATGGTTTTTCTTTCTTGTTTTCTTTTTAATGATACTTTGTAACATAAATAAGAGTGGGATTGGTCACACAGCTGTGATTTGGTTGTAGGCACAAGGCCAGAGGCTGAGTAAAGCAGGTACTTACAACTGTGGAGATATAATTTACTATTGCTATGAACATAACATTCATATGGCTTTTATGTTACTGTTCAGGTACCAGGTAATTGCATTGTGTCTCTGCTTTGATTTATTTTGAATTTGACAGCATTGTTTGCTTCCATGTCACCGTTGACATTATGTTCCTTGGAGACAAACCTTAATTTTTCATGTATAGCATCTAATATCCCTATGCCACACAGATGGCTCTCCACTGCCTGCTTCAACTTCTCCAGCTCCAGGCAGTCCAAGTAAGTGATGTTTAGGCCTTATTTACCAGTATAAACGAGTTATTTAGCAAATGAACACATTTCTAAAACTAGGCCTATGCAGTCGTCTTCGACTGCTAAAGGTATATCCCCGAAACGCGATGCTTCAAAGCCCCCAACATTCATACTGTATTTCATTGAATCTACCCTAGAACATTGAAACACCAAATCTGGGACAAATCCATCCAACTGGTCAGAAGTTATGGGCCAAACCAAAATTCAGCCATCTTGAATTCAGCCATCTTGAAAGTGTTGGCCTCCAAACTCGAATAAGTTCATGAACCTACCCTAGAGCATTAACACACCAAATCTGGGAGAAATCCATCCACCCAGTCAGAAGTTATGGGCCAAACAAAAATTCGGCCATCTTGAATTCAGCCATCTTGAAAGTGTTGACCTCCAAACTCGAATCAGTTCATGAACCTGTCCTAGAGCATTCACCCAAAAAATCTGGGACAAATCCAAACATCCGTTCAAAAGTTATCGCGTTAACACGAAAGACCTTACGCCGCGGACGCGGCGGCGGACGCGGCGGCGGCGGCGCACGCAAAACCATTACATCCCCGACGCTCCGCGTTTCGGGGATATAATAAAATGAAATTTTCAGGATAGGTCAGAAGAACTTAGAACTAATTTGTTTTTGGTGGTGATCCGGATAACCATCTGGATCCAGGAATTTTTTAAATGATTTTTCACTATTGCGACATAGGGGCAATTTGGACATTTGTGCTTATAACTCCACAAATAATGCCCACAATGTTTAGTAAAAAAATACAGTACAAGACCATCATAACGTCTGCCAAAGCTCAGAATATAATCCGGATCCTGATAGTATTCCGGATCTCGTGATCCAGAAAGTTAAAATTCGAGGGGCTTCGTGGAAAATGGGCTACTGAGAAGTAACTAATCAAGCTAGAGACATGCAACTGACACCAACTTGTAGCTGAGGCATTGTAGATTCAGTAGAGTGTCAACGGATTTGACGTATCCTCAATAGTTACAGATCTGTATCCTTGTTTGGAATGGTAACATTCTCTTTTTTAACTCATTATAGGAATCGCACCTATCCGATTAGTTGGTGGGAACACTAACTGCTCGGGTAGAATTGAGATCTATCTCAATAGCCAGTGGGGCAGTGTGTGTGATGACGAATGGGACCTGAATGATGCTAAGGTGGTGTGCAGACAGCTGGGATGTGGAGATGCCGTTTCTGCCTATAAGCAAGCTCACTTTGGTCGGGGCAGAGGGGAGATCTGGATGGATAATGTCCTCTGCTCTGGTGATGAAGGGTCCCTTACAGAGTGCTCCCATAATGGCTTTGGAACACATGATTGTGGCCATGAAGAAGATGCTGGTGTAGTGTGCTTAGGTTAGTGACACTTCCGCTGTACGAATCATCTCAAGCATCCACTCAATAGGATATTGTAAACCATCATTTACCGCCCCTTTCAATGAACATTTGAAATTAAATGTACAATTATTTAACTCCAAATTAGAGTTAATTGGTTGTACAACCTTACATTATGGGGTGAAAATAGAATTTAGCTCCCACCGACAGCATTTTGTACCGTATTTTGCATTTAAAGTTCATAATGCTCAGAACGTAGCTTCAGCAGTGTTAGGCTTCCTTTCCTCCCCATTAATTTCAACATACATAAGTGTTATCAGTTATTGTTTACTACTCCCTCTTCAGTCATGCTAATTTTTTTCCTCCCGCAGCCCTGGCTTGACGGGCTCATTAGCTGCGACCAGTGGAGTAGTTAGTGTGGAAGACGGTTAAATGCGCTGGGGAGAAACTGAAGAGGGAAAAAAACAGCAAACTACAGAGTTTGAAATCAGAATGGTCATTGCGAAATGAGTTCCATCTCTCTGTTCTGGCACGTTGGCACACACAGCATTACACCATTGTCAATAGTTCAACTCATTGTACCTATAGGTTCAGAGCTAATTTATACTATGTGGGTGAGATACATTTTTTTTCCAGAGTCCGTCAACCTAGTGAGTAATAAACTGTATTTGTATAGCACAATTCATACAAGATGTAGCTTAAAAAGCTTGAACAGTTTGGCAAAAAACACAAGACAGCATTTGTTGCAGCTTATTAGCACTGGAAAAGAGAAAGGGGTCGTTGGGGTGCTGTCGAGAGTTCCTGTAGTGTCCCCAGGGGGTGACGAGTGTGGAAAAACTCCCTGTTTGCGTTGGTTTGTTTAAGTCTAGAAAGAAATCTCAGGCAGAACTACAGCCCCCAAGAAAGTCCATCTGCCGGGGCTGGTAAAAAGAACGTTTCTGATTGTCCAAGAGGTCTTTGAATAAGTCTGCATAAGACTGCATAATGGCTCTTCCACAAACAAATTTAGTTGAAAGTATTTTTCCATTGTTTTGTCATTTGCCATCATCCATTACCAATCAACAAACACTACCAATGGGGAATGCCTTGGCACAGTTGGCTAAAGCTGGGTACCCCCACCGTAGCTATAAACAACTACGATAAACAAGTATAAACAACATCGAATGCGATTTTGAGTTGGTGCTAAGTACAAACGTAAAGACTGTTTTGGTAATGCTGTTCTGAATTGTTTTTCTTAACTAGACCTACTGGCAAAACCAGTTCTCAAGACTGAAGTCAGACAAACTACATCTTGGGGTCAGCGTGTCCAGATGAACTGCTCCATCTCCACTCAGTACCTGGGTGGGACATTTACCCTACAGCAGCTGTCTGGGTCATATAGAGAGACAAAGGCAGCCTCAGGAACCTCTGCTGTTTTCACCATCGATCAGGTGGACTTTGCCCATGAAGGTTCTTACTACTGCCAGTATGAAGCAACAGAGCCTGGTCGTAATTTCACCTCTTTTAGAAGTGATTCTGTCAGCTTTTCTGTAGTAGGTGAGAAACTGAAAAAGTGCATCTATTTGAGGTCATTTATTTTGTTTTTATTAGGCAGTAGTAGATGACAAGTATTGGTGGCCACAACAATAGTGAACAACACCAAGCTCAAAAAGTTAGAATGCCATGTAAAACATAAGTAAAAAACATAATATTAATACAATGATCTGCAATACCCATACATCTATATTTTATCCACAATAAAACATAGATCACACAGGGCAGAAATGTATTGAAAACACATGTGTTTATGTGTAGCATTCAATCTGCTTTAAGGCAATCTGTAAATGTTTGGGGAGCTAAAGTTGCCAGAAACCAAATCGATTTTTGAGAAACAAATAGTGTTCCACTCTTTTTCTTTGATAAAGTCCAAGTGTATTATATTATGATTTAGACAACACGCATTGCACAGATTGCATTTTTATGGCAAGCCCTTTTAACATTTAATAGCTAAGCTTGACTATCTGGAATTAACATTGTAGATATCAACAATTCCTTTTTGACTAGGCGTAATTACATTTTGGATAATCGGAATTGTCATTCAAGATATCTGTAACGTAATTGTTCCTAGTCAAAACGATAGATAGAGATTAGTTAACACTAACAATTAACAGGTATTATGTGAACACGCTCTGCTCCCGCCTAAAGTGGGATTTGCATACAGATATCTGCAACGTCATTTCACCTAATCAAAACTCTAATTCAAGATATCTGTAATTACATTTTGACTAGGCAGAATGAAAGTTACGGTATCTCTAATTCCAGATATCTGTAATGAAAATGCATTTGAAGATATATATAACTTCATTATAGATATCTACAATTACATTATTACTATCCATAACTCCAGTTTGAGATATCTACAATGTAATTTTGACTAGTCATAATTCCAGTTACAGATATCTACAATGTCATTTTGCCTAGTCAAAACTTAATTTAAGATATCTGGAAAGGAACATGTAGATATCTTGAATTGAGGCAAATTAAAGATATCTTGAACTGGAGTTATGCCTAGTCATAATCAAATTGTAGATATCTTAAACTTCAATTACAGACATCTATAATTCAACTGCAGATATTCGTAATTTACATTATGGATATCTAAAACTGAATGGTAGATATCCGCATTGATTAAACCCATAGAAATGAATGGCAAAAGTGACATCATTTGACCTAGAAGAATGTAGTTGCGGATATCTGAAATGTTCGTTCTGACTAGGCAAAACTGAATTACAGATATCTGCAAAACATATCCAGTTTAGCTATAAAATGTTAAAATGGCTTGCCATATGGTAGTATTGCACAGGACAGGGTTGATGGAAAATGAAGTGCACAGTGATGTGAGAGTCACATATCGCACGGCACCAGCATTTGTCCGAGGGGCTTTAGGAGTTCTAGTTCTTTACTCTCAGCCTTTTGCATTTAAAATGAGCTTTTTGTCTAAAATGTCTAAATATTTCAATATGGGATTTGCAGGTCATTGTACGTTGTTTTACACAACGCCTTAACATTTTCGACATTTTTATAAAAACATGTAAAATATGTAACAACAGTGTTTGAAATGAAACATACATGGATCCGCTGATGCACAGAATTGTGCTTGTAGTTTCATGGATTCTTATTTTCTCCAGTGTCCCTGCCACAGCCCGTCATCTCTGCCAGTGCCCCAGATGGAGAGCTGTCATGGGGGACACATGGCCTAGAGGTTCCCCGCGGTCAAAGCTTCTCCATCATCTGCTCCATCAGGTCACAGTACCAAGGAGGCTCTTTCCACCTCATCTCTGAAGGGTCAATAGAAAGCTGGACGAAGCTGGCTGTCAATCAGTCGGCCTCTTTCCACTTTACCCAGACAAACCTTTTCCATGAAGGGACCTACAGCTGCTTCTATGTGGTTACTTTGTCTACACGTTCCTTCATCTCAGGAAGGGCAGATAGGCTTCATGTGACCATAAGAGGTACACTCATTTTGTGCCTACCATTGTTGTAAATGTGTAATGATATTTTTGTATTTACGTCCATTAACATTTGACCTTGTTTGTTCATGTTTTCTAGAGCTGACTTGGACTGAGTGGTTTCATCAGAGAAAAACATCTGTCATTTGTGGAATAATATTTGGGCTACTGCTCCTGTTGGCAGCCATCTACTTCATGTTTCTGCTGATAAAGAAACATGGCACATTTAAGGCCGGCGAAGAGTATTGTAAGCACTCAGTCTTTTTTATCCACCTTTTTAAACGTATGGCTAATTGGATGTTGTAATATAATATTAAGCATATGAATGCTAATGTCCCTTTTGTCGTTTTTTTTTTTTTTAAACCTAGGGCCAATGGCAGAATACACTGGCCTAGAATCAAACGAAAACCTTTAAAGAGAACAAATTCTATTTCTTCTGAAATGGGGAAAGAAGAAAGCAAGCAAGGATTTGTATGAATTTTCCACAATATACTGTATATGAATATACTGCATATTTGATCTTTTGACTAATGGTGGAGTCTCATCACTAATCCTAAAATACATTATATTGTATTATTGGGTAGTATAATGAAAAGTCTTACATGCTCTGCTTTATGTTTCACTCCTGTCACTGTTGTCAATAATTAAACGTGTATGTATCTATATACATGACATTAGAGCAATTTCACTGGTCTGTTTTTATGTTTTATTTTTTATCTACAGTGCGCAGCATAAATGAGTACACCCTCTTTGAAAAGTGACATTTTATACAATCTGTCATTGAAAACAAACGATATTTCCAAAATGTGCACAGGCTAAGTCTAATACAGCATCTGTTGAACTTTTGACTTAAAACAAAAGTTAATAATATAACTCAGATGACATATTTTTTAGTTTTAGTGAAATTAGTGTGGTGCAAAAATGAGTACACCCCACAACAAAAAGTACTAAATTTAGTACATTTAGTACTTTGTATGGCCTCCATTATTTTTAATGACGGCTGCAAGTCTCCTGGGCATGGAATGCACAAGTTGGCAACATCAATTCTTTTCCATTCTTCAACAATGACCTCTTTCAGAGATTGGATGTTGGATGGAGAGCTCAACCCGTCTCTTTAGAATTGACTTGGCCATTATGCACTTCATTTGTGGCAAGGTCATTGTGTTGAGTGTAAGTATGCTACGCAGCACTGTTTTTTATAAATACAGGGTAGGCCAAAAATACAGAACACATTAAATCTGGGAATCTAAGAATCATAGTAACAAATATATTCGTTGGAAAGCTGACATTCAGGAGTTTTGGATACATAGGTTCATTTCTCTGGACACCGCACTGGAAGCGCAATAAAGACATTTAAAACGAAAGGGTAGGTTTGCAAAATGCATTTGTTTACAGAAACACAGCCAAGAACATTTAAAATGATAACTTCAAATTTTAGACGTAGTGAATCAATCGACAAAAGTGGTGTATAAATCTGCTGTACAACGCAAGAAATCACATGATATGTGTCATAACCTCCTAACTCTTTTCTACCTCTATATAATTATGTGTGACTGTAGTGACCCTGCTCCGGGAAACTTATTTAGGCACGTGCATCTCCCTGTATGTATAGAGGAAGTCTGCTTACTCTGTGTTCCTCTACACTTCTGTCAGCTCATGTTTTCCTTTTTGTAAGTCGCTTTGGATAAAAGCATCTCCTAAACGTAATGTAATGTAATACCTAAAGGTATATGTGATTGCCAGAAGGGCTACAGCCGCTCCCCAGCACTGGTCATTGCGTACCTCATGCTGCGGCAGAACATGGACGCGCAGCACTGGCCATGATCCGACAAAAACGGGAGATCGGCCCAAGCGATGGCTTCTTGCGCCAGCTTTGCCAGCTCAATGACCGACTGGAAGCAGAAGGAAAGCTGTAGAAGCAGAAATGGGAAGTCTCTCTGATGACTTGTCTCTCTTAAGCTGTACCATGCATTTGTGTGCTTCTTCAATGTACACTTTAGAGCAGTCTCCCATGCACTGCAGTGTAGTTTGTATTTTGGTGTTTTGCCTTTGTGATGGACCACTCACATAGCGAAGTAGGTCTGGCCCAGAGCAGGCCCACACATTCCACACACACTTGGGCCACATAGATATTCACTTCACATGTGTACAGGATGAGGCTTAGTCAGTCTTACACCACTTTCTCAACGTACACATGTTTTGAACCAGGGGTAATGCACAACACGGTGTTCATATATTCTTATCCTCTGAAATGGAAACATTACTACCTACCAACTATTAGATTTTTTTGGGTAGTTTCGTATCAGTCATTGTGATTTAAATAAAGTAAACACAGGTGTTTGACAATAAATGGCTTCAGGCAACATGATTGAAAGTTTTTGTGTTATCATTCATATTCTCGAAATCATCAATTCTGCCAGGGTATGTACACTTATGAGCACAACTGTATATATATTATTTTTGTG
This sequence comes from Setipinna tenuifilis, assembly GCA_030347295.1. Classification (NCBI taxonomy): domain Eukaryota; kingdom Metazoa; phylum Chordata; class Actinopteri; order Clupeiformes; family Engraulidae; genus Setipinna; species Setipinna tenuifilis. Next base: position 12,975,084 of record CM059266.1, on the reverse strand, counting down.
TGTGTACATTAACATAAAAGTGCATACATAGAATTATCACCATCATCCCCAAGATGTCAAGTGCAGAGGCAGAGCTAGGCATCAGACAACTGTATGAGGCCCCAAGGGCACCAAAAGGCCTCAGAGGGCTGACAGCCTTTGAAGTACAGTGGTGGGACTACAGTTGACAAGGGAAGTGCTGGGTTTTTGGCTGGGGGCCCCAGCCTAGACTCTCTTCAAATGAAGCATGTTTAATGTATCTACTGCTTAAATAACGGAAATTAATCTTTCATTTTCAGTGTATTAGTCCTTCAGTTGGGTCTTTGCTTTCCGAATGACTGCACCAAGTCCGGCGATATCCTATTGTGTTGTATAGGCTTAGCTCCACATTAGCTTGCTGAACCACTGACAGGCTGCTGAGGTAATAGTCTCAGTCGCTCTCAGTCTCCTACCTAATATGGAATTACCACTTGAAATTAAATGTAAATAGTCTTTTTGTTTGTGTCATTTATTTGATACTGGTGCGCTGAATACTATCTGCCTTCATCCAGATGAATATTGAAAAATATTTCCCACAACTGATATGTCTGGAGGAGGAGGACCAGCCTGAAGCACCGGCATCATAGATTAACGTTCAGGAGCTGGAAATACTTTGGTGTATGAACATATTTCAAATAATATTTCTAGGCAACAACCAGTATTGCTCAGGCAAAAACATGGGTTCAGGAAGACAAAAATAATACTGTTTTATACTCACACAAAAGCCGATCTTAAAAATGCTGACCTTAAAAACACCACCCTCCCCCAACCCAACTGCATTTCACAATAAAAGTAGACCAGTACATTGAAAAGGGGAACAGAATGTTTTCATTTCACGTGATTACTGCAACCTCAGCTGTTTTCATTGCATGTGGTGGAGATGATCTGTTTCTATTCCTGTTAAGACCAGTGGCAAACCGTGGGAGACATCACTAATTCAGGCCTATCTTACTGTAGCCACACACATTGTTTAAAACTGCTAAATGTAAGAAACATATGGTCATGGTCATAATATGCATTCATAGAATAGGAAAGCATTGTGTAGACTGACTGTGATAATAGAAAAGGGCTTATACACTGCACTACTCAGGCGATCAACTTTGAAGGAAATCTCCCTGTCAGGCTGAGCTGCGTTTCCCAGCAGCATCGTAATCGATCTTAAGTAGTTCGGGTCGTGTAGCTGACATGGCAGACTAACTGAAATATATATAGAAGATTGTTGGCATAGCAATGAGGGGATAACCGTGACACCATACCTGCCATTTCATACAAGCAAACATGGCTGTTTTGTTTCATAACGTCACCATTTGAAAAAGCCAGAATCACCTGAGGTTTACGCATGTCAGTCACTGCAATGATCATTATCATTATAATGTAATTACAAGCAATAACCTGTAGAACAGCCTCGGAATTAGAGCCTGGATCTGAAGTTTGTGAGTGAGGACATTATCACTCTTCCACCTACTCAGCCTTTTGAATAATGGTTTATTACACCATCTCTTAATTTTGAGCATTGGCAAGACTTTGGTGTGATATGAATGTGGAAATATGCACATGGACAGGGTAGAAATGTTGGTAAACATTTTATTTGCATTGTTGCGAGGTTCCAGGTTCCTCCAGAGCAGCTGGGAAGGGAAGAATAATGTGCAATGGAATAAACAGTTTCACATCACGAATGAAAGAGACAACAAAAAACTATTATCTTCAAAAGCACAGTCACATTAACGTAATATAACTTATTTCATACATCTGTGCTAACCATTTTGGACATCTTTGGCCTCAAGGTCGAGCTTTACTATTTTCAGTTCCTGGAGGTCTCGCAAGAAACGCTCATCCCTGGCAGATGCTTCTTTTCCCACCCCCCGCAGGTCTTTCAGCACCTTCCAGTCTCTCCCTCTCCAGCTGGACCAGGTTCTGGCTACCGCTGCACTGTTTGGACAGTGTAGCCAGGGTGGCTGTGGCTGGCGTGGAAGAGCATGGCTGTGGTGGGAGCTGTGACGAGGGGGGCTGTGGCGAGGCACGGATCTGGTGGGTAATGGGTGGTGGTCAGCTGTGGTCCCTTCATCTGAACCCCCCCTTCAATTCTAACAGAGGCCGTGCTTCCAAAGAGGGACACTGCCCTGTCCTCCTCCAGAGTCAAGGGGGTGGTCGAGGAGGCTCCCCTCCACTTGTGATTGTGGTGTTCTGCGTTAGTGCAGCCGCCTTCTCTTTGCTAGGCTGGAGATGTCCTGCCACTTTTTTCGGACTTTCTTACGGTGGTTGTCTAAGTGCCCTCCTCTACACTTTTAAGCCATGCCATCTCGTCAAGCATTATCTGGATCTCTTCGATCGCAAAGCTTTGTTTTCTTTGTTTATGTGAGCTATTTTCCATATTCTTGATACACCTGTTCATCTTCCATGTTCTGTGGGCCGTATGTACTGTAGTAACATTATGCCATGTTATACTCATCATGGTCAGCTGGATCAGATAATTGTTGAACTGATTTGGGGCTGGATTTTTACTTTGTGAAGCCAACACTGACCCCTCTGTAAGCGGTTTATAATACATTATTGTCTACCCTTTTATGAAATGTAACAATTGTTATCAATAAAACATTGTTATGTGTAATTCATCCGCTGGGGAACACTGCAAACAATCAGCACCACATGTGTGGACAGCGCTCCTAAGGACGATTTAAAAAGATCATGCTATGATCATGTTGGGAACCAGGCGTTACTCGTTTATGTCGCACTTAAGCCTAAGATCCGGTGGCAGGACTAGCTGTTCAGGTAAAGTGTGTCACAATAACAGTGTGTGATGACAACTGAGGCATGAATGATACTATAGTGGTGTGCAGACCGCTAGAGTGGGGAAAAGGGGAACAGAATGTTTCCAGTTAACTTTATTACTGCAACCTCAGCTATTTTCATTGCACGTGGTTAAAGTTTTCTGTTTATATTCCTAAAGACCGGTGACAAAATGTAAGAAACATGGTCATAATATGCATTCATAGAATAGTAAAACATTATAAACTGAAATACAGATTTCACTTATGACAACAGTACAGCAAGATTTTTCACATTTAAAAAGTGAATTTTCAGCATGGAGTTCTTACAAGCCTTACCAAAGATGTTAGATATTCCCAAGATTGGTCATGACGAGGAGCCATGATTGTACGAGAGCGGGGGGCCTAGTCCCCCTTATGCAGTCTGCTTAGTACTACTCCACTCAAGTACAATACTAGTGCACTTTATTTATAGCTTGAACCTTGTGACTGTAAAGTTGCAGGTATGCTTGTATATTTGATTTATATTGGCTAATTATATTGGTGTACATTTTCTTCTTTTTTCTATTTAGCTGGCCTTGTCTACTGTTTTCTACACTGTGCAACAGTCACTGCTCATCATCTGGCTGACACCGTCCCTACTAAGAAGCATTGTGGTGGCAGCATCATGTTGTGGGGATGTTTTTTAACAGCCTGTGGGTGTGATTGTAAGCCAGGGATTCGAATACTTACAAAACTATTATGTTTGAATGTTTACATTTTTTCTGTTACGTAACAGGGTCTGGTACTTTCTGTATGCACTTTATAATCACACATCTCCTTGCAGTGGCTGAAATAAGGTGTTGCTTTTACTCTCAAGCAACTCTTGTAATCTTTAAGTATGTTCATTTGAAGAGATAAATGGAGTTGACCTCACGTTTAAAAATAAGAACTGCTTCTGTTCTGCCCAACATTCACAACACAATGTGCCTAACATTTTTTTTGTCATTTACTCCAGAACATAAAAAAGGAACAGGGTTACTGGTGAACACTGATTGCAACTAAAGCAAGTTTCATTTCAGCTCTTGCGTCAGCAGCACACTGCAATTTAAAAGGCAGAACTTCAACTTTTAGGGTTTAGTTGATTTGGGACTTAACAAGGACAAAAGGATGTTTACTCCACAATTTCAACAAACTGGTATGTTTTAGCTTCCAATGTAATTATGTTTATGTTTTGCAAGTCATTTTATTGAAATTCATTAATTAATTGAAAATCATTGAAAATATAAATAATGATCACTAATAATTTTAGTATAAATGAAAAATTATACAGTTATAGGTGACATGTACATTAAAATTGATAATAATTTAATGATCATCAATGTTTCAATCTGCTTGTATTATCTGCACAAGAGTAATACCAATAAAAATAATCAATAAAATATCACTAGTTTTTTTTACAGATAATTTTTAAAAATGTACTTTAATTTGGATAGTTATTCTTGGCTTTTTTCCCATCAGCATGTCTGCTTTGGATTTCATATTTGACAGGTAAGACACAACTAAAAAAGGTTACTTATTTTAAAAGGTACTATTTGAGACTAAAACTACACTACACAGTGAATGGCCTGGGTGACCATTGAGACCATGGCCTGATGTGTTCCATCAGTTCTGCACATGGCTATTAAATTTGAATTTGAAAATGTCACAACTCTGCTTGCCAAAATAGTTCCAAATAAAGTCTCAAAAAAAAAGGTGCTGTTCAGCAATAACCCAAACTATCCAGTATAGATAAACAGAATCCCGTCTCTGGACTGTTAAAATCCCCTTGCAGAGATTTAAGCAGAATGGCCTGTTGCCAGAAGCAGTAGAAATCAAACGGCGATTCTTAACATTAATCAGTATTAGCTGCTGTACATACAACCACAACCTCTGATTATGCAGCCTGAGCAATAGGCCAGGAGAATACAGTTCATGATAAAACACAATGGCATCTATTGCATGAAGAAGAGCTTAGTCACTGAAATTCAATCCACAAACATTGCCTTGTTTATCCTGAACTGCAGCAGATATGCCTTTCTTAAACACATTCACAACAGTGTTTAAACACATTGGTTTTCAAAGAGGGTCTGTGGGAAAAGTTTTAATTTAAAACAATGATGTCTGTATTAGCTATTACCAGTATGCGAAAACAATTCACACAGATATAGTGTTTCTTTTGTATTATGTATGTACAATAATTAGTAAAATGCAATATTGACTTATTTCCAAGTTGTTTTTGCATGATGGCTACATTAACTACGAAAACGTATGTCCTAAACCCTAGATCACTTTTAAAAGGGGAAATAATTCAAAAAAGGGGGGTATGAAATGTAAACAACATGCAAACTTTACTGCTGAATATGAATTTAAACAATCATGGGTGGTAGTACGCAAAAGCAGTGCCCATATAGCAGGCGCCAGATTCTTTGCTCAAAGTCAAACTAACTGAAAGAGTTTGGTCCACCAGACTACAGTTCAGGGAGTAGCAGTACAACTGAGACCTGTATAACCCCTATACACCACTAGATCTGTTTTGTACATGCCAGTACATCTCTCACCCTCAGCTCACATAGTTATATTACAAAGCAGTCGGCCTCATCAGGAGCAAAACCAGTCAGCCTCAAACATTGTGACTTCTGGATTGTGAAAGGTCGGCAGGAAACAGTCTAAAATAAGACATTTAGGTTACACAAGTCTGTGGACATTCAATGGAAAAAAAACACAGCAAAACTTCAATGAACAATCTAAATACAAATGAAAGCATTCTCTGTCACTTGGTAGTAGTCTACAGTTGATAACTGTCAGTCCAAAAAATCTTTATCTGTCTCTCCATGGACACACTCAGCGCTGATTGAATTATGCATTCATATGTGATGTGCAGTTTGCGTAATAGGTAGCAGGATGTTATCTAGGCTACAACCATGCAGTTTTTTCAAGTAAATGTTGTGATTGAGCAATTAGGCCTATTCAGTGTGTGTCCCATGCTTTTACTGACTTTACCACTTAATGTGTATTTGTTTGAGTTTGCTCAATTATGTAATAAATCATCTTTGTTTTTGTTCTTGTCTGAAGTGGTGTATGTCCTGACTTTTGAGATGGCCCATTGAGCCAGTTCAAAACGCTAGTATTAGTGTAAGGTCAGGACATTATGTCGACCAGCTAGAGGGCATTTTTGTAAAATGTCTAATCCTTATTTGTAAGCACATTTGTGTAAACACCCAAGGACACAATACCATGTGTCTTGATTCAGGATCTTACACTGAACATAACACATTTTACAGCACAGCACATTTTCAGAATGTGCGCCATTTTTTTTCTTTTTGGGTTTGCTTGTAATTGAAATGATCTCTGACTAAAATGTTATTCTGTACTAGCACATCTAACACATATTCCTCAAACTTCCATACTTCCCAGCACTTCTCTTTTTTTCTGCCCCTCTTCAAACTGGTGAGTGAAACAGGCAATGAATATCTTTCATAAACATAGTTACCCCCACCAGGGAGGGAGGGTGGGTCTGTCTGTCTGTCTGTCTGCAAGATAACCCGACAAGTCATGAGCAGATTTGAATGAAACTTTTAAGAAATGTTGGTAATGGCACAAGGAACAGATTACTACATTTAAAAATTGATTTAAAAATAGCCTACAGGGTGCTGCAAATAAACCTGAGTCAACTGGGTAGTGCTTCATTTAGAATGCCAGACACTCTAAAAAACAAAGGTGCTTAAATGGTAAAAAAAAAAAAAAAATTAAAAGATGTGTGTGTGGGGGTGTTGAACTGCTTGACATAGGTCTTTCTAGTTTTTTTTTATTTTTAATATAAATTTGCTTTTTTTTCAATAAACAATCACAGTGTCTATGGTAAAACATCGTGCACAGTTCCTTAATATGTATTTTCATAGCTTTTGCCACGGTTGCTCAAATGAGATTGGTTGGTGGATACACTAACTGCTCGGGAAGAGTGGAGGTGTACCACAATGGCCAGTGGGGCACTGTGTGTGATGACTATTGGGACATAAATGAAGCCACAGTCGTATGCAGACAGCTGGGATGTGGAGATGCGGTTTGTGCTGCTAAGGAAGCCCACTTTGGCAGAGGCATTGGAAGGATCTGGATGGATGATGTCAGCTGCGTTGGTACTGAAAGATTCCTTACAGAATGTTCCCATAGAGGATTCAGTGATTGTCACCATGGTGAAGATGCTGGTGTGGTGTGCTTAGGTTAGTGACTTTGAGACATCAGTTGTAACTTTGTTGTGTTTGCTTATGCATGGATCATGTGCCATATAGTTTTTACCTAAAGTTTTTATTCTGCAGGTGCAAGTCAGTCTTCTAATATATCTGACGTAGACCCTTCTAGCCACAGTAATTACTCATGCATCAAACCAACTAACCCCACTGCAAGGACACCTATTGACATCAATGTCGGTAAGTACAAGATGATGTAAAGTTGGAAGCAGTTCTTCAAAAAGTGTGTTTAAGGTTGATAACGGATGAGGAAAATGCAAAGATATTATTGAGTGATGGATGGTGTAGGACTATGTTGATAAAAAACAGAATTCCATTGATAAGGGAGATAATTAATTGTAATGTTCATAAGGACCCTACTACTAGTGTCATTATCAAACATGATACATTAGGATTGTGCCAGCTTCTGTCAAGTGAGTGAGATGAGGCTAACTGTCTTAATGGTCTTAATTGAATAAGTCAAAGAATGTCATATATTAGAATATGTCTATTCTTCCGGCATGGCAGATGAATTTATATAGCCCATGTGCTTAACATATGATGAAAAATGGCACAGAATCAAAATGAATCAAAACAACATAGGGACAGTTACAAGGCATACAAAGCAAAAATTAAAACAAAAAGCAGATAATAGACATAGGGACAGTCAACAAAGCATAAAACCTAAGTAATGAAACTGAGATGTGATAGTGGGTTAGTGGAAGGCATCTGCAAATAGTTTAGTTTTTAATCTGGATTTAAAGATGGAGATGGTGGGAGCAGTTTTGATGTCTGGAGTGAGGCAGTTCCACAGATGGACTGCATAGCAGCTGAAGGCTGCCTGTTCCCATTTCATGCAGACAGTGGGGTTGTACTAGTCAGTGTTGCAGAGATCCTTGACTATTAGATAATAGGGCTTTAAAATCAATTTTGTATGTCACTGGTATCCACTGTAGGGACTTTAATGCGATCTGTTGTTTTAGTTCAAGTCAGTAACTTGTTGCAGCACTTTAAATGATGGAAAGATTTTAATGGTTTTATTTTTTGGGGCGAAGTCCAGTGAAGAGGCCATTACAGTAGTCCACCTGCTTGTAATGAATGCATGAATATGTTTTGCTTGGTCTCCTGGTGATGTAAAGTTTGTAAGTTTACATATTTTTTAAATGATAAAATGCAGATTTTGTGAATTTCTGAGCATCCAGTTTTTAATGTGTTAATGTTTTGACCCAGGGTGGCAAAGTCATTAAGTGACAGAGCTAAGTATATCTGTATATTGTCTATATAGCTGTGGTAGAAGACGAGGGGGTTCTTTATAATTTGACCAAATGGGAGCATATACAGATTGAATAGAAGAGGCCCAAAGATTGATTACTGCGAAATACCATGGGTTAAAGATGTCAGCATTCAGGTAAAATTTCCAATCTAGACATGAAAACATGTAAGAATGTCAGCCAATTGATAACAGTGCCAGAGAGACCCACCCAGTGTTGACGTATATGTAAAAGTATACTGTGGTCAACAGTGTCAAATGCTGTACTGACATCCAAAAGCATCAGAACTGTGGTTTTACATGCATCGCCGTTTAGCTGAATATCATTTAAGTGCTATACGGGTTGTTTTAGTACTATGCTATTATGTGAAAACTGATTGATAGAGATTAAAGCAGCAACTCAAAGGCAGGCAAGAAGGCAGAAACTTGGCTAAGGACAGTTTTTTAATGGTTTACCATTACAAGGTAAATTTGGTATAGTCCTGTAGTTATTGAGAATAGAAGCATTTAGATTGTTCTTTTTAAGAAGGGGTTTTACAACAGCTATTTTAAGGAACTTTGGGAATTACACTAGTCTATAATGAAGTTGTCACGACGGCCAAGGAACCAAGAACCAAGGAAACAGACAGAACAGGAGGACAGACCCAATTGCGTTAGCGTAGCCCCAAAAGGCCTTCATTCAGGGGTTCAGGGTAACAGGAACAAGGACAGAGACTGGGACAGGGTCAGGACAACAGGAACAGAGTCAGACTAAGGCATAGTCGAGGTATTGGTCCGGGTCGAAGTCGTGAATCAGTCCCAGCAGACACGGAAAACACTAGAGGCAGGACTGACAGACAGGACAAGAAACTAGGCACAGGCACGACAAAATCCAGGGAACAGAAACACAACACGAGACTAGGCAACACAGGAACTATGATTAACCAATGATTCTTCTGGATTTGTGAGCTTCTCAATGGTGGAAAATCATCTGTCCTTGTGTTGTTTGTGTTGCTTTTCTGTTAATAAAACTGCAGAAATAACATTGTCTTGCTTAACAAATTTCAGGATTGTATTTGTATAGCATTTATTTATGGATTTGATAGTCAGTGCTGAGTCTGGATTTGCTCCATTTCCTTTCTGTTCTCCTAGATTATTTTTTTGCAGTTTAACCAATGGATTGTTTGTCCATGGAGCCTTCTGTGGTGAATTTTAAAGTTTCGGCTTTTTTTGCGCCGGACCACAGTACCGCCGTTTCGACACCAGGTGGCTGACTTTTGGGTCACTTCACTGACATTTGGGTCACTGACATTTGGGAACAATCGCTGACTTTTGGGGAGGTTGACAAGTGATCCAAAAAGTCCCAAAGTAGGCCAAATGACAATGGGGGTATGCCAAATGTCAGTGTGTTCCCAAATGTCCGGGGACAAATGGCACACTTTGGGGACAAACGCCCTGGGACAATAGGGCAACTTTCTGACCAATGGTGGACCCCGTCCCGAACGGCAGTCTTGTTCCCCTTTGTCCACTACCCAAACGGCAGAAGTGTTCCCGTTTGTCCCCCTTCCCAAATGTCAGTCATGTCCCTCAAATGTCAGGTGTCCCAAGTGTCCCGGCTCCTACCGCTTCCCCCTAAGCTTAGCTCTGCCCTCAGTCAGTTCCACCAAACCCCTCCCCTTCCCAGAAATGCCTAGACTGCCCCTGCAAATGCCAGTTGCCCTGCAAATGCAATTTTTGATTCCCACTGGTCCCATTTGTCACCCAAAATGCTGGTTTTCTTCACATTCCTCTCATTCATGAGCCAAAATGGCAATTTTGTCCCCCACCCCTGCCAGTGTTCCTACACACTAGCCCAGTTATGTTCTCAAATCTCCCTGGCAAGTACTCCTTTGACCTCTTGACCTCTTCAAAATGAACACATCACTGACATTTGGGATAACTCCCCCCTCTCCCAAATGCCAGTAATGTTCCCAAATGTCCCTTCCCCAAATGTCCATTATGTATGCAAAATGTCCCAAAAGGTGCACTATTTATTTATTTATATCTGCTGACCTCCTGCCAGTGGATGTCCAAATGTCAGTTATGTTCCCAAATGTCCTTACCCTAACAAATAAGGAAATAGGTGACACTTAGGGTGCTGGCAGGGACATTTGAAAACATAACTGACATTTGGGCAAAGAAGTGATATTTGGCGAAGTAATTGATCCCAGATACGAACAGCAGGACAAATGGGAACAAAAGTGACATTTGGGTAAAATAAGGAATAAATAGGAAGATAGCTAACACTTAGTTTGCTGGCAGGGATATTTGGGAACATAACTGACAATCGGGGTGTATCCGAAATGTCCCTAAGAGTCTGAAATGTGTGTTCCCAAATGTCTCTACGCAAATGTCAGTCTTGTATGCCAAATGTCCCTTCCCCAAATGTCAGTAACGTTCCCAAATGTCCTTACACAAATGTCAGTTATGTTCCCAAATGTCCCATAAGTGACACATGACATAAGTGACATGTCACATAAGTCACATTGCCAGTAGTATTCCAAATGTCAGTTATGTTCCCAAATATCCTTACCAAAATGTCAGTTATGTTCCCATTTGTCCCATAAGTGACATGTCACATAAGTCACATTGCCAGTAGTATTTCAAATGTCAGTAACGTTCCCAAATGTCACCGCCCAAATGTCAGTTATGTTCCCAAATGTCCCATAAGTGACACATGACATAAGTGACATGTCACATAAGTCACGTTGCCAGTAGTATTCCAAATAGAAATTGCAATGTGTTCTATATAAATATTATTATATAAGCATTATTTAGCTGGGTTGGCTTTCTCACAAACCAGCAAGCTGGTGCCTTTTAGCTGTTTGCTATTTAAATACTTATTATTACTACTGTATTTATTTATTTATTACAGCAGAAATAAATAAATAGTTGTCATTTTGCAAAGAGGCAAATGGCTACTGTCCCTTCTCCCATGCCCAAATGCTATGTGCTAGAGGGTTGGGATCAAGGCTCATGCACAGCCAGCGTGCCACGAAGCACATATCACAGTCCTGAGTTTCTACAAGATTATGAAAATTTATGGCAAATATTTTTGCACATTTATTTTGAGGCCTGTCCCCCAAATGTCCCTTATGTATGCCATTTGTCCCCTGTATGACCTTTTGAACTTTTCTTTCCCTTACTATTTTGACTGTTGGAGACATTTTAACACCTTTAAAAAGTCCAATTTTCCCCAAATTTTATGAAGGTGTCCCATTGTGTACCCAGTGTCCACAGTTTTCAAATGGTGGACGAATGTCAAACGTCTCTATGAGTTTAAAGCTTTTTGCAGAAAACACTAAGTTAGCATTAAAGGATCGGTTTGGTTCTCGAGTATGTCGCATAACGGGTCGAGCCGGACGAGGCCATTTTGGTTTCACGGTAGCATGCTCCCGAACAGAGTTAGCCAAGGGAAGGTTCTGGGACACCGCCGCTCGAAACGCCAGACCTCTGTTGGGAGAAGGGTCAGCTCTGCAAGTTTCAACATTTTTTGGTCAGGTTTGGAGGAGATATGGCATTTAAAAAAAAATGACAAATGGGTACACATTTCTATTTATTTTCCCTTACTATTTTTTTGTGAAAATTCCCAGTCAAATGTATGCCAAACGTCCCTCCTCCCGCGCACAAATGGTGCGTGCCTGAAGGTCGGGGCAGATGTGCCTACGACCGTCAGGATCCCATGAGCGGCATATCCCGACCACGGCTCTCAGACGGACAAGGCAAAAAAGTAGGTCGCGAAATACCAACTTTTCTGTTTCCTGATGGTCTTGGGGGCCAAGGACCTAACAACCTACTGGATGGCAAGTTGCTGAGGTCAACTTTTTCACCAAAAGGTTTTAGAGAGGATTTGATTTGCCCACACCCATCTAGGCCCAAAACACTGTCTCTGTGCACATTTGGGCACAAAAACCCATTTGTCCCAGTATTGGGGGGACGTTTGGCATGCATTTTGGGGTTTGGGACATTTGGGACGTTTGGGCAGTAGCAAGGGTTGTTTCAGACCCTTGCTTGGTTGTGACAAAGTCGATGTACCCCAAATGTCAGAAGTGTTCCCAAAAGTATTTTTGAAGTATTTTTGGTCTTAGAGCACCCCCCGTTGGATTTTTGGGTGAACTATTATGGGCCCCTTATGTCAGTTAGTTGGCTAAAAGTCAGCTCGGTTGGCCAAACGTCCTCCCCAAATGTCCCAAAATTGACTTTTGGCACCACTTTGACATTGGGGCCACTTCACTGACTTTTGGAACAGATGCCCCTTATGTCAGTTAGTTGGCTAAAAGTCAGCCCCAAACGTCAGCTCGGTTGGCCAAAAGTCCTCCCCAAATGTCCCAAAATTGACTTATGGCACCACTTTGACATTGGGGCCACTTCACTGACTTTTGGAACAGATGCCCATGTTAAATTTGGGACATTTGGGTAACTTTCCTTACCATGGTAGTGGACAGCAGAGACGGCACTGGCACGTCAACGTAGTAGTAAACAGCAGTGAGGCAAAGCAGCGATTGTCCTAATCGGCAAGTCACTTCCTTGTGAGCTGGTATCTAAAAGATAACACACAGAGTAGTACGCTTAATAAACAGCCAGTCCACTAACTTACTCACGCAACTGTAGTGAAAAAAAATTACCTGAGTGACACTCGTTAATGTACAGAGCTCGCCGCGAGATGCAGCATACAAGTAGAGCAACGACACTCCTGAAAACCAAGCAACAGTGGCTTACTAAATGGCCGGCCTAAATAACCCCTTACGCGGCCCAATTGGCACAAATATACCTGAGCGACAACTTGTGGATGCAAGGGGCCCACGGCGAGATGTAGCAGATAAACAGAGCGATGATGCAGTAACCAGCCTAGCCAGGCAAAAGATGTGAAAAAAGGAATTGTACCAGAAAGATTGTAGCCACGCATAAGTCGCCAGCAAGTTTAAAAGAAGGGGAGGAATTGCAGTAGGCCTTCACATACCTGTGACAACCGGAGACCAGGTGAACCCAACAACACAAGCCTCTGATGCTGCGCAATGAATCAGGGCCACGCAAACAAACTATAATATCTTGTTAGGGGCGCAATTGGCTGCCCAAGGAACACAAACAGCCAACCAGGAGTCAAGAATCAGATGATTGGTCGTGCAAGGAACGTAGAGAGCCAATCAAGACCGAAGCAGAAAAATTGGGGACCAATGATGACATCACATAATTAGGGTAGTGAAGTTGACAGCAACGGACACAAACAAACCATATTAACCAGTCCATCCTGCCACAATCAGACCCATGGGCATGTGTGTATTTGCTGCTCCTTTTTGCCAATGTGGGACAAGTCAGTACAGGGATAGGAACCTGTGAGGAACCTGTGAGGACGTCATAGGTGGAGTAGCAGAAGAACAGGCCTGCTGTAACACAGGTAGCAGTTTCATGACATTCGCACTGAGGGCAGCATGCACACATTTTTCTTGGCCTATTTATTACAGTTATGTGTATTACCCATTAATGTCTCAAGACCAGACATGGTGGTTTCTAACATTCTTTCAGGCAATGTATATTGTTAATGGAACTAATTAACAAACAAAATGTATGTATTAATTTAAAAATGTAGACTCTGGGAACAATGGGACCATGATGGTATGATGGTACACTGTATGACCATGATTATAAGTTGTTTGGAAAAGAAATAGTTAGGGGCACTGCCTGCGTCATGAATTATAAGGTGATACTGGGAAATTTTGTAGATATTACTAATGAATAAAAGTGCATCTAAGTATTGTGGAATATACTTCCTTCTTCTTTATTTTGTAGAGAATTCCAGTCTCAGGCTCGTTGGTGGCCCTAATAACTGTTCAGGTAGAGTGGAAGTCTACCACAATGGGCAGTGGGGCACCGTGTGTGGTGATCGCTGGGGAAGAAGTCAAGCTATGGTGGTGTGCAGACAGCTGGGATGTGGAAGTGTTGCTGGTCTTCCCCGTTTTAGCTCATTCCTGTTTGGACGGAACCGCAGGCCATTCTTGATGGGTGGTGTCCTCTGCAATGGTGATGAAACATTCCTAACATCGTGCCACCATAATGGCTTTGGAACACAACATTGTTACCATTCTGAAGGTGCTGCTGTGATCTGCCTTGGTGAGTCTCTCCACCGACAGAAACTGTTAGAAGAATGTACTTTATATATTGATGGGGAACTTACTGGTGTAATGAGATGTCAGATATCATAATATCAAAATCAGATTCCATGACCACTGATGGTTCACAATGTTTGTGAATAATATTCTTTTTGTTATTGGCAAAAGTAAGAGTGGGATGGTAAAGGATCGCTAGGGCTGTGATTGAGTTGTAGGCACGAGGCCAGAGGCCAACTGCAACAGGTACTCACAGACAAGGAGATTTCCGTTACTAAACCCGTGATCATGTGTGTCGCACTGCTGTCACACAACAGTTCTAGTAACGTCATATATTAAAAACACTAGATTCATATCTTCCTGGTGTTTTTTGGTCGTGTTTGCGTCTACGTAAAGTTTGCATTGTTTTCTATGGTTAAAAAGGATATTTTACATCTAGTGTTTCATTTCTGTCTTCAGTTCCAAGACCTACAAATCCACCCATTCCAAGTAAGTGATTTTAATTATCAATTTATAAACAATTCAGTATCCCCAATTAATCTGACCATATCATTGTGTATTGTTTGATTTCTTGATTTGAGCTTCATTACCAGCAGACTCTAGTTCAAGGTAGTCATGTTACATTGCACTGCAGAACACCGCTTCATAGAAGTGACATATTTCAGAGGACCAGGATGTAAGAAAACACTACCTATGACTTAAGTCCTGGAACCCCATCCATTTATTGCTCCACACGTAAAGGGGCCATATTATGAAAAAATCCATTTCTTTATCATTTCGTTAGTGTATGGGATATTTATTCCAGTTACTGGCATGTCTACTGATCCCAAAAACCTGAAATTCAACTACCAAGCCATTGTTTTCTGGTTTCTTCCTGAATGTAAACTGCCCCCCTGAAATTGTTTAGCGGTTGGTTCTTCCTTGACGCCATGGGAGAACATTTATAATATTACCACCCTTCACAGAATACTAACATAAATATTGATCAATTGCAGTCATTGGTGTTTCCACCCACAATTATAAAATAACCATTGGATATGTACTGATGTACACCTTGTTCCAGCTTTGTTGCATTGTTGACAAGCTTTTGTGTTGTACAATGAAGCAAGTTGGTTGTATGCAACCATTTCAAACTGATATACTTGTCAAAAGTCTGAGCTCTTGCATTTGTTAGGGAGGTCCTTACCAGTCAGGGTCTGGCTTTAACTCATAGTGCCCAAGTATGTTCTCGCCACAGGCCATTTTTCAAATCAAGGAGCAGCCGGGCCACACTGGAGTGCGTTTCTACAAACTTTAGCTCAGTCATTGCTAAACAATGGTAGTACAATGTAAGACAATGACCATTTCATGACGATGTCTAGACAGCGGTGCCCGTCAATTGCAATACGCTAAATCAGTCGTTTAAACCATATAGCTCGAAGAACAATGCTCATTTGCATATCACGACTAACCCTTAAATGGTTATGTCATAAATTTTACCCAATCTCAAAGTAAATCAATTAAACATTTTACATTAATCATTTTAAGTATTGCAATTCAATACTGCACCTTGAGAGAGGAAAGGTCAAACGCAAAAGGTTTTGACTCGACCAGAAGAATGCCCAAAGAGACGTTGTATGCGTAGCAGGGTAGCAGGTTTTATTACAGATGGTCACAAGGAGATCACAGCATCATCTTTCCCCGAAGTGACCTGCCTAACAGTTCATACGAGTTAGCTTATATACCTATAGCCACTTTTGCATGTGAAGATGCTTCAACTGTATATGGTATGCAACTCGTACAGTGTCAACAACCTATACATATCTCAAACTACCTCACCTTTTCCCTGAAAAGAAGATTCTATTTTGGCTCAGTGCCCATGAGACGGGCCCCATCAGCTGTCCCTAAAGACAGCTGAACAAAAGTTCAAACAAAGGACACTATGTTGCTGTATGAATATTGTGACATTGTATCCTTTCAAACTAACATGTTTTTATCACTGTAATTATTGTAAAAATACCACAACAGTTGTCAAACAGAGTCTCAGCCCCTTAGAAAAGAGTGACTACAGGAAACACTAAGAAACATGATTATTATATAAATAGAACCATTCAATAAATACCCTTTAACCTAATGGGTCCCCACTTTGAACAGTGAGATATTCAATGTTGTTTTTACTAAAAAGATGTGTTTTTTGATGATGTATTGCCCTGTAGTTAAGGCTGGGTGTTTCCTGCAATGTATTAGTACGTATCAAAATAGAAACACCACAATACCATTCATATGGTGATGTGTGTTTATTCTTAGTAATGACAAGTCTGAAACAAATTTCTCTGTAATATCTGTTTAAATTCTGCATGACAGCAAAGCCTAAGGGTTAGACTTCAATTTACAACAATACCTCAATGATCTTAAATGGTCCTGTTCATTTAATTTAGAAATCAAGTTTTAATTCTGATAGTTATTACATTTCTTACCTTATATTACCTTTGATTATATATTGTGATGCACTGTTGTATCAATGCATCACAGTATTAATATTCTGTGTACATTAATTACTGTAGCTCTAGGAGATCACACCTTGCTGTTTGTTAAGAACTTACACTTACTGTCTGATTTTGAAGGCATTAATGATTTAATAACATTAATAGATGAGTTTGTTTTAAAAGAGTTTGTTTGAATTCTCATTTATTTACAGGAACGGCTGCTCTCAGGCTAGTTGATGGGAGCACAAATTGCTCAGGTAGAGTGGAGGTGTACCACAATGGCCAGTGGGGCACTGTGTGTGATGACGATTGGGACATAAATGATGCCACAGTGGTGTGCAGACAGCTGGGATGTGGAAATGCTGTTTGTGCTACTAAGGAAGCCCACTTTGGCAGGGGCAGTGGAGGGATCTGGATGGATGATGTCCGCTGCTCCGGTGCTGAAGGATTCCTTACAGAGTGTTCCCATACTGGATTCAGTAATTGTAACCATGGTGAAGATGCTGGTGTGGTGTGCTCTGGTTAGTGACTTTGAGACATCAGTTGTAACTTTGTTGTGTTTGCTTATGCATGGATCATGTGTCATATAGTTTTAAACTAAAGTTTTTATTCTGCAGGTGCAAGTCCATCTTCTAATATATCTGATGTAGACCCTTTTAGCCACAGTAATTACTCATGCGTCAAACCAACTAACCCCACTGTAAGGACACCTATTGACATCAATGTTGGTAAGTACAAGAAGATGTAAAGTTGGAAGTGTGTTTAAGGTTGATAATGATATGAGGAAATGGCAAAGATGTTATTGAGTGATGGATGGTGTAGGACTATGTTGATAAAAAAACAGAATTCCATTGATAAGGGAGATAATTAATTTTAATGTTCATAAGGACCCTACTACTAGTGTCATTATCAAACATGATACACTAGGATTGTGCCAGCTTCTGTCAACTGAGTGAGATGAGGCTAACTGTCTTAATGATCTTAACTGAATAAGTCAAAGAATGTTATATAATAGAATATGTCCTTTCTTCCGGCATGGCAGATGGATTTATATAGCCCATGTGCTTAACATATGATGAAAAATGGCACAGAATCAAAATAATTCAAAACAACATAGGAACAGTTACAAGGCATACAAAGCAAAAAATAAAACAAAAAGCAGATAATAGACATAGGGACAAAGCATAAAACTGGATTTAAAGATGGAGATCAGTGGGAGCAGTTTTGATGTCTGGAGTGAGGCAGTTCCACAGATGGACTGCATAGCAGCTGAAGGCTGCCTGTTCCCGTTTCATGCACAGACAGTGGGGTTGTACTAGTCAGTGTTGCAGAGATCCTTGACCATTAGATAATTTAAAAATAAGCAATGCAATAAGCAATTTTGTCTGTCACTGGTATCCACTGTAGGGACTTTAATGCGATCTGTTATTTTAGTTCAAGTCAGTAACTTGTTGCAGCATTTTGAATGACGGAAAGATTTTAATCGTTTTATTTTTTTGGGGGAAGTCTGGTGAAGAGGCCATTACAGCAGTCCACCTGCTTGTAATGAATGCATGAATACGTTTTGCTTGGTCTCCTGGTGATGTAAAGTTTGTAAGTTTACATATTTTTTAAATGATAAAATGCAGATGTTGTGAATTTCTGGGCATCAGTGGCGGTTCTGTAGTGTTTTACGCCCCGGGCGAGATCACCTCAGCCCCCCGAGGCAGACAGACACGCTGCTTCTGTGCATGGCACCTTCTCAGCAAGCAAGGGCGCTTAGGGGGCGCCAATATGCCGATTGCAGCGATATGACACACAAAGCCTTTTATTTATTTATTTTCCCCCAAGCGCTCGTGGCGCCCCCCACGAAATGGCGCCCCGGGCGGCTGCCCAGTTCGCCCATGCCTAAAACCTCTACTGTTGGGCATACAGTTTTTAACGTGTTAATGTTTTAACCCAGGGTGGCAAAGTCATTCAGTGACAGAGCTAAGTATATCTGTATATTGTCTGTATAGCTGTGGTAGAAGACGAGGGGGTTCTTTATAATTTGACCAAATGGGAGCATATACAGATTGAATAGAAGAGGCCCAAAGATTGATTCGAAAAAGATGTCAGCATTTAGGTAAAATTTCCAATCTAGACATGAAAACATCTAAGGATGTCAGCCAATTGATAACAGTGCCAGAGAGACCCACCCAGTGTTGACGTATATGTAAAAGTATACTGTGGTCAACAGTGTCAAATGCTGTACTGACATCCAAAATCATCAGAACTGTGGTTTTGCGTGCATCACCGTTTAGCTGAATATCATTTAAGTGCTATACGGGTTGTTTCAGTGCTATGCTATTATGTAAAAAACTGATTGATAGAGATCAAAGCAGCAACTCAAAGTCAAGAAGGCAGAAACTTGGCTAAGGACAGTTTTTTAATGGTTTACCATTACAAGGTAAATTTGGTATAGTCCTGTAGTTATTGAGAATAGACGCATTTAGATTGTTCTTTTTAAGAAGGGGTTTTACAACAGCTATTTTAAGGAACTTTGGGAATTACACTGGTCTATAATGAAGTTGTCACAACGGACAAGGAACCAAGAACCAAGGAAACAGACAGAACAGGAGGACGGACCCAATTGCGTTAGCGTAGCCCCAAAAGGCCTTCATTCAGGGGTTCAGGAACAAGGACAGAGACTGGGACAGGGTCAGGATAACAGGAACAGAGTCAGGGGGCCCAGAACTGGGCACACAGGGACAGATACAGAACTGGGCAGACAGGGACACGGTGGTGCTCGCTTGAGCACGTACGCCGGAACAGATAAACAGAACTGGGCAGACAGGGACATGGTGGTGCTCGCTTGAGCACGTAGGCCGGAACAGAGACAGGGACAGATAAACAGAACTGGGCGGACAGGAACACGGTGGTGCTCGCTTGAGCACGTAGGCCGGGTAATGTGGGACTCGAACCCACAACTCTGGGGATCAGAGTCACTTGCTCGGTGCAGCTGGGTAGCGTGGGGATCAAACCCACGACTCTGGGGATCAGAGTTACATGCTCGGTGCATCTGGGTTGCGTGGGGATCGAACCCACGACTCTGGGGATCAGAGTCTGACGCTCTATCGCCTGAGCCAACGGTACTCAAGTCGTCGCCGGCGAGCCGGATCGGTAGCCGAGGGCTGGAGACCGGAGCGTAGTCGGGGAGGTGGTCCGTGTCGTAGCCGTGGGCAGAAGACTAAGGCATAGTCGAGGTATCGGTCCGGGTCAAAGTCGTGAATCAGTCCCAGCAGACACGGAAAACACTGGAGGCAGGACTGACAGACAGGACAAGAAACAAGGCACAGGCACGACAAAATCCGGGGAACAGAAACACGACACGAGACTAGGCAACACAGGAAGTATGATTAACCAATGATTCTTCTGGATTTGTGAGCTTCTCAATGGTGGAAAATCATCTGTCATTGTGTTGTTTGCTTTTCTGTTAATAAAACTGGAGAAATAACATTGTCTTGCTTAACAAATTTCGGGATTGTATTTGTATAGCATTTCTTTATGGATTTGATAGTCAGTGCTGAGTCTGGATTTGCTCCATTTCCTTTCTGTTCTCCTAGATTCTTTTTTTGCAGTTTAACCAATGGATTGTTTGTCCATGGAGCCTTCTGTGGCGAATTTTTAAAGTTTCGGCTTTTTTTGCGCCGGACCGCAGTACCGCCGTTTTGACACCAGGTGGCTGACTTTTGGGTCACTTCACTGACATTTGGGTCACTGACATTTGGGAACAATTGCTGACTTTTGGGGAGGTTGACAAGTGATCCAAAAAGTCCCAAAGTAGGC
This sequence comes from Setipinna tenuifilis, assembly GCA_030347295.1. NCBI lineage: Eukaryota > Metazoa > Chordata > Actinopteri > Clupeiformes > Engraulidae > Setipinna > Setipinna tenuifilis. The sequence continues at coordinate 12,954,393 of CM059266.1, read as the reverse complement.
CAAATGACAATGGGGGTATGCCAAATGTCAGTGTGTTCCCAAATGTCCGAGGACAAAAAAAATCAAAATGAACACATCACTGACATTTGGGATAACTCCCCCCTCTCCCAAATGCCAGTAATGTTCCCAAATGTCCCTTCCCCAAATGTCCATGTATGCAAAATGTCCCAAAAGGTGCACTATTTATTTATTTATATCTGCTGACCTCCTGCCAGTGGATGTCCAAATGTTCCCAAATGTCCTTACCCTAACAAATAGGGAGATAGGTGACACTTAGGGTGCTGGCAGGGACATTTGAAAACATAACTGACATTTGGGCAAAGAAGTGATATTTGGCGAAGTAATTGATCCCAGATACGAACAGCAGGACAAATGGGAACAAAAGTGACATTTGGGTAAAATAAGGAAGAAATAGGAAGATAGCTAACACTTAGTTTGCTGGCAGGGACATTTGGGAACATAACTGACAATCGGGGTGTATCCGAAATGTCCCTAAGAGTCTGAAATGTGTGTTCCCAAATGTCTCTACCCAAATGTCAGTCTTGTATGCCAAATGTCCCTTCCCCAAATGTCAGTAACGTTCCCAAATGTCCTTACACAAATGTCAGTTATGTTCCCAAATGTCCCATAAGTGACACATGACATAAGTGACATGTCACATAAGTCACATTGCCAGTAGTATTCCAAATGTCAGTTATGTTCCCAAATATCCTTACCAAAATGTCAGTTATGTTCCCATTTGTCCCATAAGTGACATGTCACATAAGTCACATTGCCAGTAGTATTTCAAATGTCAGTAACGTTCCCAAATGTCACCGCCCAAATGTCAGTTATGTTCCCAAATGTCCCATAAGTGACACATGACATAAGTGACATGTCACATAAGTCACGTTGCCAGTAGTATTCCAAATAGAAATTGCAATGTGTTCTATATAAATATTATTATATAAGCATTATTTAGCTGGGTTGGCTTTCTCACAAACCAGCAAGCTGGTGCCTTTTAGCTGTTTGCTATTTAAATACTTATTATTACTACTGTATTTATTTATTTATTACAGCAGAAATAAATAAATAGTTGTCATTTTGCAAAGAGGCAAATGGCTACTGTCCCTTCTCCCATGCCCAAATGCTATGTGCTAGAGGGTTGGGATCAAGCCTCATGCACAGCCAGCGTGCCATGAAGCACACACACAGTCCTGAGTTTCTACAAGATTATGAAAATTTATGGCAAATATTTTTGCACATTTATTTTGAGGCCTGTCCCCCAAATGTCCCTTATGTATGCCATTTGTCCCCTGTATGACCTTTTGAACTTTTCTTTCCCTTACTATTTTGACTGTTGGAGACATTTTAACACCTTTAAAAAGTCCAATTTTCCCCAAATTTTATGAGGGTGTCCCATTGTGTCCCCAGTGTCCACTGTTTTCAAATGGTGGACGTATGTCAAACGTCTCTATGAGTTTAAAGCTTTTTGCAGAAAACACTAAGTTAGCATTAAAGGATCGGTTTGGTTCTCGAGTATGTCGCATAACGGGTCGAGCCGGACGAGGCCATTTTGGTTTCACGGTAGCATGCTCCCGAACAGAGTTAGCCAAGGGAAGGTTCTGGGACACTGCCGCTCGAAACGCCAGACCTCTGTTGGGAGAAGGGTCAGCTCTGCAAGTTTCAACATTTTTTGGTCAAGTTTGGAGGAGATATGGCATTTAAAAAAAATGACAAATGGGTACACATTTCTATTTATTTTCCCTTACTATTTTTTTGTGAAAATTCCCAGTCAAATGTATGCCAAACGTCCCTCCTCCCGCGCACAAATGGTGCGTGCCTGAAGGTCGGGGCAGATGTGCCTACGACCGTCAGGATCCCATGAGCGGCATATCCCGACCACGGCTCTCAGGCGGACAAGGCAAAAAAGTAGGTTGCGAAATACCAACTTTTCTGTTTCCTGATGGTCTTGGGGGCCAAGGACCTAACAACCTACTGGATGGCAAGTTGCTGAGGTCAACTTTTTCACCAAAAGGTTTTAGAGAGGATTTGATTTGCCCACACCCATCTAGGCCCAAAACACTGTCTCTGTGCACATTTGGGCACAAAAACGGGCCTGCCCATTTGTCCCAGTATTGGGGGGACGTTTGGCATGCATTTTGGGGTTTGGGACATTTGGGACGTTTGGGCAGTAGCAAGGGTTGTTTCAGACCCTTGCTTGGTTGTGACAAAGTCGATGTACCCCAAATGTCAGAAGTGTTCCCAAAAGTATTTTTGAAGTATTTCTGGTCTTAGAGCACCCCCCGTTGGATTTTTGGGTGAACTATTATGGGCCCCTTATGTCAGTTAGTTGGCTAAAAGTCAGCTCGGTTGGCCAAACGTCCTCCCCAAATGTCCCAAAATTGACTTATGGCACCACTTTGACATTGGGGCCACTTCACTGACTTTTGGAACAGATGCCCCTTATGTCAGTTAGTTGGCTAAAAGTCAGCCCCAAACGTCAGCTCGGTTGGCCAAACGTCCTCCCCAAATGTCCCAAAATTGACTTATGGCACCACTTTGACATTGGGGCCACTTCACTGACTTTTGGAACAGATGCCCATGTTAAATTTGGGACATTTGGGTAACTTTCCTTACCATGGTAGTGGACAGCAGAGACGGCACTGGCACGCCAACGTAGTAGTAAACAGCAGTGAGGCAAAGCAGCGATTGTCCTAATCGGCAAGTCACTTCCTTGTGAGCTGGTATCTAAAAGATAACACACAGAGTAGTACGCTTAATAAACAGCCAGTCCACTAACTTACTCACGCAACTGTAGTGAAAAAAAATTACCTGAGTGACACTCGTTAATGTACAGAGCTCGCCGCGAGATGCAGCATACAAGTAGAGCAGCGACACTCCTGAAAACCAAGCAACAGTGGCTTACTAAATGGCCGGCCTAAATAACCCCTTACGCGGCCCAATTGGCACAAACATACCTGAGCGACAACTTGTGGATGCAAGGGGCCCACGGCGAGATGTAGCAGATAAACAGAGCGATGATGCAGTAACCAGCCTAGCCAGGCAAAATATGTGAAAAAAGGAATTGTACCAGAAAGATTGTAGCCACGCATAAGTCGCCAGCAAGTTTAAAAGAAGGGGAGGAATTGCAGGAGGCCTTCACATACCTGTGACAACCGGAGACCAGGTGAACCCAACAACACGAGCCTCTGATGCTGCACAATGAATCAGGGCCACGCAAACAAACTATAATATCTTGTTAGGGGCGCAATTGGCTGCCCAAGGAACACAAAGAGCCAACCAGGAGTCAAGAATCAGATGATTGGTCGTGCACACATTTTTCTTGGCCTATTTATTACAGTTATGTGCATTACCCATTAATGTCTCAAGACCAGACATGGTGGTTTCTAACATTCTTTCAGGCAATGTATATTGTTAATGGAATTAATTAACAAACAAAATGTATGTATTAATTTAAAAATGTAGACTCTGGGAACAATGGGACCATGATGGTATGATGGTACACTGTATGACCATGATTATAAGTTGTTTGGAAAATAAATAGTTAGGGGCACTGCCTGCGTCATGAATTATAAGGTGATACTGGGAAATTTTGTAGATATTACTAATGAATAAAAGTGCATCTAAGTATTGTGGAATATACTTCCTTCTTCTTTATTTTGTAGAGAATTCCAGTCTCAGGCTCGTTGGTGGCCCTAATAACTGTTCAGGTAGAGTGGAAGTCTACCACAATGGGCAGTGGGGCACCGTGTGTGGTGATCGCTGGGGAAGAAGTCAAGCTATGGTGGTGTGCAGACAGCTGGGATGTGGAAGTGTTGCTGGTCTTCCCCGTTTTAGCTCATTCCTGTTTGGACGGAACCGCAGGCCATTCTTGATGGGTGGTGTCCGCTGCAATGGTGATGAAACATTCCTAACATCGTGCCACCATAATGGCTTTGGAACACAACATTGTTACCATTCTGAAGGTGCTGCTGTGATCTGCCTTGGTGAGTCTCTCCACCGACAGAAACTGTTAGAAGAATGTACTTTATATATTGATGGGGAACTTACTGGTGTAATGAGATGTCAGATATCATAATATCAAAATCAGATTCCATGACCACTGATGGTTCACAATGTTTGTGAACAATATTCTTTTTGTTATTGGCAAAAGTAAGAGTGGGATGGTAAAGGATCGCTAGGGCTGTGATTGAGTTTGCATTGTTTTCTATGGTTAAAAAGGATATTTTACATCTAGTGTTTCATTTCTGTCTTCAGTTCCAAGACCTACAAATCCACCCATTCCAAGTAAGTGATTTTAATTATCAATTTATAAACAATTCAGTATCCCCAATTAATCTGACCATATCATTGTGTATTGTTTGATTTCTTGATTTGAGCTTCCTTACCAGCAGACTCTAGTTCAAGGTAGTCATGTTACATTGCACTGCAGAACACCGCTTCATAAAAGTGACATATTTCAGAGGACCAGGATGTAAGAAAACACTACCTATGACTTAAGTCCTGGAACCCCATCCATTTACTGCTCCACATGTAAAGGGGCCATATTATGAAAAAAACAATTTCTTTATCATTTCGTTAGTGTATGGGATGTTTATTCCAGTTACTGGCATGTCTACTGATCCCAAAAACCTGAAATTCAACTACCAAGCCATTGTTTTCTGGTTTCTTCCTGAATGTAAACTGCCCCCCTGAAATTGTTTAGCGGTTGGTTCTTCCTTGACGCCATGGGAGAACATTTATAATATTACCGCCCTTCACGGAATACTAACATAAATATTGATCAATTGCAGTCATTGGTGTTTCCACCTACAATTATAAAATAACCATTGGATATGTACTGATGTACACCTTGTTCCAGCTTTGTTGCATTGTTGACAAGCTTTTGTGTTGTACAATGAAGCAAGTTGGTTGTATGCAACCATTTCAAACTGATATACTTGTCAAAAGTCTGAACTCTTGCATTTGTTAGGGAGGTCCTTACTAGTCAGGGTCTGATTCCAATAGTGCACAAGTATGTTCTCACCACAGGCCATTTTTCACATCAAGGAGCAGCCGGGCCACACTGGATTGCGTTTCTACAAACTTTAGCTCAGTCATTGCTAAACGATGGTAGTACAATGTAAGACAATGACCATTTCATGACTATGTCTAGACAGCGGTGCCCGTAGCAATACGCTAAATCAGTTGTTTAAACCATATAGCTCGAAGAACAATACTCATTTGCATATCACGATTAACCCTTAAATGGTTGTCAAACAGGGTTTCAGCCCCCTTAGAAAAGAATGACTACAGGAAACACTAAGAAACATGATTATTATATAAATAGAGCCATTCAATAAATACCCTTTAACCTAATGGGTCCCCACTTTGAACAGTGAGATATTCAATGTTGTTTTTACTAAAAAGATGTGTTTCTTGATGATGTATTGCCCTGTAGTTAAGCCTGGGTGTTTCCTGCAATGTAGGAGTACGTATCAAAATAGAAACACCACAATACCACTCATATGGTGATGTGTGTTGATTCTGAATAATGACAAGTCTGAAACAAATTTCTCTGTAATATCTGTTTAAATTCTACATGACAGCAAAGCCTAAGGGTTAGACTTCCATTTACAACAATACCTCAATGATCTTAAATGCTCCTGTTCATTTAATTTAGAAATTCAGTTTTAATTCTGATAGTTATTACATTTCTTATCTTATATTACCTTTGATTATATATTGTGATGCACTCTTGTATCAATGCATCACAGTATTAATATTTTGTGTACATTAATTACTGTAGCTCTAGGAGATCACACCTTGCTGTTTGTTAAGAACTTACACTTACTGTCTGATTTTGAAGGCATTAATGATTTAATTACATTAACAGATGAGTTCGTTTTAAAAGAGTTCGTTTGAATCCTTATTTATTTGCAGGAAAGGCTCCTCTCAGACTAGTTGATGGGAGCACACATTGCTCAGGTAGAGTGGAGGTGTACCACAATGGCCAGTGGGGCACTGTGTGTGATGACGATTGGGACATAAATGATGCCACAGTGGTGTGCAGACAGCTGGGATGTGGAAATGCTGTTTGTGCTGCTAAGGAAGCCCACTTTGGCAGGGGCAGTGGAAGGATCTGGATGGATGATGTCAGCTGCTCTGGTGCTGAAAGATTCCTTACAGAATGTTCCCATAGAGGATTCAGTGATTGTGACCATGGTGAAGATGCTGGTGTGGTGTGCTCTGGTTAGTGACTTTGAGACATGAGTTGTAACTTTGTTGAGTTTGGTCATGCATGGATCATGTGCCATATAGTTTTTAACTAAAGTTTTTATTCTGCAGGTGCAAGTCAGTCTTCTAATATATCTGATGTAGACCCTTCTAGCCACAGTAATTTCTCATGCGTCAAACCAACTAACCCCACTGTAAGGACACCTATTGACATCAATGTCGGTAAGTACAAGAAGATGTGGAGTTGGGTTAGTTGTTAGGGACACATACCCCGGATTGTTAGCTCCATAGTTGAGCATTGTTTTCTGTTCTGTGGAAAAACATATTTAGCAGTATCTAATAGTAGACTGTGAGCGGGGCAGTTAAGTATGGCAGGTCTCTGACTCTACGGTCATTAAGAATAGGCGAGGGTGAACGGGACTCACTATTTCCACGCCACTTCGTCAACAATCCTCCCATTCTGCTAGAAACGTCCTGTTTTCATCTTCATATTTCCTTTTCGAGGTGCATTTTTTCCCAGTCATTTTAGTGTTTAATTGAGACATGTAGCTGATCTCATGTAGCCTACCCACGCATGTCACAACCGTTATCGTACCTTACCGTAATCAAACCAAGCGAAGCGCCTTTAACAAAATTGCCATAATGAAGGTAAACACAGCGAAAACGCAAATAAAACCACAAACGAACACCAATTTGGACATGGACTGAAGAGCCGCATGAGACCAGGCAAAGAGCCGCATGCGGCTCGCGAGCCGCAGGTTGGCCACCTATGTGCTAGAGGGTTGGGATCGAGGCCCATGCAAAAGCAGGGTGCCACGAAGCTCATATCCCAGTCCTGAGTCTCTACAAGATTGTGAAAATTTATGTCAAATATTTTAGCATTTATTTTGAGGCCTGTCCCCCAAACATCCCTTATGTATGCCATCTGTCCCTTGTATGACCTTTTGAACTTTTCTTTCCCTTACTATTTTGACAGTTGGAGACATTTTAACACCTTTAAAAAGTCAAATTTTCCCCAAATTTTATGACCGTGTCCCATTGTGTCCCCAGTGTTCACAGTTTTCAAATGGTGGACTTATGTCAAACGTCTCTATGAGTTTAAAGCTTTTTGCAGAAAACACTGACTTAGCATTAAAAGATCGGTTTGGTTCTCGAGTATGTCGCATAACGGGCCGAGCCGGACGAGGCCTTTTTAGTTTCACGTCGGTAGCATGCTCCCGAACAGAGTTAGCCCAGGGAAGGTTCTGGGACACCGTCACTCAAAACGCCAGACCTCTGTTGGGAGAAGGGTCAGCTCTGCAAGTTTCAACATTTTTTGGTCAAGTTTGGAGGAGATATAGCATTTTGAAAAAAATGACAAATGGGTACATATATCTATTAATTTTCCCTTACTATTTTTTTGTGAAAATTCCCATTCAAATGTATGCCAAACGTCCCTCCTCCTGCGCACAAATAGTGCGGGCCTGAAGGTCGGAGCGGATGTGCCTACGACCGGCAGGGCCCCATAAGCGGCATATCCCGACCACGGCTCTCAGACGGACAAAGCAAAAAAGTAGGTCGCGAAAGACCAACTTTTCTGTTTCCTGATGGTCTTGGGGGCCAAGGACCTAACAACCTACTGGATGGCAAGTTGCTGAGGTCAACTTTTTCACCAAAGCAGTGACAGAAACTGCTTGATACAAACAACAAGAATTGACTTGGCAACCAGTGGGGCTAACTGATAAATTAAACTTTTACCAAAGTCGGTAGCATTGCGAAAACGTCCTTTCCTGTAAGGAATGCTTCAAGGGCTGACCTTTGCTCTATTTTCAGAGAGAACTTCTCTTTGAATTCTTCCAAAACAGCAGCTACAGCTGCATTGAAATCTTGCCGTTGCTCCACGTTTGCCATGTTGACAGTGACTGAGGTAGATTTCCGGTCGCTAAAATACCGCGTCATTGCCTTTTTGAAATGCTAGATTTTCATTGGTCCCAGTTTCTCTGTTAATGTAGAAATGGTGTAGACAGGGAGCTTGGCCAGACTGACTTGCAAGCGAAATTCAAATGCAGAGGCACAGGAAGTATGGGCGTGCCCAGGCTAATCCCAAATGTCCCTTTGTTCCAATTTGTCCCTGCTCCCCAAATGTCACTTTGTTGCCCATTTGTCCCTGTCCCCCAAATGTCCCTTTGTTGCCCATTTGTCAGTATGACAAATGTCAGCCCCAAATGTCCTGGGACAAAACGTGAACAATGCTGACAAATGGTTAGGGACATTTGGCCCACCCCAAGGTCCAAGAAGAACCAAGGAGCACCAAACTCCCGACTCAGGTGGCACTCAAAGTGTTTTTTGGGTGATTTTTTGGGCCTGCCCATTTGTCCCAGTATTGGGAGGATGTTTGACACACATTTTGGGGTTTGGGACATTTGGGCACACAAACCCATTGTTTTCGGACTTTGAGAGATGTCGGGGACATGTGGACACAAAAACGGGCCTGCACATTTGGCCCAGTATTGGGGGGACGTTTGGCATGCATTTTGGGGTTTGGGACATTTGGGACGTTTGGGCAGTAGCAAGGGTTGTTTCAGACCCTTGCTTGGTTGTGACAAAGTCGATGTACCCCAAATGTCAGAAGTGTTCCCAAAAGTATTTTTGAAGTATTTCTGGTCTTACAGCACCCCCCGTTGGATTTTTGCATGAACTATTATGGGCCCCTTATGTTAGTTAGTTGGTTAAGAGTCAGCCCCAAACGTCAGCTCGGTTGGCCAAACGTCCCCCCCCATTTGTCCCAAAATTGACTTTTAGCACCACTTTGACATTGGGGCCACTTCACTGACTTTTGGAACACATGCCCATGTTAAATTTGGGACATTTGGGTCACTTCCCTTACCATGGTAGTGGACAGCAGAGACGGCACTTGCACGTCAACGTAGTAGTAAACAGCACTCAGGCAAAGCAGCGATTGTCCTAATCAGCAAGTCACTTCCTTGTGAGCTGGTATCTAAAAGATAACACACAGAGTAGTACGCTTAATAAACAGCCAGTCCACTAACTTACTCACGCAACTGTAGTGAAAATAACTTACCTGAGTGACACTCGTTAATGTACAGAGATGCAGCATACAAGTAGAGCAGCGACACGACACTCCTGAAAACCAAGCAACAGTGGCTTACTAAATGACCGGCCTAAATAACCCCTTATACGGCCCAATTGGCACAAACATACCTGAGCGACAACTTGTGGATGCAAGGGGCCCACGGCGAGATGTAGCAGATAAACAGAGCGTTGATGCAGTAACCAGCCTAGCCAGGCAGAAGATGTGATGGCCGCAGTGAAAAAAGGAATTGTACCGGAAAGATAGTAGCCATGCATAGGTCGCCAGCAAGTTTAAAAGAAGGGGAGGAATTGCAGTAGGCCTTCACATACCTGTGACAACCGGAGACCAGGTGAACCCAACGACACCAGCCTCTGATGCTGCGCAATGAATCAGGGCCACGCAAACAAACTATAATATCTTGTTAGGAGCGCAATTGGCTGCCCAAGGAACACAAAGAGCCAACCAGGAGTCAAGAATCAGATGATTGGTCGTGCAAGGAACGTAGAGAGCCAATCAAGACCGAAGCAGAAAAATTGGGGACCAATGAAGACCCCACATAATTAGGGTAGTGAAGTTGACAGCAAGTTGACACAATCAGATCCATGGGCATGTGTGTATTTGCTGCTCCTTTTTGCCAATGTGGGACAAGTCAGTACAGGAATAGGAACCTGTGAGTATGTGATAGCAGTTTCATGACATTCGCACTGAGGGCAGCATGCACACATTTTTCTTGGCCTATTTATTACAGTTATGTGCATTACCCATTAATGTCTCAAGACCAGATATGGTGGTTTCTAACATTCTTTCAGGCAATGTATATTGTTAATGGAACTAATTAACAAACAAAATGTATGTATTAATTTAAAAATGTAGACTCTGGGAACAATGGGACACTGTATGACCATGATGGTATGATGGTACACTGTATGACCATGGTTATAAGTTGTTTGGAAAAGAAATAGTTAGGGGCACTGCCTGCGTCATGAATTATAAGGTGATACTGGGAAATTTTGTAGATATTACTAATGAATAAAAGTGCCTCTAAGTATTGTGGAATATACTTCTTCTTTATTTTGCAGAGAATTCCAGTCTCAGGCTTGTTGGTGGCCCTAATAACTGTTCAGGTAGAGTGGAAGTCTACCACAATGGGCAGTGGGGCACCGTGTGTGGTGATCGCTGGGGAAGAAGTCAAGCTATGGTGGTGTGCAGACAGCTGGGATGTGGAAGTGTTGCTGGTCTTCCCAGTTTTAGCTCATTCCTGTTTGGACGGAACCGCAGGCCATTCTTGATGGGTGGTGTCCTCTGCAATGGTGATGAAACATTGCTAACATCGTGCCACCATAATGGCTTTGGAACACAACATTGTTACCATTCTGAAGGTGCTGCTGTGATGTGCCTTGGTGAGTGTCTCTCCACTGACAGAAACTGTTAGAAGAATGTACTTTATATATTGATGGAGAACTTACTGGTGTAATGAGATGTCAGATATCATAATATCAAAATCAGATTCCATGACCACTGATGGTTCACAATGTTTGTGAATAATATTCTTTTTGTTATTGGCAAAAGTAAGAGTGGGATGGTAAAGGATCGCTAGGGCTGTGATTGAGTTGTAGGCACGAGGCCAGAGGCCAACTGCAACAGGTGCACTCACAGACAAGGAGATTTCCGTTACTAAACCCGTGATCATGTGTGTCACACAACAGTTCTAGTAACGTCATATATTAAAAACACTAGATTCATATCTTCCTGGTGTTTTTTGGTCGTGTTTGCGTCTACGTAAAGTTTGCATTGTTTTCTATGGTTAAAAAGGATATTTTACATCTAGTGTTTCATTTCTGTCTTCAGTTCCAAGACCTACAAATCCACCCATTCCAAGTAAGTGATTTTAATTATCAATTTATAAACAATTCAGTATCCCCAATTAATCTGACCATATCATTGTGTATTGTTTGATTTCTTGATTTGAGCTTCCTTACCAGCAGACTCTAGTTCAAGGTAGTCATGTTACATTGCACTGCAGAACACCGCTTCATAAAAGTGACATATTTCAGAGGACCAGGATGTAAGAAAACACTACCTATGACTTAAGTCCTGGAACCCCATCCATTTACTGCTCCACATGTAAAGGGGCCATATTATGAAAAAAACAATTTCTTTATCATTTCGTTAGTGTATGGGATGTTTATTCCAGTTACTGGCATGTCTACTGATCCCAAAAACCTGAAATTCAACTACCAAGCCATTGTTTTCTGGTTTCTTCCTGAATGTAAACTGCCCCCCTGAAATTGTTTAGCGGTTGGTTCTTCCTTGACGCCATGGGAGAACATTTATAATATTACCGCCCTTCACGGAATACTAACATAAATATTGATCAATTGCAGTCATTGGTGTTTCCACCCACAATTATAAAATAACCATTGGATATGTACTGATGTACACCTTGTTCCAGCTTTGTTGCATTGTTGACAAGCTTTTGTGTTGTACAATGAAGCAAGTTGGTTGTATGCAACCATTTCAAACTGATATACTTGTCAAAAGTCTGAACTCTTGCATTTGTTAGGGAGGTCCTTACTAGTCAGGGTCTGATTCCAATAGTGCACAAGTATGTTCTCACCACAGGCCATTTTTCACATCAAGGAGCAGCCGGGCCACACTGGATTGCGTTTCTACAAACTTTAGCTCAGTCATTGCTAAACGATGGTAGTACAATGTAAGACAATAACCATTTCATGACTATGTCTAGACAGCGGTGCCCGTAGCAATACGCTAAATCAGTTGTTTAAACCATATAGCTCGAAGAACAATACTCATTTGCATATCACGATTATCCCTTAAATGGTTGTCAAACAGGGTTTCAGCCCCCTTAGAAAAGAATGACTACAGGAAACACTAAGAAACATGATTATTATATAAATAGAGCCATTCAATAAATACCCTTTAACCTAATGGGTCCCCACTTTGAACAGTGAGATATTCAATGTTGTTTTTACTAAAAAGATGTGTTTCTTGATGATGTATTGCCCTGTAGTTAAGCCTGGGTGTTTCCTGCAATGTAGGAGTACGTATCAAAATAGAAACACCACAATACCACTCATATGGTGATGTGTGTTGATTCTGAATAATGACAAGTCTGAAACAAATTTCTCTGTAATATCTGTTTAAATTCTACATGACAGCAAAGCCTAAGGGTTAGACTTCCATTTACAACAATACCTCAATGATCTTAAATGCTCCTGTTCATTTAATTTAGAAATTCAGTTTTAATTCTGATAGTTATTACATTTCTTATCTTATATTACCTTTGATTATATATTGTGATGCACTCTTGTATCAATGCATCACAGTATTAATATTTTGTGTACATTAATTACTGTAGCTCTAGGAGATCACACCTTGCTGTTTGTTAAGAACTTACACTTACTGTCTGATTTTGAAGGCATTAATGATTTAATTACATTAACAGATGAGTTCGTTTTAAAAGAGTTCGTTTGAATCCTTATTTATTTGCAGGAAAGGCTCCTCTCAGACTAGTTGATGGGAGCACACATTGCTCAGGTAGAGTGGAGGTGTACCACAATGGCCAGTGGGGCACTGTGTGTGATGACGATTGGGACATAAATGATGCCACAGTGGTGTGCAGACAGCTGGGATGTGGAAATGCTGTTTGTGCTGCTAAGGAAGCCCACTTTGGCAGGGGCAGTGGAAGGATCTGGATGGATGATGTCAGCTGCTCTGGTGCTGAAAGATTCCTTACAGAATGTTCCCATAGAGGATTCAGTGATTGTGACCATGGTGAAGATGCTGGTGTGGTGTGCTCTGGTTAGTGACTTTGAGACATGAGTTGTAACTTTGTTGAGTTTGGTCATGCATGGATCATGTGCCATATAGTTTTTAACTAAAGTTTTTATTCTGCAGGTGCAAGTCAGTCTTCTAATATATCTGATGTAGACCCTTCTAGCCACAGTAATTTCTCATGCGTCAAACCAACTAACCCCACTGTAAGGACACCTATTGACATCAATGTCGGTAAGTACAAGAAGATGTGGAGTTGGGTTAGTTGTTAGGGACACATACCCCGGATTGTTAGCTCCATAGTTGAGCATTGTTTTCTGTTCTGTGGAAAAACATATTTAGCAGTATCTAATAGTAGACTGTGAGCGGGGCAGTTAAGTATGGCAGGTCTCTGACTCTACGGTCATTAAGAATAGGCGAGGGTGAACGGGACTCACTATTTCCACGCCACTTCGTCAACAATCCTCCCATTCTGCTAGAAACGTCCTGTTTTCATCTTCATATTTCCTTTTCGAGGTGCATTTTTTCCCAGTCATTTTAGTGTTTAATTGAGACATGTAGCTGATCTCATGTAGCCTACCCACGCATGTCACAACCGTTATCGTACCTTACCGTAATCAAACCAAGCGAAGCGCCTTTAACAAAATTACCATAATGAAGGTAAACACAGCGAAAACGCAAATAAAACCACAAACGAACACCAATTTGGACATGGACTGAAGAGCCGCATGAGACCAGGCAAATAGCCGCAGGTTGGCCACCTATGTGCTAGAGGGTTGGGATCGAGGCCCATGCAAAAGCAGGGTGCCACGAAGCTCATATCCCAGTCCTGAGTCTCTACAAGATTGTGAAAACTTATGTCAAATATTTTAGCATTTATTTTGAGGCCTGTCCCCCAAACATCCCTTATGTATGCCATCTGTCCCTTGTATGACCTTTTGAACTTTTCTTTCCCTTACTATTTTGACAGTTGGAGACATTTTAACACCTTTAAAAAGTCAAATTTTCCCCAAATTTTATGACCGTGTCCCATTGTGTCCCCAGTGTTCACAGTTTTCAAATGGTGGACTTATGTCAAACGTCTCTATGAGTTTAAAGCTTTTTGCAGAAAACACTGACTTAGCATTAAAAGATCGGTTTGGTTCTCGAGTATGTCGCATAACGGGCCGAGCCGGACGAGGCCTTTTTAGTTTCACGTCGGTAGCATGCTCCCGAACAGAGTTAGCCCAGGGAAGGTTCTGGGACACCGTCACTCAAAACGCCAGACCTCTGTTGGGAGAAGGGTCAGCTCTGCAAGTTTCAACATTTTTTGGTCAAGTTTGGAGGAGATATAGCATTTTGAAAAAAATGACAAATGGGTACATATATCTATTAATTTTCCCTTACTATTTTTTTGTGAAAATTCCCATTCAAATGTATGCCAAACGTCCCTCCTCCTGCGCACAAATAGTGCGGGCCTGAAGGTCGGAGCGGATGTGCCTACGACCGGCAGGGCCCCATAAGCGGCATATCCCGACCACGGCTCTCAGACGGACAAAGCAAAAAAGTAGGTCGCGAAAGACCAACTTTTCTGTTTCCTGATGGTCTTGGGGGCCAAGGACCTAACAACCTACTGGATGGCAAGTTGCTGAGGTCAACTTTTTCACCAAAGCAGTGACAGAAACTGCTTGATACAAACAACAAGAATTGACTTGGCAACCAGTGGGGCTAACTGATAAATTAAACTTTTACCAAAGTCGGTAGCATTGCGAAAACGTCCTTTCCTGTAAGGAATGCTTCAAGGGCTGACCTTTGCTCTATTTTCAGAGAGAACTTCTCTTTGAATTCTTCCAAAACAGCAGCTACAGCTGCATTGAAATCTTGCCGTTGCTCCACGTTTGCCATGTTGACAGTGACTGAGGTAGATTTCCGGTCGCTAAAATACCGCGTCATTGCCTTTTTGAAATGCTAGATTTTCATTGGTCCCAGTTTCTCTGTTAATGTAGAAATGGTGTAGACAGGGAGCTTGGCCAGACTGACTTGCAAGCGAAATTCAAATGCAGAGGCACAGGAAGTATGGGCGTGCCCAGGCTAATCCCAAATGTCCCTTTGTTCCAATTTGTCCCTGCTCCCCAAATGTCACTTTGTTGCCCATTTGTCCCTGTCCCCCAAATGTCCCTTTGTTGCCCATTTGTCAGTATGACAAATGTCAGCCCCAAATGTCCTGGGACAAAACGTGAACAATGCTGACAAATGGTTAGGGACATTTGGCCCACCCCAAGGTCCAAGAAGAACCAAGGAGCACCAAACTCCCGACTCAGGTGGCACTCAAAGTGTTTTTTGGGTGATTTTTTGGGCCTGCCCATTTGTCCCAGTATTGGGAGGATGTTTGACACACATTTTGGGGTTTGGGACATTTGGGCACACAAACCCATTGTTTTCGGACTTTGAGAGATGTCGGGGACATGTGGACACAAAAACGGGCCTGCACATTTGGCCCAGTATTGGGGGGACGTTTGGCATGCATTTTGGGGTTTGGGACATTTGGGACGTTTGGGCAGTAGCAAGGGTTGTTTCAGACCCTTGCTTGGTTGTGACAAAGTCGATGTACCCCAAATGTCAGAAGTGTTCCCAAAAGTATTTTTGAAGTATTTCTGGTCTTACAGCACCCCCCGTTGGATTTTTGCATGAACTATTATGGGCCCCTTATGTCAGTTAGTTGGTTAAGAGTCAGCCCCAAACGTCAGCTCGGTTGGCCAAACGTCCCCCCCCATTTGTCCCAAAATTGACTTTTAGCACCACTTTGACATTGGGGCCACTTCACTGACTTTTGGAACACATGCCCATGTTAAATTTGGGACATTTGGGTCACTTCCCTTACCATGGTAGTGGACAGCAGAGACGGCACTTGCACGTCAACGTAGTAGTAAACAGCACTCAGGCAAAGCAGCGATTGTCCTAATCAGCAAGTCACTTCCTTGTGAGCTGGTATCTAAAAGATAACACACAGAGTAGTACGCTTAATAAACAGCCAGTCCACTAACTTACTCACGCAACTGTAGTGAAAATAACTTACCTGAGTGACACTCGTTAATGTACAGAGATGCAGCATACAAGTAGAGCAGCGACACGACACTCCTGAAAACCAAGCAACAGTGGCTTACTAAATGACCGGCCTAAATAACCCCTTATACGGCCCAATTGGCACAAACATACCTGAGCGACAACTTGTGGATGCAAGGGGCCCACGGCGAGATGTAGCAGATAAACAGAGCGTTGATGCAGTAACCAGCCTAGCCAGGCAGAAGATGTGATGGCCGCAGTGAAAAAAGGAATTGTACCGGAAAGATAGTAGCCATGCATAGGTCGCCAGCAAGTTTAAAAGAAGGGGAGGAATTGCAGTAGGCCTTCACATACCTGTGACAACCGGAGACCAGGTGAACCCAACGACACCAGCCTCTGATGCTGCGCAATGAATCAGGGCCACGCAAACAAACTATAATATCTTGTTAGGAGCGCAATTGGCTGCCCAAGGAACACAAAGAGCCAACCAGGAGTCAAGAATCAGATGATTGGTCGTGCAAGGAACGTAGAGAGCCAATCAAGACCGAAGCAGAAAAATTGGGGACCAATGAAGACCCCACATAATTAGGGTAGTGAAGTTGACAGCAAGTTGACACAATCAGATCCATGGGCATGTGTGTATTTGCTGCTCCTTTTTGCCAATGTGGGACAAGTCAGTACAGGAATAGGAACCTGTGAGTATGTGATAGCAGTTTCATGACATTCGCACTGAGGGCAGCATGCACACATTTTTCTTGGCCTATTTATTACAGTTATGTGCATTACCCATTAATGTCTCAAGACCAGATATGGTGGTTTCTAACATTCTTTCAGGCAATGTATATTGTTAATGGAACTAATTAACAAACAAAATGTATGTATTAATTTAAAAATGTAGACTCTGGGAACAATGGGACACTGTATGACCATGATGGTATGATGGTACACTGTATGACCATGGTTATAAGTTGTTTGGAAAAGAAATAGTTAGGGGCACTGCCTGCGTCATGAATTATAAGGTGATACTGGGAAATTTTGTAGATATTACTAATGAATAAAAGTGCCTCTAAGTATTGTGGAATATACTTCTTCTTTATTTTGCAGAGAATTCCAGTCTCAGGCTTGTTGGTGGCCCTAATAACTGTTCAGGTAGAGTGGAAGTCTACCACAATGGGCAGTGGGGCACCGTGTGTGGTGATCGCTGGGGAAGAAGTCAAGCTATGGTGGTGTGCAGACAGCTGGGATGTGGAAGTGTTGCTGGTCTTCCCAGTTTTAGCTCATTCCTGTTTGGACGGAACCGCAGGCCATTCTTGATGGGTGGTGTCCTCTGCAATGGTGATGAAACATTGCTAACATCGTGCCACCATAATGGCTTTGGAACACAACATTGTTACCATTCTGAAGGTGCTGCTGTGATGTGCCTTGGTGAGTGTCTCTCCACTGACAGAAACTGTTAGAAGAATGTACTTTATATATTGATGGAGAACTTACTGGTGTAATGAGATGTCAGATATCATAATATCAAAATCAGATTCCATGACCACTGATGGTTCACAATGTTTGTGAATAATATTCTTTTTGTTATTGGCAAAAGTAAGAGTGGGATGGTAAAGGATCGCTAGGGCTGTGATTGAGTTGTAGGCACGAGGCCAGAGGCCAACTGCAACAGGTGCACTCACAGACAAGGAGATTTCCGTTACTAAACCCGTGATCATGTGTGTCACACAACAGTTCTAGTAACGTCATATATTAAAAACACTAGATTCATATCTTCCTGGTGTTTTTTGGTCGTGTTTGCGTCTACGTAAAGTTTGCATTGTTTTCTATGGTTAAAAAGGATATTTTACATCTAGTGTTTCATTTCTGTCTTCAGTTCCAAGACCTACAAATCCACCCATTCCAAGTAAGTGATTTTAATTATCAATTTATAAACAATTCAGTATCCCCAATTAATCTGACCATATCATTGTGTATTGTTTGATTTCTTGATTTGAGCTTCCTTACCAGCAGACTCTAGTTCAAGGTAGTCATGTTACATTGCACTGCAGAACACCGCTTCATAAAAGTGACATATTTCAGAGGACCAGGATGTAAGAAAACACTACCTATGACTTAAGTCCTGGAACCCCATCCATTTACTGCTCCACATGTAAAGGGGCCATATTATGAAAAAAACAATTTCTTTATCATTTCGTTAGTGTATGGGATGTTTATTCCAGTTACTGGCATGTCTACTGATCCCAAAAACCTGAAATTCAACTACCAAGCCATTGTTTTCTGGTTTCTTCCTGAATGTAAACTGCCCCCCTGAAATTGTTTAGCGGTTGGTTCTTCCTTGACGCCATGGGAGAACATTTATAATATTACCGCCCTTCACGGAATACTAACATAAATATTGATCAATTGCAGTCATTGGTGTTTCCACCCACAATTATAAAATAACCATTGGATATGTACTGATGTACACCTTGTTCCAGCTTTGTTGCATTGTTGACAAGCTTTTGTGTTGTACAATGAAGCAAGTTGGTTGTATGCAACCATTTCAAACTGATATACTTGTCAAAAGTCTGAACTCTTGCATTTGTTAGGGAGGTCCTTACTAGTCAGGGTCTGATTCCAATAGTGCACAAGTATGTTCTCACCACAGGCCATTTTTCACATCAAGGAGCAGCCGGGCCACACTGGATTGCGTTTCTACAAACTTTAGCTCAGTCATTGCTAAACGATGGTAGTACAATGTAAGACAATAACCATTTCATGACTATGTCTAGACAGCGGTGCCCGTAGCAATACGCTAAATCAGTTGTTTAAACCATATAGCTCGAAGAACAATACTCATTTGCATATCACGATTATCCCTTAAATGGTTGTCAAACAGGGTTTCAGCCCCCTTAGAAAAGAATGACTACAGGAAACACTAAGAAACATGATTATTATATAAATAGAGCCATTCAATAAATACCCTTTAACCTAATGGGTCCCCACTTTGAACAGTGAGATATTCAATGTTGTTTTTACTAAAAAGATGTGTTTCTTGATGATGTATTGCCCTGTAGTTAAGCCTGGGTGTTTCCTGCAATGTAGGAGTACGTATCAAAATAGAAACACCACAATACCACTCATATGGTGATGTGTGTTGATTCTGAATAATGACAAGTCTGAAACAAATTTCTCTGTAATATCTGTTTAAATTCTACATGACAGCAAAGCCTAAGGGTTAGACTTCCATTTACAACAATACCTCAATGATCTTAAATGCTCCTGTTCATTTAATTTAGAAATTCAGTTTTAATTCTGATAGTTATTACATTTCTTATCTTATATTACCTTTGATTATATATTGTGATGCACTCTTGTATCAATGCATCACAGTATTAATATTTTGTGTACATTAATTACTGTAGCTCTAGGAGATCACACCTTGCTGTTTGTTAAGAACTTACACTTACTGTCTGATTTTGAAGGCATTAATGATTTAATTACATTAACAGATGAGTTCGTTTTAAAAGAGTTCGTTTGAATCCTTATTTATTTGCAGGAAAGGCTCCTCTCAGACTAGTTGATGGGAGCACACATTGCTCAGGTAGAGTGGAGGTGTACCACAATGGCCAGTGGGGCACTGTGTGTGATGACGATTGGGACATAAATGATGCCACAGTGGTGTGCAGACAGCTGGGATGTGGAAATGCTGTTTGTGCTGCTAAGGAAGCCCACTTTGGCAGGGGCAGTGGAAGGATCTGGATGGATGATGTCAGCTGCTCTGGTGCTGAAAGATTCCTTACAGAATGTTCCCATAGAGGATTCAGTGATTGTGACCATGGTGAAGATGCTGGTGTGGTGTGCTCTGGTTAGTGACTTTGAGACATGAGTTGTAACTTTGTTGAGTTTGGTCATGCATGGATCATGTGCCATATAGTTTTTAACTAAAGTTTTTATTCTGCAGGTGCAAGTCAGTCTTCTAATATATCTGATGTAGACCCTTCTAGCCACAGTAATTTCTCATGCGTCAAACCAACTAACCCCACTGTAAGGACACCTATTGACATCAATGTCGGTAAGTACAAGAAGATGTGGAGTTGGGTTAGTTGTTAGGGACACATACCCCGGATTGTTAGCTCCATAGTTGAGCATTGTTTTCTGTTCTGTGGAAAAACATATTTAGCAGTATCTAATAGTAGACTGTGAGCGGGGCAGTTAAGTATGGCAGGTCTCTGACTCTACGGTCATTAAGAATAGGCGAGGGTGAACGGGACTCACTATTTCCACGCCACTTCGTCAACAATCCTCCCATTCTGCTAGAAACGTCCTGTTTTCATCTTCATATTTCCTTTTCGAGGTGCATTTTTTCCCAGTCATTTTAGTGTTTAATTGAGACATGTAGCTGATCTCATGTAGCCTACCCACGCATGTCACAACCGTTATCGTACCTTACCGTAATCAAACCAAGCGAAGCGCCTTTAACAAAATTACCATAATGAAGGTAAACACAGCGAAAACGCAAATAAAACCACAAACGAACACCAATTTGGACATGGACTGAAGAGCCGCATGAGACCAGGCAAATAGCCGCAGGTTGGCCACCTATGTGCTAGAGGGTTGGGATCGAGGCCCATGCAAAAGCAGGGTGCCACGAAGCTCATATCCCAGTCCTGAGTCTCTACAAGATTGTGAAAACTTATGTCAAATATTTTAGCATTTATTTTGAGGCCTGTCCCCCAAACATCCCTTATGTATGCCATCTGTCCCTTGTATGACCTTTTGAACTTTTCTTTCCCTTACTATTTTGACAGTTGGAGACATTTTAACACCTTTAAAAAGTCAAATTTTCCCCAAATTTTATGACCGTGTCCCATTGTGTCCCCAGTGTTCACAGTTTTCAAATGGTGGACTTATGTCAAACGTCTCTATGAGTTTAAAGCTTTTTGCAGAAAACACTGACTTAGCATTAAAAGATCGGTTTGGTTCTCGAGTATGTCGCATAACGGGCCGAGCCGGACGAGGCCTTTTTAGTTTCACGTCGGTAGCATGCTCCCGAACAGAGTTAGCCCAGGGAAGGTTCTGGGACACCGTCACTCAAAACGCCAGACCTCTGTTGGGAGAAGGGTCAGCTCTGCAAGTTTCAACATTTTTTGGTCAAGTTTGGAGGAGATATAGCATTTTGAAAAAAATGACAAATGGGTACATATATCTATTAATTTTCCCTTACTATTTTTTTGTGAAAATTCCCATTCAAATGTATGCCAAACGTCCCTCCTCCTGCGCACAAATAGTGCGGGCCTGAAGGTCGGAGCGGATGTGCCTACGACCGGCAGGGCCCCATAAGCGGCATATCCCGACCACGGCTCTCAGACGGACAAAGCAAAAAAGTAGGTCGCGAAAGACCAACTTTTCTGTTTCCTGATGGTCTTGGGGGCCAAGGACCTAACAACCTACTGGATGGCAAGTTGCTGAGGTCAACTTTTTCACCAAAGCAGTGACAGAAACTGCTTGATACAAACAACAAGAATTGACTTGGCAACCAGTGGGGCTAACTGATAAATTAAACTTTTACCAAAGTCGGTAGCATTGCGAAAACGTCCTTTCCTGTAAGGAATGCTTCAAGGGCTGACCTTTGCTCTATTTTCAGAGAGAACTTCTCTTTGAATTCTTCCAAAACAGCAGCTACAGCTGCATTGAAATCTTGCCGTTGCTCCACGTTTGCCATGTTGACAGTGACTGAGGTAGATTTCCGGTCGCTAAAATACCGCGTCATTGCCTTTTTGAAATGCTAGATTTTCATTGGTCCCAGTTTCTCTGTTAATGTAGAAATGGTGTAGACAGGGAGCTTGGCCAGACTGACTTGCAAGCGAAATTCAAATGCAGAGGCACAGGAAGTATGGGCGTGCCCAGGCTAATCCCAAATGTCCCTTTGTTCCAATTTGTCCCTGCTCCCCAAATGTCACTTTGTTGCCCATTTGTCCCTGTCCCCCAAATGTCCCTTTGTTGCCCATTTGTCAGTATGACAAATGTCAGCCCCAAATGTCCTGGGACAAAACGTGAACAATGCTGACAAATGGTTAGGGACATTTGGCCCACCCCAAGGTCCAAGAAGAACCAAGGAGCACCAAACTCCCGACTCAGGTGGCACTCAAAGTGTTTTTTGGGTGATTTTTTGGGCCTGCCCATTTGTCCCAGTATTGGGAGGATGTTTGACACACATTTTGGGGTTTGGGACATTTGGGCACACAAACCCATTGTTTTCGGACTTTGAGAGATGTCGGGGACATGTGGACACAAAAACGGGCCTGCACATTTGGCCCAGTATTGGGGGGACGTTTGGCATGCATTTTGGGGTTTGGGACATTTGGGACGTTTGGGCAGTAGCAAGGGTTGTTTCAGACCCTTGCTTGGTTGTGACAAAGTCGATGTACCCCAAATGTCAGAAGTGTTCCCAAAAGTATTTTTGAAGTATTTCTGGTCTTACAGCACCCCCCGTTGGATTTTTGCATGAACTATTATGGGCCCCTTATGTCAGTTAGTTGGTTAAGAGTCAGCCCCAAACGTCAGCTCGGTTGGCCAAACGTCCCCCCCCATTTGTCCCAAAATTGACTTTTAGCACCACTTTGACATTGGGGCCACTTCACTGACTTTTGGAACACATGCCCATGTTAAATTTGGGACATTTGGGTCACTTCCCTTACCATGGTAGTGGACAGCAGAGACGGCACTTGCACGTCAACGTAGTAGTAAACAGCACTCAGGCAAAGCAGCGATTGTCCTAATCAGCAAGTCACTTCCTTGTGAGCTGGTATCTAAAAGATAACACACAGAGTAGTACGCTTAATAAACAGCCAGTCCACTAACTTACTCACGCAACTGTAGTGAAAATAACTTACCTGAGTGACACTCGTTAATGTACAGAGATGCAGCATACAAGTAGAGCAGCGACACGACACTCCTGAAAACCAAGCAACAGTGGCTTACTAAATGACCGGCCTAAATAACCCCTTATACGGCCCAATTGGCACAAACATACCTGAGCGACAACTTGTGGATGCAAGGGGCCCACGGCGAGATGTAGCAGATAAACAGAGCGTTGATGCAGTAACCAGCCTAGCCAGGCAGAAGATGTGATGGCCGCAGTGAAAAAAGGAATTGTACCGGAAAGATAGTAGCCATGCATAGGTCGCCAGCAAGTTTAAAAGAAGGGGAGGAATTGCAGTAGGCCTTCACATACCTGTGACAACCGGAGACCAGGTGAACCCAACGACACCAGCCTCTGATGCTGCGCAATGAATCAGGGCCACGCAAACAAACTATAATATCTTGTTAGGAGCGCAATTGGCTGCCCAAGGAACACAAAGAGCCAACCAGGAGTCAAGAATCAGATGATTGGTCGTGCAAGGAACGTAGAGAGCCAATCAAGACCGAAGCAGAAAAATTGGGGACCAATGAAGACCCCACATAATTAGGGTAGTGAAGTTGACAGCAAGTTGACACAATCAGATCCATGGGCATGTGTGTATTTGCTGCTCCTTTTTGCCAATGTGGGACAAGTCAGTACAGGAATAGGAACCTGTGAGTATGTGATAGCAGTTTCATGACATTCGCACTGAGGGCAGCATGCACACATTTTTCTTGGCCTATTTATTACAGTTATGTGCATTACCCATTAATGTCTCAAGACCAGATATGGTGGTTTCTAACATTCTTTCAGGCAATGTATATTGTTAATGGAACTAATTAACAAACAAAATGTATGTATTAATTTAAAAATGTAGACTCTGGGAACAATGGGACACTGTATGACCATGATGGTATGATGGTACACTGTATGACCATGGTTATAAGTTGTTTGGAAAAGAAATAGTTAGGGGCACTGCCTGCGTCATGAATTATAAGGTGATACTGGGAAATTTTGTAGATATTACTAATGAATAAAAGTGCCTCTAAGTATTGTGGAATATACTTCTTCTTTATTTTGCAGAGAATTCCAGTCTCAGGCTTGTTGGTGGCCCTAATAACTGTTCAGGTAGAGTGGAAGTCTACCACAATGGGCAGTGGGGCACCGTGTGTGGTGATCGCTGGGGAAGAAGTCAAGCTATGGTGGTGTGCAGACAGCTGGGATGTGGAAGTGTTGCTGGTCTTCCCAGTTTTAGCTCATTCCTGTTTGGACGGAACCGCAGGCCATTCTTGATGGGTGGTGTCCTCTGCAATGGTGATGAAACATTGCTAACATCGTGCCACCATAATGGCTTTGGAACACAACATTGTTACCATTCTGAAGGTGCTGCTGTGATGTGCCTTGGTGAGTGTCTCTCCACTGACAGAAACTGTTAGAAGAATGTACTTTATATATTGATGGAGAACTTACTGGTGTAATGAGATGTCAGATATCATAATATCAAAATCAGATTCCATGACCACTGATGGTTCACAATGTTTGTGAATAATATTCTTTTTGTTATTGGCAAAAGTAAGAGTGGGATGGTAAAGGATCGCTAGGGCTGTGATTGAGTTGTAGGCACGAGGCCAGAGGCCAACTGCAACAGGTGCACTCACAGACAAGGAGATTTCCGTTACTAAACCCGTGATCATGTGTGTCACACAACAGTTCTAGTAACGTCATATATTAAAAACACTAGATTCATATCTTCCTGGTGTTTTTTGGTCGTGTTTGCGTCTACGTAAAGTTTGCATTGTTTTCTATGGTTAAAAAGGATATTTTACATCTAGTGTTTCATTTCTGTCTTCAGTTCCAAGACCTACAAATCCACCCATTCCAAGTAAGTGATTTTAATTATCAATTTATAAACAATTCAGTATCCCCAATTAATCTGACCATATCATTGTGTATTGTTTGATTTCTTGATTTGAGCTTCCTTACCAGCAGACTCTAGTTCAAGGTAGTCATGTTACATTGCACTGCAGAACACCGCTTCATAAAAGTGACATATTTCAGAGGACCAGGATGTAAGAAAACACTACCTATGACTTAAGTCCTGGAACCCCATCCATTTACTGCTCCACATGTAAAGGGGCCATATTATGAAAAAAACAATTTCTTTATCATTTCGTTAGTGTATGGGATGTTTATTCCAGTTACTGGCATGTCTACTGATCCCAAAAACCTGAAATTCAACTACCAAGCCATTGTTTTCTGGTTTCTTCCTGAATGTAAACTGCCCCCCTGAAATTGTTTAGCGGTTGGTTCTTCCTTGACGCCATGGGAGAACATTTATAATATTACCGCCCTTCACGGAATACTAACATAAATATTGATCAATTGCAGTCATTGGTGTTTCCACCCACAATTATAAAATAACCATTGGATATGTACTGATGTACACCTTGTTCCAGCTTTGTTGCATTGTTGACAAGCTTTTGTGTTGTACAATGAAGCAAGTTGGTTGTATGCAACCATTTCAAACTGATATACTTGTCAAAAGTCTGAACTCTTGCATTTGTTAGGGAGGTCCTTACTAGTCAGGGTCTGATTCCAATAGTGCACAAGTATGTTCTCACCACAGGCCATTTTTCACATCAAGGAGCAGCCGGGCCACACTGGATTGCGTTTCTACAAACTTTAGCTCAGTCATTGCTAAACGATGGTAGTACAATGTAAGACAATAACCATTTCATGACTATGTCTAGACAGCGGTGCCCGTAGCAATACGCTAAATCAGTTGTTTAAACCATATAGCTCGAAGAACAATACTCATTTGCATATCACGATTATCCCTTAAATGGTTGTCAAACAGGGTTTCAGCCCCCTTAGAAAAGAATGACTACAGGAAACACTAAGAAACATGATTATTATATAAATAGAGCCATTCAATAAATACCCTTTAACCTAATGGGTCCCCACTTTGAACAGTGAGATATTCAATGTTGTTTTTACTAAAAAGATGTGTTTCTTGATGATGTATTGCCCTGTAGTTAAGCCTGGGTGTTTCCTGCAATGTAGGAGTACGTATCAAAATAGAAACACCACAATACCACTCATATGGTGATGTGTGTTGATTCTGAATAATGACAAGTCTGAAACAAATTTCTCTGTAATATCTGTTTAAATTCTACATGACAGCAAAGCCTAAGGGTTAGACTTCCATTTACAACAATACCTCAATGATCTTAAATGCTCCTGTTCATTTAATTTAGAAATTCAGTTTTAATTCTGATAGTTATTACATTTCTTATCTTATATTACCTTTGATTATATATTGTGATGCACTCTTGTATCAATGCATCACAGTATTAATATTTTGTGTACATTAATTACTGTAGCTCTAGGAGATCACACCTTGCTGTTTGTTAAGAACTTACACTTACTGTCTGATTTTGAAGGCATTAATGATTTAATTACATTAACAGATGAGTTCGTTTTAAAAGAGTTCGTTTGAATCCTTATTTATTTGCAGGAAAGGCTCCTCTCAGACTAGTTGATGGGAGCACACATTGCTCAGGTAGAGTGGAGGTGTACCACAATGGCCAGTGGGGCACTGTGTGTGATGACGATTGGGACATAAATGATGCCACAGTGGTGTGCAGACAGCTGGGATGTGGAAATGCTGTTTGTGCTGCTAAGGAAGCCCACTTTGGCAGGGGCAGTGGAAGGATCTGGATGGATGATGTCAGCTGCTCTGGTGCTGAAAGATTCCTTACAGAATGTTCCCATAGAGGATTCAGTGATTGTGACCATGGTGAAGATGCTGGTGTGGTGTGCTCTGGTTAGTGACTTTGAGACATGAGTTGTAACTTTGTTGAGTTTGGTCATGCATGGATCATGTGCCATATAGTTTTTAACTAAAGTTTTTATTCTGCAGGTGCAAGTCAGTCTTCTAATATATCTGATGTAGACCCTTCTAGCCACAGTAATTTCTCATGCGTCAAACCAACTAACCCCACTGTAAGGACACCTATTGACATCAATGTCGGTAAGTACAAGAAGATGTGGAGTTGGGTTAGTTGTTAGGGACACATACCCCGGATTGTTAGCTCCATAGTTGAGCATTGTTTTCTGTTCTGTGGAAAAACATATTTAGCAGTATCTAATAGTAGACTGTGAGCGGGGCAGTTAAGTATGGCAGGTCTCTGACTCTACGGTCATTAAGAATAGGCGAGGGTGAACGGGACTCACTATTTCCACGCCACTTCGTCAACAATCCTCCCATTCTGCTAGAAACGTCCTGTTTTCATCTTCATATTTCCTTTTCGAGGTGCATTTTTTCCCAGTCATTTTAGTGTTTAATTGAGACATGTAGCTGATCTCATGTAGCCTACCCACGCATGTCACAACCGTTATCGTACCTTACCGTAATCAAACCAAGCGAAGCGCCTTTAACAAAATTACCATAATGAAGGTAAACACAGCGAAAACGCAAATAAAACCACAAACGAACACCAATTTGGACATGGACTGAAGAGCCGCATGAGACCAGGCAAATAGCCGCAGGTTGGCCACCTATGTGCTAGAGGGTTGGGATCGAGGCCCATGCAAAAGCAGGGTGCCACGAAGCTCATATCCCAGTCCTGAGTCTCTACAAGATTGTGAAAACTTATGTCAAATATTTTAGCATTTATTTTGAGGCCTGTCCCCCAAACATCCCTTATGTATGCCATCTGTCCCTTGTATGACCTTTTGAACTTTTCTTTCCCTTACTATTTTGACAGTTGGAGACATTTTAACACCTTTAAAAAGTCAAATTTTCCCCAAATTTTATGACCGTGTCCCATTGTGTCCCCAGTGTTCACAGTTTTCAAATGGTGGACTTATGTCAAACGTCTCTATGAGTTTAAAGCTTTTTGCAGAAAACACTGACTTAGCATTAAAAGATCGGTTTGGTTCTCGAGTATGTCGCATAACGGGCCGAGCCGGACGAGGCCTTTTTAGTTTCACGTCGGTAGCATGCTCCCGAACAGAGTTAGCCCAGGGAAGGTTCTGGGACACCGTCACTCAAAACGCCAGACCTCTGTTGGGAGAAGGGTCAGCTCTGCAAGTTTCAACATTTTTTGGTCAAGTTTGGAGGAGATATAGCATTTTGAAAAAAATGACAAATGGGTACATATATCTATTAATTTTCCCTTACTATTTTTTTGTGAAAATTCCCATTCAAATGTATGCCAAACGTCCCTCCTCCTGCGCACAAATAGTGCGGGCCTGAAGGTCGGAGCGGATGTGCCTACGACCGGCAGGGCCCCATAAGCGGCATATCCCGACCACGGCTCTCAGACGGACAAAGCAAAAAAGTAGGTCGCGAAAGACCAACTTTTCTGTTTCCTGATGGTCTTGGGGGCCAAGGACCTAACAACCTACTGGATGGCAAGTTGCTGAGGTCAACTTTTTCACCAAAGCAGTGACAGAAACTGCTTGATACAAACAACAAGAATTGACTTGGCAACCAGTGGGGCTAACTGATAAATTAAACTTTTACCAAAGTCGGTAGCATTGCGAAAACGTCCTTTCCTGTAAGGAATGCTTCAAGGGCTGACCTTTGCTCTATTTTCAGAGAGAACTTCTCTTTGAATTCTTCCAAAACAGCAGCTACAGCTGCATTGAAATCTTGCCGTTGCTCCACGTTTGCCATGTTGACAGTGACTGAGGTAGATTTCCGGTCGCTAAAATACCGCGTCATTGCCTTTTTGAAATGCTAGATTTTCATTGGTCCCAGTTTCTCTGTTAATGTAGAAATGGTGTAGACAGGGAGCTTGGCCAGACTGACTTGCAAGCGAAATTCAAATGCAGAGGCACAGGAAGTATGGGCGTGCCCAGGCTAATCCCAAATGTCCCTTTGTTCCAATTTGTCCCTGCTCCCCAAATGTCACTTTGTTGCCCATTTGTCCCTGTCCCCCAAATGTCCCTTTGTTGCCCATTTGTCAGTATGACAAATGTCAGCCCCAAATGTCCTGGGACAAAACGTGAACAATGCTGACAAATGGTTAGGGACATTTGGCCCACCCCAAGGTCCAAGAAGAACCAAGGAGCACCAAACTCCCGACTCAGGTGGCACTCAAAGTGTTTTTTGGGTGATTTTTTGGGCCTGCCCATTTGTCCCAGTATTGGGAGGATGTTTGACACACATTTTGGGGTTTGGGACATTTGGGCACACAAACCCATTGTTTTCGGACTTTGAGAGATGTCGGGGACATGTGGACACAAAAACGGGCCTGCACATTTGGCCCAGTATTGGGGGGACGTTTGGCATGCATTTTGGGGTTTGGGACATTTGGGACGTTTGGGCAGTAGCAAGGGTTGTTTCAGACCCTTGCTTGGTTGTGACAAAGTCGATGTACCCCAAATGTCAGAAGTGTTCCCAAAAGTATTTTTGAAGTATTTCTGGTCTTACAGCACCCCCCGTTGGATTTTTGCATGAACTATTATGGGCCCCTTATGTCAGTTAGTTGGTTAAGAGTCAGCCCCAAACGTCAGCTCG
The DNA here is from genome assembly GCA_030347295.1 of Setipinna tenuifilis. Taxonomy (NCBI): domain Eukaryota; kingdom Metazoa; phylum Chordata; class Actinopteri; order Clupeiformes; family Engraulidae; genus Setipinna; species Setipinna tenuifilis. The sequence continues at coordinate 12,924,852 of CM059266.1, read as the reverse complement.
GTTGGCCAAACGTCCCCCCCCATTTGTCCCAAAATTGACTTTTAGCACCACTTTGACATTGGGGCCACTTCACTGACTTTTGGAACACATGCCCATGTTAAATTTGGGACATTTGGGTCACTTCCCTTACCATGGTAGTGGACAGCAGAGACGGCACTTGCACGTCAACGTAGTAGTAAACAGCACTCAGGCAAAGCAGCGATTGTCCTAATCAGCAAGTCACTTCCTTGTGAGCTGGTATCTAAAAGATAACACACAGAGTAGTACGCTTAATAAACAGCCAGTCCACTAACTTACTCACGCAACTGTAGTGAAAATAACTTACCTGAGTGACACTCGTTAATGTACAGAGATGCAGCATACAAGTAGAGCAGCGACACGACACTCCTGAAAACCAAGCAACAGTGGCTTACTAAATGACCGGCCTAAATAACCCCTTATACGGCCCAATTGGCACAAACATACCTGAGCGACAACTTGTGGATGCAAGGGGCCCACGGCGAGATGTAGCAGATAAACAGAGCGTTGATGCAGTAACCAGCCTAGCCAGGCAGAAGATGTGATGGCCGCAGTGAAAAAAGGAATTGTACCGGAAAGATAGTAGCCATGCATAGGTCGCCAGCAAGTTTAAAAGAAGGGGAGGAATTGCAGTAGGCCTTCACATACCTGTGACAACCGGAGACCAGGTGAACCCAACGACACCAGCCTCTGATGCTGCGCAATGAATCAGGGCCACGCAAACAAACTATAATATCTTGTTAGGAGCGCAATTGGCTGCCCAAGGAACACAAAGAGCCAACCAGGAGTCAAGAATCAGATGATTGGTCGTGCAAGGAACGTAGAGAGCCAATCAAGACCGAAGCAGAAAAATTGGGGACCAATGAAGACCCCACATAATTAGGGTAGTGAAGTTGACAGCAAGTTGACACAATCAGATCCATGGGCATGTGTGTATTTGCTGCTCCTTTTTGCCAATGTGGGACAAGTCAGTACAGGAATAGGAACCTGTGAGTATGTGATAGCAGTTTCATGACATTCGCACTGAGGGCAGCATGCACACATTTTTCTTGGCCTATTTATTACAGTTATGTGCATTACCCATTAATGTCTCAAGACCAGATATGGTGGTTTCTAACATTCTTTCAGGCAATGTATATTGTTAATGGAACTAATTAACAAACAAAATGTATGTATTAATTTAAAAATGTAGACTCTGGGAACAATGGGACACTGTATGACCATGATGGTATGATGGTACACTGTATGACCATGGTTATAAGTTGTTTGGAAAAGAAATAGTTAGGGGCACTGCCTGCGTCATGAATTATAAGGTGATACTGGGAAATTTTGTAGATATTACTAATGAATAAAAGTGCCTCTAAGTATTGTGGAATATACTTCTTCTTTATTTTGCAGAGAATTCCAGTCTCAGGCTTGTTGGTGGCCCTAATAACTGTTCAGGTAGAGTGGAAGTCTACCACAATGGGCAGTGGGGCACCGTGTGTGGTGATCGCTGGGGAAGAAGTCAAGCTATGGTGGTGTGCAGACAGCTGGGATGTGGAAGTGTTGCTGGTCTTCCCAGTTTTAGCTCATTCCTGTTTGGACGGAACCGCAGGCCATTCTTGATGGGTGGTGTCCTCTGCAATGGTGATGAAACATTGCTAACATCGTGCCACCATAATGGCTTTGGAACACAACATTGTTACCATTCTGAAGGTGCTGCTGTGATGTGCCTTGGTGAGTGTCTCTCCACTGACAGAAACTGTTAGAAGAATGTACTTTATATATTGATGGAGAACTTACTGGTGTAATGAGATGTCAGATATCATAATATCAAAATCAGATTCCATGACCACTGATGGTTCACAATGTTTGTGAATAATATTCTTTTTGTTATTGGCAAAAGTAAGAGTGGGATGGTAAAGGATCGCTAGGGCTGTGATTGAGTTGTAGGCACGAGGCCAGAGGCCAACTGCAACAGGTACTCACAGACAAGGAGATTTCCGTTACTAAACCCGTGATCATGTGTGTCGCACTGCTGTCACACAACAGTTCTAGTAACGTCATATATTAAAAACACTAGATTCATATCTTCCTGGTGTTTTTTGGTCGTGTTTGCGTCTACGTAAAGTTTGCATTGTTTTCTATGGTTAAAAAGGATATTTTACATCTAGTGTTTCATTTCTGTCTTCAGTTCCAAGACCTACAAATCCACCCATTCCAAGTAAGTGATTTTAATTATCAATTTATAAACAATTCAGTATCCCCAATTAATCTGACCATATCATTGTGTATTGTTTGATTTCTTGATTTGAGCTTCCTTACCAGCAGACTCTAGTTCAAGGTAGTCATGTTACATTGCACTGCAGAACACCGCTTCATAAAAGTGACATATTTCAGAGGACCAGGATGTAAGAAAACACTACCTATGACTTAAGTCCTGGAACCCCATCCATTTACTGCTCCACATGTAAAGGGGCCATATTATGAAAAAAACAATTTCTTTATCATTTCGTTAGTGTATGGGATGTTTATTCCAGTTACTGGCATGTCTACTGATCCCAAAAACCTGAAATTCAACTACCAAGCCATTGTTTTCTGGTTTCTTCCTGAATGTAAACTGCCCCCCTGAAATTGTTTAGCGGTTGGTTCTTCCTTGACGCCATGGGAGAACATTTATAATATTACCGCCCTTCACGGAATACTAACATAAATATTGATCAATTGCAGTCATTGGTGTTTCCACCCACAATTATAAAATAACCATTGGATATGTACTGATGTACACCTTGTTCCAGCTTTGTTGCATTGTTGACAAGCTTTTGTGTTGTACAATGAAGCAAGTTGGTTGTATGCAACCATTTCAAACTGATATACTTGTCAAAAGTCTGAACTCTTGCATTTGTTAGGGAGGTCCTTACTAGTCAGGGTCTGATTCCAATAGTGCACAAGTATGTTCTCACCACAGGCCATTTTTCACATCAAGGAGCAGCCGGGCCACACTGGATTGCGTTTCTACAAACTTTAGCTCAGTCATTGCTAAACGATGGTAGTACAATGTAAGACAATAACCATTTCATGACTATGTCTAGACAGCGGTGCCCGTAGCAATACGCTAAATCAGTTGTTTAAACCATATAGCTCGAAGAACAATACTCATTTGCATATCACGATTAACCCTTAAATGGTTGTCAAACAGGGTTTCAGCCCCCTTAGAAAAGAATGACTACAGGAAACACTAAGAAACATGATTATTATATAAATAGAGCCATTCAATAAATACCCTTTAACCTAATGGGTCCCCACTTTGAACAGTGAGATATTCAATGTTGTTTTTACTAAAAAGATGTGTTTCTTGATGATGTATTGCCCTGTAGTTAAGCCTGGGTGTTTCCTGCAATGTAGGAGTACGTATCAAAATAGAAACACCACAATACCACTCATATGGTGATGTGTGTTGATTCTGAATAATGACAAGTCTGAAACAAATTTCTCTGTAATATCTGTTTAAATTCTACATGACAGCAAAGTCTAAGGGTTAGACTTCCATTTACAACAATACCTCAATGATCTTAAATGCTCCTGTTCATTTAATTTAGAAATTCAGTTTTAATTCTGATAGTTATTACATTTCTTATCTTATATTACCTTTGATTATATATTGTGATGCACTCTTGTATCAATGCATCACAGTATTAATATTTTGTGTACATTAATTACTGTAGCTCTAGGAGATCACACCTTGCTGTTTGTTAAGAACTTACACTTACTGTCTGATTTTGAAGGCATTAATGATTTAATTACATTAACAGATGAGTTCGTTTTAAAAGAGTTCGTTTGAATCCTTATTTATTTGCAGGAAAGGCTCCTCTCAGACTAGTTGATGGGAGCACACATTGCTCAGGTAGAGTGGAGGTGTACCACAATGGCCAGTGGGGCACTGTGTGTGATGACGATTGGGACATAAATGATGCCACAGTGGTGTGCAGACAGCTGGGATGTGGAAATGCTGTTTGTGCTGCTAAGGAAGCCCACTTTGGCAGGGGTAGTGGAAGGATCTGGATGGATGATGTCAGCTGCTCTGGTGCTGAAAGATTCCTTACAGAATGTTCCCATAGAGGATTCAGTGATTGTGACCATGGTGAAGATGCTGGTGTGGTGTGCTCTGGTTAGTGACTTTGAGACATGAGTTGTAACTTTGTTGAGTTTGGTCATGCATGGATCATGTGCCATATAGTTTTTAACTAAAGTTTTTATTCTGCAGGTGCAAGTCAGTCTTCTAATATATCTGATGTAGACCCTTCTAGCCACAGTAATTTCTCATGCGTCAAACCAACTAACCCCACTGTAAGGACACCTATTGACATCAATGTCGGTAAGTACAAGAAGATGTGGAGTTGGGTTAGTTGTTAGGGACACATACCCCGGATTGTTAGCTCCATAGTTGAGCATTGTTTTCTGTTCTGTGGAAAAACATATTTAGCAGTATCTAATAGTAGACTGTGAGCGGGGCAGTTAAGTATGGCAGGTCTCTGACTCTACGGTCATTAAGAATAGGCGAGGGTGAACGGGACTCACTATTTCCACGCCACTTCGTCAACAATGGGCGGGGTTAGGGTTCAACCCCTGCACTTACGTCTCAAGTCATGCTGGTTGCTGGGCTACCTTGACAAATTATTTGGCAGTAGTACAGTCAGAGACGGTAAAAAGGCAGAGACGATTCTCCAGAGACGGTAAAACAGCAGTACTGTCTTTGACAGTAGTTCTACTCAGTAAAAAAATGATCACCGTCAATGTCATTACAATTCATTACCTCAGAAGGTCCAGTTATCAAACGATCCAACACTTAACGATACTCCGATGCGTCTTGATATTTATAACAGCTCACAGTCACCGCTTTTGCTGGTAGTTCAGAAGGTCCAGTTATTGCAATAACCCTATCCTATGACATACTGAAATAATCGTGGGGGAAACGAAATCCCCCGCAATATTCCCAAAACATCATTTATCTAGGCCTATGACGGTAGGCCGGTGTTCTGATAAAACGTCCTACATTGTCAAAGCATCCACGTCTGATGAGCAACTTTCCCCGAATTGTTACAATTAAAAGCCTCCGTCAGAATATGCTTTTAGCCAACATATAAGGCATATGTAGGACATCCTGACAACTGAAACTCCTGATTGAAAGATTTTGGTGTGCTTAAAGAAAAAAAAAGATTTTCTAGTTCAGTTCTTATCACCGTCTCTGCTGCTTAAACTGAAAACTCGTAGCCCAGCAACCAGTCCAGCATGACGTAAGACGTAAGTGCAGGGGTTGAACCCTAACCCCGCCCATTGTTGGTGAAGTGGCGTGGAAATAGTGAGGGGGAACAGGTGGGGAGGGGGAACAGGTGGGGAGGGGGAACAGGTCGCCATTTAAAAAGCAACAATGGATTCTGCTTCTCTGAGGTGTTGCAGTAGGGCATTCCATCTCTTTGGGGCATAGTATGGGAGGGCTGCTTCCCCGATCCTTTTGGGTGGTGCCTCTGGAACCCTCAGTAGGCTGACTTTACCAGATTTAAGGGTGCGTGCAGGAAATTCTGCAAATTCTGAAGGGTCGGTGGTTCCCTGTTGAGGCGATCCTGGGAGTAATTACGGTTATAAATGACACCTGCACTGATAGCTGTTATTTTATTAGTCAATAATGTTGGCGATTAAGAGGAGCATAGTGTTGTGTTCTTATTTAGTAAAATATGCCTACCATTACTGTTATAAATGTTAGTCAATTAGGTTGACTTTTGCAAGTGCGTGTTTTGGCATGGGAAGGCCACCATAGGTGGCGCAGGGGTTTTTGGGGGTTGAGAAAATAAAAGTGCAGTCGATGCCAAGCAAGAAGTTGTACATGTCGTGTTTTCTTGGTACATAACATTGGCGACGAGGATGGCCGATAATACTGCCGTTTTCAACCTGCCACCTCCAGACAGCTTTCTTCCTCTGCCCGGAGAACCCGTCATTCCCTGGAAGCAGTGGAAACGGTCTTTTGAACAATATTTATTAGCGACTGGACTAGACAATGCATCCAGCGCGAGGAAGCGTGCTATCCTCCTACACTTGCTGGGAGCGGAGGGGAACAGGATTTTCAATACACTGGATGGTACTCTGGACACTTACATTGCTACTATCACGGCACTGGATGGACATTTTCAAAAGTCACAGAACGTTCTTTTCCGTCGGCTGGAATTCAGGCAAAGATGGCAACGCCCTGGTGAGTCTGCTAGGGAGTTTGTTGCTGATTTGAAAGCCCTAGCGCAACATTGTAATTTTGGCGCCATGCGCGATGAACTCATTCGTGACCAGCTCATTGAGAAAACCGCTAATCCTAGAGTTCAGGAGGAGTTGTTGCTTAAAGATGACACACTGACGCTAACGGCTGCACTGACACTTGCTTTGCAAATTGAGACAGCCACTGCATGTGTTGCTAAAATAGCAGAAGGCAAGCCTCATAAGAACTTTATGGACAACAGGCCTACAGTCCCTTCAGAACAGCCAGTACAGCCAGTACAGCTAGAACTCCCAGCAGAGCCTGATGCTGTCCAGGTCGCACGTCCTCAACAAATGCGCCAGCAGAGGCGCTGTGGAAATTGTGGCTCCAACCGCCATGCTACGAGAGCCCAGGATTGCCCCGCAAGGGGCCAAACATGCAGGCGCTGTCAGAAACCCAACCACTTTGCTAAATGGTGCCGTTCAGCTCCAGCAGACTACTCTGGACAGTCACATGACCCTGTGGTGCCGGTGCGCACAATAGGCCCTCACCCAGTGACATTCTCCAGGTGCCCTGTAGACCTGGGTGGCTGTTGTATTCCCCTGCTCCTCGACACAGGGGCCAAGGTGTCACTGCTAAATGCTGACACATGTAAGCTACTCTTCCCAAACAGACAGCTGCTGCCCCCCTCCACTGCTCTCTGCGGTTATGGTCGTAGCAAAATCGATGTTGTCGGCCTACTTAACCTCCCAGTCCGCTACGGCTCTGCATCCGTGGATCACTTCCCATTCCACATCACACGCCGCGGCGAGAACATCATGGGCCTTGACCTTTTCCTCAGCCTGGGCTTTACGCTGCATGACAACAGTGGAACACGGATACTGCAGGTGACACCCACTTGGCAACAAATCCGGCCTGATCTCTTCGAGGGCCTTGGGTGCCTAACCGCATTCACACACAAACCGCTCCTGAACTACACTGTGCCTCCTGTGGTTCAGCCCCTTCGCCGTGTTCCCCTGGCACTTCGGGACGGCGTTACGCAGGAACTCCGGCGCCTCCAGGCCGAGGGCATCATAGAACCCATTGATGCCTCCCCATGGGTTTCCAACCTCGTCATCGCAAAGAAGAAGTCCGGTGCACTGAGGGTCTGCGTCGACCTCCGCCAGGTCAACAAGGCAGTGGTGCCTGACAAGTACCCACTTCCAACAACAGAAGAACTCACCACTCACTTCTATGGCTCAAAGGTTTTTTCCAAGTTGGACTTACGCCAAGGCTACCTACAAATCCCTCTCCACCCAGACAGACGAGACTTGACAGCTTTTATCACCCATACTGGACTGTACCGTTACACAAGAATGGCTTTTGGGCTCAGTTCGGCTCCCAGTTGCTTTCAGAAAATTATGTCCACGATCCTGGCCAGCTGCCCCGGCACTGTGGCATTTCTGGATGACATTGTCGTGCATGGACCGGACATGGCTACACACAACGACCGTCTGGAGCGGGTTTTTGCCTCTCTCAGCCGCCACCATGTGACCCTGAACGCGGAGAAGTGTGTGTTCGCCGCCGCCACCATTGACTTTGTCGGTTTTCATGTGTCGGCAGAGGGCATTTCCCCTCTCCAGTCCAACGTAGCTGCCATCACCGCGGTGCCCGCCCCAACATCGGCCTCACATGTGGCTTCATTCCTGGGCATGACGGCCTACTACATGCGTTTCTTGCCAGAGTACTCCACCGTCACAGCCCCGCTGAGAATGCTCCTCAAGCATGATGCCCCCTGGATCTGGACACCAGACTGCCAGGCTGCGTTTGACGAACTGAAGCGACTCCTCACGACATCTCCCGTCCTGGCACATTTCCAGCTGGAGTGCCCTACGTTCGTTACCTGTGACGCCTCAGCTGTCGCCCTGGGCGCCGTCCTCTCACAGGTTCATGATGGCGTGGAGAAGCCGGTTGCGTATGCCTCCCGGGCGCTCAGCCCCACCGAACAGAAATACTCAGTGGGTGAAAGAGAGGCCCTCGCATGCATCTGGGCGTGTGAACGGTGGCATTTATACCTATACGGACGGTCTTTTACCCTTCGGACAGACCACCAGGCGCTGACAGCCCTCATGTCAACATCAGGTGGGGGACACAGGCCCCTCCGCCTCCACAGGTGGTCAGACCGCCTGCAGCAGTATGACTTCGAACTTCAATTCATGCCTGGCAGGTCCAACGTAGTGGCAGATTTCCTCTCTCGCCCGACTGCCGCCCACTGCTCTGCTCCCTGCCCAGCGGAGGACAACGACGCCACCCACTGCTCCGCCGTCTTTCTGGAGGATGAGGAGGACGTCGTGCATCTGGTCCATTCACCACTGAAAGACACAGTCTCCCTCCAGGACCTGGAGTCTGCCTCAGCAGCAGAGCCCATCTTCAGCAGTCTTCGCGACTACATCAGACAGGGATGGCCTGCCAATGTCCCACCAGAGCTGGAGCCATACTATAGGGTAAGGCATGAACTGTCATGCTGGGGTGAGGCCTGCATCGCCCGTGGCTTATGTGCTGTCATCCCAGCGTCCCTCAGAGGGTGTGTCTTACAGATGGCACATCAGGGACACTTAGGCATTGTCAAAGCCAAACAAAGGTGCCGGGAATTGGTGTGGTGGCCTGCCATTGACCGCGACCTGGAGGGCCTCATCCGCTCCTGTGCCGCATGCCTCGTCAGTGGCAAGACTGGGCCACCCACTCCTGCCCCACTACAACTGACACCCTGGCCATCTGCACCTTGGGACCACTTACAGCTGGATATCTGTGGAGAACTGCCAAACGTACCACACCACCAGAGGTTCCTGGTGGTAGTCTATGACCTGCATTCCAAGTGGCCTGAGGTGGCTCCCATGGGTACAGTTACCTCCGCCGCTGTGATCAGCTTCCTCGACCACCTGTTCTCCCGTTGGGGCCTGCCTCGCCAAATTACCACTGACAACGGGCCTCAGTTCCTGTCCTCAGAATTCACCTCCTTTCTTGCCAACAGTGGTGTCACTCACATTCGTACCTCCGTCTATCACCCCCAGGCCAATGGGGGGGTGGAGCGATTCAATCAAACCCTGAAAAATGGTCTGCGCGCCCACATGTCAGAGGGATACTCCCTCACCGCTGCACTGTCACAGACCCTCCTCCACTACAGAGCAACTGCCCACTCGACCACAGGGGTCTCCCCTGCTGCACTAATGCTGAAAAGAGAGCTTGTGCTTCCCCTGTCAAGGCTTCGCCCACCAATGGCCGCGAGCCCGCGGCCACGCCCAGCGGCAGTCAAGTCCCATGTCAAAAGACAACAGTGTTCCATGAAGCACAAATTTGACAGCAGGCACAAGACCAAGTGGCCTGACATCAGAGTTGCAGACTGGGTTCGAGCCCGCCGGCCCCAAAGAGCTAACAAGCTGTCATCGTTCTGGTCATCCCCATACCAAGTCAGTCGGCAGCTTGGCCCAGCCTCATTTCAATTGGCTGATGGCTCCCGTTGGCATGCTAGCTGCCTGCGCAGAGTGCCACCCCCTCTCCAGCAACCTCAGCTAACAAGGGCAGTGCAAGGCAATCCAGCCCCTGGGCCAACGGAGCAGGTCAACCCAGCAGCTGAGCTGGCTCCTCCGGTGCCAGATCCGGCCACTGCACCTCCCATGGAAGCCATACCAGCTGCTCGGGAAGCAGTAACAGCAGCTCACAGGCCAGCCTCCCCTCCGGCCTCACCGCGGGGGCCCGTTGCTCCTGAGCCACGCCCTGTCAGGGCCCGTACGCGCCCTGAGCGCTTCGGAGACTTTGACACCACTTTCCATGTTTGAGTTTTGGGAGAGGGGGGGGGAAATGTTGTGTTCTTATTTAGTAAAATATGCCTACCATTACTGTTATAAATGTTAGTCAATTAGGTTGACTTTTGCAAGTGCGTGTTTTGGCATGGGAAGGCCACCATAGGTGGCGCAGGGGTTTTTGGGGGTTGAGAAAATAAAAGTGCAGTCGATGCCAAGCAAGAAGTTGTACATGTCGTGTTTTCTTGGTACATAACACATAGGGCACCTACAGCTGCAGTTGGGAGCATGGTCAGACGTTTGACCAGGAAGTAGACTAAAGTGAAGTAAATGTAGTTGTAGATAAAATGTGAAAAAAAATAAGTACATGCTTTGATTTTGATGGTTAAGAAAACCACCACAAAACAGATACTGGCTAAAGTAAGCAACAAAGGAGGCCGCAAAAAAGGGCTGGATGGGTGTTTTCAATACATGACCTTCAATGGAATTTGAGTAAAAAAAATGTTTTTAAACCATAGTGTTCTCCGGATAATAGCCAAAATGTCAAATGTAAACTACAGCGCCCCCTATGGGCCAAATTTCATTGTACTTGGCGTGTTTTCACGCTTTCACATGTTTTCAGACATTCAGATGTGGACTGTCAAACAATTTTAAGCTACAAGTTCAGGCTCTGGGTTTGAGCAATTTAACAGTGTCTGTTGTTAAAGGTACTAATACATGTACACAATTAATTAATATACTACTGAGCCTCTTAGGGGGTATGGAGAAATAAAAAATACATGTTACTAATGTACAAAGATGCTATTTACCTGAAATTCATTAAACCGTTCTTTGTTATTAAGTAAAATGTGATTTGTAGTAAGTCATAGTTTCTTCTTGGCAACTCTCACTTGCACTGGGCAAAAGGTCATAAAATTCGGTGTAATAAAGGAAAATGGACATCTACCTGCTCTAGCATCATAACTAAAGCAGCCAGTGCTTGTTAATGATCTACGGTATGGCCTTCATTCACTGCGGTCACATGGACAAGTCGAAACCACTTGGAACTGGTTTGGGATCGTACCAGCTTCATGTGAACGGAGATTGGTTTGGTTTGGAATTGGTTTTCGTTATCCAATTGCGACGCCAGGCCTGGGCTGTTTCGAAACCACTTCGACTGCCATGTGAACGGGGATCGGATAGGTTTCGGGTATTGCGCATGTATCAACGAAATAAAAAACGCAGTTTGTTCCTTCATACGGACTTTCTAACACAGCAGAATGCACAACACGTACGCGAATGCGTCAAACTCCTGGAGCACCATGTTTGTATGCCGCCAGAAAGTTTGTTTATTGTCTTTATTTAGTAGGAACAGTGCAGAGCCCATAGAAGATGTGCCAGAGTATTACGTTTTTGTTTAGACCACCTTATTGTTTAAGTGGGTAATAATATCAGGTGAAAGGAGGAGGCTATGTAAATACATTTGCACTGACTGACTTGTAAGATTTTCTTTAGCCACTGTTTTGCGATGTGGAATAACCGGAATGAGAGGTGAAAAGTTCAGTCTCCTCTACGTGTCGTCTGTATGCACTGTAGGCATATGTGTGCAGTGCTGTAGTCTGCTGTTGCGTATACGATAAGATACATCTTACCTACGTAGCAGCTTTGTTGTGGGCAAATGTTTACTCATGTTATGTCCATTATTTTAGTTATGTGTCGTTAGTCGCGTTATGTCCAACATTGTAGCAGCTAGCATTGTAAATCTTATCAGCCTGGGTCGTCATGGCTGGGTCGGCACGGTTTGACCGATATCTTTGGCATTTTTTGCCCAAACAACACGAAACTTGGCACTGCACACACTGGTAACATTATGATGACGCCGTCCAAATTTGAGATCAAGCGGATGAGTGGTTCAAGAGTTATGCGTGGAAGAGACGTTCCTTGCATTAAAAGATAATAATAGAAAGATAGAAGTTGACTACAGCGCCCCTACCTAGCGTAGCGGAAAGGGCCGGGTCTCTGGCCGAATCCGCTTAGACGAACTGCATGTGAACAGGGACTTGGGGGACAGACCACCCATTGTGAACCAATCCCAAACCAAGCCAATGCCACCATGTGAACGCAGTGAATGATGTCGTGTCATTTATTGTTGTTTTAGTTGGGCTAAGAATGGTAGCACAAATTCCATACTTCACTTGGATTGATACATATTTTTGATTACCTTTTAGTTTTATTTCTCTATGGATATTTTCTAAAACTGTAGGCCATTTTAAACTATATGTTTTCTCTTGATAACGCTGTCTACTGCATGATCTAATAGGTTCAGTCTCTGGGTTTGTTGAGCACTTTAACAGTGCCTGTTGTTAATTATGCTAATAACTGTATACAATTAATTGATACGTTTGCTTAAAATAAGGCATTTTTTTACATTTGTAAAACATAAACTATTAAAATGATAGTACACTGGTCAGTGTTGTAGAAATTATTAATAAATAGCAATTATTTGAAATGGTGTGGATTCTAATAAAATCTTCTTTACCTGTTAAAGGAAATTCCACTGTCAGACTCGTTGGTGGGAGCACAAATTGCTCAGGTAGAGTGGAGGTGTACCACAATGGCCAGTGGGGCACTGTGTGTGATGATGTGTGGGGCCTGAATGATGCTGCAGTGGTGTGCAGACAGCTGGGATGTGGAAATGCTGTTTCTGCCTATGGGGGTGCCCACTTTGGCATGGGCAGTGGGCAGATCTGGATGGATAATGTCGGCTGCTCTGGTGCTGAACGATCCCTTACAGAGTGTTCCCATAATGGCTTTGGAATACATGATTGTGGCCATGGTGAAGATGCTGGTGTGGTGTGCTCAGGTTAGTGACTCCAGCCCAAATCAACATCAGAACCATCAGAAAAGTGTGATATACATCCAAAACACAATACGATGTAATACAAATACAATGGCTTTTCCTTCTTGTTTTTTTTTCAGTTATACTTTGTAACATAAATAAGAGTAGGATTGGTCATTGCAGCTGTGGTTTGGGTGTAGGCTCAAGGCCAGAGGCTGAGTGAAGCATGTAGTCACAACTGTAGAGACATAATTTACTATTGCTATGAACATAACATTCATATGGCTTTTATGTTACAGTTCAGGTACCAGGTAATTGCATTTTAAGATACCAGAGTGTCTCTGCATTGATTACCTCTGCCAAGGAGATTATGTTTTCGCCGGCGTTGGTTTGTCTGTCTGTCCGTTTGTCTGTCTGTCCGTCCGTTTGTGAACAGCATAACTCGAAAAGTTATGGATGGATTTTGATGAAATTTTCAGGATAGGTCAGAAGTGGCCTAACTTAGAACTGATTTGATTTTGGTGGTGATCCGGACAACCATCTGGATCCAGGATTTTTTTATTCAGTCAAGTCACTAGTGTAGCATGGAATCTACGGAGACTTTTATTTTGAAAGGAGGGAATATAGGTTCCTCCCAGGCCCGTGTTCCTCCCAGCACCTATAGTGCTGTTCCCAGGCCCGTGTCTGAGGCATCACACTGCACCGTCAGTTCCTCTTTAGGACTGTAGTACTTGAGCACCGGTGTGTTTGCAATCATCTCTTTCAGTTTGAGAAACGTTTCCTTATGTTGTGCTGTCCACTTCCATTCACTGTCCTTGTGTGTCAGTTCTCTCAGCGGTTGACAGTGGTCAGAGAGGTGAGGGCAGAACTTTGCTAAGTAGTTTACCACGCCTAATAGTCTCTGAACGGCCTTCACATCAGTTGGGCTTGGCATTTGTTCAATGGCTCGCACCTTTTCCGGGTCGACTTTCATCCCATTTGCCGTCAGGAGATGTCCGATGTATGTAGCTTCCTTTTGTTTCAGTTTGAACTTCTCTGTGTTCAGTTTTATGTTCTTTTGTCTACATCTGTTCAGAAACAGTCTCAGTTTCTCATCATGGTCTCTGTGCGATTTCTTGTGTCTCACCTTGTCCAGTGATGAGGACGTCGTCTGCTACGATATACAGACCTGGCAGGTCATCCAGAGCCTGCGTCAGCTTTCGCTGGAAGACCTCTGGCACAGGACTGATTCCCATTGGGAGTCTCAGCCATCTGTAACGTCCAAACGGTGTCGCAAAGGTAGTCAGAAAGCTCGACTCCTCGTCTAGCTTGACATGCCAGAAGCCGCTTTTGACATCGCATACTGAAAACACCTTGGCTTTGGACAGGTCTGGAAGAATGTCCTCAATGGTTTGCAAGGGGAAGTGGCTGCGTTTCAGTGCCTTGTTCAAGGGCCTTGGATTGATACATACTCGCAACCTCCCATTCTGCTTCTGCACTACTACCATAGCATTAATCCAATCTGTGTTGCGCTCGACAGGTGCAATGATTCCCCTTTTCTGTAAGTGGAGCAGTTCAGCTTTTAGTGGCTTCATCATGGCAACTGGGACCCGGCGCCTTGGCAACTGCACCGGTTTCACTGAGCTGTCTATTTCCAGGCTATACTGTCCTTCAAGGCAGCCATCTCCGCTGAACACATCAGCATACTCTGCTTTTATCTGGTCCATCGTCCACTGGCCCCTCGTATCTGGCGATGTAGTGACGATGCTGTCGATTGCCATGATGTTTTCATACTGCACTTTGATCAGCTGCATGCCTTCACTTGCTCTTTTCCCCAACAGTGGTCCGCTGGCACCTTCACCTACCACTAGGAATTCTAACCTGTACAGTTTTTGGTTTCTAGGATTTCTCAGTTTCAGTTTGCACTTTCCCAGTGGCTTCAGTTTGCTTTTATTGTACATTACTAGCACAGTCTTTGTGTCTTCGAGCTTTGTGTTGGCATCAATCAGGTCAATTGGGGTAATGTTGCATGTTGCTCCACTGTCTATCTGGAATTTCACTGTCCTATTCCCAAGGAGCATGCTTGCAAACAGCTGCGTGCTGTCTTGCTTATCCACCACATTCACACTCTCCATATGCTTTGCAGTTACACTGAGTATCTCTTCAAAATCATCATTTTCAGTTACAGCTACATGCACTCGTTTAGTTTTCTTTTCTCCTGATTGCTGTCTAGCTTTACATTTCACTGCAAAATGGTTCTCCTTGCCACATTTTTTGCATTTCTTTCCAAAAGCTGGGCATTTGTGTTTGTTTTTCTCGTGTGATTTTCCACAGAACTTACAGTCAACGAAGCTCTCATGTCCTCTGTTCCGCACTGACTCTTTCACACTGGGTCCGGCAATTGCTTTTACAATTCTGCTGCGCGGCACAAGCCGATGCACGAGTCCAGTGTCAGTTTTTTCTCTCGGAGCAGCCGCTCCCTCATTGCAGCATTGTTGCTCCCACACACGATTCGGTCCCGAATCAACGTGTCACGTAACGTTCCAAAATTGCATGTTTTCGCCAAAACTTTTAATTCAGTCACATAACTGTCTATGCCTTCACCCAAGCCTTGGTTTCTCGAAAAGAAACGAAAACGTTCGACAGTTTCATTCACGGTAGGCGTGCAGTGCTCATCAAACTTCTGCACAATGTCCTCTAGTTTCCAAGCAGCTTTAGGTGTCTCACCCATCAATGTATCAAGCAACTCTCTCCCGTTTTCGCCCACGAGATAACTGAACAGTTTCACTTTGGTGGTTTCATCTTCTTCTCCCACCGCAATGTCCACATATAGCAAAAACTCCTCTTTCCATACCTTCCAGGTTTTTGAAAGATTGCCTGAGTCCATGCAAAGCCGTTGTGGAGGTTTCAGTCCTTCCATGCTTGGGCGTCTGTATGCTAATCCAATCCACGAGGATGATGTCGGTACCGCATATGCTATATAGATTGAACTGCCCGTGTTCTGTCATTCTGTCCTACATTGTCAGAAAATCCTACGGTAGGATGAATGACACTATCAGACACGTCTTTACCATAACATGTTTTAGGATAGGCTACCTACCCAACATTTAAGGATAATGTAGACTTCCGAGTATTATTTTAGCCAACACACGAATGCAGGACGTCATGAAAATTCAAGTTTACCAGCAATTTAGTCTACGTGATACGCAGGTAGTATACCCACCACGCCACCAGTTTGGCCATGCGCGAAGAGGGAACCACATCAGCTGATTTGCGAAATGAAAAGTTGAAAAGTTAAACTGTTTAGGGAAGATATTTTTTGTATTTCAAGACTCGCTCACTTTTTTAAATCAGAATTATATTACATTGTGTGGTTAATATTGAATTTACGTCATTAATCTACCCCGCTTGCTCTGCAAAGTTTTAGTAACAGCTGATGTAGGACAAAATGATGTTTAAATGGCGGGAAATGGAGTATCGTGATCTGCTCATGCGCGCGCATGTGCCGTGGTGTTTGTAGGATAAAATGATATGTAGGATAGAATGATAGAACACCGGATCGGTTGAACGGAAATAAAACGGAAGTGCGTCTTGAACTGCCGGATCGGTTGAACGGAAATAAAACGGGTCCTTCATTGAAATTGTCGCGCTCGCGCGTTGTATTACGGCGCTCGTTGAAATTACGCCCTGTATTACGTTTAACCAAAGACTGACAATATAAAGATTTAACCTACGATCTACCAAAGATTGACAAGATAAACTTAAACTTACAGCATGTTTAACGTCTCTGGTTTTACTTCTGGCAGCAGTTTGATGAGTAAGTATATGTCGTTTATGGCGCAGAAGTGCTGTTAATGTTATCGGAAGACACAGGATACTTTTCAATGAATATCTTCGTAGTGCAGCTATATGTTTTTATCATACCTTTACTAGTAGGACATTGATTAGTAAGAGACACGTTTCCGATCTCGGGAGAAGGTTTAGAATTATTTATCTCAGATGTATCTCAGATGCATGAGAAAGCAGGTCTGTATCGTTATTGCTTGTCGACTATGCATTAAAGTTGGCTCTCTGCTGCTGTGAGCTGGCCTGTGGCGACTCTTAATGATCTTCTAATATAAATGTAGTTGTACAATTGAAGTCTGTCTGTGTTGATGATGTGTAAAACGGTAATTCAATGGTAATTCAACGAAACCCCAGGCACATGGTGTGCTTTTTCAATAATTTTCAGACCTAATCTAACTTTATAGCCCTAAACATGTGCACCAGAGACTTTTGTCTATACCTTTTGTCCATAGTGACTTTTAAACCGCATATAATGACAGATAATTATGTGCCAGGGTTTGCACAAGCCTGGGGCACAGTTTATGTAAATTAGAATAGCCAGTAGTTTATATTAGTTTTATTGTACAGTTTATGTAAATTCTTTTATTGTGTAGTTTTATATTAGTTTTATTGTTAAATTAGTTTTTTATTGTATATATTGCTCCTTTGTTTATGTTTGTGTGCACATTATGGTGAAGCTTGACATCTCATTGCACTTGTATAATGACAATAAAGGCTTTCTATTTCTATAATTGTTCATTTCTGTTTGTGTGTTTTGCAGGCCACTGACTGTATACAAGCAGTCCTACGTACTGAAAATCTGGGTGATGATTGCATAAAAGATCATCAGATCACCCCAACCAGCCATTCAGGACTTAAATTGTCGTGGTGTCTGCTGTCTCTGTCTCATTTGGTAACACTCCACTCCACTCCTAACCCTAACCCTAACCCACTCATTATCACCTGCCATTCTCACTTGTTCTCCCACTATCAAGCTTACCTGCTGCCACTTAACCATCACTCAGTCTGCTGTCACTTAACCATCAATCAATCTGCTGTCACTTTACCATCACTGACTGTGCTGCCAATCAGCTGTGATTAAGCCTTGTTAACTCTCTGTGGCCATCATTGGCTGTTTCATGTCACCTGTTGCCTTAGTATGTCTATAAAATCCCCAGTTTTTCAGTGCCTCTCTATCAGATCGTCTGCAACCAAGACTCTCCTGCTTGCTGGCTTACCGCTTCATCTGACTCCTGGATCTGAACCTAAATTCTGCCTTGTTCTACGACTTGTCTACTGTCCCGGTAACCTGACCTGCCTTCTGTATCTGACTCTCGAATCTGCCTGCCATTGTCTGTACCGTTGCCTGTGCCCCTGCCTTCCCTACTCCTCTGCCCTTTTGTGTGTGCTCCTCAGTGTGAGACGTCTGCCGGCCAGAACACCAACGCCACCCAGGCCGCTGCCACCAGAACACCATCTCCCTGTACCAGACGTGGGCCGGAACCTGTAATCTCTGGACCCCAACACTGACACGAACACTCACTCCCTCTTCCCCCTTAACCCTTCAATAAACTCTTTGAACGTGACGCATCTGGGTCTCTCGTCTGTCTGTGCATGACATAAATAAGTCATATTTCCAAGAGGGCCATCAGCATCATCAAAGACACCACATATCCAGCACACAAACTGTTCTCTGCTACCAGCTGGGAAGTGATACCACAGCATGCGGTGCCGCGCAACAAGACTGGGCATCAGCTTCTTCCCACAAGCAATCAATCAACAATGTCATCAACACATTGAAGGAAGATTCCATGAACATTTCAAAAATGCGACCGGCACTTTACTGTCTTGCGCTTTACTTAATGCTCCTACACCTTAACTCCACCTTAACCTTACTTGCGCCTACGCTATACATGCACCTTAAACACTGCACAGGATCACTGCACATTACAGTACACTATACTACTATATAATACACACACTGCAAAATTCTATTACACATTTCCACTTATATATCTACCTCAATCAGTCACCTACCTACCTAATAATTCTCTTCTGTTGGAAGTCTGTTGTCTGCATATAGAAGGAAGTTGACAATAAAAGTTGACTTGACTTGAGAAAGGGATATTCAGTCCAGTCAAAACTTTTTTTTCCAATTGCTGACTCATAGAGGCAATGCAGGAAAACAGTATTTGGTGTACTCGCTCACAAATCATATTGCAAAATGTGTTTTATATATATATATATACAGTATGCAACATAAGTGAGTACACCCCTCACATTTTTGTACATTTTTATTATATCTTTCAATGGGAGAAGTGTAAACATAAAACCTTTTTCTACAACGTAAAGTAGGCAGTGTACAACTTGTACAATAGTGCAAATTTGCTGTTCCCTCAAAATAACTAAACACACAACCATTAGTGTCTAAACCCCTGCAACAAAAGTGAGTACACCCCTTAGTGAAAATGTCCAAATTGTGCCCAAAGTCTCAATATTTTCTGTGGCCACCATTATTGTCCAGCACTGCCTTAACTCTCTTGGGCATGGAGTTTACTAGAGCTTGACAGGTGGTCACTGGAATCCTTTTCCACTCCTCCATGACGACATCACGGAGCTGGTGGATATTAGAAACCTTGCGTTCCCTCACCCTCCGTTTGAGGATACCCCACAGATGCTCGATAGGGTTCAGGTCTGGGGACATGCTAGGCCAGTCCATCACCTTCACCCTCAGTTTATTTAGCAAGGCAGTGGTCATCCTGGAGGTGTGCTTGGGGTCGTTATCATGCTGAAAGACCGCCCTGCGGCCCAGTTTCCGAAGGGAGGGGATCATGCTCTGCTTCAATATGTCACAATACATAGTGGAATTCATGGTTCCCTCATGGTTCCCCTTTTTGCCGCCACACACTGGACACCATCTGAGCCAAAAACGTTTATTTTGGTCTCATCAGACCACAGGACATGGTTCCAGTAATCCATGCCCTTAGTCTGCTTGCCTTTAGCAAACTCTTTGCGGGCTGTCTTGTGGGCCATCTTCAGAAGAGGCTTCCTTCTGGGACGATAGCCATGCAGACCAGTATGATGCAGCATGCGCCGTATGGTCTGCGCACTGACAGGCGGTCCCCCTACCCCTGCAACCTCTGCAGCAATGTTGGCAGCACTCTTACGTCTATTCTGAAGACACAGATTCTGGATATGACGCTGAGCACGCACACTCAACTTCTTCGGTCGACCATGGCGAGGCTTGTTCTTAGTGGAGCCCGTCTTCTTAAAGTGCTGTATGGTCTTGGCCACTGTGCTGCAGGTCAGTTTTAGGGTTTTAGCAATTTTCTTATAGCCTAGACCGTCCTCATATAAAGCAATAATTCTCGTTTTTATATCCCCAGAGAGTTCTTTTCCATGAGGTGCCATGTTGAACTTGTAATGACCAGTATGAAAGAGTGAGAGTGATAACACCAAATTTAATACACCTGCTTTACGTTGTAGAAAAGTGTTATATCTTCAGACCTCTCCCTTGGAAAGATATAATAAAAAATGTACAAAAATGTGAGGGGTGTACTCACTTATGTTGCATACTGTATATATATATATATATATATATATATATATATATATATATATATATATATATATATATATATATATATATATATATATATATTGTGTGTGTGTGTGTGAAGCACTCTCAGCTGCCTCTGTATAAAATGCGCTATAAATGAACTTGCCTGCCTTTAATACGTCATATCCATACAACAGTGTGCATGAAGTGTGAAGTTTAATGCCTTAGTTTATTCTGCTTTTCTGCAATACAAGATAGCAATGAGGTTTGGTCCACATTTTCATTGGTAGGACGTTGAAGTGTTTGATAATTTCTGATGGCAACAGATTGCCAATTCACACCAGCGGTTAACACGGCTTAAGAGGATGTTCTATTTTTGATAAGAAGAAAAAATACCCAGTGTCGTGCAAAGCATTTTCGGTCCTTCAGACCATCAGTGCCACTGACGATGTCAATGGTGAACGACCAAAAACGTTTTGCACGACACGGGTGGGTAGCACATTTTTCTTCTTTTCTTTCCAGACGGCAGGTGCAACGTAGGCCTAACAGAATAAGTCACATCTGTGAGCAGTGGGCCATTTTATTTGAGGATGTTGGCAGAAGGACTGTGCTGCACTTAAATCATATTAAATCCACATGTTGTCTAGATAGCAGATGACACTGCGCCGTGACGGGCGGGTCAGCGAAAAGAAGAGGTGTGGTCTGGCGCAAAGCGCACCAGATGAGGACGCATAAACCCTTTGCGCTTTTGATTAATAAAAAGGTCCTTTTTCGTCGCTGGCGCATTGTTGAAAAGCTATTTTAGAAGCGCACAACGCTTTGAACCCCGATGTACCTGCTGCTGCGCCAGAGAGGCGGGCGCTGAACTGGCAGAAAAGTTGCAACATGTATTTTTATGTTTTAATAAGCAAACATGCACAAATAATGAGAATATAGCAATGCTGTGCATTTTATGTTCTGTAGTTTATTTACAATTTCTTTTGTCGTTTTAAATAAACAGCGATTGCAATGTTCTGCACTTTATTTACGATTTCTTTTGTCGTTTTAAATAAACAGCGTGGCAAGTTGTACGAAATAATACGGACAAATAATAAAAAAAAACTAGTGGACTAATGGTTTGATGGACCTATACCTTCCGTTTATTTTTGATGTTTCCTTTGAGTTTAAGGCTTTTGTTTACCGTCTTCTAACGTTGTTGGACCGCTTTCGGCGCACAACGCGTTGAACCCCGATGTACCTGCTGCTGCCCCAGAGAGGCGAGCTGAACTGGCAGAAAAGTTGCAACATGTAGCCTATAGCCTGTATAGCCATGTGTTTTTATGTTTTAGTAAGCAAATAATAAGAGGATAGCAATGTTTTGCAGTTTATAGCAATGTTCTGCAGTTTCTTTTGTCGCTTTAAATAAACAGCGATTGCAATGTTCTGCAGTTTATTTAATAAACAGCGTGGCAAGTTGTAAGAAATGAAATGGACTAATCATCAAAAAGAAAACTAGTGGACTAATGGTTTGATGGACCTCCACCTTTTATTTTTGATGTTTTTTTTTTTGTTTTTTTTTTGATGAAGCTCTAATACCACAAATGTTCTAAGACGACCAGATATGCCACTCCCTATTAAGGCCCATTGTAACGGCTTTTTGGCCGCAGTTCCATCAGAATTCCACTGGGGGCGTCGGCGGAGACCAAAATGAATGGGGCCCAATGGAGCTAGATGCTAAAAATCACCATTTTCACCCAAGTCTCTTCAAGTGCGCTCAGATTTGAATGTAGTTTCTTTGAGCAAAAATGGGGTTTCAATAAAAAATCCACTGGACGAGTGCATATGTCCCTTTGATTTCTTACAGGTCTGCCTCTTGTTGTCTACAACGCGCTAGCATTATGCTAATGTATGAGCTATGTATGACGTCATCGACACTTTAAGTAGCTTTTTAAAGAGAATGTATGACTGTAAAAATCTACAACTCAGTCAGGAGCATTTTATAGACATTCTCTTTGAAAAACAATATTCAAATTAGTAGACAAAAATTTATATCTCGAGATAAGGGCAGGTAAAGGGGTATTGCTCCATAGGACTCCATTCATTCTGGTCTCCAGAATGTGACCGCCCCCGCGTGGTTGACGATGGAACTGCAAACAAAATCACGTGTTGTGAAACCGAGAGTGGCATATCTGGTCGTCTTAGAACATTTGTGCTAATACGCAGGCTACGTAGGTTTAAAATGGCGGCTGGGGTATTCAAACATAGCCTGTAATTATAACTTTTCAATGTCTAAAGACGAATAACTTAGTTGTTTTTTTGAAGTTGTTATTTGGTCATTGTTCGTATGGTTTAGTTTTAAAATCGTATTCCCAAGAAAAACATACGGCTGTTTATTGATCAGGATTAAACAAAGCCACGACGATAAAAAAGGACCCTGTCGTGCCCCACGTGCGATTTTCTTATAATATAACTTAAATTCGTGTAACGTCATTTCCGTCAGTCTTCCGTTCAACCGATCTGGCAGTTCAATCTATGGGTATAACAACATAATGTTTAAAAAGCACACCTCCACAGGCCATGTTGAAAGACAAAATTAACAATTAACAATCATAATAAGGTTAAAAAAAAGTACACCTCAGTTGAAAGAATAGCCTAATAATGTTCATGTTCAAAAACAACAAGAAATAGTCAGAAATACGAATAAAAGAAAAGCATCAATAGTTGGATAACCTCAAGAAAAGTCAACACCTCAAGCTCAAATTGAATTCAACATCAATTGACTAACTTACTTTTTATTGGGAGGAGTTGCCCACTTTTCTTTTGGTTTTCCACCTCTTGTATCAGAGTAGTGTCATTTTGAAAGACATCTCTGCACTTTTTTATGAATCACATCAGCTTATCTGCATGGCAATAGCCTGACAATAGCTCCTCAAACTTGGTGGGAGAGACAACAGACTATTCTACAATCGCTGAACAAATTGTGTTCCTATCAACTCCCACTGATCTGTCGGATGCTTGCAGGTTTTTTCCTCTTCTGAAGGCCTGTTGCACTTTTTTTTTTTATAGCGTTTGATGATGTCCTCTGGTGTTGTGGCTACAATTACACAACACAAAACACAGTGAATGAGTTACGTTGCTAGCATCTTCTTTTTTCTTGGTCTGGTCAAGCAGTTTTTTTGCAGTCATAGTCTATTTTACAGAAATAGAAGGAGACAAAATGTCAAGTTGATCTTAAACCAGTACGTAATTACTATTCAAACATGAAATAACATTGATAGCCTAGTAGTTTACGGTAGCTAGCATGCTAGCTGACCCACTTTTTAAACCCGCCGGTTATAATCTTGATTTCACGGCAAATAAAATGCAATGTGGCGTTGATCAGAAGCATTTTAAAGCACACCGAACCAGAAAAAAATCGGTCATAAATGTGAGCACTTTAGCATATTAACTATACGGTGGTGGAACAACGTCGTGTGCAACTTGCAAGGTGTACTTATTGCATTAGCACTTAAGTTTCAGCCGATATGTTACTGACATACAAAAATCTTACCTGTAGAAGTGCTAGCGTCCTCTTCGCTGGTGATGGCAAAGAGCATATATGAATCTAAGCTCTTTGGTGATGGCCAAAGTTTCACCCAAAACTCTCTCTGTGGCTGTAGAATCTTTCGCGGCTTTAAGTTGACCACGTCGCCTCGTCACTGGCCTCCGTGTTGTCATGTCTGTAGTCTAATCACTAATCTATCTGTAGCCGTATTCGGATAAGGGTAGACGTCTACAGACGGCTGTAGCCGGCTGTAGTCAGCGATGCATTGTGGGCTGAAAATGTTGCATTATGGTTAGACTTTGTGTCAGAGTTGCCAGAAAGGCATGGCGCTGTCACAAAAACGTCACAAGGTCAGATGACCTAAAAACCCATGTGATGTAGCCGTCTGTAGACAAAACGTGCAGCCGCTTGCAGTTGCTTTTTCCGCGGCTACAATCGTCTAACTAACGCCTCCGTGGTGACGCAACTTTGCCCTGGTTGGTTTAAAGTTCATTGACGTCTGGACACGGATGTTGTGTAGCGCTCTGTCACGGAACTTCTCATCTTATATGTACGTTATTTTAGTCCAGTTTGAAGACATATCTTTTCTCTCTCTTTTTAGCTTGTTCTGGGGCGTGTATCTGATGCTGTCAAGCTCAATCTTTTATTTATTTATGTATTTGTTAATCTCGTTTTTATTGTATTGCTTTGTGTCAGTAGGCTATACCTATTAATGATCTTTGGGTTATGGTTTTGCCGTGTTATTTTTCATCCTTGTGTTGTGCAGCACTTTGGGACATCTCTGTTGTTTTGTTTAAATGTGCTAGTAAAAAACGACTCGACTTGACTTGAAGTCTCAATGCACCCTACTACAACCGCCCGCCCCTCCTTGTCCCTCACACACAACACATGACTTCTCCGCCATCTACTACGAAGATCAGGTGGTGTAAACAAAAGACTTGTGTCCGACTTGACCGCCACCTTTTAAACACCCGCCCATGCTGCGAGGCGGAGTTCTTGCTGACGCATGTAGCCGAAGTTAGACAGACGTAGACAGACCGGTGTGCTACTCGAACGAGCCTTGTATAAGGCTACGATCCTCTCCTGCTGCCAAGGTATGTGCGCCGTGTGTGTGACAAAGTCGCACTTTTGAAACAACCAATCAGAAACTAAGAAGAATTTTAAAAATATAAAAATGTGGAGGGCCTGCATTGACAACATTATACTCTGTATTCAAACGTAATTACAATGCAAACATTTAATGTTTAAAGTATTTTAAAAATAAAACCATAATATTATTATTTTCGGTCTGACTAGTTGAGTGGGAGGAACAATGTAGGGGGACCGCCTGTCAGTGCACAGACCATACGCTGCACAGACCATACGCTGCACACTGCATCAAACTGGTCTGCATGGCTCCGCCCAGAAGGAAGCCTTTTCTGAAGGTGATGCACAAGACAGCCCGCAAACAGTTTGCTGAAGACAAACAGACTAAGGACATGGATTACTGGAACCATGTCCGGTGGTCTGATGAGACCAAAATAAACGTATTTGGTTCAGATGGTGTCAGGTGTGTGTGGCGGCATCCAGGTGAGGATTACAAAGACAACTGTGTCCTGCTAACAGTCAAGCATGGTGGAGGAAGTGTCATGGTTTGGGGCTGTATGAGTGCTGCCAGCACTGGGGACCTACACTTCATTAAAGGAACCATGAATGCCAATATGTACTGTGACATACTGAAGCAGAGCATGATGCCCCCCCTTTGAAACTGGGCCACAGGGCTGTATTTCAACATGGTGACAACCCCAAGCACACCTCCAAGATGACCACACCTTGGGTGAGGGTGAAGATGATGGACTGGCCTAGCATGTCCCCAAACCTGAACCCAATTCAGCATCCTGGGGCATCCTCAAATGGAAGGTGGAGGAGCACAAGGTCTCAAGCTCAAGGTCAGCTCTGTGATGTCGGAGTGGAAGAGGAGTCCAGTGACAACTTGTGACACTCTAGTGAACTCCATGCCCAAGAGAGTTAAGGCAGTGCTGGAAAATAATGGTGGCCACACAAAATATTGACACTTTGGGCACAATTTGGACATTTTCACTTAGGGGTGTACTCACTTTTGTTGCCAGTGGTTTAGACATTAATGGTTGTGTGTTTGAGGGAACAGCAAATTTGCACTGTTATATAAACTTTACACTGCCTACTTTACGTTGTAGAAAAGTATTATATCTTTAGACTTCTCCCATGGAAAGATATAATAAAAAAGGTACAGAAATGTTAGGGGTGTACTCACTTTTGTGACATACTGTATATTATTTTTGTGTGTGTAAATTAACATAAAAGTGCATACATAGAATTATCACCATCATCCCCAAGATGTCAAGTGCAGAGGCAGAGCTAGGCATCAGACAACTGTATGAGGCCCCAAGGGCACCAAAAGGCCTCAGAGGGCTGACAGCCTTTCAAGTACAGTGGTGGGACTACAGTTGACAAGGGAAGTGCTGGGTTTCTGGCTGGGGGCCCCAGCCTAGACTCTCTCCAAATGAAGCATGTTTAATGTATCTACTGCTTAAATAACTGAAATTAATCTTTCATTTTCAGTGTATTAGTCCTTCAGTTAGTTCTTTGCTTTCCGAATGACTGCACCAAGTCCGGTGATATCCTATTCTGTTGTATAGGCTTAGCTCCACATTAGCTTGCTGAACCACTAACAGGCTGCTGAGGTAATAGTCTCAGGAGGACCAGCCTGAAGCACCGGCATCATAGATGAACGTTCAGTAACTGGAAATACTTTGGTGTATGAAATAATCAAATACTATTTCTAGGCAACAACCAATATTGCTCAGGCAAAACATGGGTTCAGGAAGACAGAAATAAAAAATAAAATAAAGATAATGTTGCTTGATTAAAACATATATATATATATATATGAGCCAAAAGCCAAGAAGTCAGCCTGTCAGGGAGATTTTCTTCAACAAGCAAAAAAAAAGTTTTATTTCAGAGAAACAAGAAATTTGAGGCACTCAAATAGGATGTAGTTAACAACTTTTTACTTACTGGTTACTAATGGTTGGCTCCACAGTCAGGCTTCATCAGGACTACACAAAATGATGACCTTACACAAAATTATGACCCCACCCCAACTGCATTTCACAATAAAAGTAGACCAGTACATTGAAAAGGGGAACAGAATGTTTTCATTTAACGTTATTACTGCAACCTCAGCTGTTTTCATTGCATGTGGTGGAGATGATCTGTCTCTATTCCTGTTAAGACCAGTGGCAAACCGTGGAAGACATCACTGATTCAGGCCTAGCTTACTGTAGCCACACACAGTGTTTAAAACTGCTAAATGTAAGAAACATATGGTCATGGTCATAATATGCATTCATAGAATAGGAAAGCATTGTGTAGACTGACTGTGATAATGGAAAAGGGCTTATAAAATTGTGTTGTAAACATGCCTGTGTGTTTCTTAATTGTACTTAAAATGTTATACAGGATGTGTAGGATCTTTTTTCTGTACTGTCATGTGACTGCACTACTCAGGCGATCAACTTTAAGTCATGTTATTTACCTCACTGCTATAATGAGAGTTACCACAAGGTCATCATTTTGTGTAGTCCTGATGTAGCCTGACTGTGGAGCCAACCATTAGTAACCAGTAAGTAAAAAGTTGTTAACTACATCCTATTTGAGTGCCTTGAATTTCTTGTTTCTCTGAAATAAAACATTTTTTTTACTTGTTGAAGGAAATCTCCCTGTCAGGCTGACCTGCGTTTCCCAGCAGCATCCTAATCGATCTTAAGTAGCAGACTAACTGAAATATATATAGAAGATTGTTGGCATAGCAATGAGGGGATAACCGTGACACCATACCTGCCATTTCATACAAGCAAACATGGCCATTTTGATTCATAACGTCACCATTTCAAAAAGCCAGAATCACCTGAGGTTTACGCATGTCAGTCACTGCAATGATCATTATTATTATGATGTAATTACAAGCAATAACCTGTAGAACAGCCTCTGAATTAGAGCCTGGATCTCAAGTTTGTGAGTGAGGACATTATCACTGTTCCACCTACTCTGTCACGGTGTTCTTTTGGGGTTTTTTGGCAGTGCTGTGTTTTTCCTTTGTTTTCCCCCGAGCACATTATTAGTTTCAATTATTGTCCCTACACCCTGCACTGCCACAATAATCTCCTTCACCTGTCTCCTTGCTCTTTCTTGATTTGCCCCACCCACCTGCCTTGTCCCCTTGTTACCTTGTTGATCGGTTTCACCTGTGTTTCCTTGTTCACGCTCGTTTAGCTCCTTAGTTTCTGCACTATTTAAACCCTGGTTTTTCAGTCACTCCTTGTCGCTTCGTTTGCCATTCACGGTATGTTGCACGGCATCCTGACTCCTGACTCCTGACTCCTGACTCTGTCCTGTCCTGTCCTGTCCTGTCCTGTCCTGTCCTGTCGGTCTTGTTTTCCTGCCTGTTTTGAGTTTTCGAGTCTAGTCCCAGTGTTTTCCAGTATCGTGTCTTGTTCCATGGATTCTGTCGTGCCTTGTGTCTTGTCCTGTTTTTGTCAGTCTGGTCTCCAGCATGTTCCGTCTTCTGTTTTGGACTGATTGCATGGCTACAACTCGGACTGTCCCTGACTACGCTGCAATCTCCAGCCCTCGGCTACCGATCCGGCTCACCGGCGACGATTCGTCTGCCAGCGGCTCAGGTGGTAGAGCTGCAGTCTACCACCCCTGGAGTTGCGGGTTCAATCCCCGCTCAGCCCAGCAACACGAGTCCTGCCTGCCTGCCCAGTTTTGTTTCCTGTCTCTGTTCCGTGTTCCTGTCTGCCCTGATCCTGACCTGGCGGCCGACGCCGGCCGCTTCTGTTCCAGTCCTGTCCGCCCTGTACCCTGACTCTGTTCCTGTCTGCCCAGCTGTGTGTTCTGCCCCATATGTGCCCAGTCCTTGTTACCCTGTCTGTTTTTGTTAATAAAGGCCTCTGGGGCTACGTTAACGCAATTGGGTCCTCTCCTGTTCTGTCTGGTTTCCCTGGTTCCTGTATCCCTCGTGACATACTCAGCCTTTTGAATAATGGTTTATTACACCATCTCTTAATTTTGAGCATTGGCAAGACTTTAGTGTGATATGAATGTGGAAATATGCACATGGACAGGGTAGAAATGTTGGTAAACATTTTATTTGCATTGTTGCGAGGTTCCAGGTTCCTCCAGAGCAGCTGGGAAGGGAAGAATAATGTGCAATGGAATAAACAGTTTCACATCACGAATAAAAGAAACGACAACAAACTATTATCTTCAAAAGCACAGCCACATTCCATTAACGTAATATAACTTATTTCATACATCTGTGCTAACCATTTTGGACATCTTTGGCCTCAAGGTCGAGCTTTACTATTTTCACTTCCTGGAGCTCTTGCAAAAAATGCACATCCCTGGCAGATACTTCTTTTCCCACGTCCCGCAGGTCTTTCAGGATCTTCCAGCCTCTCCCTCTCCAGCTGGACCAGGTTCTGGCTACCGCTGCACTGTTTGGACAGTGTAGCCAGGGTGGCTGTGGCTGGCGTGGAAGAGCATGGCTGTGGTGGGAGCTGTGACGAGGGGGGCTGTGGCGAGGCACGGATCTGGTGGGTAATGGGTGGTGGTCAGCTGTGGTCCCTTCATCTGAACCCCCCCTTCAATTCTAACAGAGGCCGTGCTTCCAAAGAGGGACACTGCCCTGTCCTCCTCCAGAGTCAAGGGGGTGGTCGAGGAGGCTCCCCTCCACTTGTGATTGTGGTGTTCTGCGTTAGTGCAGCCGCCTTCTCTTTGCTAGGCTGGAGATGTCCTGCCACTTTTTTCGGACTTTCTTACGGTGGTTGTCTAAGTGCCCTCCTCTACACTTTTAAGCCATGCCATCTCGTCAAGCATTATCTGGATCTCTTCGAACGCAAAGCTTTGTTTTCTTTGTTTATGTGAGCTATTTTCCATATTCTTGATACACCTGTTCATCTTCCATGTTCTGTCGGCCGTATGTACTGTAGTAACATTATGCCATGTTATACTCATCATGGTCAGCTGGATCAGATAATTGTTGAACTGATTTGGGGCTGGATTTTTACTTTGTGAAGCCAACACTGACCCCTCTGTAAGCGGTTTATAATACATTATTGTCTACCCTTTTATGAAATGTAACAATTGTTATCAACAAAACATTGTTATGTGTAATTCATCCGCTGGGGAACACTGCAAACAATCAGCACCACATGTGTGGACAGCGCTCCTAAGGACGATTTAAAAAGATCATGCTATGATCATGTTGGGAACCAGGCGTTACTCGTTTATGTCGCACTTAAGCCTAAGATCCGGTGGCAGGACTAGCTGTTCAGGTAAAGTGTGTCACAATAACAGTGTGTGATGACAACTGAGGCATGAATGATACTATAGTGGTGTGCAGACCGCTAGAGTGGGGAAAAGGGGAACAGAATGTTTCCAGTTAACTTTATTACTGCAACCTCAGCTATTTTCATTGCACGTGGTTAAAGTTTTCTGTTTATATTCCAGCAAAGACCGGTGGCAAAATGTAAGAAACATGGTCATAATATGCATTCATAGAATAGTAAAACATTATAAACTGAAATACAGATTTCACTTATGACAACAGTACAGCAAGATTTTTCACATTTAAAAAGTGAATTTTCAGCATGGAGTTCTTACAAGCCTTACCAAAGATGTTAGATATTCCCAAGATTGGTCATGACTAGGAGCCATGATTGCACGAGAGCGGGGGGCCTAGTCCCCCTTATGCAGTCTGCTTAGTACTACTCCACTCAAGTACAATACTAGTGCACATTATTTATAGCTTGAACCTTGTGACTGTAAAGTTGCAGTTATGTTTGTATATTTGATTTATATTGGCTAATTATATTGGTGTACATTTTCTTCTTTTTTCTATTTAGCTGGCCTTGTCTACTGTTTTCTACACTGTGCAACAGTCACTGCTCATCATCTGGCTGACACCGTCCCTACTAAGAAGCATTGTGGTGGCAGCATCATGTTGTGGGGATGTTTTTTAACAGCCTGTGGGTGTGATTGTAAGCCAGGGATTCGAATATTACAAAACTATTATGTTTGAATGTTTACATTTTTTCTGTTACGTAACAGGGTCTGGTACTTTCTGTATGCACTTTATAATCACACATCTCCTTGCAGTGGCTGAAATAAGGTGTTGCTTTTACTCTCAAGCAACTCTTGTAATCTTTAAGTATGTTCATTTGAAGAGATAAATGGAGTTGACCTCACGTTTAAAAATAAGAACTGCTTCTGTTCTGCCCAACATTCACAACACAATGTGCCTAACATTTTTTTTGTCATTTACTCCAGAACATAAAAAAGGAACAGGGTTACTGGTGAACACTGATTGCAACTAAAGCAAGTTTCATTTCAGCTCTTGCGTCAGCAGCACACTGCAATTTAAAAGGCAGAACTTCAACTTTTAGGGTTTAGTTGATTTGGGACTTAACAAGGACAAAAGGATGTTTACTCCACAATTTCAACAAACTGGTATGTTTTAGCTTCCAATGTAATTATGTTTATGTTTTGCAAGTCATTTTATTGAAATTCATTAATTAATTGAAAATCATTGAAAATATAAATAATGATCACTAATAATTTTAGTATAAATGAAAAATTATACAGTTATAGGTGACATGTACATTAAAATTGATAATAATTTAATGATCATCAATGTTTCAATCTGCTTGTATTATCTGCACAAGAGTAATACCAATAAAAATAATCAATAAAATATCACTAGTTTTTTTTACAGATAATTTTTAAAAATGTACTTTAATTTGGATAGTTATTCTTGGCTTTTTTCCCATCAGCATGTCTGCTTTGGATTTCATATTTGACAGGTAAGACACAACTAAACAAGGTTACTTATTTAAAAAGGTACTATTTGAGACTAAAACTACACTACACAGTGAATGGCCTGGGTGACCATTGAGACCATGGCCTGATGTGTTTCATCAGTTCTGCACATGGCTATTAAATTTGAATTTGAAAATGTCACAACTCTGCTTGCCAAAATAGTTCCAAATAAAGTCTAAAAAAAAAGGTGCTGTTCAGCAATAACCCAAACTATCCAGTATAGATAAACAGCATCCCGTCTCTGGACTGTTAAAATCCCCTTGCAGAGATTTAAGCAGAATGGCCTGTTGCCAGAAGCAGTAGAAATCAAACGGCGATTCTTAACATTAATCAGTATTAGCTGCTGTACATACAACCACAACCTCTGGTTATGCAGCCTGAGCAATAGGCCAGGAGAATACAGTTCATGATAAAACACAATGGCATCTATTGCATGAAGAAGAGCTTAGTCACTGAAATTCAATCCACAAACATTGCCTTGTTTATCCTGAACTGCAGCAGATGTGCCTTTCTTAAACACATTCACAACAGTGTTTAAACACATTGGTTTTCAAAGAGGGTCTGTGGGAAAAGTTTTAATTTAAAACAATGATGTCTGTATTAGCTATTACCAGTATGCGAAAACAATTCACACAGATATAGTGTTTCTTTTGTATTATGTATGTACAATAATTAGTAAAATGCAATATTGACTTATTTCCAAGTTGTTTTTGCATGATGGCTACATTAACTACGAAAACGTGTGTCCTAAACCCTAGATCACTGGTAGCCAGGGCTACACAGAGACCTTTAAAAGGGGAAATAATTTAAAAAAGTGGGATATGAAATGTTGTAAACAACATGCAAACTTTACTGCTGAATATGAATTTAAACAATCATGGGTGGTAGTACGCAAAAGCAGTGCCCATATAGCAGGCGCCAGATTCTTTGCTCAAAGTCAAACTAACTGAAAGAGTTTGGTCCACCAGAGTACAGTTCAGGGAGTAGCAGTACAACTGAGACCTGTATAACCCCTATACACCACTAGATCTGTTTTGTACATGCCAGTACATCTCTCACCCTCAGCTCACATAGTTATGTTGCAAAGCAGTGGGCCTCATCAGGAGCAAAACCAGTCAGCCTCAAACATTGTGACTTCTGGATTGCGAAAGGTCGGCAGGAAACAGTCTAAAATAAGACATTTAGGTTACACAAGTCTGTGGACATTCAATGGAAAAAAAACACAGCAAAACTTCAATGAACAATCTAAATACAAATGAAAGCATTCTCTGTCACTTGGTAGTAGTCTACAGTTGATAACTGTCAGTCCAAAAAATCTTTATCTGTCTCTCCATGGACACACTCAGCGCTGACTGAATTATGCATTCATATGTGATGTGCAGTTTGCTAGTGTAATAGATAGCAGGATGTTATCTAGGCTACAACCATGCAGTTTTTTCAAGTAAATGTTGTGATTGAGCAATTAGGCCTATTCAGTGTGTGTCCCATGCTTTTACTGACTTTACCACTTAATGTGTATTTGTTTGAGTTTGCTCAATTATGTAATAAATCATCTTTGTTTTTGTTCTTGTCTGAAGTGGTGTATGTCCTGACTTTTGAGATGGCCCATTGAGCCAGTTCAAAACGCTAGTATTAGTGTAAGGTCAGGACATTATGTCGACCAGCTAGAGGGCATTTTTGTAAAATGTCTAATCCTTATTTGTAAGCACATTTGTGTAAACACCCAAGGACACAATACCATGTGTCTTGATTCAGGATCTTACACTGAACATAACACATTTTACAGCACAGCACATTTTCAGAATGTGCACCATTTTTTTTCTTTTTGGGTTTGCTTGTAATTGAAATGATCTCTGACTAAAATGTTATTTTGTACTAGCACATCTAACACATATTCCTCAAACTTCCATATTTCCCAGCACTTCTCTTTTTTTCTGCCCCTCTTCAAACTGGTGAGTGAAACAGGCAATGAATATCTTTCATAAACATAGTTACCCCCACCAGGGAGGGAGGGTCTGTCTGTCTGTCTGTCTGTCTGTCCGTCTGACTGTCTGTCTGTCTGTCTGCAAGATAACCCGACAAGTCATGAACAGATTTGAATGAAACTTTTAAGAAATGTTGGTAATGGCACAAGGAACAGATTACTACATTTAAAAATTGATTTAAAAATACCCTACAGGGTGCTGCAAATAAACCTGAGTCAACTGGGTAGTGCTTCATTTAGAATGTCAGACACTCTAAAAAACAAAGGTGCTTAAATGGTAAAAAAAAATAAAAAAAAGATGTGTGTGTGGGGGTGTTGAACTGCTTGACATAGGTCTTTCTAGTTTTTTTTAATTTTTAATATAAATTTGCTTTTTTTTCAATAAACAATCACAGTGTCTATGGTAAAACATCGTGCACAGTTCCTTAATATGTGTTTTCATAGCTTTTGCCACAGTTGCTCAAATGAGATTGGTTGGTGGATACACTAACTGCTCGGGAAGAGTGGAGGTGTACCACAATGGCCAGTGGGGCACTGTGTGTGATGACTATTGGGACATAAATGAAGCCACAGTCGTATGCAGACAGCTGGGATGTGGAGATGCGGTTTGTGCTGCTAAGGAAGCCCACTTTGGCAGAGGCATTGGAAGGATCTGGATGGATGATGTCAGCTGCGTTGGTACTGAAAGATTCCTTACAGAATGTTCCCATAGAGGATTCAGTGATTGTCACCATGGTGAAGATGCTGGTGTGGTGTGCTTAGGTTAGTGACTTTGAGACATCAGTTGTAACTTTGTTGTGTTTGCTTATGCATGGCTCATGTGCCATATAGTTTTTAACTAAAGTTTTTATTCTGCAGGTGCAAGCCAGTCTTCTAATATATCTGACGTAGACCCTTCTAGCCACAGTAATTACTCATGCGTCAAACCAACTAACCCCACTATAAGGACACCTATTGACATCAATGTTGGTAAGTACAAGAAGATGTAAAGTTGGAAGCAGTTCTTCAAAAAGTGTGTTTAAGGTTGATAACGATATAAGGAAATGGCAAAGATGTTATTGAGTGATGGATGGTGTAGGACTATGTTGATAAAAAACAGAATTCCATTAATAAGGGAGATAATTAATTTTAATGTTCATAAGGACCTTACTACTTGTGTCATTATCAAACATGATACACTAGGATTGTTCCAGCTGTTCAAGTGAGTTAGATGAGGCTAACTGTCTTAATGGTCTTAACTGAATAAGCCAAAGAATGACATATAATAGAATATGTCCTTTCTTCCAGCATGGCAGATGAATTTTATAGCCCATGTGCTTAACATATGATGAAAATGGCACAGAATCAAAATGAATCAAAACAACATAGGGACAGTTACAAGACATAAAACCTAAGTAATGAAACTGAGATGTGATAGTGGGTTAGTGGAAGGCATCTGCAAAGAGTTTAGTTTGTAATCTGGATTTAAAGATGGAGATGGTGGGAGCAGTTTTGATGTCTGGACTGAGGCAGTTCCACAGATGGACTGCATAGCAGCTGAAGGCTGCCTGTTCCCATTTCATGCAGACAGTGGGGTTGTACTAGTCAGTGTTGCAGAGATCCTTGACTATTAGATAATAGGGCTTTAAAATCAATTTTGTATGTCACTGGTATCCACTGTAGGGACTTTAATGCGATCTGTTCTTTTAGTTCAAGTCAGTAACTTGTTGCAGCACTTTAAATGACGGAAAGATTTTAATGGTTTTATTTTTTGGGGCGAAGTCCGGTGAAGAGGCCATTACAGTAGTCCACCTGCTTGTAATGAATGCATGAATATGTTTTGCTTGGTCTCCTGGTGATGTAAGGTTTGTAAGTTTACATATTTTTTAAATGATAAAATGCAGATTTTGTGAATTTCTGAGCATCCAGTTTTTAATGTGTTACTGTTTTGACCCAGGGTGGCAAAGTCATTAAGTGACAGAGCTAAGTATATCTGTATATTGTCTATATAGCTGTGGTAGAAGACGAGGGGGTTCTTTATAATTTGACCAAATGGGAGCATATACAGATTGAATAGAAGAGGCCCAAAGATTGATTCCTGCGGAATACCACGGGTTAAAGATGTCAGCATTCAGGTAAAATTTCCAATCTAGACATGAAAACATGTAAGGATGTCAGACAATTGATAACAGTGCCAGAGAGACCCACCCAGTGTTGACGTATATGTAAAAGTATACTGTGGTCAACAGTGTCAAATGCTGTACTGACATCCAAAAGCATCAGAACTGTGGTTTTACATGCATCGCCGCTTAGCTGAATATCATTTAAGTGCTATACGGGTTGTTTTAGTACTATGCTATTATGTGAAAACTGATTGATAGAGATTAAAGCAGCAACTCAAAGGCAGGCAAGAAGGCAGAAACTTGGCTAAGGACAGTTTTTTAATGGTTTACCATTACAAGGTAAATTTGGCATGGTCCTGTAGTTATTGAGAATAGACGCATTTAGGGGTTTTACAACAGCTATTTTAAGGAACTTTGGGAATTACACTGGTCTATAATAAAGTTGTCACGACGGGCAAGGAACCAAGAACCAAGGAAACAGACAGAACAGGAGGATGGACCCAATTGCGTTAGCGTAGCCTCAAAAGGCCTTCATTCAGGGGTTCAGGGTAACAGGAACAAGGACAGAGACTGGGACAGGGTCAGGACAACAGGAACAGAGTCAGGGGGCCCAGAACTGGGCACACAGGGACAGAGACAGAACTTGGCAGACAGGGACACGGTGGTGCTCGCTTGAGCACGTAGGCTGGAACAGAGATAGGGACAGATAAACAAAACTGGGCAGACAGGGACACGGTGGTGCTCGCTTGAGCACGTAGGCCGGGTAATGTGGGACTCGAACCCACGACTCTGGGGATCAGAGTCACTTGCTCGGTGCAGCTGGGTAGCATGGGATTCGAACCCACGACTGGGGATCAGAGTTACATGCTCGGTGCATCTGGGTTGCGTGGGTATCAAACCCACGACTCTGGGAACCAGAGTCTGACGCTCTACCACCTGAGCCGATGGTAGTCGAGTCGTCACCGGCGAGCCGGATCACTAGCCGAGGGCTGGAGACCGGAGCGTAGTCGGGGACGTGGTCCGTGTCGTAGCCGTGGGCAGAAGACTAAGGCATAGTCGAGGTATCGGTCCGGGTCGAAGTCGTGAATCAGTCCCAGCAGACACGGAAAACACTGGAGGCAGGACTGACAGACAGGACAAGAAACAAGGCACAGGCACGACAAAATCCGGGGAACAGAAACACGACACGAGACTAGGCAACACAGGAAGTATGATTAACCAATGATTCTTCTGGATTTGTGAGCTTCTCAATGGTGGAAAATCATCTGTCATTGTGTTGTTTGCTTTTCTGTTAATAAAACTGGAGAAATAACATTGTCTTGCTTAACAAATTTCGGGATTGTATTTGTATAGCATTTCTTTATGGATTTGATAGTCAGTGCTGAGTCTGGATTTGCTCCATTTCCTTTCTGTTCTCCTAGATTCTTTTTTTGCAGTTTAACCAATGGATTGTTTGTCCATGGAGCCTTCTGTGGCGAATTTTTAAAGTTTCGGCTTTTTTTGCGCCGGACCGCCGGACCGCAGTACCGCCGTTTTGACACCAGGTGGCTGACTTTTGGGTCACTTCACTGACATTTGGGTCACTGACATTTGGGAACAATTGCTGACTTTTGGGGAGGTTGACAAGTGATCCAAAAAGTCCCAAAGTAGGCCAAATGACAATGGGGGTATGCCAAATGTCAGTGTGTTCCCAAATGTCCGAGGACAAAAAAAATCAAAATGAACACATCACTGACATTTGGGATAACTCCCCCCTCTCCCAAATGCCAGTAATGTTCCCAAATGTCCCTTCCCCAAATGTCCATGTATGCAAAATGTCCCAAAAGGTGCACTATTTATTTATTTATATCTGCTGACCTCCTGCCAGTGGATGTCCAAATGTTCCCAAATGTCCTTACCCTAACAAATAGGGAGATAGGTGACACTTAGGGTGCTGGCAGGGACATTTGAAAACATAACTGACATTTGGGCAAAGAAGTGATATTTGGCGAAGTAATTGATCCCAGATACGAACAGCAGGACAAATGGGAACAAAAGTGACATTTGGGTAAAATAAGGAAGAAATAGGAAGATAGCTAACACTTAGTTTGCTGGCAGGGACATTTGGGAACATAACTGACAATCGGGGTGTATCCGAAATGTCCCTAAGAGTCTGAAATGTGTGTTCCCAAATGTCTCTACCCAAATGTCAGTCTTGTATGCCAAATGTCCCTTCCCCAAATGTCAGTAACGTTCCCAAATGTCCTTACACAAATGTCAGTTATGTTCCCAAATGTCCCATAAGTGACACATGACATAAGTGACATGTCACATAAGTCACATTGCCAGTAGTATTCCAAATGTCAGTTATGTTCCCAAATATCCTTACCAAAATGTCAGTTATGTTCCCATTTGTCCCATAAGTGACATGTCACATAAGTCACATTGCCAGTAGTATTTCAAATGTCAGTAACGTTCCCAAATGTCACCGCCCAAATGTCAGTTATGTTCCCAAATGTCCCATAAGTGACACATGACATAAGTGACATGTCACATAAGTCACGTTGCCAGTAGTATTCCAAATAGAAATTGCAATGTGTTCTATATAAATATTATTATATAAGCATTATTTAGCTGGGTTGGCTTTCTCACAAACCAGCAAGCTGGTGCCTTTTAGCTGTTTGCTATTTAAATACTTATTATTACTACTGTATTTATTTATTTATTACAGCAGAAATAAATAAATAGTTGTCATTTTGCAAAGAGGCAAATGGCTACTGTCCCTTCTCCCATGCCCAAATGCTATGTGCTAGAGGGTTGGGATCAAGCCTCATGCACAGCCAGCGTGCCATGAAGCACATATCACAGTCCTGAGTTTCTACAAGATTATGAAAATTTATGGCAAATATTTTTGCACATTTATTTTGAGGCCTGTCCCCCAAATGTCCCTTATGTATGCCATTTGTCCCCTGTATGACCTTTTGAACTTTTCTTTCCCTTACTATTTTGACTGTTGGAGACATTTTAACACCTTTAAAAAGTCCAATTTTCCCCAAATTTTATGAGGGTGTCCCATTGTGTCCCCAGTGTCCACTGTTTTCAAATGGTGGACGTATGTCAAACGTCTCTATGAGTTTAAAGGTTTTTGCAGAAAACACTAAGTTAGCATTAAAGGATCGGTTTGGTTCTCGAGTATGTCGCATAACGGGTCGAGCCGGACGAGGCCATTTTGGTTTCACGGTAGCATGCTCCCGAACAGAGTTAGCCAAGGGAAGGTTCTGGGACACCGCCGCTCGAAACGCCAGACCTCTGTTGGGAGAAGGGTCAGCTCTGCAAGTTTCAACATTTTTTGGTCAAGTTTGGAGGAGATATGGCATTTAAAAAAAATGACAAATGGGTACACATTTCTATTTATTTTCCCTTACTATTTTTTTGTGAAAATTCCCAGTCAAATGTATGCCAAACGTCCCTCCTCCCGCGCACAAATGGTGCGTGCCTGAAGGTCGGGGCAGATGTGCCTGCGACCGTCAGGATCCCATGAGCGGCATATCCCGACCACGGCTCTCAGGCGGACAAGGCAAAAAAGTAGGTTGCGAAATACCAACTTTTCTGTTTCCTGATGGTCTTGG
The DNA here is from genome assembly GCA_030347295.1 of Setipinna tenuifilis. Taxonomy (NCBI): domain Eukaryota; kingdom Metazoa; phylum Chordata; class Actinopteri; order Clupeiformes; family Engraulidae; genus Setipinna; species Setipinna tenuifilis. The sequence goes on along the minus strand of CM059266.1, from coordinate 12,885,532 downwards.
GGGCCAAGGACCTAACAACCTACTGGATGGCAAGTTGCTGAGGTCAACTTTTTCACCAAAAGGTTTTAGAGAGGATTTGATTTGCCCACACCCATCTAGGCCCAAAACACTGTCTCTGTGCACATTTGGGCACAAAAACGGGCCTGCCCATTTGTCCCAGTATTGGGGGGACGTTTGGCATGCATTTTGGGGTTTGGGACATTTGGGACGTTTGGGCAGTAGCAAGGGTTGTTTCAGACCCTTGCTTGGTTGTGACAAAGTCGATGTACCCCAAATGTCAGAAGTGTTCCCAAAAGTATTTTTGAAGTATTTTTGGTCTTAGAGCACCCCCCGTTGGATTTTTGGGTGAACTATTATGGGCCCCTTATGTCAGTTAGTTGGCTAAAAGTCAGCTCGGTTGGCCAAACGTCCTCCCCAAATGTCCCAAAATTGACTTATGGCACCACTTTGACATTGGGGCCACTTCACTGACTTTTGGAACAGATGCCCCTTATGTCAGTTAGTTGGCTAAAAGTCAGCCCCAAACGTCAGCTCGGTTGGCCAAACGTCCTCCCCAAATGTCCCAAAATTGACTTATGGCACCACTTTGACATTGGGGCCACTTCACTGACTTTTGGAACAGATGCCCATGTTAAATTTGGGACATTTGGGTAACTTTCCTTACCATGGTAGTGGACAGCAGAGACGGCACTGGCACGCCAACGTAGTAGTAAACAGCAGTGAGGCAAAGCAGCGATTGTCCTAATCGGCAAGTCACTTCCTTGTGAGCTGGTATCTAAAAGATAACACACAGAGTAGTACGCTTAATAAACAGCCAGTCCACTAACTTACTCACGCAACTGTAGTGAAAAAAAATTACCTGAGTGACACTCGTTAATGTACAGAGCTCGGCGCGAGATGCAGCATACAAGTAGAGCAGCGACACTCCTGAAAACCAAGCAACAGTGGCTTACTAAATGGCCGGCCTAAATAACCCCTTACGCGGCCCAATTGGCACAAACATACCTGAGCGACAACTTGTGGATGCAAGGGGCCCACGGCGAGATGTAGCAGATAAACAGAGCGATGATGCAGTAACCAGCCTAGCCAGGCAAAAGATGTGAAAAAAGGAATTGTACCAGAAAGATTGTAGCCACGCATAAGTCGCCAGCAAGTTTAAAAGAAGGGGAGGAATTGCAGTAGGCCTTCACATACCTGTGACAACCGGAGACCAGGTGAACCCAACAACACGAGCCTCTGATGCTGCACAATGAATCAGGGCCACGCAAACAAACTATAATATCTTGTTAGGGGCGCAATTGGCTGCCCAAGGAACACAAAGAGCCAACCAGGAGTCAAGAATCAGATGATTGGTCGTGCAAGGAACGTAGAGAGCCAATCAAGACCGAAGCAGAAAAATTGGGGACCAATGATGACATCACATAATTAGGGTAGTGAAGTTGACAGCAACGGACACAAACAAACCATATTAACCAGTCCATCCTGCCACAATCAGACCCATGGGCATGTGTGTATTTGCTGCTCCTTTTTGCCAATGTGGGACAAGTCAGTACAGGGATAGGAACCTGTGAGGAACCTGTGAGGACGTCATAGGTGGAGTAGCAGAAGAACAGGCCTGCTGTAACACAGGTAGCAGTTTCATGACATTCGCACTGAGGGCAGCATGCACACATTTTTCTTGGCCTATTTATTACAGTTATGTGCATTACCCATTAATGTCTCAAGACCAGACATGGTGGTTTCTAACATTCTTTCAGGCAATGTATATTGTTAATGGAACTAATTAACAAACAAAATGTATGTATTAATTTAAAAATGTAGACTCTGGGAACAATGGGACCATGATGGTATGATGGTACACTGTATGACCATGATTATAAGTTGTTTGGAAAATAAATAGTTAGGGGCACTGCCTGCGTCATGAATTATAAGGTGATACTGGGAAATTTTGTAGATATTACTAATGAATAAAAGTGCATCTAAGTATTGTGGAATATACTTCCTTCTTTATTTTGTAGAGAATTCCAGTCTCAGGCTCGTTGGTGGCCCTAATAACTGTTCAGGTAGAGTGGAAGTCTACCACAATGGGCAGTGGGGCACCGTGTGTGGTGATCGCTGGGGAAGAAGTCAAGCTATGGTGGTGTGCAGACAGCTGGGATGTGGAAGTGTTGCTGGTCTTCCCCGTTTTAGCTCATTCCTGTTTGGACGGAACCGCAGGCCATTCTTGATGGGTGGTGTCCTCTGCAATGGTGATGAAACATTCCTAACATCGTGCCACCATAATGGCTTTGGAACACAACATTGTTACCATTCTGAAGGTGCTGCTGTGATCTGCCTTGGTGAGTCTCTCCACCGACAGAAACTGTTAGAAGAATGTACTTTATATATTGATGGGGAACTTACTGGTGTAATGAGATGTCAGATATCATAATATCAGATTCCATGACCACTGATGGTTCACAATGTTTGTGAACAATATTCTTTTTGTTATTGGCAAAAGTAAGAGTGGGGTGGTAAAGGATCGCTAGGGCTGTGATTGAGTTGTAGGCACGAGGCCAGAGGCCAACTGCAACAGGTACTCACAGACAAGGAGATTTCCGTTACTAAACCCGTGATCATGTGTGTCGCACTGCTGTCACACAACAGTTCTAGTAACGTCATATATTAAAAACACTAGATTCATATCTTCCTGGTGTTTTTTGGTCGTGTTTGCGTCTACGTAAAGTTTGCATTGTTTTCTATGGTTAAAAAGGATATTTTACATCTAGTGTTTCATTTCTGTCTTCAGTTCCAAGACCTACAAATCCACCCATTCCAAGTAAGTGATTTTAATTATCAATTTATAAACAATTCAGTATCCCCAATTAATCTGACCATATCATTGTGTATTGTTTGATTTCTTGATTTGAGCTTCCTTACCAGCAGACTCTAGTTCAACACAGGATGTAAGGAAACACTACCTATGACTTAAGTCCTGGAACCCCATCCATTTACTGCTCCACACGTAAAGGGGCCATATTGTGAAAAAATCCATTTCTTTATCATTTCGTTAGTGTATGGGATGTTTATTCCAGTTACTGGCATGTCTACCGATCCTAGACCTGAAATTCAACTACCAAGCCATTGTTTTCTGGTTTCTTCCTGAATGTAAACTGACCCCCTGAAATTGTTTAGTGGTTGGTTCTTCCTTGACGCCATGGGAGAACATTTATAATATTACCATCCTTCACGGAATACTAACGTAAATATTGATCAATTGCAGTCATTGGTGTTTCCACCCATAATTATAAAATAACCATTGGATATGTACTGATGTACACCTTGTTCCAGCTTTGTTGCATTGTTGACAAGCTTTTGTGTTGTACAATGAAGCAAGTTGGTTGTATGCAACCATTTCAAACTGATATACTTGTCAAAAGTCTGAACTCTTGCATTTGTTAGGGAGGTCCTTACTAGTCAGGGTCTGATTCTCATAGTGCACAAGTATGTTCTCACCACAGGCCATTTTTCACATCAAGGAGCAGCCGGGCCACACTGAATTGCGTTTCTACAAACTTTAGCTCAGTCATTGCTAAACGATGGTAGTACAATGTAAGACAATGACCATTTCATGACTATGTCTAGACAGCAGTGCCCGTAGCAATACGCTAAATCAGTTGTTTAAACCATATAGCTCGAAGAACAATACTCATTTGCATATCACGATTAACCGTTAAATGGTTGTCAAACAGGGTTTCAGCCCCCTTAGAAAAGAATGACTGCAGGAAACACTAAGAAACATGATTATTATATAAATAGAGCCATTCAATAAATACGCTTTAACCTAATGGGTCCCCACTTTGAACAGTGAGATATTCGATGTTGTTTTTACTAAAAAGATGTGTTTCTTGATGATGTATTGCCCTGTAGTTAAGGCTGGGTGTTCCCTGCAATGTAGGAGTATGTATCAAAATAGAAACACCACAATACCATTCATATGGTGATGTGTGTTGATTCTGAATAATGACAAGTCTGAAACAAATTTCTCTGTAATATCTGTTTAAATTCTACATGACAGCAAAGCCTAAGTGTTAGACTTCCATTTACAACAATACCTCAATGATCTTAAATGCTCCTGTTCATTTAATTTAGAAATTCAGTTTTAATTCTGATAGTTATTACATTTCTTATCTTATATTACCTTTGATTATATATTGTGATGCACTCTTGTATCAATGCATCACAGTATTAATATTTTGTGTACATTAATTACTGTAGCTTTAGGAGATCACACCTTGCTGTTTGTTAAGAACTTACACTTACTGTCTGATTTTGAAGGCATTAATGATTTGATTACATTAACAGATGAGTTCGTTTTAAAATAGTTCGTTTGAATCCTTATTTATTTACAGGAAAGGCTCCTCTCAGACTAGTTGATGGGAGCACAAATTGCTCAGGTAGAGTGGAGGTGTACCACAATGGCCAGTGGGGCACTGTGTGTGATGACGATTGGGACATAAATGATGCCACAGTGGTGTGCAGACAGCTCAGATGTGGAAATGCTGTTTGTGCTACTAAGGAAGCCCACTTTGGCAGAGGCAGTGGAAGGATCTGGATGGATGATGTCCGCTGCTCTGGTGCTGAAGGATTCCTTACAGAGTGTTCCCATACTGGATTCAGTAATTGTAACCATGGTGAAGATGCTGGTGTTGTGTGCTCTGGTTAGTGACTTTGAGACATCAGTTGTAACTTTGTTGAGTTTGGTCATGCATGGATCATGTGTCATATAGTTTTTAACTAAAGTTTTTATTCTGCAGGTGCAAGTCAGTCTCCTAATATATCTGATGTAGACCCTTCTAGCCACAGTAATTACTCATGCGTCAAACCAACTAACCCCACTGTAAGGACACCTATTGACATCAATGTTGGTAAGTACAAGAAGATGTGGAGTTGGGATAGTTGTTCGGGAAACATACCCGAGATTGTTTGCTCCTTGGTTAAGCTTTTTTTCTGTCCTGGTGTAAAAACATACAGGTATATAGCAGTATCTAATAGTAGACTGTGAGGGGGTCAGTTTAGTATGACAGGTCTCTGACTTTGAATACGGTCATTAAGAATAGGCGAAGGTGAACAGGTCGCCATTTAAAAAGCACCAATGGATTCGGCTTCTCTGAGGTGTTGTAGTAGGGTATTCCATCTCTTTGGGGCATAGTATGGGAGGGCTGCTTCCCCGATCCTTTTGGGTGGTGCCTCTGGAACACGTCGTGTTTGTTGGATACATGATCGCCGATACTAACATAGCATTGTCTTCCTGTAATATATGACTCAAACCATTTTAGTACATGGCCTGATAAACCTACCCAGGTTTTAAGATAACTAGGTAATATGTTGTGGTCCATTGTATCAAAGGTGGCACTTGGGTCTAGAAGGACCCAACAGAGACGTTGTTTGTGACTGTACTGAATCTTACACCACTTACTATTTTAGTGAGGGCAGTCTGTGATTTGTTCTAAAACCTGAAACCTGAAAGTTTTCTAGGATATCGTTGTCATGGGCTCAAGGCTGCAGGTTGACTACTTGCTTTGTTTGACAATCTTGTAGAGTTTGTCTTCTGTGATGGGGCTAAAATTCTGAAGAGTCGGTGGTTGGGACGATCCTGGGAATAATTACAGTTATAAGTGACACCTGCTGTGATAGCTGTTATTTTATTATTCAATAATGTTGCAAATTTCTCACATTTTTAAAAGGGTGGGAAGACCAAGTATATCACAGACTGTTGCACGGGAGTTACTACAGCCAGTAATTTTTGTTTCCACTAATGCATTTATATAACATTTGTGGATTAACCAGATATCTCTACTGGTAGGTAGGCTATAGAAAACGGAGATTGAAATGGCACATAGTAATGATCGGAGGCTATATCCGTCATGGAAATGTTGCTAACACTAGTGGCATGCAATATTACTAGGTCGAATAATAAGTAGCCTCCATTACATACTGGGATAGTCCAAAAGCATGTAGAGTATTCAGCCGTTCTTAAGCATTTAAGTCACAGCTTTTGTTGTCATGAAAATTTAAATCTCCTATGATGATTATTCTGCTGCAGTTTTTAAGCACAAACTGTGAGGGTGACGAATTCTTATGACGAAGTCTGAATGTTTTGGTGTTTTGGTAGCTGCGAATGTGGCCAGGTGAATATCACCGCAGTCAAATTGATTGAAGAAGATTGCAGCTACACTGTTACCCCTTTTTTTCCTGTTTTCAACTGATAGAATTTCTAGTTGGACAGGCCTTGATAAGGGTGGCAGCCCCATCTTCCTTTAGCCAAATTTCAACAAGAAACATAAAATGGAGCTTTTTGTCCAAGATAAACTTGTTTATAGTAAAGCTGTTGTTCATAAGGGGTCTTACATTAAGAAGTACAGGGTTGATGACGATGTTAGAGTTATTAACCTGGAGCTTAAATGGAATATTAATTAAATTAAGTATGCGGCCTGTGGCCTTATGTTTGCGTTGCCTGTGATAAGTTATATAAGAGGGAATTTGATGGAGCACATCATCTCTCTCAGCCAGGTGCATGGTACTCTGAGAGCTGAGAGTGTTAAAGTGAGGTACTTCATCATTGGGTTGTCTTGCAAAGGAGGTGCACTGGCTTAGAACTTAGTTGTCAGTTTGGAGTCTGATGAGATGGTAGTGCTAGCTCCAGGTTGCTAGCTAGCAGACTCGCTCCAGCCCTGTTCAGATGCCGTCTGTCCCGTGCGAACAAGCTGCGTCTTTTTTCTGAAGCTCCTGAAGTTGCCCGTGAACAGGATGTTCGCACAGCTGCAGTGCCCCATCAGACCCCGTTAAGAGTAGCAATCGTCATGTTGGCGATTAAGAGGAGCATAGGGCACCTACAGCTGCAGTGGAGAGCATGGTCAGACGTTTGACCAGGCAGTAGACAAAAGTGAAGTAAATGTAGTTGTAGGTAAATGTGAAAAAAATTAAGTACATGCTTTGATTTTGATGGTTAAGAAAACAACCGGAAAACAGATAGGGCAAAAGTAAGCAACAAAGGAGGCCACAAAAATCCCAAATGTTTAGACAGTGAAAAACTTCCAAAATCAGAGGTCCAAAAGGCAGATGAACAAAAGATCAGTCCAGGAGAATATCTAAAAAAAAACACTCCAGCAGGGAGGAAATGTAAACAGAGAGTCCAAAACAAGGCAATCTTGACATTTAATGTGTCGAGGTTCATGAAATGCGGGCAATTACAAGCCAAGATATTAACTGTTTTAAGCTTTGTGTTCAATTATGAGTGTGGTGTAACTTTGAAACAGCTCATCTCAAAATATATCTTTTGATAACTTTTTGTTGCCATCCTCTGCAGATGGTGTATACCAAATTTGGTGGAATTTAGATAAACTGCCTATGAGATTGTTTACCATCACTTTTGTTGTGTTAAATTATTTTTGTAAGTACGGATGGATGGGTGTTTTCAACACATGATGTTCAATGAAATTTCAGTAAAAAAAAAACGTTTTTAAACCATAGTGTTCTCTGGATAATAGCCAAAATGTCAAATGTAAACTACAGCGCCCCCTATGGGCCAAATTTCATTGTACTTGGCGTGTTTTCAGACATTCAGCTGAAGACTGTCAAACAATTTTAAGCTACAAGTTCAGGCTCTGGGTTTAAGCAATTTAACAGTGTCTGTTGTTAAAGGTACTAATACATGTACACAATTAATTAATATATTACTGAGCCTCTTAGGGGTTATGGAGAAATAAAAAAATGCATGTTACTTATGTACAAAAATGCTATTTAACTGAAATTCATTAAATCATTCTTTGTTATGAAGTAAAATGTTATTTGTAGTAAGTCATAGTTTATTCTTGGTAACTCTCACTTGCACTGGGTGAAGGTCATATAATTTGGTGTAATAAAGGAAAATGGACATCTACCTGATTTAGCATCACAACTAAAGCAGTCAGTGCTTGTTAATGATCTACGGTATGGCCTTCATTGATGTCGTGACATTTATTGTTGTTTTAGTTGGGCTAAGAATGGTAGCACAAATTCCATACTTCACTTGGATTGATGCACATTTTTAATTGCCTTTTTTTTCTCTATGGATGTTTTCTAAAACTGTAGGCTATTTTCAACTATATGTTTTCTCTTGCCAACACTGTCTACTGCATGATCTAATAGTTCAGTCTCTGGGTTTGTTGAGCACTTTAACAGTGCCTGTTCTTAATTATGTTAATAACTGTATACAATTAATTGATACATTCGCTTAAAATAAGGCATTTTTTTACATTTATAAAACAGGAACTATTAAAATGATCCTACACTGGTCAGTGTTGTAGAAATTATTAATAAATAGCAATGATTTGAAATGGTGTGGATTCTAATAAATTCTTCCCTACTTGTTAAAGGAACTACCACTGTCAGACTCGTTGGTAGCAGGACTAATTGCTCAGGTAGAGTGGAGGTGTACCACAATGGCCAGTGGGGCACTGTGTGTGATGATGAGTGGGGCATGAATGATGCTGCAGTGGTGTGCAGACAGCTGGGATGTGGACGTGCCGATTCTGCACCTGGGGGATCCCACTTTGGCAGGGGCAGTGGGGAGATCTGGATGGATGGTGTCGGCTGCTCTGGTGCTGAAGAGTCCCTGATAAAGTGCTCCCATAATGGCTTAGGAAGACATGATTGTCACCATGGTGAAGATGCTGGTGTGGTGTGCTCAGGTTAGTGACTCCAGCCCAAATCAACATCAGAACCATCAGAAAAGTGTGATATACCTCCAAATCTCGTTTTCCTTTCAATGATACTTTGTAATATAAATAACAGTAGGATTGGTCACACAGCTGTGATTTGGTTGTAGGCACAAGGCCAGAGGCTGAGTGAAGCAGGTACTCACAACTGTGGAGATATAATTTACTCTTATATACTTGTTAAAGAAATTTCCACTATCTGACCCATTGGGAGGAAATAAGCTCAGTTATTGCTAAACAATTGCAATACAATGCAAGACAACAACCATTTCATGACTATGTCTAGGCAGTATGCAATACACTATATTGATCCTTTAAAAACATGTGGCTCGAACAACATCATTGCTGACGTAGAGACACATGTTCTTGGCAGAGACACAGCATGTTTGTGTGTGTTTGTAGTCATTATGGTGAAAATCCAGGTAGTCATGCAAGTACTATAATACTGCTGTTCAAACCATTACAGTATATATTTAATGTTATATGATTTGTCATGATTTAAAAACGAGGTAACATAAATTGGTCGCTAAAAAGTTTGAATAGCTGTATTATAGTAACCTGTACAAACCAATTGGGCTTCATTGTGTTTGTACCGCAGGAAGAACAGAGGCTCATTTTCATATCACGTTTAACCCTTAAAATGCTGTCAAACAGGGTAACAGCCCCCTCAGAGAAGAGTAACTACAGGAAAGACAAACAAACATGATTATTGTATAAATAGTACCATTCAATAAATCCCCTTTAAGAAAATGGGTTCCCACTCTGAGCAGTAAAATTTTTGTGATATGACGGTGTTACAGGGGCGTATCGACCCAGCCCATAAACACTCTACTAAAAGTATAGCGCCACCTAGTGATATGGGTAAATGCAAAAATTGGGATTTTATATTGCCAATATCTTGGACTGGGAAGGTGGGAACTGCAATGAAAATTTGAAACATAGCTTAAAATTCTTCAAAAGTCTATATTTTGGCTTCTAATTGCTCTAATGTGTTGAAAATTGACATGCCAACTCTAAACAGCTTTCTTATCATGCTCATCAACCTTTTTGACATTTTGTCAAAGGAAATAATGTTTTTTGTCGAAGCTAGGTGTCAAAAAAGTTTTTTTTTAAAAACTCATCAACAATGTTTCCCAAGATGACCATTTTGTTTTAGTATGCTGATGTTACAGAGGCGTATCAACCCAGCCCATAAACATTAACTTGAAGCATAGCCCCACCTAGTGATATGGGTAAATGTAAAAATTGGGATTTTGTATTGCCAATATCTTTGACCGAGAAGGTGGGAACTGCACAAAATATGCCATGCACAATCAGCACAAAGACTTCTAAAAGCACAGCACATGCTATAAAATTGGGCCCTTAGGGGGCGCTGTAATTGTACAAAATGTCATTTTGCCTATTATCTAGAGAACAGTAATGTTTACAAGCAGTTCTTTTTTTGTCGTGAAATCTATTCAACCTCCCACATTGAAAACACTGGTCGACGCCCACTTCCAAGAAAAAGATTTCCATGAAATTTTAATATCGCGAAAACGAAACCAAACAAACTTGTCATAGGCCGTTCATGTGAATCTCACCAAATTGGGTACATGTCATCTACACACATTGGTGACAAAAAGTTATCAAAGGATTTATCTTGAGATAAACCATTTAAAAGTTATTTGTCAATGAAAATTTGAAACATAGCTTAAAATTCTTCAAAAGTCTATATTTTGGCTTCTAATTGCGCTAATGTGTGAAAATTGACATGCCAACTCTAAACAGCTGTCTTATCATGCTCATCAACGTTTTTGACATTTTGTCAAAGGGAACAATATTTTTTGTCGAAGCTAGGTGTCGAAAAACATTTTTTTTTTTTAAACTCGTCAACAATGTTTCCCAAGATGACAATTTTGTTTTAGTATGCTGATGTTACAGAGGCGTATCAACCCAGCCCATAAACATTAACTTGAAGCATAGCGCCACCTAATTATATGGTTAAATGCAAAAATGGGGATTTTGCATTGCCAATATCTTGGACCGAGAAGGTGGGAACTGCACAAAATATGCCATGCACAATCAGCACAAAGACTTCTAAAAGCACAGCACATGCCATAAAATTTGGCCCATAGGGGGCGCTGTAGTTGTACAAAATGTAATTTTGCCTATTATCTAGAGAACAGTAATGTTTACAAGCAGTTCTTTTTTGTCGTGAAATCTATTGAACCTCCCACATTGAAAACACTGGTCGACGCCCACTTCCAACAAAAAGAATTTCCGTGAAATTTTCAACATTGTGAAAGCGAAACCAAACGATAGTCATAGGCCGTTCATGTGAATCTCACCAAATTTGGTACATGTCATCTACAGACAATGCTGACAAAAAGTTATCAAAGGATTTCTCTTGAGATAAACCGTTTTAAAGTTACATGTCAATGAAAATTTGAAACATAGCTTAAAATTCTTCCAAAGTTCATATCTTGGCTTCTAATTGCTCCAATGTTGTGAAAATTGACATGCCACCTCTAAACAGCTTTCTGTTCATGTGCATCAAATTTTGTGATATTTTGTCAAAGGGGACAATGTTTTTTGTCGAAGCTAGGGGTCCAAAAAAAGTTTTTTTTTAAAAAACTCATCAACATTTTTTCCGAAGACAGTGATTTTGTGGTAGTATGTCGGGGTTCCAAAGACGCATTGACCCAGCCCATAAACTGTCCCTTGAAGCATGGCGCCACCTAGTGATAGGGGTAAATGCAAAAATTGGGATTTTGTATTACCAATGTCTTGGACTGGGAAGGTGGGAACTGCACAAAATATGTCATGCACAATCAGCACAAGGACCTCTAAAAGCACAGCACATGCCATACAATTTGACCCATAAGGGGCGCTGTAATTGTACAAAATGTCATTTTGCCTATTATCTAGAGAACAGTAATGTTTACAAGCAGTTCTGTTTTGTCGTGAAATCTATTGAACCTCCCACATTGAAAACACTGGTCGACGCCCACTTCCAACAAAAAGAATTTCCGTGAAATTTTAACATTGTGAAAGCAAAACCAAACGAACTCTTGTCAGAGGCCGTTCATGTGAATCTCACCAAATTTGGTACATGTCATCTACAGACAATGATGACTAAACGTTATCAAAGGATTTGTCTTGAGATAAACCGTTTAAAAGTTATATGTCAATGAAAATTTGAAACATAGCTTAAAATTCTTCCAAAGTCCATATCTTGGCTTCTAATTGCTCAGATTTGGTCAAAGTTGACATGACAACTCTGAACAGCTTTCTTTTCATGTGCACCAAATTTTGTGACATTTCATCACATGGTGCAATGTTTCCGGTCAAAGCTAGGTGTACAAAAACAGTTTTTGTTAAATAACTTATCAAAAATGTTGCCCAAGACAATGATTTTGTGTTAGTAAGCCAGTGTTAAAAAGCCGTATCAAGCCATCCAATAAACACTCACTTGAAGAAATAGCGCCACCTAGTGATATAGTTAAATGCAAAAATAGACATTTTGCATGGCCAATATCTTGGACCAAGGAGGTGGGAACTACACAAAATATACACAAACACACAGAATGTCATTCATTCAAAACCCACATCCATGCCCACTTCCAGCAAATCATTTCCAAACAAACTCTCACCTCACAACACTGACCTACCACAAACTCACAATACCTATGATTCCCACACTTCAATACACTGCGGCGGTCATACCATGTATGCTAACTATGCTAAAATGTGAAGTAATTAACTGTGCTAACAGTGTTGTGTAGCTATATTAGCTGAAGCTATTTAGCCGTTATGCTAACAATGTTAACTATGCTAAAATGCAAAGTAATTAACTGGGTTAACAGTGTTACTTAGTTAACTCAGCTAGTATGTGTTAGCAGTTATGCTAACAATGACAAAAATGCTAATTATGCTAACTATGCTTAAAATGTGAAGTAATTAACTGTGCTTACAGTGTTGTGTAGCTATATTAGCCGAAGCTATTTAACAGTTATGCTAACATTGCTAACAATGCTAAAATGCAAGCACACTTTTTGCATTTTCTGTGGGAATGCAGTCTAGTTATTGTTCTCTCCCCGTTTATTATTATTCTCCTGTCCTAGATTCTGAAGACATTACTAGTCCTCAGGCTTTCAAGATAGAGACACCGTTCCAACTTTAAAACGACCGGCCCGGTTTGGACATGATCGCCTACCTTTCAGTATACCGTACCTCTTGTCATTCGTCCGTTATTGTTTTTCTGCAACTTTTTGGCCCATTGAAAATGAATGGCGGAATGTTCAGGCTGACGATGTCACAGTACACTGCTCCACTCTAGCAGCCAGAGTGAGCTCTGCCCTCACTCTAACCTCCACTCAGTTTTTTAATGATTAAAACTTAACCGCTTCCCTTAGCAAAAAGAAGTTTATTAAAGTTTACTATAAGTATACTTATTTTATACTAAAACTGAGGAAGCATACTTGAAGTTGACTTTTATAAACTATATTTTATATACTTATAGAATAGTATAGTAAAGTATACTTGGCTTATACTGAAACTTCTAAACAAAGTCTAAGACTAAGTACACATCAGAGAGGCGAAGCCCTTTTGTTTCTGTAAGGAATATTTATTATTCGGGCCCAAGCACCGGAGATGCAGGCTGTGGCCTGCACCAGAGGAGCAAAACCCTATTGTTTCTGTAAGGATTCTTCTTATTATTATTATTATTCACTAATTCTTGAGGTTAATGAAGCACTATAGGATGTAGTAGTATTTATTCTGATCAACAATTATTGTTGGACCGCCACTGAAGTCCATAAAGACATTTTTGTCACCACCGTCAGACTGTATGTCACCACTGTCAGACACAAAACCTGACGGTGGTGACATCTGACGGTGGTGATAAAAACCCATCTTGTTTTCCCTCTGTTGTTAGCTTCTCCATGTATCTTCTTAAAAAGTACATATTAATGCTATAATCTAAAGTAATATTTTTCATACAAAAGAGACGGTGTTGACACGTTATGGTTGTGAATAAACCAAAAAATATTTACAAAATGGTAAAACTTATGGGAGCTTCAGAGATGGTGCTGCATGCAGTATAGCTGAAGGTTCAAAAAGAGGGTCCTTAGGAATGTAGTTGTCCTTATATCTGCCTGATTTTAATGCTTTTTGAAAATATCTGACGGTGGTGACGAATATGTGGGACACATTTTGAGGAACCACAAAATAATAATAAATGCTGTTCAAACGCCACTGTTTGATGTTTTTCATATATATTTCAATATGTTCTTTCTTGTGATGTATACATTATTCAGTTCCATTATCATTTTTTAGTTTTTATCATCACTGAGGACAGCTGGTTTTAAAGAACTTTTACTTACTGTCTGATTTTGAAGGCATTAATGATTTAATTACATTAACATATAAGTTTGTTTTAAAATTTGAATTCTTTGAATGATGACACACTGGGTAACATTGTAGATATTATTCAGGATTAAGAGGAATTTTAAGTTGTGTCGTATTTAACAAATTGTTATTTATTTACAGGAAAGACTCCTCTCAGGCTAGTTGGTGGGAGCACAAATTGCTCAGGTAGAGTGGAGGTGTACCACAATGGCGAGTGGGGCACTGTGTGTGATGACTTTTGGGACATAAATGAAGCCACAGTCGTATGCAGACAGCTGGGATGTGGAGATGCGGTTTGTGCTGCTAAGGAAGCCCACTTTGGCAGGGGCAGTGGAAGGATCTGGATGGATGATGTCCGCTGCTCTGGTGCTGAAGGATTCCTTACAGAGTGTTCCCATACTGGATTCAGTAATTGTAACCATGATGAAGATGCTGGTGTGGTGTGCTCTGGTTAGTGACTTTGAGACATGAGTTGTAACTTTGTTTAGTTTGGTCATGCATGGATCATGTGCCATATAGTTTTTAACTGAAGTTTTTATTCTGCAGGTGCAAGTCAGTCTTCTAATATATCTGATGTAGACCCTTCTAGCCACAGTAATTACTCATGCGTCAAACCAACTAACACCACTGTAAGGACACCTATTGACATCAATGTCGGTAAGTACAAGAAGATGTGGAGTTGGGTTAGTTGTTCGGGACATTGTTTGCTCCTTGGTTGAGCATTGTTTTCTGTTCTGGTGGAAAAACATATATAGCAGTATCTAATAGTAGACTGTGAGGGGGGGCAGTTAACTATGACATGTCTCTGACTCTACTTTCATTAAGAATAGGCGAGGGTGAACAGGTCACCATTTAAAAAGCACCAATGGATTCGGCTTCTCTGAGGTGTTGCAGTAGGGTATTCCATCTCTTTGGGGCATAGTATGGGAGGGCTGCTTCCCCAATCCTTTTGGGTGGTGCCTCTGCAACCCTCAGGAGGCTGGCTTTAGCAGATTTAAGGGTGCGTGCAGGAATGTGTCAGTGTCAGAAAGGACCATGTGTCAGTGATAAAGCATGGGGCAAGGCCATTTACAGCTTTGAATACTAGTAAGAGTACGGTACTTTAAAATCAGATTCATAGTACACAGGTAGCCAATGTAGTTCAGCTAGTAAAGGAGTGATGTGCTCCCTCCTTCTAGTTTTTGTTAATACAAATTACATTGCAGTTGCAGTAGTCTAGTGTACTTGATATAAATGCGTAGACAAGTTTTTCAGCATCCTGTTGGGCCAGAAAGGGGCAAACTTTTGCAGTGTTTCTTATATGGAAGGATGTATTTTTTCAGTCAGAGTCAAGGATCACACCTAGGCTTGTTACCTTTTCTCTGACGTGTATCTTTAGTAGTAGAGAGCCTTTTTTAAGTAATTTTGTGTTTATCTTGTTAAAAAAAATTACTAATCCATTGCGCGATAGCTGACAAGCAGGAGGTTAAAGTGTGTAGTTCTGCGTTGTCAGCATAACTGTGGAAGTCTATATTATGTTCCTTGATGTTGCCCAGTGGCAGCATATACAGTATAATGAAAAGAAGAGGGGGCCGAGACAACTACTTTGGGCGACCCCAAAGGGCACGTCGTGTTTGTTGGATACATGATCCCCGATACTGACATAGAATTGTCTTCCTGTAATATACAGTATGCAACATAAGTGAGTACACCCCTCACATTTTTGTACATTTTTTATTATATCTTTCCAAGGGAGAGGTCTGAAGATATAACACTTTTCTACAACGTAAAGTGGGCAGTGTACAACTTATATAATAGTGCAAATTTGCTGTTCCTTCAAAATAACTCAACACACAACCATTTATGTCTAAACCACTGGCAACAAAAGTGAGTACACCCCTAAATGAAAATGTCCAATTTGTGTCCAATTTGTGCCCAATTGGCAGTTTTCCCTCCCTGGTGTCATATGATCTGTTAGTGTTACAAGGTCTCAGGTGTAAATGGGGAGCAGGTGTATTAAATTTGGTGTTATCACTCTCACACTCTTTCATACTGGTCATTACAAGTTCAACATGGCACCTCATGGAAAAGAACTCTCTGGGGATATAAAAACGAGAATTATTGCTTTATATGAGGACGGTCTAGGCTATAAGAAAATTGCTAAAACCGAGCTGCAGCACAGTGGCCAAGACCATACAGCGCTTTAAGAAGACGGGCTCCACTAAGAACAAGCCTCGCCATGGTCGACCGAAGAAGTTGAGTGTGCGTGCTCAGCGTCATATCCAGAATCTGTGTCTTCAGAATAGACGTAAGAGTGCTGCCAACATTGCTGCAGAGGTTGCAGGGGTAGGGGGACCGCCTGTCAGTGCGCAGACCATACGGCGCATGCTGCATCATACTGGTCTGCATGGCTATCGTCCCAGAAGGAAGCCTCTTCTGAAGATGGCCCACAAGACAGCCCGCAAAGAGTTTGCTAAAGGCAAGCAGACTAAGGGCATGGATTACTGGAACCATGTCCTGTGGTCTGATGAGACCAAAATAAACTTTTTTGGCTCAGATGGTGCCCAGTGTGTGTGGCGGCAAAAAGGGGAGGACTACAAAGACAACTGCATCCTGCCTACGGTCAAGCATGGTGGAGGAAGCGTCCTGGTTTGGGGTTGTATGAGTGCTGCAGGCACCGGGGAGTTACACTTCATTGAGGGAACCATGAATTCCACTATATATTGTGACATATTGAAGCAGAGCATGATCCCCTCCCTTCGGAAACTGGGCCGCAGGGCGGTCTTTCAGCATGATAACGACCCCAAGCACACCTCCAGGATGACCACTGCCTTGCTAAATAAACTGAGGGTGAAGGTGATGGACTGGCCTAGCATGTCCCCAGACCTGAACCCTATCGAGCATCTGTGGGGTATCCTCAAACGGAGGGTGAAGGAATGCAAGGTTTCTAATATCCACCAGCTCCGTGATGTCGTCATGGAGGAGTGGAAAAGGATTCCAGTGACCACCTGTCAAGCTCTAGTAAACTCCATGCCCAAGAGAGTTAAGGCAGTGCTGGACAATAATGGTGGCCACAGAAAATATTGAGACTTTGGGCACAATTTGGACATTTTCACTAAGGGGTGTACTCACTTTTGTTGCAGGGGTTTAGACACTAATGGTTGTGTGTTGAGTTATTTTGAGGGAACAGCAAATTTGCACTATTGTACAAGTTGTACACTGCCTACTTTACGTTGTAGAAAAAGGTTTTATGTTTACACTTCTCCCATTGAAAGATATAATAAAAATGTACAAAAATGTGAGGGGTGTACTCACTTATGTTGCATACTGTATGACTCAAACCATTTTAGTACATGATCTGACAAACCTACCCAGGTTTTAAGATAACTAGGTAATATGTTGTGGTCTATTGTATCAAAAGTGGCACTTGGGTCTAGAAGGACCAAAACAGAGACTTTGCGACTGTACTGAATTTTAAACCACTTACTATTTTGGTTAGGGCAGTCTGTGATTTGTTATAAAACCTGATTGAAAGTTTTCTAGGATATCGTTGTCATGGGCTCAAGGCTGCAGGTTGACTACTTGCTTTGTTTGACAGTCTTGTACAGTTCGTCTTCTGTGATGGGGCTAAAATTCTGAAGGGTCGGTGGTTCCCTTCCAAAATTAGAGGTCCAAAAGGCAGAAGAACAAAAGATCAGTCCAGGAGAATATCTAAAAACAAACACTCCAGCAGGGAGGAAATGTAAACAGAGAGTCCAAAACAAGGCAATCTTGACATTTAATGTGTCGAGGTTTATGAAATGCGGGCAATTACAAGCCAAGATATTAACTGTTTTAAGCTTTGTGTTCAATTATGAGTGTGGTGTAACTTTGAAACAGCTCATCTCAAAATATATCTTTTGATAACTTTTTGTTGCCATGCTCTGCAGATGATGTATACCAAATTTGGTGGAATTTAGATGAACTACCTATGAGATTGTTTACTATCACTTATGTTCTTTAAAAAATTGCGTTAAATTATTTTTGTAATTAGGGATACATGACGTTTAATCAAATTTGAGTAAAAAAATGTTTTTAAACCATAATGTTCTCCGGATAATAGCCAAAATGTCAAATGTAAACTACAGCGCCCCCTATGGGCCAAATTTCATTGTACTTGGCATGTTTTCAGACATTCAGATGTGTACTGTCAAACAATTTTAAGCTAGAAGTTCAGGGTCTGGGTTTAAGCAATTTAACAGTGTCTGTTGTTAAAGGGGTCCTTCCGCTAAAAACCACTTTGAGTAGCTCTATTTACAATGTGGTGGGTCACAACAAGCAGTATATGCACGCAGCATTCCAAGACATTAAATTCGACCCTCATGGTTTTACTGGTCATTGAAGGGTCGAGCTAACCAAAACGAGCGGATCAGAGCAGGCTAAACATATCTACATCACTAGGTCGTAAGCCCCGCCCAGAGCCATGTATGGCAAGCCCACATCCCAAAGGAAGAACAGTGGACAGAAGCTAGGTGAGCGAAAGACAGCGAATTTGCCCAATCAGAGGTGCCTTATTGACACGTCATGGATATTCATGAGGGACACCGGAAAAGCCAGTCGTTCAACCACTAGACCTGTCATAGCTTACAGAAAACAGCGTCAAGCAAGAGAACTAGGACATAATTTTTCACAGAAATTACGCACAATGTATTCAACCATAGTGGCGACACAGAAATATGAATAAAAATAACGATGAAAGGACCCCTTTAAAGGTACTAATACATGTACACAATTAATTAATATATTACTGAGCCTCTTAGGGGGTATGGAGAAATAAAAAAAAATACATGTTACTTATGTACACAGATGCTATTTACCTGAAATTCATTAAACCATTCTTTGTTATAAAGTAAAATGTGATTTGTAGTAAATCATAGTTTCTTCTTGGCAACTCTCACTTGCACTGGGCAACGGTCAAATAATTTGGTGTAATAAAGGAAAATGGACATCTACCTGCTTTAGCATCACAACTAAAGCAGCCAGTGCTTGTTAATGATCTACGGTATGGCCTTCATTGATGTCGTGACATTTATTGTTGTTTTAGTTGGGCTAAGAATGGTAGCATGAATTCCATACTTCACTTGGATTGATGCACATTTTTAATTGCCTTTTTTTCCTCTATGGATGTTTTCTAAAACTGTAGGCTATTTTCAACTATATGTTTTCTCTTGCCAACACTGTCTACTGCATGATCTAATAGTTCAGTCTCTGGGTTTGTTGAGCACTTTAACAGTGCCTGTTTTTAATTATGTTAATAACTGTATACAATTAATTGATACATTCGCTTAAAATAAGGCATTTTTTTTACATTTATAAAACTAGTTCATTGGTCAGTGTTGTAGAAATTATTAATAAATAGCAATGATTTGAAATGGTGTGGATTCTAATAAATTCTTCCCTACTTGTTAAAGGAACTACCACTGTCAGACTCGTTGGTGGCAGGACTAATTGCTCAGGTAGAGTGGAGGTGTACCACAATGGCCAGTGGGGCACTGTGTGTGATGATGAGTGGGGCATGAATGATGCTGCAGTGGTGTGCAGACAGCTGGGATGTGGACGTGCCGATTCTGCACCTGGGGAAGCCCACTTTGGCAGGGGCAGCGGGGAGATCTGGATGGATGGTGTCGGCTGCTCTGGTGTTGAACGATCCCTTACAGAGTGCTCCCATGATGGCTTAGGAACACATGATTGTGGCCATGGTGAAGATGCTGGTGTGGTGTGCTCAGGTTAGTGACTCCAGCCCAAATCAACATCAGAACCATCAGAAAAGTGTGATATACATCCAAAACACAATATGATGTAATACAAATACAATGGCTTTTCTTTCTTGTTTTCCTTTCAATGATACTTTGTAATATAAATAACAGTAGGATTGGTCACACAGCTGTGAATTGGTTGTAGGCACAAGGCCAGAGGCTGAGTGAAGCAGGTACTCACAACTGTGGAGATATAATTTACTCTTATATACTTGTTAAAGAAATTTCCACTATCTGACCCATTGGGAGGAAATAAGCTCAGTTATTGCTAAACAATTGCAATACAATGCAAGACAACAACCATTTCATGACTATGTCTAGACAGTATGCAATACACTATATTGATCCTTTAAAAACATGTGGCTCGAACAACATCATTGCTGACGTAGAGACACATGTTCCATGTGAGACCATTACAGTATATATTTAATGTCATGATTTAAAAATGAGGTAACATAAATTGGTCGCTAAAAAGTTTGAATAGCTGTACCTGTATACCTGTACAAACCAATTGGGCTTCATTGTGTTTGTACCGCAGGAAGAACAGAGGCTCATTTTCATATCACGTTTAACCCTTAAAATGCTGTCAAACAGGGTAACAGCCCCCTCAGAGAAGAGTAACTCCAGGAAAGACAAAGAAAAATGATTATTGTATAAATAGTACCATTCAATAAATCCCCTTTGAGAAAATGGGTCCCCACTCTGAGCAGTGAGAAATTCAAGGTTGTTTTTACTAAAAGATGTGTTTCTTGATGATGTATTGCCCTGTAGTTAAGGCTGAATGTTTCCTGCAATCTCATTATACGATACATATCAAAATAGAAAGACCACAATACCATACATATGACGATTCTGAATCATGACAATGTCCGAAACAGAATTCTCTGTAATACCTGTTCAAATTCTACCTGACAGCAAAGCCTAAGGGTAATACTTCAATTTACAAGAATATCTCAATGATCTTAAATACTCATTTTATTTTCCAATTCAGTTTCAATTCTGACACTTATTATGTTAAGAGGAGCTTTTCACTTACCTCATGTGCTTTTAGTTTCTTTCATGTTTTTAATCAATTGAATACATTTCTGACATCAAATGGTTGCCTTGATGATTTTCAATCAGGCTTTCGTTCCAATCACAGCACAGAAACAGCTCTTACCAAAGTAATGAATGACATACGACTGAACTCTGATGCTGGCAAATCCTCAATTTTGGTGCTCCTTGACCTTAGTGCGGCATTTGACACTGTTGACCATGACATCTTACTGCATAGACTTGAGCATTGGGTTGGTCTTGGTGGTATAGCTATCAAATGGTTTGAATCATACCTAAAACAAAGAAGTTTTTATGTTTCCATTGGATGTTACACCTCATCAGCTATGCCTCTGAACTGTGGAGTCCCCCAAGGTTCCATTTTAGGGCCACTACTCTTTAACATTTATATGCTGCCACTTGCACAGATTATTAGGAATAACTCAATTAAGTACCATAGTTATGCTGATGACACACAGTTATATCTAGCCTTGTCACCTAACGATTTTGAGCCTCTTAAATCCCTCTACAACTGCATTGACCAAATTAACAGCTGGATGTCTCAAAACTTTCTACAGCTCAACACAGATAAAACTGAAATAATTATATTTGGAAATAATCAGCAAAAGCATAAGATTGCCACAATACTTAAAACTAAAGGACTCAAAGCAAAGGACACAGTCAAAAATCTTGGTGTCCTTATTGATTGTGATCTTACATTTAACAGTCATATGAAAGCCATCACAAAGTCTGCATTCTACCATCTCAAAAACATCTCCAAGCTTAGGGGTCTAATGTCTAAGCAAGATCTTGAAAAGCTGGTACATGCCTTCATCTCAAGTAGAGTCGATTACTGCAATAGCCTCTTCACTGGCCTTCCCAAAAAGAATATCAAACAGCTCCAATTAATACAAAATGCAGCTGCAACAGTTCTTACAAGAACAAAAAAAATTGATCACATCACCCCAATTTTAAGGTCTCTGCACTGGCTCCCAGTGAGATACAGGATTGACTTTAAGGCCTTACTACTACTGTTCAAGTCACTTAATGGGAAGGGTCCCAGTTACATACTTGATATGTTTCAGTCATATACCCCATCTAGGTCTCTGAGATCCATGGATAGAAATCTATTGACCATACCTACTGTAAAAACAAAGTGTGGTGAGGCAGCCTTTAGCTATCATACAGCAAAGCTCTGGAACCAGCTTCCAGAGGATGTAAAGAATGCCCCTACTGTAGAGAGTTTTAAAAGCAGACTCAAGACGAAACTTTTTTCTGATGCCTTTTCCTAATTTTTATTTTTATGTTTTATTTTATTTTCATTCTTCTTCTTCTTCTTATTATTATTATTATTATTTTAATGGTTTTGCTTTATTTTAAACTGTATTTTACTTTTTAAATCTTTAATTGTATTTTATTTTAAAATTTGTGTAAAGCGCATTGAAGTGCATTTATGTATGAAATGCGCTATACAAATAATTTTGACTTTGACTTTGACTTTAATGGCAGCTGCCATTAGCAGGCAAACAGATATTAAGGGCATGTTAAGGGCAAACGGGGAGCACAGCATTTCCTTATATGCTGACAATGTCCTTTTTAAGGGTGCTTGCAAAAGTGCACTTACTGTTCTTCTTAAGTGGTGTTGCTTAAGTGTGCCTGCAAAAACACACTTACTGGCCTTCTTAAGTGGTGTGTATTATTATTATTATTATTATTATTATTATTATTATTATTATTAAGTGTGCTTGCAGAGCACACTTATTGTTATCCCACCGTTTGTGGTGGCTATTTCCAAAATGTTTCCAGGCAATGGAAAACGCTAGGCCTTGGTGGATTAAAGAACGCACGTTCCATCGCGGTACAAAATTAATTTATTTCCAGCAATCGGGGCAAAAACTATGAATGGAAAGTTGTTTAAAAATAGACAGTGCATTCCAAGTTAACGAAAGTATTGCAACAACGAAAGAAACCGCAACAGAGCATGGTCAAAAAAGTGTTTTAAACCGGGCTGCATTTCCCATTTCTTTTTTAGCCCAGCCCCAAACCCGGCTATATAACCTTTGACCCCCTTACGTCATTCCCATGGTGTTCGTAATAAAAACTGAAACCCATAAAGCATAACACCTAAATTAAATAACACAGATGCCATCCATAATAGCTAAATCAATACCAACTATAACCAATAACATTTCAGTAATTAAACCCAAAATGCTAACAAACAAAATATAATAATGGCTGCAACACCGTTTATTAAGTGTGCTAGCAGAGCACACTTATTGTTAGCTCCCCGTTTATTATTATTCTCCTAGACCAGATTTTGCAGACATTACTGCTCCACTCTAGCAGCTAGAGTGAGCTCTGCCCTCACTCTAACCTCCACTCGGTTTTTTAATGATTAAAACTCAACCGCTTAACCTATAAACTTGATTTAAAGTTTGTAAGAGAGGTCTGGGATCTGACTGTGACCTGTGTAAAATTCATATGGCAACTACTTAAACTGTTTGAGGCAGGTAAGTTTAAAAATGGTGTCAGACAGTCTATGGGATTTTCCCATACATTTCATCATCTTACTGTAAACAGGTCAAGGTGCATGTCTGAGGTTTTAAATGTTCAAAACTCAACCGTTTAACCTATAAACTTGATTTAAACTTTGTAAGAGAGGTCTGGGATCTGACTGTGACCTGTGAAATTTTGATGGGGCAACTACTTAACCGTTATGCTAACAATGCTAACTATGCTAAAATGCAAAGTAGTTAACTGGGTTAACAGTGAGTGCGTTCACATGGACAAGTCGAAACCGATTGCAACTGGTTTGGGATCGTACCGGCTTCATGTGAACGGAGATTGGTTTGGTTTGGAATTGGTTTTCGTAAACTAATTGCGACGCCAGGCCTGGGCTGTTTCCAAACCACTTGGACTGCCATGTGAACGGGGATCGGATTGGTTTCGGGTATTGCACATGTATCAACGAAATAAAAAACGCAGTTTGTTCCTTCATACGGACTTTCTAACACAGCAGAATGCACAACACGTACGCAAATGCGTCAAACTCCTGGAACACCATGTTTGTATGCCGCCAGAACGTTTTTTTATTGTCTTTATTTAGTAGGAACAGTGCAGAGACCATAGAAGATGTGCCAGAGTATTACGTTTTTGTTTAGACCACCTTATTGTTTAAGTGGGTAATAATATCAGGTGAAAGGAGGAGGCTATGTAAATACATTTGCACTGACTGACTTGTAAGATTTTCTTTAGCCACTGTTTTGCGATGTGGAATAACTGGAATGAGAGGTGAAAAGTTCAGTCTCCTCTACGTGCGTCTGTATGTATAGGCATATGTGTGCAGTGCTGTAATCTGCTGTTGCGTATACGATAGGATACATCTGACCTACGTAGCAGCTTTGTTGTGGGCAAATGTTTACTCGTGTTATGTCCATTATTTTAGTTATGTGTCGTTAGTCGCGTTATGTCCAACATTGTAGCAGCTAGTATTGTAAATCTTATCAGCCTGGGTCGTCATGGCTGGGTCGGCACGGTTTGACCGATATCTTTGCCATTTTTTCCCCAAACAACATGAAACTTGGGACTGCACACGCTGGTAACATTATGATGACGCTGTCCAAATTTGAGATCAAGCGGATGAGTGGTTCAAGAGTTATGCCTGGAAGAGACGTTCCTTGCATTAAAAGATAACAATAGAAAGATAGAAGTTGACTACAGCGCCCCCACCTAGCGTAGCGGAAAGGGCCGGGTCTCTGGCCGAATCCGCTTAGACGAACTGCATGTGAACAGGGACTTGGGGACAGACCACCCGTTGGGAAGCAACACCCAAACCAATCCCAAACCAAACCAATCCCACCATGTGAACACAGTCAGTGTTACTTGGTTAACTCAGCTAGTGTTTGTTACCAGTTATGCTAACAATGCTAACTATGCTAATTATGCTAACTATGCTAAAAATGTGAAGTAATTAACTGTGCTTACAGTGTCGTGTAGCTATATTAGCTGAAGCTATTTAGCAGTTACGCTAACATTGCTAGCAATGCTAACTATGCTAAAATGCAAGCACAATTTTTGCATTTTCTGCAGGAATGCAGTCTAGTTATTATTTGTATTGTATTGTATTGCATTGTAGACGGTATCAGACAGATCCAGGGTCAAACGGGAGCCAGAAAGTTTAGCCAGCAAACAGTAGAGCAGAAAGAACACTTCGTACTTCACAGGAATGCAGACGAACTGAGAGAGACAAGCTGAAACACATGGCTATAAATACACACAAATGTTACACAGTTAATGCAGAGCAGCTGGTAGTCAATGCGGAAACAGAGTGGGTGCAGCTGGGGCTAATCAGAAGAGCGGGGAAGAGGGAGGCAGGCGATTGAAGAGAATAGGTAGCTGGTTAAATAATTTTTCTTGTGACTGTCTCGGTAATTAGTGCCACGGCAGGCATATGATAAAGGAAGCCTGCTGTCCTACCTTAAGTTGGTGCAGCCATGATCCATTTCTCATTCATTTCTCTTCTTGCTAGCCCATCCTGATGTCTTACTTAGTTTAATTTCACCATTGCATTTGCACTCAATAAAGATAAAGATACATTCACAAAAAAGAACTTTTACTTACTGTCTGATTTTGAAGGCATTAATGATTTAATTACATTAACATATAAGTTTGTTTTAAAATTTGAATTCTTTGAATGATAGCACGTTGGGTAACATTGTAGATATTATTCAGGATTAAGAGGAATTTTAAGTTGTGTCGTATTTAACAAATTGTTATTTATTTACAGGAATAGCTCCTCTCAGGCTAGTTGGTGGGAGCACAAATTGCTCAGGTAGAGTGGAGGTGTACCACAATGGTCAGTGGGGCACTGTGTGTGATGACGATTGGGACATAAATGATGCCACAGTGGTGTGCAGACAGCTGGGATGTGGAAATGCTGTTTGTGCTGCTAAGAAAGCCCACTTTGGCAGGGGCAGTGGAAGGATCTGGATGGATGATGTCAGCTGCTCTGGTGCTGAAGGATTCCTTACAGAGTGTTCCCATAGAGGATTCAGTAATTGTAACCATGATGAAGATGCTGGTGTGGTGTGCTCTGGTTAGTGACTTTGAGACATGAGTTGTAACTTTGTTTAGTTTGGTCATGCATGGATCATGTGCCATATAGTTTTTAACTAAAGTTTTTATTCTGCAGGTGCAAGTCAGTCTTCTAATATATCTGATGTAGGCCCTTCTAGCCACAGTAATTTCTCATGCGTCAAACCAACTAACCCCACTGTAAGGACACCTATTGACATCAATGTCGGTAAGTACAAGAAGATGTGGAGTTGGGTTAGTTGTTAGGGACACATACCCGAGATTGTTTGCTCCATAGTTGAGCATTGTTTTCTGTCCTGGTTGAAAAACATATATAGCAGTATCTAATAGTAGACTGTGAGCGGGGCAGTTAAGTATGGCAGGTCTCTGACTCTACGGTCATTAATAATAGGCGAGGGTGAACGGGACTCACTATTTCCACGCCACTTTGTCAACAATGGGCGGGGTTAGGGTTCAACCCCTGCACTTACGTCTCAAGTCATGCTGGTTGCTGGGCTACCTTGACAAATCATTTGGCAGTAGTACAGTCAGAGACGGTAAAAAGGCAGAGATAATTCTCCAGAGACGGTAAAACAGCAGTACTGTCTTTGACAGTAGTTCTACTCAGTAAAAAAATGATCACCGTCAATGTCATTACAATTCATTACCTCAGAAGGTCCAGTTATCAAACGATCCAACACTTAACGATACTCCGATGCGTCTTGATATTTATAACAGCTCACAGTCACCGCTTTTGCTGGTAGTTCAGAAGGTCCAGTTATTGCAATAACCCTATCCTATGACATAGTGAAATAATCGTGGGGGAAACGAAATCCCCGCAATATTCCCAAAACAATCATTTATCTAGGCCTATGACAGTAGGCCGGTGTTCTGATAAAACGTCCTACATTGTCAAAGCATCCACGTCTGATGAGCAACTTTCCCCGAATTGTTACAATTAAAAGCCTCCGTCAGAATATGCTTTTAGCCAACATATAAGGCCTAATGTAGGACATCCTGACAACTGAAACTCCTGATTGAAAGATTTTGGTGTGCTTAAAGAAAAAAAAAGATTTTCTAGTTCAGTTCTTATCACCGTCTCTGCTGCTTAAACTGAAAACTCGTAGCCCAGCAACCAGTCCAGCATGACGTAAGAGCAGTGGTTGTGCAGGGGTTGAACCCTAACCCCGCCCATTGTTGGTGAAGTGGCGTGGAAATAGTGAGTCCCGAGGGGGAACAGGTTGCCATTTAAAAAGCAACAATGGCATAAGAGTAAGAGTACGGTACTTTAAAATCAGATTCGTAGTACATGGGTAGCCAATGTAGTTCAGCTAGTAAAGGAGTGATGTGCTCCCTCCTTCTAGTAAAAAAAAATGTTTTTAAACCATAGTGTTCTCCGGATAATAGCCAAAATGTCAAATGTAAACTACAGCGCCCCCTATGGGCCAAATTTAATCGTTTTCACGCTTTCACGTGTTTTCAGACATTCAGATGTGGACTGTCAAACAATTTTAAGCTACAAGTTCAGGCTTTGGGTTTGAGCAATTTAACAGTGTCTGTTGTTAAAGGTACTAATACATGTACACAATTAATTAATATACTACTGAGCCTCTTAGGGGGTATGGAGAAATAAAAAATACATGTTACTAATGTACAAAGATGGTATTTACCTGAAATTCATTAAACCGTTCTTTGTTATAAAGTAAAATGTGATTTGTAGAAAGTCATAGTTTCTTCTTGGCAACTCTCACTTGCACTGGGCAAAAGGTCATAAAATTCGGTGTAATGAAGGAAAATGGACATCTACCTGCTTTAGCATCACAACTAAAGCAGCCAGTGCTTGTTAATGATCTACGGTATGGCCTTCATTGATGTTGTGTCATTTATTGTTGTTTTAGTTGGGCTAAGAATGGTAGCACAAATTCCATACTTCACTTGGATTGATACATATTTTTGATTACCTTTTAGTTTTATTTCTCTATGGATGTTTTCTAAAACTGTAGGCTATTTTAAACTATACGTTTTGTCTTGCCAACGCTGTCTACTGCATGATCTAATAGGTTCAGTCTCTGGGTTTGTTGAGAACTTTAACAGTGCCTGTTGTTAATTATGTTAATAACTGTATACAATTAATTGATATGTTTGCTTAAAATAAGGCATTTTTTACATGTGTAAAACATAAACTATTAAAATGATAGTACACTGGTCAGTGTTGTAGAAATTATTAATAAATAGCAATTATTTGAAATGGTGTGGATTCTAATAAAATCTTCTTTACCTGTTAAAGGAAATTCCACTGTCAGACTCGTTGGTGGGAGCACAAATTGCTCAGGTAGAGTGGAGGTGTACCACAATGGCCAGTGGGGCACTGTGTGTGATGATGCTTGGGGCCTGAATGATGCTGCAGTGGTGTGCAGACAGCTGGGATGTGGAGATGCTGTTTCTGCCTATGGGGGTGCCCACTTTGGCATGGGCAGCGGGGAGATCTGGATGGATAATGTCGGCTGCTCTGGTGCTGAACGATCCCTTACAGAATGCTACCATCAGGGCTTTGGAACACATGATTGTGGCCATGGTGAAGATGCTGGTGTGGTGTGCTCAGGTTAGTGACTCCAGCCCAAATCAATATCAGAACCATCAGAAAAGTGTGATATACATCCAAAACACAATACGATGTAATACAAATACAATGGCTTTTCCATCTTGTTTTCTTTTCAGTTATACTTTGTAACATAAATAAGAGTAGGATTGGTCATTGCAGCTGTGGTTTGGTTGTAGGCTCAAGGCCAGAGGCTGAGTGAAGCATGTAGTCACAACTGTAGAGACATAATTTACTATTGCTATGAACATAACATTCATATGGCTTTTATGTTACAGTTCACAGTTGCATTTTAAGATACCAGAGTGTCTCTGCATTGATTACCTCCGCCAAGGAGATTATGTTTTCGCCGGCGTTGGTTTGTCTGTCTGTCCGTTTGTCTGTCTGTCTGTCTGTCAGTTTGTGAACAGCATAACTCGAAAAGCTATGGATGGATTTTGATGAAATTTTCAGGATAGGTCAGAAGTGGCCTAACTTAGAACTGATTTGTTTTGGTGGTGATCCGGATAACCATCTGGATCCAGGATTTTTTTATTCAGTCAAGTTACCAGTGTAGCATGGAATCTACGGAGACTTTTATTTTGAAAGGAGGGAATATAGGTTGGTACGGAAATGAGGCTCCTGTTGCAGGTCAAGGAGTTGTTGAGTTTTTGGTTAGAGGGTTCAGTGAAAGACAGAGGAGAGTTATAACGGTAGTGGTGAGCAGCCCCGTAGTTCATGTTGCCAGTGGAAATTAGATAAAGCACTTTCCTGCACCGAAGAGCCAACCAAGTTCGTGTGAGCATGAGTGAACGAACCGTCTTAAGGTGAGAATGACAATTAGGTGGAGACGTAAGCTGCCTTGGCGGAGGTCTGCGCTCTCTGAGTGCTTTTCTAGTTACCTCCGCCAAGGAGGTTATGTTTTCGACGGCGTTGGTTTGTCTGTCCGTTTGTCTGTCCGTTTGTGAACAGCATAACTCGAAAAGTTATGGATGGATTTTGATGACATTTTCAGGATAGGTCAGAAGTGGCCTAACTTAGAACTGATTTGTTTTTGGTGGTGATCCGGATAACCATCTGGATGCAGGAATTTTTATTCAGTCAAGTTACCAGTGTAGCATGGAATCTACGGAGACTTTTATTTTGAAAGGAGGGAATATAGGTTGGTACGGAAATTAGGCTCCTGTTGCGGGTCAAGGAGTTGTAGAATTTTTGGTTAGAGGGTTCAGTGAAAGACAGAGGAGAGTTAGAGCGGTAGTGGTGAGCAGCCCAGTAGTTCATGTTGGCAGTGGAAATTAGATAAAGTACTTTCCTGCACCGAAGAGCCAACCAAGTTCGTGTGAGCATGAGTGAACGAACCGTCTTAATTTATTTTGAATTTGACAGATGGCTCTCCAGTGCCCACTTCCCCAGCTCCACCCAGTCCAAGTAAGTAATTTATGATCTTTGTTCAACACTATAATCTGCAACGTGTTATTTAGCAGTTGGACACATTGCCACGCAACACTTAAACATTATTTTTCTTTAGTGAACCATTTCTTGCAACAAGTTTCTGACTTTCTATTAGCGTTTTTGGCAGTGTGTCACTTCACCACATAAATCGACAGAACAAGCAACTAGTTTTGGTTTTCTCAAAGAGAATGTCAGTGCTTGTGAAGCAAAAATGCACCCACCAAGAAATATGTAAATGGAAAAAAGAGGAAAAATAAGGAGAGAAAATTATAGAAAAATATGGGAGTACCGTCCAGTGGATATCTAGCGAGTCATCAATTACCATGAGAAAATAAATATTGTAGGGTAAAAACCGCAACAGAAAGATGCATGATGCTGACACAGACCATCAGTGTTTTCATGGCTCAGAAGATTATCTGTGAGACATCTACAGCCATACAGCAGCCTGTAACAATTATGTATATCTGCGCCACCACAGTGCTGTAGTCAATACTGTATTTTGTACACTATACGAGGGAACTCTCCTAAGGGTTGGTTTTCCTATGCTTAATTTTTTAACAACTGATTAGCCACACAAACAGTAGGTACCAGAAGGCAGAACCAATATGTCAAAACAGCAGTGTCAAGGAAGCTAATTTGTGGACTTCTTTTTGGAGCTAGTAGCTATATGTCTGGACCACTTCAAGTGTAGCTGTAGACAACTCCAATGGTCCAGAGATATAGCTCATGGTTCTCCATCATCAGACCAGAACTGGAGAAGCCTTTTGGATAAACGATGAAACATCTCGAAGCTGCAAGTCCAGTTGCTTACAACTTAGATCCCTTGTATGTGAATGTATGTGATCTCATACGTCATACGCACTACATGCCTGTTAATATGAATGCACCGGCACCAATAAAGAAGTCCTCTTTCCGGTCTAACATAAGCCGATGTAAGCAGTGTGATAATTTCCTCCGAAATTAACACATACATATGCATGTGGATGTGCATGTATGCCTGTGACTGTGGTTTAGATGTGTATGTGCATCACTAGGTGGGAATCCATTTTATTGTGTGCTCATTCATTTATCTAAATCCCATATTTTTTTACATACCCCTCAAGGCAATCCACCTTCATACAGAGATCCTTGTCACCACTACACTGTGCTAAATGACACCTGGAGGGCCACCACCAACCAGGACCAGTCAGCGCCCAGATGTGACCGTGACGGCCAGTGGCAGGGCTGGTACCGCATATTCCATCAGGGGCTAAGTGTTCGCATGCCAGAGACCTGTGTGCCTAAGAGGCATTGTGGCACTCATGGGCCTCTGTGGCTAAAAAGGCCACATCCCCGCCCAGAAGAGGGCATCGTGACCAGGGAGGTGTGTGGACACTGGTCTAGTTGTTGCAGCTACAACTCGCCATCAATCCGGGTGAAAACGTGTCCAGGAAACTACACCGTTTATGAACTAGTGGGCCCTTCAGCCTGCCTTTATGCATACTGTGCAGGTAAAGCTGTACTGTTCCAGCATTTTGACTTTTCTGCGGTTCCATTTCATTTTCAGCATTATTTCTCCTAAAAACAAATTTTTTATCTAATTTCCATATGACCTGCAGATGTGTCCTCAACAATCCCAGCTTCTACAACTGAAGGTAAGTGAGTTGTAATCCTCAGAGTTAGTCTATGCTCAGTTCTTGAGATTGCATTGCTGTTTATCTTCTCTGTGTATCTTTAATACTTCCATTTTACAAACATGCATGCAAATTAAATGAGACATGCTGAACATTCAGTCATCAGCACATTGCAATTCAAGCAATACATATTGCATTGCACTATGTAATTAGCCTGGTCATAAAACCAGCCCCTCATACTACACTGCATTTCGTACATAGGGTCTGGCTATCCTCTATTGAGAAATGTTTTCTTCCTGGAGGTGTAAACTTTGCTAACGTTTAAAACGATTGGATTTGTCTTTACCCAAATGCTAACGTCTGGTCGTGATGTATACAATTAGCCTGACTACAAGCCTGCCTATGCACTGCAATTCACATGTAGCACACCACAAATTCGACGTCATCGCTCACAAATATTCCCTCTGTTCGCTGATTGGAGGCTGTAAAGCTATCAACGGGGGTTACCATCTCAACTGTCTGAATTTATCTTGACTCTGTCCTGAATCAGTGTGCCCGATTTCAACACTGTTTACCAATTGATTCTATGGGCTGTCATAGACTTCCATAGCGAAAGAAGAATAATAATAAGAAAACCCAGTAAAACAATGGGTGCGTCTACAGCTTCGCTGCTTGTAGTACACTGGTCGGTGTTGTAGAAATTATTAATAAATAGCAATGATTTGAAATGGTGTGGATTCTAATAAATTCTTCCCTACTTGTTAAAGAAAATTTCACTGTCAGACTCGTTGGTGGGAGCACAAATTGCTCAGGTAGAGTGGAGGTGTACCACAATGGCCAGTGGGGCACTGTGTGTGATGACAGCTGGGGCAGGAGTGATGCTACAGTGGTGTGCAGACAGCTGGGATGTGGAGATGCTGTTTCTGACTATGGGGGAGCCTACTTTGGTGAGGGCAGTGGGAAGATCTGGATGGATGATGTCGAGTGCTCTGGTCATGAACGATCCCTTTCAGAGTGCCCCCATTCTGGCTTTGAGAAACATAATTGTGGCCATGGTGAAGATGCTGGTGTGGTGTGCTCAGGTTAGTGACTCCTGCCCAAATCAACATCAGAACAGTACTTCCCTCTCTGCAGTCTGCCCCCCTTTCTAGTCGCTACATATGAGGGCTCAGCCTGTTAGTCCTGGCATGTTATTCAGCCTGTTATTCCTGGCATGCCATTTTCTCATCTTTGTGGAGAGGGATCTAACCACTAAAGAATGAAGGCATCTAACCGAGCCTGCTTGTCCCTACCTTGCAGGAGAAATAACTGAATGATTCAGACTTAGACTTAGATACTTAGCCAAAGTGTTAGTGTTCATTTCTTTCTTTTCATTTATTTCCCTTCTTTTATTTATTAACTCAATTTGTAACAATTGATCCTAATCCAAAGCCACGAACGCCAAGTCTTTTATTCACTAAAGACGTATTTTAGCTTATTTAGAAAACACATTACAATCTATGGTGAACAGAGACTTTAGGTGTAAAGTCAATGTGGTAAACCTCAAAATCTAACAGTACCTATTAGACAATTAGAGAACTTTAAAGAAGTGTTTCCCACATTCATATTCAGGAAATTGCTTCAGTGAAGAAATCCTATTTCGAGTCTTCACATAGCCACTGGCGAGATTGCCTTCACTCAACTCTCACTGTTAAAAAGAGTTTTCTTTAGCCAACACTGTGTGCTGCATGATGTAATAGGTTCAGTCTCTGGTTTGTTGAGCACTTTAACAGTGACTGTTGTTAATTATATTAATACATGTATACGCATTATAATGCATTTTTTACATTTGTAGAACATTAACTATTAGAATGGTAGTACACTGGTCAGTGTTTAAAAAAATATATATATATATTGATAATAGCAATGATTTTAAATGATGTGGAATGTAATAAATTCTTCTTTAATTTGTTAAAGGGAATCCCACTGTCAGACTCGTTGGTGGGAGCACAAATTGCTCAGGTAGAGTGGAGGTGTACCACAATGGCCAGTGGGGCACTGTGTGTGATGATGCGTGGGGCCTGAATGATGCTACAGTGGTGTGCAGACAGCTGGGATGTGGAGATGCTGTTTCTGCCCCTGGGGAAGCCCACTTTGGCAGGGGAATTGGGGAGATCTGGATGGATGGTGTCGGCTGCTCTGGTGCTGAAGAGTCCCTGATAAAATGCTCCCATAATGGCTTTGGAATACATGGTTGTGGCCATGGCGAAGATGCTGGTGTGGTGTGCTCAGGTTAGTGACTCCAGCCCAAATCAACATGACAAATTTCAACTGAATATTATGAAGAACCTATAAGTGTGATAACCTAACATCCAAAACACAATATGATGTAATACAAATACAATGGGCAACACTGTCAGCTGCATGATGTAGTAGGTTCAGTCTCTGGGTTTGTTGAGCACTTTAACAGTGACTGTTGTTAATTATGGGCAATTCCATATTAGTTGAAATGGGTCTGACACCATGGTCCTAAATTTATGTCTGATTGGGTTTGCATTTCCTCTTGTCCTTGAAAAAAGGCAGTAATATTGGCATTTTTATAAAAAAAAATCCAGTTCGGACGACTTTGACGGCTTGGGGCTTTAAAATATGACAAGTAACCACTTCAGTTTCTTTGACATGTAATTTTCCTCTTTAACTATGTATACTAAAACTTTTGAAAATGTGAGTATTCTGCATTCATGATCATATAAGAACACAAAAAGCATGTTTTTTCATTGCTTTAAATAATATATAGATTTGTTTTGATGAATAGGTCTTCAATGGTGGGAAGGACTGTAATTCCAATGTAATATTAGGCTGCACAGGGTACTGTTCCAGTGTTCAAATTTTTAGAAAAGAATGTGGTTGCAGTAAGAGAGGAAATGGATATAAGAAAGTGTTGCTTATGAAATACTGGAATTTTCAGCATTTTTTAGGACATGTTTATCCATATATGAAGAGTTATATCTCAGAAACTAAACAAGATATCAAGCTGAAATTTTAAGTTGATTCTAATAAGACATGGAAGACTGGACAAAAAATAAGCACCATGGTGTCCATGATCTGGAATTGCATTAATGTATTAATTAATTGTATCTATTTAATAATATCAATTTATATAATAGGGCATTTTTTTACATTTGTAGAACATGAACTATTAGAATGGTAGGAAATTATTAATAAATGATTTCAAATGGTGTGGATAATAATCAATTCTACCCTGCTTGCTAGGCGACATTTCCAGTGTCAGACTCGTTGGTGGCAGGACTAACTGCTCAGGTAGAGTGGAGGTGTACCACAATGGCCAGTGGGGCACTGTGTGTGATGACAGCTGGGACATGAATGATGCTACAGTGGTGTGCAGACAGCTGGAATGTGGAGATGCTGTTTCTGCCCCTGGGGGAGCCTACTTTGGCACGGGCATTGGAGAGATCTGGATGGATGGTGTCGGCTGCTCTGGTGCTGAAGGGTCCCTGATGAAGTGTTCCCATAATGGATTTGGAAGACATGATTGTGGCCATGGCGAAGATGCTGGTGTGGTGTGCTCAGGTTAGTGGAACATCACAACTTTCGACTCAATATGATGGAGAACCTAAAAGTACGATATACATCCCAAACACAATATGATGTAATACAAATACAGTGGTTTTTCTTTCTTGTTTTCTTTTTAACCCCCGTTAGTTAATATTTAAAAAAAAAATGCAAAAAAAAAATCCAACCTTTTAGATGCAGAAATCAGGCTTCATTTTTTCATTTTTGACATTTTAGTAACTTTTTAAATACAATGGTTTTTCTTTCTTGTTTTCTTTTTAATGATACTTTGTAACATAAATAAGAGTGGGATTGGTCACACAGCTGTGATTTGGTTGTAGGCACAAGGCCAGAGGCTGAGTAAAGCAGGTACTTACAACTGTGGAGATATAATTTACTATTGCTATGAACATAACATTCATATGGCTTTTATGTTACTGTTCAGGTACCAGGTAATTGCATTGTGTCTCTGCTTTGATTTATTTTGAATTTGACAGCATTGTTTGCTTCCATGTCACCGTTGACATTATGTTCCTTGGAGACAAACCTTAATTTTTCATGTATAGCATCTAATATCCCTATGCCACACAGATGGCTCTCCACTGCCTGCTTCAACTTCTCCAGCTCCAGGCAGTCCAAGTAAGTGATGTTTAGGCCTTATTTACCAGTATAAACGAGTTATTTAGCAAATGAACACATTTCTAAAATAAAATGAAATTTTCAGGATAGGTCAGAAGAACTTAGAACTAATTTGTTTTTGGTGGTGATCCGGATAACCATCTGGATCCAGGAATTTTTTAAATGATTTTTCACTATTGCGACATAGGGGCAATTTGGACATTTGTGCTTATAACTCCACAAATAATGCCCACAATGTTTATTAAAAAAAATACAGTACAAGACCATCATAACGTCTGCCAAAGCTCAGAATATAATCCGGATCCTGATAGTATTCCGGATCTCGTGATCCAGAAAGTTAAAATTCGAAGGGCTTCGTGGAAAATGGGCTACTGAGAAGTAACTAATCAAGCTAGAGACATGCAACTGACACCAACTTGTAGCTGAGGCATTGTAGATTCAGTAGAGTGTCAACGGATTTGACGTATCCTCAATAGTTACAGATCTGTATCCTTGTTTGGAATGGTAACATTCTCTTTTTTAACTCATTATAGGAATCGCACCTATCCGATTAGTTGGTGGGAACACTAACTGCTCGGGTAGAATTGAGATCTATCTCAATAGCCAGTGGGGCAGTGTGTGTGATGACGAATGGGACCTGAATGATGCTAAGGTGGTGTGCAGACAGCTGGGATGTGGAGATGCCGTTTCTGCCTATAAGCAAGCTCACTTTGGTCGGGGCAGAGGGGAGATCTGGATGGATAATGTCCTCTGCTCTGGTGATGAAGGGTCCCTTACAGAGTGCTCCCATAATGGCTTTGGAACACATGATTGTGGCCATGAAGAAGATGCTGGTGTAGTGTGCTTAGGTTAGTGACACTTCCGCTGTACGAATCATCTCAAGCATCCACTCAATAGGATATTGTAAACCATCATTTACCGCCCCTTTCAATGAACATTTGAAATTAAATGTACAATTATTTAACTCCAAATTAGAGTTAATTGGTTGTACAACCTTACATTATGGGGTGGAAATAGAATTTAGCTCCCACCGACAGCATTTTGTACCGTATTTTGCATTTAAAGTTCATAATGCTCAGAACGTAGCTTCAGCAGTGTTAGGCTTCCTTTCCTCCCTATTAATTTCAACATACATAAGTGTTATCAGTTATTGTTTACTACTCCCTCTTCAGTCATGCTAATTTTTTTCCTCCCGCAGCCCTGGCTTGACGGGCTCATTAGCTGCGACCAGTGGAGTAGTTAGTGTGGAAGACGGTTAAATGCGCTGGGGAGAAACTGAAGAGGGAAAAAAACAGCAAACTACAGAGTTTGAAATCAGAATGGTCATTGCGAAATGAGTTCCATCTCTCTGTTCTGGCACGTTGGCACACACAGCATTACACCATTGTCAATAGTTCAACTCATTGTACCTATAGGTTCAGAGCTAATTTATACTATGTGGGTGAGATACATTTTTTTTCCAGAGTCCGTCAACCTAGTGAGTAATAAACTGTATTTGTATAGCACAATTCATACAAGATGTAGCTTAAAAAGCTTGAACAGTTTGGCAAAAAACACAAGACAGCATTTGTTGCAGCTTATTAGCACTGGAAAAGAGAAAGGGGTCGTTGGGGTGCTGTCGAGAGTTCCTGTAGTGTCCCCAGGGGGTGACGAGTGTGGAAAAACTCCCTGTTTGCGTTGGTTTGTTTAAGTCTAGAAAGAAATCTCAGGCAGAACTACAGCCCCCAAGAAAGTCCATCTGCCGGGGCTGGTAAAAAGAACGTTTCTGATTGTCCAAGAGGTCTTTGAATAAGTCTGCATAAGACTGCATAATGGCTCTTCCACAAACAAATTTAGTTGAAAGTATTTTTCCATTGTTTTGTCATTTGCCATCATCCATTACCAATCAACAAACACTACCAATGGGGAATGCCTTGGCACAGTTGGCTAAAGCTGGGTACCCCCACCGTAGCTATAAACAACTACGATAAACAAGTATAAACAACATCGAATGCGATTTTGAGTTGGTGCTAAGTACAAACGTAAAGACTGTTTTGGTAATGCTGTTCTGAATTGTTTTTCTTAACTAGACCTACTGGCAAAACCAGTTCTCAAGACTGAAGTCAGACAAACTACATCTTGGGGTCAGCGTGTCCAGATGAACTGCTCCATCTCCACTCAGTACCTGGGTGGGACATTCACCCTACAGCAGCTGTCTGGGTCATATAGAGAGACAAAGGCAGCCTCAGGAACCTCTGCTGTTTTCACCATCGATCAGGTGGACTTTGCCCATGAAGGTTCTTACTACTGCCAGTATGAAGCAACAGAGCCTGGTCGTAATTTCACCTCTTTTAGAAGTGATTCTGTCAGCTTTTCTGTAGTAGGTGAGAAACTGAAAAAGTGCATCTATTTGAGGTCATTTATTTTGTTTTTATTAGGCAGTAGTAGATGACAAGTATTGGTGGCCACAACAATAGTGAACAACACCAAGCTCAAAAAGTTAGAATGCCATGTAAAACATAAGTAAAAAACATAATATTAATACAATGATCTGCAATACCCATACATCTATATTTTATCCACAATAAAACATAGATCACACAGGGCAGAAATGTATTGAAAACACATGTGTTTATGTGTAGCATTCAATCTGCTTTAAGGCAATCTGTAAATGTTTGGGGAGCTAAAGTTGCCAGAAACCAAATCGATTTTTGAGAAACAAATAGTGTTCCACTCTTTTTCTTTGATAAAGTCCAAGTGTATTATATTATGATTTAGACAACACGCATTGCACAGATTGCATTTTTATGGCAAGCCCTTTTAACATTTAATAGCTAAGCTTGACTATCTGGAATTAACATTGTAGATATCAACAATTCCTTTTTGACTAGGCGTAATTACATTTTGGATAATCGGAATTGTCATTCAAGATATCTGTAACGTAATTGTTCCTAGTCAAAACGATAGATGGAGATTAGTTAACACTAACAATTAACAGGTATTATGTGAACACGCTCTGCTCCCGCCTAAAGTGGGATTTGCATACAGATATCTGCAACGTCATTTCACCTAATCAAAACTCTAATTCAAGATATCTGTAATTACATTTTGACTAGGCAGAATGAAAGTTACGGTATCTCTAATTCCAGATATCTGTAATGAAAATGCATTTGAAGATATATATAACTTCATTATAGATATCTACAATTACATTATTACTATCCATAACTCCAGTTTGAGATATCTACAATGTAACTTTGACTAGTCATAATTCCAGTTACAGATATCTACAATGTCATTTTGCCTAGTCAAAACTTAATTTAAGATATCTGGAAAGGAACATGTAGATATCTTGAATTGAGGCAAATTAAAGATATCTTGAACTGGAGTTATGCCTAGTCATAATCAAATTGTAGATATCTTAAACTTCAATTACAGACATCTATAATTCAACTGCAGATATTCGTAATTTACATTATGGATATCTAAAACTGAATGGTAGATATCCGCATTGATTAAACCCATAGAAATGAATGGCAAAAGTGACATCATTTGACCTAGAAGAATGTAGTTGCGGATATCTGAAATGTTCGTTCTGACTAGGCAAAACTGAATTACAGATATCTGCAAAACATATCCAGTTTAGCTATAAAATGTTAAAATGGCTTGCCATATGGTAGTATTGCACAGGACAGGGTTGATGGAAAATGAAGTGCACAGTGATGTGAGAGTCACATATCGCACGGCACCAGCATTTGTCCGAGGGGCTTTAGGAGTTCTAGTTCTTTACTCTCAGCCTTTTGCATTTAAAATGAGCTTTTTGTCTAAAATGTCTAAATATTTCAATATGGGATTTGCAGGTCATTGTACGTTGTTTTACACAACGCCTTAACATTTTCGACATTTTTATAAAAACATGTAAAATATGTAACAACAGTGTTTGAAATGAAACATACATGGATCCGCTGATGCACAGAATTGTGCTTGTAGTTTCATGGATTCTTATTTTCTCCAGTGTCCCTGCCACAGCCCGTCATCTCTGCCAGTGCCCCAGATGGAGAGCTGTCATGGGGGACACATGGCCTAGAGGTTCCCCGCGGTCAAAGCTTCTCCATCATCTGCTCCATCAGGTCACAGTACCAAGGAGGCTCTTTCCACCTCATCTCTGAAGGGTCAATAGAAAGCTGGACGAAGCTGGCTGTCAATCAGTCGGCCTCTTTCCACTTTACCCAGACAAACCTTTTCCATGAAGGGACCTACAGCTGCTTCTATGTGGTTACTTTGTCTACACGTTCCTTCATCTCAGGAAGGGCAGATAGGCTTCATGTGACCATAAGAGGTACACTCATTTTGTGCCTACCATTGTTGTAAATGTGTAATGATATTTTTGTATTTACGTCCATTAACATTTGACCTTGTTTGTTCATGTTTTCTAGAGCTGACTTGGACTGAGTGGTTTCATCAGAGAAAAACATCTGTCATTTGTGGAATAATATTTGGGCTACTGCTCCTGTTGGCAGCCATCTACTTCATGTTTCTGCTGATAAAGAAACATGGCACATTTAAGGCCGGCGAAGAGTATTGTAAGCACTCAGTCTTTTTTATCCACCTTTTTAAACGTATGGCTAATTGGATGTTGTAATATAATATTAAGCATATGAATGCTAATGTCCCTTTTGTCGTTTTTTTTTTTTTTAAAACCTAGGGCCAATGGCAGAATACACTGGCCTAGAATCAAACGAAAACCTTTAAAGAGAACAAATTCTATTTCTTCTGAAATGGGGAAAGAAGAAAGCAAGCAAGGATTTGTATGAATTTTCCACAATATACTGTATATGAATATACTGCATATTTGATCTTTTGACTAATGGTGGAGTCTCATCACTAATCCTAAAATACATTATATTGTATTATTGGGTAGTATAATGAAAAGTCTTACATGCTCTGCTTTATGTTTCACTCCTGTCACTGTTGTCAATAATTAAACGTGTATGTATCTATATACATGACATTAGAGCAATTTCACTGGTCTGTTTTTATGTTTTATTTTTTATCTACAGTGCGCAGCATAAATGAGTACACCCTCTTTGAAAAGTGACATTTTATACAATCTGTCATTGAAAACAAACGATATTTCCAAAATGTGCACAGGCTAAGTCTAATACAGCATCTGTTGAACTTTTGACTTAAAACAAAAGTTAATAATATAACTCAGATGACATATTTTTAGTTTTAGTGAAATTAGTGTGGTGCAAAAATGAGTACACCCCACAACAAAAAGTACTAAATTTAGTACATTTAGTACTTTGTATGGCCTCCATTATTTTTAATGACGGCTGCAAGTCTCCTGGGCATGGAATGCACAAGTTGGCAACATCAATTCTTTTCCATTCTTCAACAATGACCTCTTTCAGAGATTGGATGTTGGATGGAGAGCTCAACCCGTCTCTTTAGAATTGACTTGGCCATTATGCACTTCATTTGTGGCAAGGTCATTGTGTTGAGTGTAAGTATGCTACGCAGCACTGTTTTTTATAAATACAGGGTAGGCCAAAAATACAGAACACATTAAATCTGGGAATCTAAGAATCATAGTAACAAATATATTTGTTGGAAAGCTGACATTCAGGAGTTTTGGATACATAGGTTCATTTCTCTGGACACCACACTGGAAGCGCAATAAAGACATTTAAAATGAAAGGGTAGGTTTGGAAAACGCATTTGTTTTACAGAAACACAGCCAAGAACATTTAAAATGATAACTTCAAATTTTAGACGTAGTGAATCAATCGACAAAAGTGGTGTATAAATCTGCTGTACAACACAAGAAATCACATGATATGTGTCATAACCTCCTAACTCTTTTCTACCTCTATATAATTATGTGTGTCTGTAGTGACCCTGCTCCGGGAAACTTATTTAGGCACGTGCATCTCCCTGTATGTATAGAGAAAGTCTGCTTACTCTGTGTTCCTCTACACTTCTGTCAGCTCATGTCCTCCTTTTTGTAAGTCGCTTTGGATAAAAGCATCTCCTAAACGTAATGTAATGTAATACCTAGCAAGGTATATGTGATTGCCAGAAGGGCTACAGCCGCTCCCCAGCACTGGTCATTGCGTACCTCATGCTGCGGCAGAACATGGACGTGCGGACAGCACTGGCCATGATCCGACAGAAACGGGAGATCGGCCCAAGCGATGGCTTCTTGCGC
This sequence comes from Setipinna tenuifilis, assembly GCA_030347295.1. Taxonomy (NCBI): domain Eukaryota; kingdom Metazoa; phylum Chordata; class Actinopteri; order Clupeiformes; family Engraulidae; genus Setipinna; species Setipinna tenuifilis. Next base: position 12,843,503 of record CM059266.1, on the reverse strand, counting down.
CAGCTTTGCCTGCTCAATGACCGACTGGAAGCAGAAGGAAAGCTGTAGAAGCAGAAATGGGAAGTCTCTCTGATGACTTGTCTCTCTTAAGCTGTACCATGCATTTGTGTGCTTCTTCAATGTACACTTTAGAGCAGTCTCCCATGCACTGCAGTGTAGTTTGTATTTTGGTGTTTTGCCTTTGGGATGGACCACTCACATAGCAAAGTAGGTCTGGCCCAGAGCAGGCCCACACATTCCACATACACTTGGGCCACATAGATATTCACTTCACATGTGTACAGGATGAGGCTTAGTCAGTCTCACACCACTTTCCTCAACGTACACATGTTTTGAAACAAGGGGTAATGCATGACATGGTGTTATATTCTTATCCTCTGAAATGGAAACATTACTTCCTACCAACTATTAGATTTTTTTGGGTAGTTTCTTATCATTGGGTAGTTTCTTATCATTGTGATTTAAACAAAGTAAACAGAGGTGTTTGACAATAAATGGCTTCAGGCAACATGATTGAAAGTTTTTGTGTTATCATTCATATTCTCTGAAAAATGATTACAAAAATCATCAATTCTGCCAGGGTATGTAAACTTTTGAGCACAACTGTATATATATTATTTTTGTGTGTACATTAACATGAAAGTGCATACATAGAATTATCACCATCATCCCCAAGATGTCAAGTGCAGAGGCAGAGCTAGGCATCAGACAACTGTATGAGGCCCCAAGGGCACCAAAAGGCCTCAGAGGGCTGACAGCCTTTGAAGTACAGTGGTGGGACTACAGTTGACAAGGGAAGTGCTGGGTTTCTGGCTGGGGGCCCCAGCCTAGACTCTCTTCAAATGAAGCATGTTTCTACTTAGCCTGGCTAACGCGACTTATCAATGCTATGCGAACATTGGTCTGGTCAAGCTGTGTTGTAAACCCATTTATCAGAGGGCGGGCTTAACCTGCCTCTTTCAAATGTCTCTGTTTGCTACTGGACGAAGCTTCAATCAGTCACACCCCTCTGTCCTCTGACATATGCGAAATGACCACAACAACAGGGTTCTCGAATAGCCCCTTGACTTGGCTACCAGCAGGGCTAACTGATAAATCAAACTTTTACTGAAGCCGGTCTGTAGCATTGCGAAAACGTCCTTTCTTGCAAGGAATCCCTCAAGTGCTGACCTTTGCTCTGTTTTCAAAGAGAACTTCTCTTTGAATTGTTCCAAAACAGCAGCTACAGCTGCATTGAAAGTTTGCCGTTGCTCCACGTTCGCCATGTTGACAGTGACTGAGGTAGATTTCCGGTCGCTAAACTACCGCGTCATTGCCTTTTTGAAATGCTAGATTTTCATTGGCTCCGATTTAGGGGGAAGAGTGGAAATGCTGTACACGGGCAGCTTGGCCAGACTAACTTGCATGCGAAATGCAAATGCAGTGGCACAGGAAGTCTGGGCGTGCCCAGGCTAGTTTCTACTGCTTAAATAACTGAAATTAATCTTTCATTTTCAGTGTATTAGTCCTTCAGTTGGGTCTTTGCTTTCTGAATGACTGCACTAAGTCCGGCAATATCCTATTCTGTTGTATAGGCTTAGCTCCACATTAGCTTGCTGAACCACTAACAGGCTGCTGAGGTAATAATCTCAGTCTCTCTCAGTCTCCTACCTAATATGGAATTACCACTTGAAATAAAATGGAAATAGTTTTTTTGTTTGTGTCATTTGTTTGTGACTGGTGCACTGAATACTATCTGCCCTCATCCAGATGAATATTGAAAAATATTTCCCACAACTGACATGACACTTACTGTAGCCACACACAGTGTTTAAAACTGCTAAATGTAAGAAACATATGGTCATGGTCATAATATGCATTCATAGAATAGGAAAGCATTGTGTAGACTGACTGTGATAATGGAAAATGGCTTATAAAATTGTGTTGTAAACATGCCTGTGTGTTTGTCCGGATCATAATTGTATTTAAAATGTTATACAGGATGTGTAGGATCTTTTTTCTGTACTGTCATGTGACTGCACTACTCAGGCAATCAACTTTAAGTCATGTTATTTACCTCACTGCTATAAGGAGAGTTACCACAAGGTCATCATTTTGTGTAGTCCTGATGTAGCCTGCCTGTGGAGCCAACCCTTAGTAACCAGCAAGTAAAAAGTTGTTAACTATATCCTATTTGAGTATGTAGCCTCGAATTTCTTGTTTCTCTGAAATAAAACATTTTTTTTAATTCAAAGGTTCAAAAATCCATGCACAGCTTAAGGTGCTGGTAAATGCAGGATAAAATAAACTTCAAAGAGGAAAGAAAAAAGTTCACCGCACACTTCTTGACTTTGTTACGTTTAATTAGAGCGAACAACGCGTTTCGCCTCTGTGCGTCGTCAGGTTCGCTCAGGCATTACCTGAGATGTGCCAGGTGTGGCTTAATACCCTCGGGTCACATGATGTTTCCAAAGTCATGACATTTTTAAATGCAAAATATAAGAAATCTATACAAATAAAAAACAGACAAAGTGCCATCCAGTGTGCACAACATTAGAAAGTAAATCCCATCATCTAATACATATATTCCCTAATAATAAGTCTCAATTTCAGCCCTTTACATAATACGCCAGAATATTTCCAAACATTATTTACAGAAAACAGCTCAAGTCCTGAGCCTCATTCAGTCCCAAAGGTTCAATTGTTAACAGTTCATATATCCAGAATGCTTCCCTTCTGAAGGGAAGCATTCTGGATATATGAACTGTCAACTGACTTGAGCTGTTTTCTGTAAATAATGTTTTCTGACATGGCAGACTAACTGAAATATACACTACCGGTCAAAAGTTTTAGAACACCCTAATTTTTCCAGTTATTTATTGCAATTCAAGTAGTGAAAGATCAATGAATACCCTGAAATGGTACAAAGGTAAGTACTGAACAGCCAGAGGTAAAAAATAAATAAAATGGTTACCTAAAACCAAAAAATAGTGTACATTTCAGAATTATACAGAAAAGGCCTTTTTCAGGGAACACAACGTTTGTTATCAGCAGCAATGAAGGTTAAATCAGCCTTGACAGCTAGTGCTACTAATTCCTATAGGTGTTCCAACTTTTCTTGATTACTTACAACACCCAATGTTGGTATAAAAGCAGTGTTGAAACACACACTGTGGTACCAGACCCTCAGAAGCATCAGGTGAACAGTATTGTACTGCAGAAAGTAGTGTAATGCTACAAAATGGCAAGAAAGGGGCAATTAACATTGGGAGAGAGACAGACCATCATAACACTTAAAAGTGTTAGTCTTTCCTACAAAACAATTGCAAAAGAAAGTCAAGGTGTCAGTGAGTACAGTTTTCTTCACCATCAAAAGGCACTCGAAAACTGGGGGAAATTGACAGGAAGTGGTCTGGCAGACCCAAAGCTACAACTGAATCAGAGAACATGTCTCTAAGAGTTAACAAATTGTCTGATGGGCAGCTCACGGGACAACAACTTCAAGCAACCAACATGGCTACCACAGCATTCTGCAGCGCCATGCAATACCCTCTGGTACATAAACATCATGTAGAGTAGACTGAGCAACGAACCTACCTTCCACTGGAGCAAACATGATGCGGGGCCGCCATCTTGAGGTGGTGATTCGCTCCACTCAATAGGCCTATAACCGGTTTGACAGGAGCAATGAATTATCACCGCATTTAATAAATAATATCTAAACATGGTTCAAGGGATATTGTTCATACTTAACCAAACGTTATAGAATATAGGCTGCATGCATCTTACATTAAAGGCCTTTACAATATTGTGGTAAAGTGAACATATATTCAAGATCCTAAGTGTAATTCCCGTGGCGTCAAACTATAACATTTTGCTTATTTTGATCATATGTATGTGTGTACACACACATACTGTATATACAGTTCAAGTCAATATCATAAGCCCCGCTCCTGAAATTAGACATCACTTGATTTCTCAGTGAGAATGACAATTATTAACAAGTATATGAAACAAGTACACTATGGAGATAATGTGTAATAACTGCATTTGAAATTTAGGACTGTTACAACCAGATTACATAGTTATGTATTTATTGTGAAGCATAATAAAATAAATAATAAAATAATGATAATAAAAATCAACACAAGCGGGTTCACAACACACATTAAACAGGTTCACAACACACACTAAAGACCGTTGGCTTGGCAATTGTTCACCACTCCAATATGGCGACTGTATTTCACGTGTCCCAGCATCCAACGCCCAGTCTAGTACTATGATGTCTATGCTCTGGTATGCCCCTAGTTGGTCAGAGGTTCATCCTACAGCAAGAAAATGACCCAAAACACTAGTCCAAACTATGCCAAAACTACCTCAGGAAAAAAGAACAAGATGGTAAGCTTGAAAACACGGAGTGGCCAGCACAATCTCCAGACTTAAACACTATCGAGCTGGTTTGGGAAGAACTGGACAGAAGAGTGAAAGTCAAACAACCTACAAGTGCTACACATTTATGGGAACTTCTGCAACAAACTTTGTGTGCTCATGTGTACCCGGGAGGCGTATCCTAATTGGGCTCACCTGTGACTAGTGATGGGCAAATGAAGTTTTGGTGAAGCACTGAACCACTTAGGCACATTGCTTCAAAAATGGGTTCATTACTTGAAGTTTCAGTAACAGTGACCTCTCCTGGTGAAAAGCCAAAGCTGCAACTAAATTAGCCCAGCTTCATAGTGGCAGGAGGCTGAAGTAGTGTAGAGGAAACACGTCTATTCTAGTGTGAACGTACCAAAACACACACACCACACACACACACACCTGTATACGAAGTTTGATATTAAAGATGCATTACAAATAAAGATGCATTTATCTTTGTATTGTGTAATTGGGGGTGCTTAGGGAAAGGATGTGCTTAGGGAAAGGATGTGCTTGAACTTGATTATTAGGGTGTGAAGGGAAAATATGAGACAAGTTGGGTGCTTGTGTAACCAGGGGAACCAAGTCGGAACACTCAAAGATTTTTATTCAAAAACATTATTTTTTCCACACTTTTTGGACTGAGCCTGTTTCTTTTCTTGGTCACAATTTCTCCACATTTGGAGAACACCCTTTCTGAAGGCACTGATGAGGCCGGTGTACATAAAAATTGTTGTGCCAGTATAAACAGATGAGGGTACACATTTTTATGACGACTCCAGTAGACCAGTGGATCCTCCGATCTTTCAAGTGGTGGATCGTTCATGTATCGTTGAACCTCCACTGAGGCATCCACGGTGGCATTTCTGGCCAATCTTGCCTCTGAAGCGTCCCTGTCCAATGTTTCCCAAAGGTTAATATCTGAAATACAAATATGACAGTAGTGAGTGCTAGATTTCATTTTATGTATCCCTTTTTACTTTTCAGAATATTACCTGTAGTTGATGGAATTTCAACATTTGCTGGAGGTGGTTGAAATGATGCGGAGGTGGAGGGTTCTTCCTGAGTGAAAGGTGGTGCGTGTCTGCCAAACAATTGAGAACATTGAAAAGTGAGCCGTTAAACTGCTGCCTGTGCATTTGACTGATTGTAAAAACCTATTGTTTTAAATCTCGGATCGAGCAGAGTGGAATGGGTCAGTGTGGTTTGATTCTTTTCGATACTGTCAAATTTGTTCTGCATCATTAGTATCATGTTCTCCCCCAGTTGTTTGGCTGTGGTGTGGCTTGTTTTACCTATTGAGTCAAACAAGTAAACCATGAGCATTTTCATCATTGGAATGATCTTTGACCCTGACACTCTCTTTTCCTCCGAAAGCTCTACTGTTGCCTGATAAAAAGCAATTTCAAACAAGCAGTTATTGAGTCATAGTCCTCAGAAGACAGAGGCTTAACATCTGTCCTGAGGGTGGCAAGAGCTGCCCCCACTGCCTGTCTGTCCGCGAAAATGCGCTGCAGCATGTGGAAGGTGCTGTTCCAACGGGTGTCCACTTCCTGAATGAGCTTGTGCAGTGGACGCTGCATCTGCTCCTGCACTTCTCTGAGCTTCTAGATAGATAGATAGACAGATAGATAGATAGATAGATAGATAGATAGATAGATAGATAGATAGATAGATAGATAGATAGATAGATAGATTGATAGATAGATACCAAAGGAAATCAAGGCACAACGACAATGTCATCCATAACCTACACATAAACTGGTGACTGTGTTAATAAAGTTAATTTAAAAGTTTAAGTACAAAATTCATGTACTTAAAATTTTAAATTAACTTTAATTAAAATATATAGTTAATGTACTCAAAACTATTGACGTAATCAGTTACATCAAAAGTTTTGAGTTGTATTAACTTATCCGGGTTTACAGTGTACAGAGATATTTGCATCATTATTAGCCTAATTGTAAATCAAAAACGTTTAGTCTTCAAAGTCCAATTTTCCCATATAAATATTTAACAGCCAGTACACCTTGTCATGAGCAACCAGAATAAAGTGTTCCCACATGTCAGAACGACCCCTCTTTCTAGATGACTCCATAATGACGATAAATCAATACACAAGTAATAACTGTCATAGGCTACTACGAACCAAACGCAATGATGTGCGCTAAAGTTTTTATACTTTGAAGGCGCTACAATTCAGATTTGAAACGGGGCGGTGCCAGTTGCTGTGGCGGCACAGGATTGGTTCGTGTGGCGCCACGAAACACGCAGGTGATTCTGTCAGGAAATGAACCAGTAGCTGTTTCATGCGTAATATGTCACGTGTTTTTTTCCGTACCAAAGCAACCTTCGGAGCAGTGGTTTTATGGTTGTTGTAGTTAATGGTTTGAAGCACGTTCCGGCACGTCTGTCTCAGACTGCCATCACTACATTTTAGTTTCATGGAGTTGAGCACTCCATGAGCACTTAAAATGTGAAGCTTTTCTTAAAAAGAAAACCCTGTGGTAATCTTTTATTTCTTGTTTGCCACAGAGTACACCTGGCCACCAGTACAGAAGTTGACCACTGTTTTCCCCTGATTTAAGTTTAGTTTTCATTTATTTTTTTGTGTGATTCTTTTGTTTGTGCTGTCCTGCCATTTTTGTTCACTGCAAAGCAAGAGGCCCAGTTAGCCCCCTCTGTGTGTGCACCTCCGCCCTAGTGGCCAGTGCGGGTTTGAACATTTTGTGTGTTCCCTAGTTGCATGGTTGATGTGCTTATTGTTTTTTGAACATTCCAGCCTCTAGAATCCATTCATTTGGGTGCCTGCTTATTATAGAGTGGCATCTTGTCACATATGTATAAAAGAGGTGGGGGGGGGGGGACCAAAAAAAAGAACAAAAACTATCAGCCTGCTTGCCATTTACAGGAAGGAGTCACACCACTCTTGAAGGCAACCGTAACAGTCACCTTGCTGTTTGGCATTGGCACCGCATGTGTCTTTTAACCAATCACGGAAGAGCTCTTCATCCTTCTTCAAGACTAGGAACTGACCCAGCACCACATATGCCTTGTCAAAACCTCCTCCAGACGGTTTCCCAGGACCTCTCCAATGCCTGCCAGGGCCGTCACTGGCTTCTCACCCATAGGCTCAGCAACAAAGTCTTTATGTTTTTGAGAGGTCGACGACATCTTGGTCCTGGTTATGTACCGAGCCTCTTTATGATTGAATGTTGAAGTCTCTGACTCACTGTTTTGCCTGCTTCCGCATTGGGAGCTGTGACGACGCCAGCGTGTAAGGGGGCCTGTGTGCAACGTCGTGACATCAGCAGCCCCGCCTTCCCCTTCTCAGCCTGCGGAGCAGCGTTAAAGAGACAGTACCGTAGTATCCAGTAGTTGGGTTTTTTTGTGTTTTTTAACTTTTGGCCGGGACCTATTTTCTCCTACCTCCCTGTGTGTGTGTGTGTGTGTGTGTGTGTGTGTGTGTGTGTGTGTGTGTGTGTGTGTGTGTGTACTGCAGGGGAGGGCAGAGTCAGTGGGGGGACACAATTGGGGTTCAAGCAGCATTGCTGTATGGGTGTTTCACTGCTGTGCAAAGGAAAGCCTTGTGCTCCTAAACTTGTGATTTGCATTGTGAAATTGCTGTGCTCCTAAACTTGTGATGTGCATTGCCTGGTGTGAAGGGGTGTTTTTTTGTGCCCACTGATGTGGATAGCTTGCCCTGAATGCCATGCCCCTCTGAGTTTGAATCCCCTGGTCCAAACAGTGCTGCCTGTGTTTTTGTATCCATATAAATACAAGTACATGTTTCCTGTGAAAGCCGTTTCTGTGATTGTTTTGTGCAACTGGGATTCCTTGTGTAATTATCCCAGCCTAGGCTGGTGACAAAGGCTACAAAAACATAAGCAAAGCCTTACTCATTAGTAAGAACAGGTTGCAAAAGTAAATCAAAAATTTAAGATGGGACTGTAACCATTGCACAGAGATGTCCAGGGGCCTGATTTATAAAACGTTCTTACGCACAGATTTAATCTTAGAGTGTTCGTACGAACGAATTCACGTCAAAGTACAGATTTATAAAAAAAACATCTTTGACGTGGAAAAGTACTTATTTCCACGTCAGGTTCCAGCTTGGCGTATTTGGCGAAATTACCATTTCCTTGTGGTTATGCCTGGTATTTCAGATATTTTCCGATGCACGGGCTAGGAATTTCATTAAAAAAAAGACAATCTCGCCTCTTTCACTGTAATATGATTAGGATTAGGTTGATATAAGCAGAAGTACCCTACCAATACTTAAAAAATATATATTTCGATTATATATATCGATTCCCATACAGTGCCCAGGAACAGCAAGAAGTGAAGGAGGATTTCCTGCGTAAAACAGGGTTCCCAAATGTGTTCGGTGCGATAGACTGCACCCACGTTGCCATACGAGCTCCACATGTGAACGAGTATATGTATGTCAAAAGGAAAAACTTCCACTCATAAATGTGCAGCTCATTTGTGATGCTCGTATGGCAATCTTGAATGCTGTTGCGCGCTGGCCAGCGTCAACGCACGATTCCTTCATTGTGCGTAATTGTAGTGTTGGAAATCGACTGGAGGCGGGAGCGGGCAGAGACGGCTGGCTTCTAGGTAAACCCTTTAAAAATGTCGCCCAATTTATTTGCTTTTTTTAATAATTTCTGTCAACAGGAGACCGAGGTTATCCTTTGAAGAAATGGCTGCTCACCCCGATTGCGCACACGGAGACAGCCGAGGAGGCCCACTTGAACACTAAACATGCCCGTGCGCAGTCGGTAGTGAAGCCCAGCATCGGCATGCTGAAGGGAAGGGAATTTTTTTTCTTGCGTTCCTCTTTAGTTGGCATTGTCACAGAGAGTTTTTGCTTTAAGGGTGAGCTCATTTTATATGTTAATTCATTAAACAGGGGCGTTTTGAGGGCGGAGCATTCAGCTGCACACAATTCCACGATCATTTGTGATTTATAACCGAATGATTGGCGTACGCATGGACTTCGTGCGTACGTTCGTTTTCTCTGAATCGCACTTACGATCAAATCAGAAAAGTTCTTAGATAAAATCAAGGAAGGTTTCTACGCAAGTCTTTATAAATGAGGCCCCAGGTCTAGCGTCTTGTGATGGGAAGGGTTGAAGGAAAACCAGCATGCAAGTTCCCTGCAATTATGTAGGGAAGTAGAAAGTGCAACTGGAGTGGAGTTTCTCGTGACCCAATAAACTGTACAGTGCAGAGGAATGGCATGCATGGGTGTCCTCCTCGAAAGAAGCCTATCCTAAAGCCCAGTCACAAGAAAGCCTGTCTTGATTTTGCCAGGGCCCATGCTGACCAAGATGAATGCTACTGGGACTCTATACTGTGGAGTCAATCTTTTTGAAACCGATGGCTTTAAAACTGCCTGGCGTCGCAAGGGTGAGGAATATAAAAAGTGCATGGTGCCCACAGTGAAACATGAAGGGGGTAGTGTCCTTATGTGGGGCTGCATTTCATTGAGATCATGAATTCAGAAGTGTACTGCTCTATACTGACAAATAAGATGCTTCCATCACTTCTTGCCCTTGGTTGTCATGCCCTTTTCCAACACGACAATGATCCGAAGCACACATCTAAAGCCACCGCTGGCTTTCTGAAAAGGAACACGGTGAGAGTGATTCCGTGGCCAAGTATGTCACCTCATCTAAACCCAATTGAACATCTTTGGGGAATTCTAAACAGACGGGTTCAGCATCACTCCCCATCCAACATCCAATCTCTGAAAGAGGTCATTGTTGAAGAATGGAAAAATATAGATGTCAACTTGTGCATTCCATGCCCAGGAGACTTGAAGCTGTCATTAAAAATAATGGAGGCCATACAAAGCACTAAATGTACTAAATTTAGTAGTTTTTGTTGTGGGGTGTACTACTTTTTGCACCACATTAATTTGACTAAAACTGAAATATATGTCATCTCAGTTATATTATTAACCTTTGTTTGAAGTCAAACGTTCAACAGATGCTGTATTAAACTTAGCCTGTGCACATTTTGGAAATATCGTTTGTTTTCAATGACATATTGTATAAAATGTCACTTTTCAAAGAGGGTGTACTCATTTATGCTAGACACTGTAGATAAAAAATAAAACATAAAAACAGACCAGTGGAATTGATCTAATGTCATGTATATAGATACATACATGTTTAATTATCGACAGCAGTGACAGGAGTGAAACATAAAGCAGAGCATGTAAGACTTTTCATTATACTACCCAATAATACAATGTAATGTATTTTAGGATTAGTGATGAGACTCCATCATTAGTCAAAAGATCGAATATGCAGTATATTCATATACAGTATATTGTGGAAAATTCATACAAATCCTTGCTTGCTTTCTTCTTTCCCCATTTCAGAAGAAATAGAATTTGTTCTCTTTAAAGGTTTTCGTTTGATTCTAGGCCAGTGTATTCTCCCATTGGCACTAGGTTAAAAAAGACAAAAGGGACATTAGCATTCATATGCTCAGTATTATATTACAACATCCAATTAGCCATACATTTAAAAAAGTGGATAAAAAACACTGAGTGCTTACAGGACTCTTCGTCTGCCTTAAATGTGCCATGTTTCTTTATCAGCAGAAACATGAAGTAGATGGCTGCCAACAGGAGCAGTAGCCCAAATATTATTCCACAAATGACAGATGTTTTTCTCTGATGAAACCACTCAGTCCAAGTCAGCTCTAGAAAACATGAACAAACAAGGTCAAATGTTGATAGACGTAAACACAAAAATATGATTACACATTTATAACAATGGTAGGCACAAAATGAGTGTACCTCTTATGGTCACATGAAGCCTATCTGCCCTTCCTGAGATAAAGGAACGTGTAGACAAAGTGAACCACATAGAAGCAGCTGTAGTTCCCTTCTGGTAAAAGGTCTGTCTGGGTAAAGTAGAAAGAGGCCGAGTGATTGACAGCCAGCTTCGTCCAGCTTTCTATTGACCCTTCAGAGATGAGGTGGAAAGAGCCTCCTTGGTACTGTGATTTGATGGAGCAGATGATGGAGAAGCTTTGACCGCGGGGAACCTCTGGGCCATGTGTCCCCCATGACAGCTCTCCATCTGGGGCACTGGCAGCGATGACGGGCTGTGGCAGGGACACTGGAGAAAATAAGAATCCATGAAGCTACAAGCACAGTTCTGTGCATCAGCAGATCCATGTACTTTTCATTTTAAACACTGTTGTTACATACTTGTACACATACATGTTTTTATAAAAATGTCCAAAATGGTAAGGCGTTGTGTAAAACAAAATACAATGACCTGCAAATCCTATATTGAAAGATTTAGACATTTTAGACAAAAAGCTAATTTTAAATGCAAAAGGCTGAGAGTCAGAAATACTACAATGAAACAGCTGGAGGGATTAATTTCTGACAAATTTGGTTACTTGGGAAAAGGTCAGCAACATGATTGGGTATAAAAAGAACATTTGAAAGAGGCAGAGAATGTGTTAACTAGAACTCCTAAACCCCCTCGGACAAATGCTGGTACCATGCGATATGTGACTCTGACATCACTGTGCACTTTATCTTCCACCATCAGTATTGAAGTTTCAACCCTGTCCTGTGGAATACTACCATATGGCAAGCCATTTTAACATTTAACAGCTAAAATGGTTATGGTTTGCAGATATCTGTAATTCAGTTTTGCCTAGTCAGAACGAACATTTCAGATATCCACAAAGACATTCTTCCTAGGGCAAATGACATCACTTTTGCCATTCATTTCTATGGGGTTTATCAATGCAGATATCTACAATTCAGTTACAGATATCCCCAATGTGAATTACAAATATGTGCACAGTTGAATTATAGATAACTAGGCATAACTCCAGTTCAAGACATCTTTAATTTGCCTCAATTCAAGATATCTACATGTTCCTTTCCAGATATCTTAAATTAAGTTTTGACTAGGCGAAATGACATTGTAGATATCTGTAACTGGAATTTTGACTAGTCAAAATTACATTGTAGATATCTCAAACTGGAGTTATGGATAGTAATAATGTAATTGTAGATATCTATAATGAAGTTATATATATCTTCAAATGCATTTTCATTAGAGATATCTGGAATTAGAGATACCGTAACTTTCATTCTGCCTAGTCAAAATGTCATTACAGATATATTGAATTAGGTGAAATGACGTTGCAGATATCTGTATGCAAATCCCACTTTAGGCGGGAGCAGAGCGTGTTCACATAATACCTGTTAATTGTTAGTGTTAACTTGTAATTAGTATTGATTAGGAACATGTTACAATTATGTATCTAAAATAGACAATTTGTACCAGTGGCGGTTCTATAGTGTTTTACGCCCCGGGCGAGACCACCTCTCAGCACCCCTCCCCCCCCGAAACAAATACACCAAACATTAAAGTTAAAAAAATACATTATTTAAAATGGTTAATAAATAAATACCACAACCATTATTAAACAAAGATTTGTGACGGCTCTACATTCAGAATTAAAAGACAAAATATATAGGAATTCTACCGAAATACAGTTTTGGACTTAGTACAAAAAACTGCATATATAAATTATGTTTATGTAGGCCTACGTGTAAATCACTGGTACATTTAAAATGCACTCTATTTTACATTTATAAAGGTTTCATATGGGAGAACAAAAACATTGTGTACAGAGTTAGAAATAAATACGAAGAGGGAAAATCTACGTAACAGTAAGATTGTTTCTTTTCATATTAGTTTCACCTGCAGATGTTGCCCTTGGCCTATGAACCTGCAAACCGACGAGAACTATGTACTTGTGACCGAGGGCAACCACAGCATAGCTAGCTAGCAACCTAAGGAAGAAAGTGCTAGTCTTATCCGAACGTTAACTGAAAACAGTCGAGTGACCATGATGAATTGCTTTCAAATATCCATATCCATATTTATATCCACAACCTAAACTAGCTAGCCAGCATCAATCATTTACAACTTTAATCATTTGCAACACTTGTTAACACAGTCTGAACATTGCTAGTAGCCTGGGAGCTAACGTTACAAAGTTTGTTGACGGTAAGGAGCAAGGGCTACAAAATGAACTTTTTATTATTATGATTTATTTATTTAAAACACTGTCTTATCTGCAAGCGTGAGATTCATCTCGCTTTCTATTCTTTTTTCTGCTCCCGACTTTAGATATCTTTTCAAGGCCCTGTCCAAACATTTGTCTGCCAAACTTAAACTAAGCCTGAGCAATAATCGACCAGACCACTGAAAGGTGGGGGAGGGGGGCACCAGGAGGAGAATGGAGAAGGAGAGGAGCAAATTGACCTATGTTGCTTTTGTATTGCTTAAAATAAATATTAACATGCTTTGCACATTTTTAAAATATCCTTACTAGCACGTACCTAGCCTATTGTGATGATTTTTTCACAAGCCAATTTTTTTGGTGGTGCCCCCACAAGCACTTGGTGCCCTACGCACTCTGCGTTATGTGCGTGTGCGGAGCTACGGCACTGCCCCCGAGACAGAGAGACACGCTGCTTCTGTGCATGCCACCTTCTCAGCAAGCAAGGGCACCTGTAGTTCGCCATTGTGCCGATTGCAGCATTACAGGGGGCGCCAATGTGCCGATTGCAGCGATATGACAAACGGAGCTTTTTATTTTATTTTTTTCCCCAAGCGCTCGTGGCGCCCCCCACGAAATGGCGCCCCGGGCGGCTGCCCGGTTCGCCCGTGCCTAAAACCGCTACCAATTTGTACTAGCATGTACTATTCGTATATGCACAATAATTCGTACTAGTCATAATGACGTTTGAGATATCTTTAACTTTCATTCTGCCTAGTCAAAACTAAATTACAGATATCAGCAATTGTCATTTAAGATGTGTGAGGAGTTGAATGTCATTTTTAATGACGTAATTGCAGATATCGGTAATCCAGTTTTGCCTAGTAAAAACTGAATTACAGATATCTCTATCGTTTTGACTAGGAACAATTACGTTACAGATATCTTGAATGACAATTCCGACTATCCACAATGTAATTACGCCTAGTCAAAAAGGAATTGTTGATATCTACAATGTTAATTTCAGATAGTCAAGCTTAGCTTTTAAATGTTAAAAGGGCTTGCCATAAAAATGCAATCTGTGCTATGCATGTTGTGTTGTTGCCTGAATAATAATATAATACACTTGGACTTTATCAGAAAAAAAAGAGTGTAACACTAGTTATTTCTCAAAAATCGATTTGGTTTCTGGCAACTTTAGCTCCCCAAACATTTACAGATTGCCTTAAAGCAGATTGAAGGCTACACATAAGCACACATGTGTTTTCGATACATTTCTATGTTTTAATGTGGATAAAATATAGATGTATGGGACTTGCAGATCATTGTATTAATATTATGTTTACTTATGTTTTACATGGCATTCCAACTTTTTGAGCTTGGTGTTGTTCACTATTGTTGTGGCCACCAATACTTGTCATCTACTACTGCCTAATAAAAACAAAATAAATTACCTCAAAAAGATGCACTTTTTCAGTTTCTCACCTACTACAGAAAAGCTGACAGAATCGCTTCTAAAAGAGGTGAAATTACGACCAGGCTCTGTTGCTTCATACTGGCAGTAGTAAGAACCTTCATGGGCAAAGTCCACCTGATCGATGGTGAAAACAGCAGAGGTTCCTGAGGCTGTCTTTGTCTCTCTATATGACCCAGGCAGCTGCTGTAGGGTGAATGTCCCACCCAGGTACTGAGTGGAGATAGAGCAGTTCATCTGGACACGCTGACCCCAAGATGTAGTTTGTCTGACTTCAGTCTTGAGAACTGGTTTTGCCAGTAGATCTAGTTAAGAAAAACAATTCAGAACAGCATTACCAAAACACATCATAAGTTACTTCTACTCTGTTCATTTTTCCTCTGTATCTAGGCGATTTCGAAAGATGCCCAAGACTATTTTAGTCACACAATGCTGATAAGACCGAATGTATATTCATATAATGTTTGTGAATTTCGCCCTCCACCACTGATTTTTAGTAAATCACATTATATATTTCAGTTTCACAAATCCATGTGAACATTTCAATTGCATGTGACATTCCAGAGGGTAGATACAGAATATAAACTGTGTGTGTGCCTAGGTGGGTGTGTCTGGTATCATAACACTGGACAGAACGAAGCTAGTTATTTAGCGTGCTAAC
Organism: Setipinna tenuifilis; assembly: GCA_030347295.1. Taxonomy (NCBI): domain Eukaryota; kingdom Metazoa; phylum Chordata; class Actinopteri; order Clupeiformes; family Engraulidae; genus Setipinna; species Setipinna tenuifilis. The sequence goes on along the minus strand of CM059266.1, from coordinate 12,827,910 downwards.
TGGGATAAATATCACAGCAGCCCAGTACATATAATAGTGGAAGTGGGCATGGATGTGGGTTTTGAAGGAATGACATTCTGTGTGTTTGTGTATATTTTGTGTAGTTCCTTCTCAGTCCCAAGATATTGGCAAAGCAAAATCACAATTTTTGCATTTAACTATATCACTAGGTGATGCTATGCTTCAAGTGAGTATTTATGGGATGGGTCGATGCGCCTCTTTAACACCGGCATACTAACACAAAATCATTGTCTTGGGCAAATTTTTGATGAGTTATTTAACAAAAACTGTTTTTGTACACCCAGCTTTGATGGGAAACATTGCACCATGTGATGAAATGTCACAAAATTTCTTGCACATGAAAAGAAAGCCGTTCAGAGTTGTCATGTCAACATTGACCAAATCTGATCAATTAGAAGCCGAGATATGGACTTTTGGAGAATTTTAAGCTATGTTTTGAATTTTGATTTACATGTAACTTTGAAACAGTCCATCTCAAGATAAATCCTTTGATAACCTTGTCAGCATTGTCTGTAGATGACATGTACCAAATTTGGTGCGATTCACATGAACGGCCTATGATGAGTTGGTTTGGTTTCGCTTTCACAATGTTAAAATTTCACAGAATTTTTTTTTGTTGGAAGTGGGCGTCGACAAGTGTTTTCAATGTGGGAGGGTCAATAGATTTCAAGACAAAAAAAGAACTGCTTGTAAACATTACTGTTCTCTAGATAATAGGCAAAATTACATTTTGTACAATTACAGCGCCCCCTATGGGCCAAATTGTATGGCATGTGCTGTGCTTTTAGAGGTCTTTGTGCTGATTGTGCATGACATATTTTGTACAGTTCCCACCTTCCCAGTCCAAGACATTGGCAATACAAAATCCCAATTTTTGCATTTACCCCTATCACTAGGTGGCGCTATGCTTCAAGTGACAGTTTATGGGCTGGGTCGATGCGTCTTTGTAACCCCGACATACTACCACAAAAATCACTGTCTTGGGGAAAAAATGTTGATGAGTTTAAAAAAAAAAAAAAAAAAAAAAACTGTTTTTAGACCCCTAGCTTTGACAAAAAACATTGTCCCCTTTGACAAAATATCACAAAATTTGATGCACATGAACAGAAAGCTGTTTAGAGGTGGCATGTCAATTTTCACAACATTGGAGCAATTAGAAGCCAAGATATGGACTTTTGAAGAATTTTAAGCTATGTTTCAAATTTTCATTGACATGTAACTTTTAAACGGTTTATCTCAAGACAAATCCTTTGATAAGTTTTTGTCAGCATTGTCTGTAGATGACATGGACCAAATTTGGAGAGATTCACATGAACGGCCTCTGACAAGAGTTCGTTTGGTTTCACTTTCACAATGTTAAAATTTCACAGAAATTCTTTTTGTAGGAAGTGGGCGTCGACCAGTGTTTTCAATGCGGGAGGGTCAACAGAGGTCACGACAAAAAAGAACTGCTTGTAAACATTACTCTTCTCTAGATAATAGACAAAACTACATTTTGTACAATTTTTGTACAATAACAGCGCCCCCTATGGGCCAAATTTGATGGCATGTGCTGTGCTTTTAGAGGTCTTTGTGCTGATCGTGCATGACATATTTTGTGCAGTTCCCACCTTCTCGGTCCAAGATATTGCCAATATAAAATCCCATTTTTCACATTTACCCATATCACTAGGTGGCGCTACACTTTAAGTGAGTGTTTATGGGCTGGGTCGATACGCCCCTGTAACACCGGCATATCACAAAAAATTCATGTTGTTCGGTGAAACATTCACTGAGTTATTCAGCAAAAACTTTTCGGCGTCTTCTCCTCTTTGATGGACACTGGCACAGCGGGGGGGGGTGGCCCTTGGGGGCCAAAAGCTTCTATTGGCTCAAAAATTAGCTCTGAACCTATAGGTACAATGACAAGTGAGTTGAACTATTGACAATGGTGTAATGCTGTGCGTGCCAATGTGCCAGAACAGAGAGATGGAACTCATTTCGCAATGACCATTCTGATTTCAAACTCTGGGGAGGAAAGGAAGGCCATCACTGCTGAAGCTATGTTTTGAGCATTATGAACTTAAAACGCAAAATACGGTACAAAATGCTGTCGGTGGGAGCTAAACTCTATTTTCACCCCAAAATGTAAGGTTGTACAACCAATTAACTCTAATTTGGAGTTAAATAATTGTACATTTAATTTCAAATATTCATTGAAAGGGGCGGTAAATGATGGTTTACAATATCCTATTGAGTGGATGCTTCAGATGATTCTTACAGCACAGAAGTGTCACTAACCTAAGCACACTACACCAGCATCTTCATCAGGGTCACAATCATGTGTTCCAAAGCCATTATGGGAGCACTCTGTAAGGGACCCTTCATCACCAGAGCAGAGGACATTATCCATCCAGATCTCCCCTCTGCCCCGACCAAAGTGAGCTTGCTTATAGGCAGTAATGGCATCTCCACATCCCAGCTGTGTGCACACCACCTTAGCATCATTCAGGTCCCATTCGTCATCGCACACACTGCCCCACTGGCTATTGAGATAGATCTCAATTCTACCCGAGCAGTTAGTGTTCCCACCAACTAATCGGATAGGGGCAATTCCTATAATGAGTTAAAAAAGAGAATGTTACCATTCCAAACAAGGTAAAGCCTTCTGGATACAGATCTGTTACGATTGAGGATACGTCAAATCCGTTAACACTCTACTCAATCTACAATGCCTCAGCTACAAGTTGGTGTCAGTTGCATGTCTCTACCTTGATTAGTTACTTCTCAGTAGCCCATTTTCCACAAGGCACCTCGAATTTTAACTTTCTGGATCACAAGATCCGGAATACTACCAGGATCCGGATTATATTCTGGGCTTTGGCAGACCTTATGATGGTCTGTATTGTCTATACTGTATTTTTTTTACTAAACATTGTTGGCATTATTTGTGGAGTTATAAGCAAAAATGTCCAAATTGCCCCAATGTCGCAATGGTGAAGAATCCTTTAAAAAATTCCTGGATCCAGATGGTTATCCGGATCACCAACAAAAACAAATTAGTTCAAAGTTCTACTGACCTATCCTGAAAATGTAATTTTACAGATGGACAAACAAACCAACGCTGGCGAAAACATAACCTCCTTGGCGGAGGTAAAAAAAAAAAAGTCTTGCATAGAAATGTGTTAATTTGCTAAATAACTCGTTTATACTGGTAAATAAGGCCTAAACATCACTTACTTGGACTGCCTGGAGCTGGAGAAGTTGAAGCAGGCAGTGGAGAGCCATCTGTGTGGCATAGGGATATTAGATGCTATACAAAATTAAGGTTTGTTTCCAAGGAACACAATGTCAAAGGTGACATGGGAGCAAACAATGCTGTTCAATTCAAAATAAATCAAAGCAGAGACACAATGCACATAAAAGTAACATAAAAGCCATATGAATGTCATGTTCATAGCAATAGAACATTATATCTCCACAGTTGTAAGTACCTGCTGTAAGTACCTCTGGCCTTGTGCCTACAACCAAAGCACAGCTGCAATGACAAATCCTACTCTTGTTTATGTTACAAACTATCATTAAAAAGAAAACAAGAAAGAAAAACCATTGTATTTGTATTACATCATATTGTGTTTTGGACGTATATCGTACTTTTAGGTTCTCCATCATATTGAGTCGAACGTTGCACTAACCTGAGCACACCACACCAGCATCTTCGCCATGGCCACAATCATGTGTTCCAAAGCCAGAATGGGAGCACTTCATCAGGGACTCTTCAGCACCAGAGCAGCCGACACCATCCATCCAGATCTCCCCAATGCCCATGCCAAAGTAGGCTTCCCCAGGGGCAGAAACAGCATCTCCACATCCCAGCTGTCTGCACACCACTGTAGCATCATTCACGTCCCAGCTGTCATCACACACAGTGCCCCATGTGTCATTGTAGTACACCTCTACTCTACCTGAGCAATTTGTGCTCCCAATGAGTCTGACAGTGAAATTTCCTTTAACAAGTAGAGAAGATTTTATTAGAATCCACACCATTTCAAATCATTGCTATTTATTAATAATTTCTACAACACCGACCAGTGTACTAGACTTTAACTGGGGGCCAAACACTGAAGTACTGTTCTGATGTTGATTTGGTCAGGAGTCACTAACCTGAGCACACCACACCAGCATCTTCACTATGGCCACAATTCTGTTTCTCAAAGCCAGAATGGGGGCACTCTGAAAGGGATCGTTCATGACCAGAGCAGTCGACATCATCCATCCATATCTCCCCACTGCCCCTGCCAAAGTAGGCTCCCCCATAGTCAGAAACAGCATCTCCACATCCCAGCTGTCTGCACACCACTGTAGCATCATTCATGCCCCAATAGTCATCACACACAGTGCCCCACTGGCCATTGTTGTACACTTCCACTCTACCTGAGCAATTTGTGCTCCCACCAACGAGTCTGACAGTGAAATTTCCTTTAACAAGTAGAGAAGATTTTATTAGAATCCACACCATTTCAAATCATTGCTATTTATTAATAATTTCTACAACACCGACCAGTGTACTAGACTTTAACTGGGGGCCAAGCATCGAAGCTGTAGAGGCACTTTGTTGTTGTTTTACTGGGTTTTCTTCTTATTATTATTCTTCTTTCGCCATGGAAGTCTATGACAGCCCATAGAATCAATTGGTAAACAGTGTTGAAATCTGGCACAGTGATTCAGGACAGAGTCAAGATAAATTCAGACAGTTGAGTGTCACGGTCTAGGGCTGAAACCAGAACAGAACAAGGGAGGCGGACCCGAAGTGTAAGTGCCAACAGAGAGAGTTTTATTGAGGGTTGGGGGGAATGGGAGAGTTGTCCAGAGCCCCAGAGGGGGCTTAGTGAAGGTATGTCGAGCGGGGCTCGAACCCGCGATCCCAGGGGTGGTGTGCAGCGGCAGAGGTTGTGCGGGAGCGCTGGGGTGCTGTGCAGGCGGTGGCCGAGGTAATCCGTGGGCCCGAGGAGAGTTGGCACTGGAGGGCTGAGCGGGGCTTGAACCCGCGACTCCGGGGTTGGCAGGCGGTTGCTCTACCGCCTGAGCTGGCGACGGCCGAGTCGTCGGGGCGAACAGGATAGGGGCAGCAGGCGAAGCGTGGTCGGTGAGCCGGTCCGGGTCAAAGCCAGTGGAGGTCCGGAGGAGCACAGGAGAACTGGGAAAGGTGCGGACAGACAGAATGGGGAGAAAACAAACACGGGCAAACACGAAAACGAGACTGCACGAGAAAAACAGAAAAACCCAGACAGAAAACTAAAACTGGGGGAAACTAAGTAAACACGAGCAGGAGACAAAAACCGAGGCAAAAACCGAACAAGGAAACAAGGACTGGGTCACGAACTAGGAATACAAGAAACACGAGAGTCAAGAGTCAAACTTTCCGCAGTGAACAAACCTTGGTGAAGAGACGAACTGACAGAGGGGAACTGAAACCAGAGGGTATAAATAGTCGTGCCGTGCAGGTGATCGTGATAATCGAATGAGGGCTTAAATGAGGAAGTGCAGGTGAAGTGCGTTACACAAGACACGGACACAGGTGAGGGGGATAATAGAATGAGTGCAGGGAAACAAGGAAACGAGTGCGAAATAAGATTTAATAATGAGGACCGTGTCGGGGAAACAAGGAAACGAGTGCGTGATTAACTACGATAATGAGGGTAGTGTCAGGGAAAGCGTGAACAAGGCAGGGCTCAGACAGAGAGTCGTGACAGAACCCCCCCCCCAAGGGACGGCCCCAGAAGTCCCCCAGGGAGAGAGAACAGAAACAGAAGACCCCAAAGAAGACAAGAGAAAAAAAAAGAAAGACACCAACCGGGTGGGTGGAGGGGAGAAGGTGGTGGGTTAGTACTCCTCCGACCGGTCAGAGTGTTGAGCCTCCTCCTCCTCCTGCGAAGGGCGGTCCTCCAGGGGTGGACGGCGGGCTCGGACAGAGCGAGGAGCGCCTCTGGGGCGGCCCCGGCGCGGGCCCGGCTGGTCTGGGTGGAGGCGGTGGAAGTCCTCTATGAGGGCACGATCCAGAATCCTGCCAGCGGGAACCCAGGACCTTTCCTCTGGACCGTACCCCTCCCAGTCCACCAGGTAGTGGAATCCCCGGCCGCGCCGCCGGGACCGGAGGAGGCGCCGGACCGTGTAGATAGGATCCCCCTCCAGCATACGAGGAGCAGGGGGAGGAGGCTCAGGGGGAGTGTGCGGGGAGACCCGCACCGGCTTGATCCGTGATACGTGGAAGGTGGGATGCACCTTCATGGAGGCCGGCAGCTTGAGGCGCACCGCCACCGGACTGATGACCCGTTCGACGACGAACGGGCCCAGGAAACGGGGAGCCAGCTTGCGGGACTCGACCCTCAAGGGGAGGTCCCGGGCGGAGAGCCAGACCTTCTGGCCCACTTGGTAGGCGGGTGCGGGAGTCCTGCGGTGGTTGGCCCCGGCGGAGTAGGAGGTGGCAGCCCTCCTGAGTGCAGCACGAGCCTTGGCCCAGGTCCTCCGACAGCGGCGAGCGTTGGCGAGCGCAGAGGGGCAAGACGACTCTCCCTCCTGGCAGGGAAATAAGGGAGGCTGATACCCATAAACACATTCGAAGGGGGACATACCTGTAGCTGAGCAGACCAGGGAGTTGTGGGCATACTCAACCCACACCAGCCGTTTGGCCCACGAGAGGGGGTCCTGGGAGGCGATACATCGGAGGGCCTTCTCCAGCTCCTGATTGGTGCGCTCGGTCTGGCCGTTGGATTGCGGATGGAACCCCGAGGTGAGGCTGACCGTGGCCCCCAACAGGCGACAGAACTCCTTCCAAAAGGAGGAAATGAACTGGGGGCCACGGTCAGACACAAAGTCACTGGGTATCCCATGTAGCCTAAAAACATGGTGCTGGACCGCCTGCGCCGTCTCACGGGCTGAAGGAAGCTTGGGGAGAGGGACAAAATGGGCCATTTTACTAAATCGGTCCACTATAGTGAGGATGACAGTGCATCCTTCCGACGCAGGCAGTCCAGAAACAAAGTCCAGGCTGACATGGGACCAGAGACGGGAAGGGATAGGCAGGGGCTGGAGAAGGCCGGCAGGGGGTTGGTTAGAGGACTTGTTCCGGTTGCAGACTGGACAGGCCCCCACATACTCCCGGACCTCCCTCTCTAGGGCAGGCCACCAGAATCTCTGAGTTATGAGGTGGCTGGTGCGGGTTGCCCCCGGGTGGCAGGCCAGGAGGGAGTCATGCCCCCACTGCAGCACGCGAGGGCGCAGGGCTTCTGGGACGTAGAGCTTACCCTCGGGGCAGGCTGGCCCTGGAGGGCCCGTAGTACCTGTTCCTCTACGTCCCAGGTGAGGGCCGCCACGATGCAGGGACCGGGAAGGATGGTGGCTGGCTCCACAGAAGCGTCTTCAGGTCTCTGGAACTGGCGGGAGAGGGCGTCAGGCTTGGTATTCTTCGAACCTGGGCGGTAAGAGAGAGAAAATTGAAAACGTGAGAAAAAGAGCGACCATCTAGACTGTCTAGGATTGAGTCTCTTAGCAGTACGCAGGTATTCCAAGTTCTTATGGTCGGTCCACACTATGAAGGGCACAGGCGCCCCCTCCAGCCAGTGACGCCACTCCTCCAGGGCCAGCTTGACGGCCAAGAGCTCCCGGTCCCCGATGTTGTAATTACGTTCCGCCGGGGACAGTCGGCGGGAGAAGAAGGCACACGGGTGCACCTTGTTGTCCTCCGCCGCTCGTTGGGACAGGACCGCCCCGACCCCGACATCCGAAGCATCGACCTCAACGATAAATTGGCGGGCAGGGACAGGAACCTGGAGGATAGGGGCAGAAGTGAACCGGGACTTAAGGGCAGTGAAGGCAGTGTCGGCGGCCAAGGTCCAGGAGAACTGGGTCTTGGTACTGGTCAGGGCCGTGAGGGGGGCAGCAATAGTGCTATAGTTCTTGATAAATCTTCTATAGAAGTTAGCGAACCCCAGAAATTGCTGCAGTTGCTTGCGGTTTCGGGGGCGCGGGCCAGGCCGTGACCGCCGACACTTAAGCTGGGTCCATGGCAATGGTTCCCTCTGACACCACGTACCCCAGGAAGGCCACGGTCTTGACATGGAACTCGCACTTTTCAGCCTTGACGAACAGGGAGTTCTCCAGGAGGCGGTGAAGGACTAGCCTGACGTGCTGCCTGTGTTCTTCGAGGGACCGGGAGAAGATCAGGATGTCGTCGAGGTAGACGAACACGAACCGGTCCAGCATGTCCCGCAGCACGTCATTGACCAGTCCTTGGAAGACGGCGGGAGCGTTAGTAAGGCCGAAGGGCATCACGAGATACTCGTAATGCCCGGTGGGAGTGTTGAATGCCGTCTTCCATTCATCCCCCTCCCGGATGCGCACAAGATGGTAGGCATTGCGCAGGTCCAGCTTGGAGAATACCGTGGCCCCCTGGAGCAACTTGAAAGCAGTGGACAGAAGGGGCAGAGGGTACCGGTTCTTCACTGTTATATCGTTGAGGCCGCGGTAGTCAATGCAGGGCCGGAGCGATCCGTCCTTCTTGCCGACGAAGAAGAACCCCGCTCCGGCGGGGGACGAGGAGGGACGGATGACGCCAGCGGCCAAAGAGTCCGAGATATACTCCTCCATGGCCCGCCTTTCGGGGCCCGAGAGAGAGTAGAGGCGGCCGCGGGGAGGAGCCCGGGACTAGGTCAATGGCGCAGTCGTAGGGGCGGTGAGGGGGTAGGGACGTGGCCTTCGCCTTACAGAAGACCTCAGCGAGGTCGTGATAGCAGGAAGGGACATGGGACAGATCAGGAGCCATGATAGGGCCAGGACTGGGGGCAGGGACGGGGGCTGACTGCAGACAGGACTGATGGCACTCGACTCCCCACTCCAGAATCGCCCCACTGCGCCAGTCAACGCGGGGGTTGTGCCGTCGAAGCCATGGCAGGCCGAGGATGATGGGGTGTCCCGGGGAAGGCAACAGATGGAACCGGACACGCTCCAGGTGGTTGCCCGAGAGCCGCAGTTCCAGGGGTTCGGTGATGTGAGATACTTGCCCCAGCAGATGGCCGTCCAGGGCCCGGGCCGGCACAGGGGACGGTAGGGCGGTCAACTGCACCCCCTGGTGGCGGGCAAAGGCAGCGTCCATGATGTTGGCATCAGCTCCGGAGTCTATCAGGACAGGCAGTGCGAGGGTTTGGGACGAGAGCCTCAGGGTGGCCTGCAGGGGAGGCTGACCCGTCTTGGAGGCGCAGGTGGTGGCCGAGCTCAACCGGATGCCTCCTACCTCCGGTGAGCTCGCCCTTTTAACGGACAGCCAAGGGCGAAATGTCCTTCGCCCCTGCAGTAGAGGCACAGACCCCCCGACAGGCGGTGCTGACGCTCTGCAGCCGTGAGGGACGAGCGACCCAGTTCCATGGGCTCCGGGGATCCAGGCCTCCGGGCGGGACCCGGGGGTGAGGGGCCTCTACTGGCAGGTCGGGGGGCTGCCGGAGCGCCGCGGCCCTTTTCGCGGCGGCGGGCCTGTACCCGCCTATCTATGCGGCTTGTCAAGGCGATGGCGTCATCCAAGGAGACGGGTGTGTCATGAGAAACCAGTTCATCTACGATATTCAACTACGATAATGAGGATAGTGTCAGGGAAAGCGTGAACAAGGCAGGGCTCAGACAGAGAGTCGTGACAGTTCAATAATATCACAGAGATTGGTTTTGAAATCATTTATTTCTTTTAATTTTTTTAAAACAAAATAACACAGTGTTCCGGTCAGAAATGACCGGAATAGTCATATTAGTTAAAATAGGCTAAAATTCCACTTGTTTGAACATGAACATGTAAAAAACAGTTAGAACACTGCAGATTACCTGAACTATGGCAAAACATTGGCATGTTAAATCTTCTCACAGGCTTATGTGCATTTTGGACAGAGTGTGGTGATTTGTGCATGTGCACCGTGTTTACAATGGCATCTGTCAGGAACAGGTCAAAGCAGGAAAGTATGTCATGACAACGGGAAAGGGCATACCGTGTTGGCCCTGGGGTCATCTTTATGACATTTTCAGCAGACATCCGGCCTCTCGTCTCGCATTGTGGGTATGAAGCCCAGGATATGTTTCCATTCTTTGAAAGGAATATATCAGGCACCTCAGAAGTTCCCTCTTGCTCATCACTGGAGTCATCTGTGTCCTCTTGCTCTGGCTCATATTCTGAGTTGTCTTCAACTTCAGATACTTCCTCATCTATTACCTCATCGGTCTCCTCTCCAAAGTTGGGGTCAAAAAGAAGTTGAAGGGCCTCTTGTGCAGATAAGCATGCTGCCATCATGCCAGCATCACAATGAAATGAACACAACCTCACAAGACATTATATGGGATAGCTGTGAGAACTATTACTGAGGATTGCAACATAGTAGTGGAAGAATTCTACTGGGAAAATATTCCCGTGGGAAAATATCCCCAGGTTTATTTATGTGTGTATTTTACTGAATATATGAGTGTTTACATGGTCCTTGAGGGTGCATGCCTGTTGGTGTGAGTGTAAATTTAACTATGTGTGAATTTAATTTGGTGAAATAACTTTTGTGTTCTCTTCTGTATAGATTTTTTAAGTTTTATCATTCATTTCTCATGGCCGGTCATTTTTGACCGGAACACCACAGGTGTGACAAAGTGAAATAGCTCACCCAAAATTCTATATAAAACATTCAAAATTGTTTTGCGAGTTCAGATGCCCTATGTGAACAAAGTCATCGACTGTCATGATGATCTGATCAAAGGAAACATATTTTTTCTTAGAAATAAAATCAAAACGGTCACTTTTGACCAGAACACAACAGGAGGGTTAAAAAAGGCTCTCTACTACTAAAGATACACGTCAGAGAAAAGGTAACAAGCCTAGGTGTGATCCTTGACTCTGACTGAAAAAATACATCCTTCCATATAAGAAACACTGCGAAAGTTTGCCCCTTTCTGGCCCAACAGGATGCTGAAAAACTTGTCTACGCATTTATATCAAGTACACTAGACTACTGCAACTGCAATGTAATTTGTATTAACAAAAACTAGAAGGAGGGAGCACATCACTCCTTTACTAGCTGAACTACATTGGCTACCTGTGTACTATGAGTCTGATTTTAAAGTACCGTACTCTTACTAGTATTCAAAGCTGTAAATGGCCTTGCCCCATGCTTTATCACTGACACATGGTCCTTTCTGACACTGACACATTCCTGCACGCACCCTTAAATCTGCTAAAGCCAGCCTCCTGAGGGTTGCAGAGGCACCACCCAAAAGGACTGGGGAAGCAGCCCTCCCATACTATGCCCCAAAGAGATGGAATACCCTACTGCAACACCTCAGAGAAGCCGAATCCATTGGTGCTTTTTAAATGGTGACCTGTTCACCCTCGCCTATTCTTAATGAAAGTAGAGTCAGAGACATGTCATAGTTAACTGCCCCCCTCACAGTCTACTATTAGATACTGCTATATATGTTTTTCCACCAGAACAGAAAACAATGCTCAACCAAGGAGCAAACAATGTCCCGAACAACTAACCCAACTCCACATCTTCTTGTACTTACCGACATTGATGTCAATAGGTGTCCTTACAGTGGTGTTAGTTGGTTTGACGCATGAGTAATTACTGTGGCTAGAAGGGTCTACATCAGATATATTAGAAGACTGACTTGCACCTGCAGAATAAAAACTTCAGTTAAAAACTATATGGCACATGATCCATGCATGACCAAACTCAACAAAGTTACAACTCATGTCTCAAAGTCACTAACCAGAGCACACCACACCAGCATCTTCATCATGGTTACAATTACTGAATCCAGTATGGGAACACTCTGTAAGGAATCCTTCAGCACCAGAGCAGCTGACATCATCCATCCAGATCCTTCCACTGCCCCTGCCAAAGTGGGCTTCCTTAGCAGCACAAACCGCATCTCCACATCCCAGCTGTCTGCATACGACTGTGGCTTCATTTATGTCCCAAAAGTCATCACACACAGTGCCCCACTCGCCATTGTGGTACACCTCCACTCTTCCCGAGCAGTTAGTGTATCCACCAACCAATCTCATTTGAGCACCTGTGGCAAAAGCTATGAAAATACATATTAAGGAACTGTGCACGATGTTTTACCATAGACACTGTGATTGTTTATGAAAAAATAGCAAATTTCTATTAAAATAAAATAAAAAGACCTCTGTCAAGCAGTCCAACACACCCCCACACACATATTTTTTTAATTTTTTTTCCCATTGAAGCACCTTTGTTTTTAGAGTGTATGACATTCTAAATGAAGCACTACCCAGTTGACTCAGGTTTATTTACACCCCCTGTAGGCTATTTTTAAATCATCATTTTTTTAAATGTAGTAATCTGTTCCTTGTGCCATTACCAACATTTCTTGAAAGTTTCATTCAAATCTGCTCATGACTTATCGAGTTGTCTTGCTAACAGACAGACAGACAGACAGACAGACAGACACAGACAGGACTTTCCTGGTGGAGGTAACTATGTTTATGAAAGATATTCAGTGCCTGTTTCACTCACCAGTTTGAAGAGGGGCAGAAAAAAAGAGAAGTGCTAGGAAGTATGGAAGTTTGAGGAATATGTGTTAGATGTGCTAGTACAGAATAACATTTTAGTTAGAGATCATTTCAATTACAAGCAAACCCAAAAAGAAAAAAAAATGGCCCACATTCTGAAAATGTGTGAGTGTATGATCCTGAATCAAGACACATGGTATTGTGTCCTTGGGTGTTTACACAAATGTGCTTACAAATAAGGATTAGACATTTTACAAAAATACCCTCAAGCTGGTCGACATAATGTCCTGACCTTACACTAACACTAGCGTTGTGAACTGGCTCAATGGGCCATCTCAAAAGTCAGGACATACACCACTTCAGACATTGAACAAAAACAAAGATGATTTATTACATAATTGAGCAAACTCAAACAAATACACATTAATTGGTAAAGTCAGTAAAAGCATGGGACACACACTGAATAGGCCTAATTCCTCAATCACAACATTTACTTGAAAAAACTGCATGGTTGTAGCCTAGATAACATCCTGCTACCTATTACACTAGCAAAACTACACATCACATATGAATGCATAATTCAGTCAGCGTGTCCATGGAGAGACAGATAAAGATTTTTTGGACTGACAGTTATCAACTGTAGACTACTACCAAGTGACAGAGAATGCTTTCATTTGTATTTAGATTGTTCATTGAAGTTTTGCTGTGTTTTTTTCCCATTGAATGTCCACAGACTTGTGTAACTTAAATGTCTTATTTTAGACTGTTTCCTGCCGACCTTTCGCAATCCAGAAGTCACAATGTTTGAGGCTGACTGGTTTTGCTCCTGATGAGGCCCACTGCTTTGTAACATAACTATGTGAGCTGAGGGTGAGAGATGTACTGGCATGTACAAAACAGATCTAGTGGTGTATAGGGGTTATATAGGTCTCAGTTGTACTGCTACTGCCTGAACTGTAGTCTGGTGGACCAAACTCTTTCAGTTAGTTTGACTTAAGGCAAAGAATCTGGTGCCTGCTATATGGGCACTGCTTTTGCGTACTCCCACCCATGATTGTTTAAATTCACATTCAGCAGTAAAGTTTGCATGTTGATTACAACATTTCATGCCCCCCTTTTTTAAATTATTTGCCCTTTTAACGGTCTCTGCGTAGCCCTGGCTACCAGTGATGTAGGGTTTAGGACATACTTTTTCGTAGTTAAATGCAAAAACAACTTGGAAATAAGTCAATATTGCATTTTACTAATTATTGTACATACATAATACAAAAGAAACACTATATCTGTGTGAATTGTTTTCACATACTGGTAATAGCTAATATAGATATCATTGTTTTAAATTAAAACATTTCCCACAGACCCACTTTGAAAACCAATGTGTTTAAACACTGTTGTGAATGTGTTTAAGAAAGGCATATCTGCTGCAGTTCAGGATAAACAAGGCAATGTTTGTGGATTGAATTTCAGTGACTAAGCTCTTCTTCATGCAATAGATGCCATTGTGTTTTATCATGAACTGTGTTCTCCTGGCCTATTGCTCAGGCTGCATAATCAGAGGTTGTGGTTGTATGTACAGCATCTAATACTGATTAATGTTAAGAATCGGCGTTTGATTTGTACTGCTGCTGGCAACAGCCATTCTGCTGAAATCTCTGCAAGGGGATTTGAACAGTCCAGAGACGGGATGCTGTTTACCTATACTGGATAGTTTGGGTTATTGCTGAACAGGACCTTTTTGTGAGACTTTATTTGGAACTGTTTTGACAGACAGAGTTGTGAAATTTTCATATATTTTAGTTGTATCTTACCTGTCAAATGGATATGATATGACATCCAAAGCAGACATGCTGATGGAAAAAAGCCAAGAATAACTATCCAAATTAAAGTACATTTTTAAAAATTATTTGTAAAAAAAAAACTAGTGATATTTTATTGATTATCTTTATTGGTATTGGTCTTGTGCAGATAATACAAGCAGATTGAAACATTGATGATCATTAAATTATTATCAATTTTAATGTACGTCACCTATAACTGTATAATTTTTCATTTATACAAAAAATATTAGTGATTATTTATATTTTCAAGGATTTTCAATTAATTAATGCATTTCAATAAAATGACTTGCAAACCATAAACATAATTACATTGGAAGCAAAAACATACCAGTTTGTTGAAATTGTGGAGTAAACATCCTTTTGTCCTTGTTAAGTCCCAAATCAACTAAACCCTAAAAGTTGAAGTTTTGCCTTTTAAATTGCAGTGTGCTACTGACGCAAGAGCTGAAATGAAACTTCCTTTAGTTGCAATCAGTGTTCACCAGTAACCCTGTTCCTTTTTTATGTTCTGTAAAAAATTGCAAATGACAAAAAAAATGTTAGGCACATTGTGTTGTGAATGTTGGGCAGAACAGAAGCAGTTCTTATTTTTAAATGTCAGGTCAACTCCATTTATCTCTTCAAATAATCATACTTAAAGATTACAAGAGTTGCTTGAGAGTAAAAGCAACACCTTATTTCAGCCACTGCAAGGAGATGTGTGATTATAAAGTGCATACAGAAAGTACCAGACCCTGTTACGTAACAGAAAAAATGTAAACATTCAAACATAATAGTTTTGTAAGTATTCGAATCCCTGGCTTACAATCACACCCACAGGACTTGCTTGACACATCAGTTTTGGGGTTAATACATACTAATCACCCATTTACTGCTGTTAAAAAACATTTTGTTTGCACAGTGTAGAAAACAGTAGACAAGGCCAGCTAAATAGGATAAAGAAGAAAATGTACACCAATATAATAAGCCAATATAAATCAAATATACAAACATAACTGCAACTTTACAGTCACAAGGTTCAAGCTATAAATAAAGTGCACTAGTATTGTACTTGAGTGGAGTAGTACTAAGCAGACTGCATAAGGGGGACTAGGCCCCCCGCTCTCGTGCAATCATGGCTCCTCGTCATGACCAATCTTGGGAATATCTAACATCTTTGGTAAGGCTTGTAAGAACTCCATGCTGAAAATGCACTTTTTAAATGTGAAAAATCTTGCTGTACTGTTGTCATCAGTGAAATCTGAAATCTGTATTTCAGTTTATAATGTTTTACTATTCTATAAATGCATATTATGACCATGTCCATAAGTTTCTTACATTTTGCCACCGGTCTTTACTGGAATATAAACAGAAAACTTTAACCACGTGCAATGAAAATAGCTGAGCTTGAAGTAATGAAGTTAACTGGAAACATTCTGTTCCCCTTTTCCCCACTCTAGCGGTCTGCACACCACTATAGTATCATTCATGCCTCAGTTGTCATCACACACTGTTATTGTGACACACTCTACCTGAACAGCTAGTTCGGCCAGAAAGACTCTGAGAAAGGCATAAGGTTTAAAGGGATTTAATATGAGATTTAACAATAGTTGACAGTAGAATAGTCTTTGGCGGAGGTCCAGTCATCAGCCCGGGTCTAATGTTGAGGGGTCCAACGGATCCTGCCGCGGAGTGTAACTGGAACCGATACACACCCCCCGGGCGCACGGGTAGACTGGACCAAACTGGTGGTGGTGGGGATGGAGGAGGGGACTTCAAAACGCCGGTACCTGAGCAGCGGAAAAGGCGAGTTAGGCATGTCATTTTTAAAGCAGGTGGCGGCCGCTGATTGGCCGAAAGCAAGGTGCGCTTCCGTGATGTTGGAGTCTTCCTGGCAGAACTTTCGCAGGCTTTCATTTCGGCCAGAAAGACTCTGAGAAAGGCATAAGGTTTAAAGGGATTTAATATGAGATTTAACAATAGTTGACAGTAGAATAGTCTTTGGCGGAGGTCCAGTCATCAGCCCGGGTCTAATGTTGAGGGGTCCAACGGATCCTGCCGCGGAGTGTAACTGGAACCGAGACACACCCCCAAAAGATAAGGCAATTAAGTTTTAACTAGCTTCGAGAGAAGCAAAACCTGGAAAATGTGACTTACCCCCAAGGAGTTTGAATGTAATTAGCTAGACAGACCCACCGTAAGGGCGACGACAGGACCTGCCCGGAAAAAGGGGAGAAAATGGGAAAGTTAACGCAATATTTTATTCAGCAACGCTTGGCAAGAGTGGACCTACTTACGATTACGTAATCAGGATTCCGTGAGCAGGCAAGGCTCAGTGGCAGGCAATAGGTAACAATACATAGCAAAAGATGACCACCACCAGGTTTTTTTTTTTTTTTCCCTTACATGCTTCTTGTACGGTATGCGCAAGCTGCGCGGTCATGCTTGGTTGTGTAAGGATCCACTTCTCAGACCAACGACGGAATTAAGTGTGGACGAAGGTTTTCACATGTTCTGGACTTACAGGATAGAATAATTATAGACATATGCATAGAGTAGCGAACATCAGAGTAACAATATTTATCTGACTCCATGAGATAAGATTACCTCCACTGTCACTATGCAGCATAAGGGCTAATAACACAGTAATGGCATGGCACACGAGAAGATATATATGAATGGTAAATGAATGAACAGATTCATTGAGGCAGTCTGCACATACAAGTACTTGGGGGTACTTCTTGACAATAAACTGGACTGGTCTGCTAATTCAGATGCCCTATACAGGAAGGGGCAAAGCAGGCTGTACTTCCTGAGGCGACTGAGGTCCTTCAATGTCTGCAACAGACTGCTGCTGCTGTTCTACCAGTCTGTTATGGCCAGTGTGCTCTTCTATGCTGTGGCATGTTGGGGTGGTAGCACTAAGAAGCGGGATACTGGTCGTCTGGACAGACTGGTGAGGAAGGCAGGGTCTGTGGTGGGCACGGAGCTGGATGCTCTCTCTACCATAGCTGAGAGGAGGACCCTGAGCAGGCTGCACTCCATATTGGACAATGACTGTCACCCCCTGCACACCATCTTCATTAATCAGAGGAGTTTGATCAGTGACAGACTCCGGTCCCTCCCCTGCAGGACTGACAGGCTTCGGAGGTCCTTTTGTTGGCAGGGCATAGATGAGAACACGGTAGGTGGGTCACACCTACCTAGACACAATAGCATGCATCGGGGTAGCTCCTCTGAGGAGGCACCCTTATTGTGATAACATACATTCCTCTGTTGCGCTGATTCAGAATAGACATCCTTAAATCCACGACCTTACAGTTGTACGATATGTGCAAGCTTGCACGGTCATGCTTGGGCAAACTGGATGGCCACCATGGTACTACAGTGTGTGCAAGCGTGCACGGTCATGCTTAGTTACGGTATGCGCAAGCTTGCGCCGTTATGCTTATTGTACATTATGTGCAAGCTTGCACGGTCATGCTTGGGCAAACTGGATGGCCACCATGGTACTACTGTATGTGCAAGCGTGCACGGTCATGCTTAATTACGGTATGCGCAAGCTTGCGCCGTTATGCTTATTGTACAGTATGTGCAAGTTTGCACGGTCATGTTTAAGGCAACTGGAAGGCCACCACGGTTCTACTGTATGTGCAAGCTTGCACGGTCATGCTTAATTACGGTATGCGCAAGCTTGCGCCGTATGCTATAATGTACAGTATGTGCAAGGTGACAACCACCAGTAGGCTATTTACACAATGAGCGACGTCTCGCACGAACATGCTTATTCGTGTGGCGATAAGCGCGACTGGCGACAGGAATGTACGATAAAAGCGAAAGATGACCATCGTGATAGAGCAAAATCATACCTTATTTCTGGGTTGAAAGCGACATTAGAGCGTCTAGAGGTGCTCCTGATCGGGTCGAATGTAGTCCTCGAAGCAGACGAGGACCATGTCCCAGGCGTGTAATAGCAGAGTCTGGGATTCCTTTTCGGCGGCGGCTCCGATGCAAAAGGAATGGCCCGTGTGACTGCGGCGAGAGAGACCACAGCTTTCCAGCACCGTGCCTAGGTGAACTCTGAACCACTCCTTGGACATAGGCGAGCATCCGTGTAAGATGCAGAGTGCGTGGGTGCGCGGAGAGATACCGCAGCATAGAGGCATAAGGACGGAAGGAGGTTCCCAGCTTAAAGGACGTGATCGTGACGCCATCGCCCAATGTGTCTGCTTAGAGCGTTGAGGGAGGATGGAGAAAATTAGGTGAAAACTGATGTCAGAAGACATAGGTCTTTAGTGAAGTCGAAAGCTGGGGTTTCGATGTTTTAGGAGAAAGAAGAGAAATTAGGTCGTTAAGCATAATTGTAAATAGGGGGAGTCACGTTACCAGCAAGCAACAGATATGCATGTTGACGTAATGACGTTAGAGCCCACGTATTAGGTTTGATAGCAACATTCTGGACCGGCCCAGGCTGAAGAGGATTGCATATCCAGACGGGGGTTGACATCAAGCTTTAAAAGACGCCTGGGTTGAAAAAATTGGTTAGGATTAGAGTTATGACCTTTATAATATTGTGTATCCGATTAAAGAATAATACATTAAATGCAATAGAGGTTATGTGGCCGAATGCAGAGTCATAACTATAACACACTGACAGAACGTACAGCAATGATTTAAGACTGGCTGGACTGTGTAATGTCCGTCCCCTAGAAAAAAGTTTATTAAACATGTAATGTCCTGCGCTTAGGAAAATGTTGACCATGATTGTTGATTGACAGATTATTGGTTAAGACCTCTGGTGAGGTCTTTCAACTGAGGAGAATCTTACATGAGATAAAAACATTTGAGCACTGGTGACGAACTGTGAGCCTGAAATGAAATAAATATGTCCAGTGTAATATTGAAAGCTGTACATCTAAGAACAAATACGTAGACGGATACGTCGATGAATGCATGGAAAAATATCCAGTGTTGGTACAGATACAAGTGTGGTATGCAGGGATCATTTCTTATTAGCCTACTGCAAATCTATGTCAGGATTAATCTCGAGAATACGGCGAGAACTACATAACAGAGGCGCTATGTTTCTGGAGGTTACCATCTAGTGCAACGTTCGGAGATGTAATAGTCACGAAGACGCACCTGTAGCCTTGCTGTTAGGTCAGTGGCCGAACAGGGGTTGAACTGTGTGCATATACCTGGCACGGGGTTTTAATTTTTTGTGAACGCACCTCCGTCCCGAGAGGAAATGCGTTTTGAAGTGCCATGCTTGCCTCGAGGAGTTTTCCATTATGGTATACTTGCAGACTGCGACAACCTCGTTGCAAATGAGACATGTCGGCATTGCATTAGTAAATGCGGGCAGAATGAACGCATGCCGTTGTAGCCATTCTCCTTGTAGGCCCTGCATCCGGATCAATTTCTATTCATGGCTTTCGACAACGACATTTGCATCGATAGCTAGCAGTATTCAGCTAATGGTGTAGGCAACACGTCATCAAAAACATAACCCTGGCAACGGCAGTGCACAGCATAGGCTACATTGTTACTGTATGACAAGACCTAGGGCAGGGTAGGGAAAACAGGGTCGTGTCGGCGACATTAGTAATGGAACCCGGCCAGCATCCTACGTAATGAAGAGATAGGGAGGCAACTATATTCGAAGTGGAGACCAGGAGAGTTCAGATTACGGATGGGCAAGTATGTTGTGCGAGGAACGATAGGAGAAGAGCAACCAGTGAAACTACATACTTCAAGGGTCGGGGCCGCGAGGCCTCTAGACATGTATCGGTTGAGGGAGTCGTGCATTGCGGGGGGGGGGGTCAAATCAACTCCAGGAGGTACTCTGTTGGAGTCCGACTCGCAGACCGACACCGGTGCTTGAATTCCTAGACAGAACAGGAGAGAGAGTCAGCGATAATTAACATTGATCATTGGGATACATTCAGCCTTAACACAGGTTAATTGAGACTGGCTGCCAAGACAGCCGGGGGAGCAGGGACGTAGGCAGAGCGGGGAGTGTGAGAGGGCATGGCAAATCAGGCGGGTCGTGGCAGAGGCTATATTGTACCGTATGTGCAAGCTTGCACGGTCATGTGTAAGGCAACTGAATGGCCACCACGGTTCTACTGTATGTGCAAGCTTGCACGGTCATGCTTAATTGTACGGTACGGTGGCAGAGCTATGGACGTGAGAAACGACAGTTATGAGCACACGCAGCCAGGTAGGAATTACGCAAATGTGAACACCATCACGGATGGACAAGTGGCGGCCTTCGCCAACTGAGAGCGTTCTTACGGTTTCAGGACTTAGGTAATAGGGGCAGACAGAGTTTGTGCGAAATCCAGCAGCATGATGGTGTGCACTGCACGGGACGTGACCACGCGCGCCTGCCAGAGGTCAGTCATCAGACGACCAATCCAAGCAGATGTTAAAGAGGGCAAAGTACGAAGCAACTGGGGTATGAGGATTCAAGATAGTCGTGAGACGGCGGGCTCAGCGATATTGGCTACAATCGGCCATCATAGCCAGATACAATCCAGTTCTTGCCGTCTGCCGGGAAACTCCTGGCACGCCACGCCGAATCTCATAGCGAACACCAAACGACGGGCAAGCTGCGGCCTGGAGTCAGAGGACTGGAGAAAACGGACGCGTCGGGGTGAATACGGCGGCATCTGCAGCGGGGCTGAAGGGGCGCATCCGTCGACTCCGAGGGGAAAGCGCTGGTCCTTCCGGGGTTGCTTCGGAAATCTTCGATGGCGTCGAATCTTCGATGGCGTCGATGGCGTGGTGAAGCTCGGGAATCTCACCACGTCTGTGAGAACGCGGATGGCCGGATTAGGCTGTAGCTGAGAACCGATGGGGCGAGGGAGCCCAGCGTAAATGGCAGATATAGCAGAGAGGCTTGCGTTTCTTCTTCCTCCCTGTTTACGGCGTGGAGCATGATGTTTCCTTCAGCGCGAGGAGTGGAAGTATTTACGACGGGGAGGCGGTCGACCACAGGCCTGATTGGCTTGGTGAAGACGATAACTGCACGGGGAAGAAGCAGGGGAGAAGGAATAATAACCGCGTCAGATTCCGAACTTCGAAAAAAGCCAGAGAGAGCTACGACATCGTGAGGCTTGGCAACGCATGGACTTCAAAACGCCGGTACCTGAGCAGCGGAAAAGGCGAGTTAGGCATGTCATTTTTAAAGCAGGTGGCGGCCGCTGATTGGCCGAAAGCAAGGTGCGCTTCCGTGATGTTGGAGTCTTCCTGGCAGAACTTTCGCAGGCTTTCATTCCTGCCACCGGATCTTAGGCTTAAGTGCGACATAAACGAGTAACGCCTGGTTCCCAACATAATCATAGCATGATCTTTTTAAGACGTTGACGTTGTCCTAAGAGCGCTGTCCACATCTGTGGTGCTGATTGTTTGCAGTGTTCCCCAACGGATGAATTACACATAACAATGTTTTGTTTTGCGGGAGGTGGGAAAAGAAGCATCTGCCAGGGATGTGCGTTTCTTGCAAGACCTCCTGGAACTGAAAATAGTAAAGCTCGACCTTGAGGCCAAAGATGTCCAAAATGGTTAGCACAGATGTATGAAATAAGTTATATTACGTTAAAGGAATGTGACTGTGCTTTTGAAGATAATCGTTTTTTGTCGTTTCTTTCATTCGTGATGTGAAACTGTTTATTTCATTGCACATTATTCTTCTTTTCCCAGCTGCTGTGGAGGAACCTGGAACCTCGCAACAATGCAAATAAACTGTGTTCTGCCTTCCGTAGAAGATATTATGTAGTTTAACCAGTTAGTGTGGTGGATCCTGCCATCTAGTGGACTTAATATGTAAGAGCGACATCAGCGCTTAAGCTTCGCTTCCTGTTTAGTTATTAGTGAGTCTGATTTCACAAAAAACACCGTGTCGTACACCACGTTTTGTCTACACTAAGATTGTTTTTGACACTGGTGCCTTGGACAGTATTTGTCTGTAAGTAAGGATTTTGTGTTTAATGTTAATATGAGCTGAAATTACAGCCAAATCTATTTGTTTCATTACGTTTTTAGAGACTGTGAAAGTTTTGTTTCTTCGTTTCCGATGCTAGTCAAGAGGAGGTAAAAATAGTTTCCCTCTCGATGAGGTGCGTTATGTTTGCGTGTAAGACCTGTGATGTGAAATTCATGTACACTTTCTTGTTTTGTTGTAGTTTTACAAAAATAAAATTGATTCAGAGATGAAACACCAAATACAGAAAGAAAACACAAGAAACGTGGCATCTCTCCAATGTTAGCTAGCTGTCTACTGCTACACTGAGTTTGGAAACGTAGCGGGAGGGCAGCATAAACTGTTTACCAACATTTCTACCCTGTCCATGTGCAGATTTTCATATTCATATCACACCAAAGTCTTGCCAATGCTCAAAATTAAGAGGTGGTGTAAATAAACCATTATTCAAAAGGCTGAGTAGGTGGAACAGTGATAATATCCTCATTCACAAACTTGAGATCTAGGTTCTAATTCTGAGGCTGTTCTACAGGTTATTGCTTGTAATTACATTATAATAATGATCATTGCAGTGACTGACATGCGTAAACCTCAGGTGATTTTGGCTTTTTGAAATGGTGACGTTGTTCTCCAAAAATTAGTTATCAACAAAATAGAGACAAAGCCAAACCAAGTCGTGGTAAATGACAAAACCCTAGAGGTTTATTGTAACGAATCCGGGAGCTTGATACAGCGTGCATCTAAGGCTACCACCATACAAACTCGATTATACAGGGCACACCGCCTTCTTATATGCAGGTGTGATGGCCTTTGTTTCGTGGTTGGCGGGAGATCCGTCGACCCCTATGGATTCCCTCGTTGAGCTCGTGCATGTGGCGCGCGAGCAATTCCAGTCCCTATAGAGTTCCTTGTTGAGCTTGTGCATGGGGCTCCCGAGCGACTTGGAGTCCCTATAGAGTCGATTCCGGCGCAGGCTTTGTTGTCTGGTTGGGAGTTGGGATACATGTTGCAGTGGAAACACGTTTTAACACACATGTATCTTTGATTTTTTTACTACAACGTTATGAAACAAAACAGCCATGTATGCTTGTATGAAATGGCAGGTATGGTGTCACGGTTATTCCCTCATTGCTATGCCAACAATCTTCTATATATATTTCAGTTAGTCTGCTACTTAAGATCGATCGGGAAACGCAGGTCAGCCTGACAGGGAGATTTCCTTCATCAAGTAAAAAAAATGTTTTATTTCAGAGAAATGTAGTAGGTGGCAGTACCAAGAGAGGTATTTTAGTTTTAACTTTGTCGACTACGCCACCAGGGGGTGGCAACAAATCCCCCTGGAACTAAGTGGTTTAACAATTTTACCCGCCAAGGGCGCCCACGCTCACTAAATAGCAAGCCCTCACCCACTCGCCGTCGTTATCGTTAAGAAACCGAATCCGAAGTGAGGCCGCGATACGAGCGGGGAGGGAAACTGTAACCCAAGTACTAGGGCAAACACATGTGCAGAGCAACAGCCGGTACAGAAGACGACTGTCCGACCAAACCGGAGAGGCAGGCCTCATCGTAGCTTAGCACTTGGCAGCCTGAGGATAGATAAGGGTTGCCAGGTTAGCTAGCTAATTGCCAGGCTACTTCGAGTTAGAGTGCACAATAATCATAAAAGTATTCCTACTTACCCAGAGCCCGGTGTACGCAAGAACGAGTGAGGATGAATCGGAAATGCACAACCCGACGTTTTATCCTGCATGGAAGGAGGAAACGTTAGCCGTGAGACAATGCACCGACACAGTTGAACCTCGTTAGCAAGTAGCTACGTACCAGAAACAAGCCAAGGGCAACACACAGACGTAACAAGTAGGACCAGCAGTAGTCTCCCAGTCAGTACCACAGCAAACCAGACCCCAAGAGCGAGTGGAGATGCTGAACAAGCGAAATAACATTAGCCAGAGACCCCGCAAGTACACTTCACCACATAATGAAGGAAATGTTAGTCCACATACCTGGCGTCCAAGACCAATTCACACTGCCGACACGAATGAAGCAGCTCTCAACCGGCACAGACAACCCAACACCATTCACAGGTGCGCAGACAACATGCTTACAGGCAGTGAGACGGCTGTACGCATTTTAAAGGCCACTGGCAATCTAAAATTACCGGCGCATGTAGCGATGTCAGCACACTGCGCTGCGAAGGTGTGTATAATCCCCCAAGCACCACTACAGAAACAAGAAATTCGAGGCACTCAAATAGGATGTAGTTAACATCTTTTTACTTACTGGTTACTAATGGTTGGCTCCACAGTCAGGCTACATCAGGACTACACAAAATGATGACCTTGTGGTAACTCTCCTTATAGCAGTGAGGTAAATAACATGACTTAAAGTTGATCGCCTAAGTAGTGCAGTCACATCCCTTGCAAAAAAGTCCTATAGGAATCCTACAGGAAAAATCCTATAGGAATCCTACAGAAAAATCCTGTAGTATTTTGAAACAAAATCCTATTGGAATCCTACACAAATCCTATAGGAATCCTACACAATCCTATAGGAGGCCTACACAAATCCTATAGGAGTCCTACACAATCCTGTAGGAGTCCTACACAAATCCTTTAGGCGTCCTACACAATCCTATAGGAGTCCTACACAAATCCCACAGGAATCCTACAAAAATCATATAGGAATCCTGTAGGAATCCTATACAATCCTACAGAAATTCCTATAGGAAACCCTACAGATCCTATACGAATGCAGGGCAGTACAGGGCCATACATGAATCGTGTAAAAACTCTGATTTACAAATACAATTCTGTCAAAAATGCATTACACATTTCACCAAAAACACCATACTGCATTCAATCTTCCACTAATTCAGGCTCTAAAAACCAAAAGCTATGTTAAAAGTTAAAAAAGTTATAATTTATTTCCTTTCAAAACTGTAAGACAGTAAAAATATTGGCAAGAATAACTGGACAATAATAAATTATGTTAAAATTAACATATTATATAAAACATGATGTATATTTATCAAAAAATTAGTAAATATTAAAGAAAAACTTAGTAAATATTAAAGAAAAAAAAGAAAGTATGCAAGGCACTCAATAGCAGTGGTAGACCTTACATGCAAATCTTTACACATCTTGTAACAATGAGTGCGTTCACATGGACAAGTCGAAACCACTTGGAACTGGTTTGGGATCGTACTGGCTTCATGTGAACGGAGATTGGTTTGGTTTGGAATTGGTTTTCGTAAACCAATTGCGACGCCAGGCCTGGGCTGTTTCGAAACCACTTGGACTGCCATGTGAACGGGGATCGGATTGGTTTTGGGTATTGCGCATGTATCAACTAAATAAAAAACGCAGTTTGTTCCTTCATACGGACTTTCTAACACAGCAGAATGCACAACACGTACGCGAATGCGTCAAACTCCTGGAACACCATGTTTGTATGCCGCCAGAAAGTTTGTTTATTGTCTTTATTTAGTAGGAACAGTGCAGAGCCCATAGAAGATGTGCCAGAGTATTACGTTTTTGTTTAGACCACCTTATTGTTTAAGTGGGTAATAATATCAGGTGAAAGGAGGAGGCTATGTAAATACAATGCACTGACTGACTTGTAAGATTTTCTTTAGCCACTGTTTTGCGATGTGGAATAACCGGAATGAGAGGTGAAAAGTTCAGTCTCCTCTACGTGTCGTCTGTATGCACTGTAGGCATATGTGTGCAGTGCTGTAGTCTGCTGTTGCATATACAATAAGATACATCTTACCTACGTAGCAGCTTTGTTGTGGGCAAATGTTAACTCGTGTTATGTCCATTATTTTTTAGTTATGTGTCGTTAGTCGCGTTATGTCCAACATTGTAGCAGCTAGCATTGTAAATCTTATCCCAAATCCCATAATAAAATCAGACCATATTTGTCACTCTCAGTATCAAACACATACCTACATGCTATTATTCTTTCAACACTATCTTACTGTATTCCTATCTGGTCACTTACTACAAAGGAAATCACTGAACCAATGGCTAGGTTATATTATAGAGCATTCAAGATCCACCACAAACTCCCTAGTTGGACACACCACTGTACTGCACTCTCCCACTCAAATGCTCTCACTTTTCAGAATTACATCAACACTCATGCCATGACATTTTTCTTTCAGTTACAATCAAACTGTCCCATAGCTAGTGTTGCTGTGTTTATGCCAACATTAAATTTGCAATTGAGGCGGACAACAAGATCAGCAACTCGGGCACTGCTTCCAGTGCCCGCCTTTAGAAATACCTATGGGCAACGGCCTTTCTTTTACTTACACCAAAACATGGAATGATATCCCTCACCACACTAGAATAATCTCAAACATCACCCACTTCAAAAAAGACTATACATCTCTCTTGTTAGTCATATCTGCAATCACTAAATCATTTCCTTATGGTCATACTGACACTTCTAATTTTAATCTTTTTATGTCTTGTAAAACTGTATTGTCCCTGTCTTCACTTTTGTATTTGTTTTAAGCCATCGCAGTTGTTGTGGTCTTGTGGTGTCTACTTATATCAGTCTGGTATCTATGTCCTGTACATTTGTTGTTTTATGTGCTGCAAAACAGGAACCTGCTGAAAATCAGCTTAAGCTGAGTCAGGCCCTTTAAACTGTAACTGTTTGTTACTTTTAAATTTTCCTGTATAATAAATGAACTGAACTGAACTGAATGTTGTCCTGTAGGATTCCTATAGGATTGGTCCTATAGGACCAAATTGTCCAAGGATTCCTATAGGACTGGTCCTATAGGACCAAATTGTCCAGGGATTCCTGTAGGACTGGTCCCATAGGACCGTGTTGTCCTGTAGGATTCCTACAGGAGTCCTATAGGACTTTTTTGTAAGGGATGACAGTACGTGGGAAGAAAAAAGCTCCTACACATCTAGTGTAACATTTTAAATAAAATTATGATCTCTGAACAAACACACAGGCATGTTTACAACACAATTTTATAAACCCTTTTTCATTATTTCCATATTTTCCATTACACAATGCTTTCCTATTCTATGAATGCATATTATGACCATGACATTTAGCAGTTTTAAACAATGTGTGTGGCTACAGTAAGCTAGGCCTGAATCAGTGATGTCTCCCACGGTTTGCCACTGGTCTCAACAAGAAGAGACAGATCATCTCCACCACATGCAATGAAAACAGCTGAGGTTGCAGTAATCATGTGAAATGAAAACATTCTGTTCCCCTTTTCAATTTACTGGTCTATTTTTATTGTGAAATGCAGTTGGGGGGGGTCTGCTGGTTGTCTGATTTGTGGCAAAGTTTGTACATAAACTGAACAGTTGTCAGGGCTACAACGCTGAGGACCCAGGAGCAGACTCAGAGACAGGACGTAGCACAAAGGGCAGTTTATTAAGGCAGGGGCACACGTGGCACAAATGCAATGGCAGATCCAAAAACAGTGAACAGACAGGCAATCCTCACGTGGTAAAAGTACAAAATAGTAATTCCAAAAACAGTAACAAAGGTAAACCTCACGTGGAAAAAGTCACACCAAAATAGCAGTTCCAAAAGGTTAACAAAGGCAGGCAAAAACTCTCAGCAAAGAATACAAAACAGTAACTCCAAGAACAGTTAACAATAGGCAAAACTCACGAGGCAAGAATCCAGTAAACAAGGCACGACCATGAACGTGAGCAAGGCAAACAATCTCGCAAAGAGCAGAGTCCAGGGCTGGGTCTTTAAAGCTGTGCTGATGAGGGAAGTGGAAGCAGGTGTAGTCAGGGTGTGGCAGGTGATTGGCAGTTGGTGGTGGTGTGGTGACAGTACAGGCTGATGGCCATCGCTATGGGCCTCTTTGCAGGACAGATCAGGGTCAGGGCGTGACAACAGTGTGTTTTTCTGGGCTTTTGTAATGCCTTATCATAGGGTTAGGCATCGGGAATATGCCCAGTTATCAATAGTTCTCTTAATATCTCATATTTAAGGTCAGTTTTTGTGTGAGTATAAAACTAAATATAAATATTTTTTTAAATCAAGCAACATTATCTTTATTTTATTTTTTATTTCTGTCTTCCTGAACCCATGTTTTTGCCTGAGCAATACTGGTTATTGCCTAGAAATATTATTTGATTATTTCATACACCAAAGTATTTCCAGCTACTGAACGTTAATCTATGATGCCGGTGCTTCAGGTTCAGGTCCAGACATGTCAGTTGTGGGAAATATTTTTCAATATTCATCTGGATGAAGGCAGATAGTATTCAGCGTACCATTAACAAACAAATGACACAAACAAAAAGACTATTTACATTTTATTTCAAGTGGTAATTCCATATTAGGTAGGAGACTGAGAGAGACTGAGACTATTACCTCAGCAGCCTGTTAGTGGTTCAGCAAGCTAATGTGGAGCTAAGCCTATACAATAGAATAGGATATCGCCGGACTTAGTGCAGTCATTCAGAAAGCAAAGACCCAACTGAAGGACTAATACACTGAAAATGAAGAACTGAACTGGTGTCATTTCTCTTCCATGTGGTGCCATTGCAGACAGCAGGAAATGGGAAGGGATGGTTTGCTTTAGGTAACACCTTTTTGTAGCCAACTGCCTAATGAACACCTGTTTAATGACTAATTAGACTCACCTGAATGATTTGAATGCTTGTTCAATTACACATTGGGAGCCTAAAATGTAGCTTTGCTCAGAGACCTACAGTACAGTGGGGTATACTCATTTTTGCACCACACTAATTTGATTAAAACTGAAAAATATGTCATCTGAGTTATATTATTAACATTTGTTTTAAATCAAAAGTTCAACATATGCTGTATTAAACTTAGCCTGTGCACATTTGGAAATATCATTTGTTTTCAATGACATATAGTATAAAATGTCACTTTTCAAAGAAGATGTACTCATTTATGCTGGACCAGGGGCGAATCTCGACCATTTTTAGGGGTGCCAAGGCACCCCCGTGAAACTGCTCGGCACCCCCTGGCTCAGTGCAAAATGAATAATATATTATATATAATAATAGTGTTGTGTGATAAGCACTGGGGGCCGGGAACCCCTAAAGACCAGATGCTAAAATCGCCCCTGTGCTGGACACTGTACTGTATATAACACTTTCCACAGACAAAAGTAACAAAGTGCTTTAAAGTAAAGAAAGGTACCAATGAAGTACACAGTGATTGTACACAATATACATTTAAGTACATAACACACAGTCAGACATGGTAAAAAGAAATACTATCTTTCATTTGGACACATAAATATTACACAAATGCTTGTCTGAATAAGTGTCTCAGGCTGCCTTAAAACGCTCTGAGGTTCTGGCTGTAACTGTTGTCAGTAAACCCCTTACTCTGTACTACTTATCAATAAAGTCCATGTTTTAATTCAACAAGTATTCTTATTTTCTGGTGTACATATTAGGACCAATTTATGATTACTTGTCATAAATGACTTGCTTATAGCCTTTTTAAAATTAATAGGAAATACATACAATACATATTATTTACAGAACATTGCTGGTTGAGTTCAGTTGGAAGCATTGCATTTAGGTATTTAGACACTTTCCATTTGGTTATCATAACAGTACTTTTGCACATGAACCTTGCAACTTCTGATGTTTTGGGTGATCAGGGGTTTGTTTCTAAAAAGTGTTGTTTCTAACCTGGGTTGCAATTTTTAGCTGGTGTTGTAAGTACGCTGGGTTATACTACTTGGGACAAGTCTGATTCAACAGGGTATTGATTGCTCATTTTGATCATGAATATGTTCTGTATTTAATTGTTTGAGCTAGTTTAACTAGATAAACCATACCTGCCTGAACATCCACCTAGCCAGAATTCTCATTTTTAAGATGTTTGAGAATAATATACATGTGAAAACCTAAACAGTGGAACAAGAGGAGGTGAGCAGACATAAGGAAACACATTCATAAAACCTCTGCATGTTGGCACATTGGTTGTCTGTGACAGGCTGTAATTTGAAACATTTTAGGGTGCAACATAATTTCTCTCTAACACTTATTGGAAGTCATGGTTATTCTCAACACTATATCAGTTGCCCTATACATTGTATAAGTACAATTTAAAAGTGATGCATACCCACATGCTGCATTGTACCATTAACAACAGTGTTAGCAGCACTATGTCCTGTCGAATGACAGAAGTGGTAAATAGAGACAGATTTAAGATGCTTTGTATAACTGGCCATTGGTAGGTCAGTGTTTCAGGATGAGGGTCATTATATTTTGGTAACTTTGTAAAAAACATGCCTTAGATCAAAACTGACAGTTCTAACACCATGTACAAATAATTAGAATTACACCTTTTTACTGTCATACTATTGTATAGTCCCTGTTACATCAATTAGGTACAGTGTAACAAAGTGTCTAATGATATTTAAAAGTATTTATGTACACTGTACCACAGGGTAAGGGTTAGTAGTATGTAAGTAAAGTGTAAGCATATAATATTACATGCTGTTATAAATACACTAAAAAAGGAACCATAAAATAATGTGTTACCATGATTTGTGATCTGCCAGCTCAGACCACTTGCTGGGTTGGTCTTGGATGCATTTGACCATATATCTTTTGAGTATCACACCTGATCAGATGAACGAAAGGCTGAGACTCGAGTGCATTTATAATCAAAATGACTCAAATGAGAAACCAGTTTTGAAAAACACACTCCTTTTTTCTCTCTGCGAGAATTGTAACCTGTAAATTAAAGAATTCGAACTTTTGCATGATACGCATTAAAGTTTTACCTCCCATGTGTAAATAAAAACACTTCACTTAAATACTTCACCTAATTAATGAGTTAATCTGTATTTATTCTAATAAAGAGTGTAAGCAAAGCACTTGGAACCTATTCCTGATACAGGCATCCCTGAGTGTAGCGTACTGTTTCAGGTGTCCAGGTGTCCTTGTATGTGTAGGTCTAGTAGACTTTTGTTTCTGTATATGACCACCAAAGGTTTCAGACCTGGTTTGATTCTTGCAGCAACAGGAAAAAAATGTGGGTGGGGAAGTGAATTAGATGCATCCTCCATCCATGTCATATACACCCACATTGCTTCAGGGGGACTGTTCCTCTACCTAGTTTACTGTAAGTTGCTCTGGATAAGAACATCAACATAATGTTTCTCTGACCCTTTGCCTAAGATGGTCGTAACTGGCTCATCACCCATACCCCAGCTTAAGATTGGGAACTTCGTTGATCCAGCTTGAATTTTGGTTCACTTTGACTACGTTTGCCAGATCAGGTCACAGATCCTTATGTGTGCAATTAGCTGTTCCCTGATGAACTGACTGGTTATCCTTTCTCTCTTATAAAGTGCAGATGCATCCATACTTCTCTTTGCATTACTCTTGTGCATGCTGCCTTTCTGTCTGTATGTCTGCATCAAACGAGTAACAGGATGTTTTCAGCAGATGTCTTTACTGTGACGAAAGTGTTTTTTCACCTAAAGCAATTGTTGCACACTGCAGTTGATGCAATTGAGTGGCATCACCAGTTAGCACACAAATGCTCATTTGTGACTGAGGATACGGTTAAAGGATGTCTACTACCCATTTTAGGAGCATGATTGGTATGTCTTTGCTTAAAATATATTTTGAAAATTACACACATTATTGTTACTTGCATTAAATCAGAAGAATTTCGTAATTTAGTTTTAAGCAATTTTATAATTTGCTTGAGAGGGTATAAGAATTGAAATATAATATTGAAATATTGGTTGCATATAATCACGTTTTTTCATATAATTGTTAGTTGTTTAGATGATTATATTTTGCTTTCTCCTATTAGGACATCTGTTTTACATTTTGTCTTTGACAGGTAAGGCAACACTTACCTAGCATGTCAACCACAATGTTGTAGTTTTAGTAGTTTTGAAAGTACATTGAAATGTGGCTTTGTAAACAACAGAAAGATATCATATTTTAACCAGTCTACTGTGTGTGTCTCCAAGGTGTCCAACGAACCACACATACACACACACACACACACACACACACACACACACACACACATATATATATATATATATATATATATATATATATATATATATATATATATATATAACTGTGCTAAAATAACTACTACCATTCTCAGTAACAGTCAGCAGTTAAAGGGAAAAAATGGATGTAAAATAAGTAAAGTGGATCACATTTTAGTGAACTAATCATTTTACTAAATATGGTAATGATTTCATGCTTGACAAACAGCTATGACACCTGAGCAGATGGATACAATATGGGAAAGTGCTGGAAATGCTCCAAGTACATTGACACACACAAATTCTGGTACAGTGTTGAAATAGGATATTTTGCAGGTATTGCCAATCTTGCACTTCTGCTTAAGTTTCTGGCATTTGGTGGTATGTGACCTACTAATACTACCTAATAATCCATTTGCTAAACGTTTGCTAAAACACATTTTAAAGTGTTTCGGAAATTACTAAAATGTAAACCATATGTGTTCCTGACGTCCTGGACTTTGTGGCAGTGAGCTATTTCACTTACCCAGTTCTTAAGCTTTAAGGGATGGAAATATTTCAGAATTTAATAGTGTCAGTGCAACGTCAGGACACTCAGTCTGTTCTTTGTTGTCATGGTTGTGATTGTGAAATGGAAGTCCGTTGTTTTTTCCACCAAACACTCTACATTAGAAATAACGCTATAGAATCTTTCATTTTCACCCAGTCTTTGTGTCTGTGCTTACAACCGACTCAAAACTGTTGATGGGTTTGGTGTACTCAGTCACATGCTAATTATGAAAGACTGAAAAAATTGGGTGGTCTGTTCCCAGCCGTTACAGAGACTTTCTCCGACCAAGATATTTGCGATTCAAAACCTCAATTTTAACATGTACAAATTTCCCTGGGTGGCGCTACACACCAAATGTATGTCCTGAGTTTATAGACCTTGTCAAGCCTGAGGTATATAACATTATAGCCATGAGGTATATAACACTAACATTTTTTGTCTCCTTGGTTGCAACTGTTAATGAGTTGTTTCACAAAAACTGATTTCAGCTTCACAATTTATAAGCAAAAAGGCGCCCCCTCCCGATATTTACCACAATGTAGTGGTGTGTAACTTTGTAACATTTTAACTTTTGAAGTTTTCTAAAAATTTCTAAGATTTTTTCAATACGTTGTCTGCAGATGACATACCATTTTTTATACTATTATTGAATGAATGCCCTTGGAGGAGTTTGTTTACTTTCGGTTTCAGTTTTTTGAAAAATTGTGTAAAATGCACCAACGAAAAGGGGTGTGGCCTATTGTGTTTGATGCCTGAATGAAAGAGTGAATGAAACATCCATTAAACATCAGTAAATAATTATTTGTTAATAAGTGGTTACTTTAAAGTTAGTTAACAGCCAACTTACACCTGACAGTTGAAGCAATGTATAGTTATTTAACAGATTAGTTTCAGGTTATTTAACTGATTAAAGGCAACAATGTGATAATGAATAAGGATGCACTGATTATTACTAATGGTAGTGTCAGTTTGCCATTTATTTGTTTTATTTAGGTAAAAAAAATCCATGGCTTATAAATAAGAAACTGTAGTTTATTAATGATTAGTTAAAGCTTTGTTTACTGTTATTCATTTGCTTACAAACTGTCTGTAAACATTTTTAATATGCGTACTTGGAT
Organism: Setipinna tenuifilis; assembly: GCA_030347295.1. Taxonomy (NCBI): domain Eukaryota; kingdom Metazoa; phylum Chordata; class Actinopteri; order Clupeiformes; family Engraulidae; genus Setipinna; species Setipinna tenuifilis. The sequence continues at coordinate 12,793,867 of CM059266.1, read as the reverse complement.
GGCTATTATAAAGTTGACTACCATCTGATAAAAGGTTAATCTTAATCTGTGCCTGGAAGGTTACTGTAAAGTTCTATTTATAATTGTTATGGTTTCTAAATCGTTAAGCAATAGTCTATAATGCATCAACCAATACTTGATGGGAAAAACAAAAGAAAGAAGCGAATACAACAGAAGTGAATTTTATTACAAAACTTTTATTACAAAACATCAATGACCTGCCTTGGGAACCAAAGTGTTCTAAGTGTGAAGTGTGAAAAAGGTAGCACAAAAGCTACTGCCCTGATAGGCTACTTAGCATTCTCCCAAAGTATCACACATAATGCTTCCTATGTGAAACACCTTCTTCAGCTACTTGGCAGTGTAACATGGCAGATCTTTATGCTTCCTCTGTACAATGCACAAGTTCTAGGCTTCTAAATTTTATGTTGGCTCCTTCTAATAACTCCTCGACACAAATCCTAAACACAAAATTGTAAAAAAAAACAAAAAAAACTTGACTAAACCTGTATGACTACGCTAACGCTAGCAGCAATCATAAGGAATATCGAACATCGAACTGTAGATCTGCAGAAAACCATCTCTTTTTTATTTTACTGTGAAAAAGAGTACTGTCTAAAATATGACTACATTATTCTGCATCAACCTTTATTACAGCACTGCATGTTTTTCCAGCCACTGCCTCTCTGTCTTCACCCCATCAAGCAGGTGAGCTGCATTTTCACCAACAGTTCTATTTCAACAGGGTGGCACTGGAAGACCATTATGTTTTAAACACAAGTACTCTATTGACTATAAACGTAAAATCATCTAATAAATATATTTTAATACATTATCCTATTTTTTCCTAATAGTGTGTTCTCAATATTTAGGCTTATTCTATGACTTATTGTTTTACAATAAGCACCAAGATGGGGGTTCTCACATTGCCATAGTTTGTTCACCTTCGCTAAGCGAGAGTTGCTAGAAATCCTAGCAGATACAGGTAGTCTAATTTCAGTAATACCTTCTGTTTTACTCAAAATAGAACTTAGTTCAGCGCAGCTTAGCATATCTTCCATGGAATTATATTTTAACAAATAGCATTCTGCCTCTCCTGGAAGACCCTAAATGTGTTATGTGTTAGGTGTTATGTCATGAAATCACTGCTCTGTTGTTTAAATGAATGGAAGATTCAGAAGTTAATTTATTAAACATGGAGATTGAAGAGTTTGATTGTCCTTGAGACAGAATATTACTATTAATGGGAGTGGTACAGATAGTTTTACTGCATCCATTTGGTGATTTGGTGAAGTCTCATTGTACAAACAATGTGTGTGTGTGTGTGTGTGTAGAACATTTAACTTTATCCTGCCTTACCTTTCTGAGATATATATATATATATATATATATATATATATATATATATATATCTTTTAATTTATATAATTATAATTTATATACTGTATATCAAGGCTCAAGGGCTCAAGGGCTCAAGGGTACTTCAGCCATAGGTGAGTGTGCAGCTTTGGTTTTTCACTCCCTCATCTATATATTTTCCCACTGCTTTGAGAACTGCTATATATTTTCCTACTACTTTGAGAGTATGTCGACTTCAACATCCCCTAAGCCACCACGACAAGTTGGTCCCCGTCTTGTCAATGGGGGGCACGCTCTCACCCCTGCCATCTCCGTCGGCAGGATATGCACGCCGTCCATTAGGACATTTACAAATTCATTTAACTTTATATTACTTTATCTTTCTGGTAAGCCACTAAGAAAATCAAGGTTCACAAGTGGACAGCCAAATTACCTACTTTTTTCTGACTCATATGAAAGCATCTCTACTCCAAAAAGTTCTGACTGTGCCTCTTAAGTGTGAATAGTCAACCTGACACATGACCAGACCTAAACTTTCACATATGTTTCCAGAGTTTAAGTCTGAAAGATTGGAATATACGATTTTCTTGTTTTCCTTTTCTCATTGTAGAAGTCACCCATCTGAGGCTAGTGGGTGGAAGCACTAACTGCTCAGGTAGAGTGGAGGTCTACCACAATGACACATGGGGCACTGTGTGTGATGATGACTGGGGCAGGAATAATGCTAAGGTGGTGTGCAGGGAGCTGGGATGTGCAAGGCCTGTTTTTGTTCCAAATGGAGCCCACTTTGGCAGGGGCAGTGGAAGGATCTGGATGGATAATGTCCGCTGCTCTAGTGCCGAAAAGTCCCTTACACAATGCCCCCACCGTGGCTTTGGAGTACATGATTGTGACCATGGTCAAGATGTTGGTGTGATGTGCTCAGGTTAGTGACTTTTTCCCAACCAGCATTGTAACAACTAATGAACCAACTTACCCTTCATAAACCGACCCATGCAGGTTTTACACAACTGGAAAGTTCCTTAAACAGCTTTATCCTTAACTTAAGTTTGCATAGACCCCCAGTGACATACACTAAACATTCTGATGCAGTAATATGAGTGTGTGATGTGTCTAGTTAGTACTTGTTGCCATTTTTGCACATAAGTAGAAAGCATCAAGATCTCTATTTTTACTACATTTGCAACATGAACAAAAACAACACTGTGTTATTACCAGCTGTACACAGCACATATTGGGTTCCTGTGAAATTAGGGCCAGATTAACCAGAGTGCTAGCCTGGTAAACCAGCTCCTCGTACTTCACTTCATTTCGTACAGAGGGTCTGGCTGTGGTTGCATTAACATGAATGTCTTGGGCAGGATCTTGCCTGACCAATCCGCGAACAGAGGGAGTCACGACCAGACGTTAGCGATTGGGTAAAGGCAGATTTTAAAGTTCAGAGTCTACACCTCCAGAAAGAAATTGCTTGCTAATTTTATCAGACAAGATGCTGTCTGAGACAACCATGTCAATAAAACCACAGCCAGACCCTCTGTATGACATAAAATATGCCTAGTTTGCGGTGAAAATTCTACCCCTCATGAATGTAGAACTAAACAAGGAAGTGGAGATTTCCTTGCTTTTTTTAAATGTCTGCAAGCATGGCAGTAGTTATATGAACAAGACTAAAACACAGATCGGAGATCGACTGAATAATACGCAACAAAAAATCTTTTAAAAAATAAGACCAAGTTGAAAATTCCAAAGACAGTTGAAATGTTTAGTTTTAATATGGTATAATCTGGTAATAAGCGTTCATGAATCTATTCAGTCAATCTCCAGATCTGGCAGTTGGGTCTTTGAATGTGACAGTAGCACTTCGGCTATTAGCTTATCATAAATCATTGGACAAAAACAGCAAGCTGTTCCTGCGGTCTGTTCAGGACACAAAAGACTGTCTGGTGTAGGTCTAGGTCTCCCACCACACACAGTGCCACCATAGTTCTACTAATTTTGAGTTTAGTGGGATCAATCTTCCACATATTGAATAACCCAAAGAGTCTGTTTTCCTTCATTCTCCTGAGCGTCTCCATGTTTAGTATACGTACATTGGAGTCCCAATGTGTGTGTTTTAGTATCAGGATATCTATTATGACAGTTTTTGTTTGTATCGGGCTGCTGTTCAAACAATCAAATCTCTGTCTCTCTCTCTCTATCTGTCTGGCTGTCTGTCTGTCTCTGTCTGTCTGTCTCTCTTTCCCTGTCTCTCTCTCTCTCTGTCTGTCTCTTTCTCTCTCTCTCTCTCTCTCTCTCTCTCTGTCTCTCTCTCTTAATTAATTAATTGCAGGGACCAACCCAGTCAGACTTGTTGGTGGGAGCACAAATTGCTCTGGTAGAGTGGAGGTCTATCACAAAGGCCAGTGGGGCACTGTGTGTGATAAGCGCTGGGACATGACTGATGCTAAAGTAGTGTGTCAACAGCTGGGATGTGCAGTCCCTGTGTCTGCCCCCACATCATCCTACTTTGGCAGGGGCAGTGGGCCGATCTGGATGAATCACGTCTGGTGCTATGGTAATGAAAGATTCCTTACAGACTGCATAAACGATGGATTTGGAGTTCATAACTGCGATCATGATGAAGATGCTGGAGTTCTGTGCTTGGGTAAGTACCTTTCCACAACCAGCGCTGTTACAGAAAAAAAAAAAACCTGATTGTAAACTTTTAAGTGCATTTTGACCTGTGAGCCAAAAATATAGGACACAGTTTAAATGCTTATATCTTGGATTAGAGATTGATTGATTATTTATTTATTTATTTATTTATTGAACAAAAGCTAATCCAAGAATGTTTCAAATTATAGACCTGAATTATGAGGAGGTCATTAAACTATGTCAATATAAACATTTAACAGTTAAAATTTGTGAAATATAGGAAAACTGCCAATGATTAAAGTCTGTGGTGTGCTCTGTGTGCTTCTGATTCCAAAAGTGCATGGCATGGACAAATTGCATATGCCCTATGACACCTTAGAAGTTGACCCGTTTTTTTTTTTTTGTTTGTTTGTTTGTTTTTCCTGAGGGCACTGCCTGTATGAAGGAGGTTTGAAAAAATTAATAATAAAGAGTTTTCCTATAGTTAACAGTTTTTTTTTTAAATGTAACGGTTTAATGATCACTTCATAATTTTTACTTTAGGTCTACAGTGTTTGATTTTGTAAAAAAAAAACATGGGTTTACAAATCTCTCCTTACATAACATACAGCTTTAAATTGTGTCCAAAGTAGTTAACCTCTGTGAACTCTTGCATGTCAGCTTTCTAACATATATATTTGGTACTCTGTATCATTCTTATAATTCAAGATATAAGCATTTGAAATGTGTCCAGTATTTTTGTGTCCCAAATTTATCAAACTTAAAAAATCACACTCTGAATTGCTTTGATGAATCACCCTGGAGCTGAAGATGGAAAGTCTATTCTCAGTATGAACACACTGACCAAATGTAAACCAAACACTAAAAAAGGTGGACCATAGATGGCAGACACATTTTAGTTCTAATTGATCATGGATCGTATATTGTAGCACAATAGTAGAATTTTATAGTGTACACTTTGTGCTTTAAATGCTATGCATAGTCCATTGCCACGTTCATGTTGTTGAATGTTGCGAAGTACCTGTGGGTTACGTTCTGCAACCCCATCTCTTTACTGGGCAGCCCTTTAGTACCCCCCTCTCTCTAAGTGTTGTGATACTCAAGGTTTACTACTGTGGAGTGGCACCATTGTCAATCATATGCTTAGATTGCAGAATACATGTAAGAATACTTACAATCATGTTTCACTGAACAGTTTTTAACAAAGACAGTGACTGATATGGAACGGAATATAACTAATTCCCCTTTACTTTCAAAGGCAACACGGTGAGACTTGTGGGTGGCAGGACTAACTGTTCAGGTAGAGTGGAGATCTTCGTCAATGGCACATGGGGAAGTGTGTGCGGTAGTTTCTATTGGGACATGACAGAGGCTATGGTGGTGTGCAGACAGCTGGGATGTGGAAGCGCTATTTCTGCTCCCACACACTTTTTTTTTGGCAAGGGCAGCGGAAGGATCTGGATGGATGATGTCAGCTGCGTTGGTGATGAAACATTGCTTTCAGATTGTCAACATTCTGGCTCTGGAACACATGACTGCCATCCTTATGCAGATGCTGGTGTGATATGCTCAGGTTAGCAACACTGCACAATTAGGAACCATCTCAAACGTCCACTCAGTAAATTATTAGAACGCTGTGCAGTAAGGGGTCTATTCTTCCATGCATCTAAGTGAAAAGATGTGCATAGCTGCGCACCTTTTTGTCTGCACACATTGTTGAGTTAAGTCTATCCTTTACTAACAGTCAAGCTAGTTATTTACGCACTTTAAGCAGAGCAACCTAAAATTCGGTAGCCTAGCCGTCGCACATACTGTAGCTCGTGGACATCGTATTGATGTATATTAATCGTATGCGTATTCTCCCCCTTTAAGCACTTTTTTCCTTAAAGTCTTGACTACATTCCACACTTTTTTGATTACATCTACAGAAGACAAGATCCATTTTTTACAGTGTGGTCATACAGCAGCTGTGGGATAACTTTCACTTATCCCGCAGACATTATATAATATAACACTATAACAATATAACACTAATAATATAATGTTATATATATATATATATATATTACATTATATTATTAGTGTTATGCAGCTTTTATAGACTGGGTCTACCAGTACACCTAGTTGTTTTGTTGAGGGTTTATTTTGAAATGGACAATTTTGAAATTGACCGCTGTGGTTTTTGGATGTTTTGCAAGTTGCAAGTATCATTCTTCCAGGGTAGAAAGTTGTATTCCTATATGTTTTCTAATACAGATCCAGATGAGCCTCCCACAACCTCAGTTCACAGTAAGTGATTTTTTTTTATTCTACCCATATAGTCAGATCACATTCCCATGTATTGTTTGATTTTTGTCCATAGTTTTACACTTGATTTTTAAAGAAGTCATATATTTATAGAGTTTATTAAGAGAGTGTGTGTGAATTGTATGCGCGACTCTGTGTGTCATCCTGTGAACTCAAACCCTCAGTGGGCTGGCCTTATGGCTGTTATAAAGGCCGTTATAAAGGCCTGTCTATAAAGCACTTTGGGACAATGTCTGTTGGTTATGAAACTATACGAATAAATTAAACAGAAAAAAGATGGACTTGGAAACAGTTGGGTATGTTTGACTCCAAAAGGAGAATTTTTGATTTATGGAAATATAACTCTTCTTTACTCATCACAGGAAACAATACCCTTAGGATAGCTGGTGGGAGCACCAACTGCTCAGGGAGAGTGGAGGTGTATCACGGAGGACAGTGGGGCACTGTGTGTGATGATAACTGGGACATGAGGGATGCTGAGGTGGTGTGCAGACAGCTGGGATGTGGAAATGCTGGTTCTGCCCCTGAGAAAGCCCACTTTGGCAGGGGCAGTGGAAGGATCTGGTTGGATAATGTCCACTGCTCTGGTGCTGAAAGATTCCTTGCAGAGTGTTCCCATAATGGCTTTGGAAAGCATAATTGTGGCCATGATGAAGATGCTGGTGTGGTGTGCTCAGGTTAGTGACTGCTCCAGTAGGAACCTTTACAGGCATCCACTAAGCATGACTGATAACGTAATGTAATAATTCAAATATGCTGATGGATCTTTCTTGTGTTTACACCTTTGATTGTAAAACATTATGACACATGTAAAAGTGGCATTGCGGACCAAGGTTTTGGAGGCCCTAAGCATAACTGTTCAGGGAGGCCCCCACCACCACCTCACCATACACACGCGCACATGCCACACACACACACACACACAAAATTGTACTGAAGCCGTTATTTATTAAAATTCACATTTTAAAACTGAACATTTACAATATTATAATAAATAAGGCTAATAACAGTAAAAGTAAAGAAGAGCAGCACCATTAATAATGTATAAATAATAAATACTAATAAAATTCTAAATTCTAATAAAATAGAACATTCTTAAGAGCAGCAAACAAACAATGATTAATAAACAAAAATAATTATGCATGTAAATAAAGAAGGCTTTACAATAAGAAATAAATAAAAATAGCTGCATGTTGCTTCACAAAGGTGCACGGCGAGCTTTCCTGGCAGCAAAATCACGGATCAGGTCATCCAAAGACAGAGTATGTGCAATGTCAACATTGATGCTGATAATGGCAAGGCCATCTAACCGCTCTTGTCCCATTGTTGACCGTAGATATGTCTTTATCAGTTTCAATTTTGAGAAACTACGCTCAGGAGAGGCTACTGTGACAGGGAGAGTCAGGGCAATTCTAAGAGCAATCCACAGATTTGGATACACTTCTTGCAGGTTATTTTCATGCAGATAGGTGAGCATCTCCAAGGCAGTTGTCTGTGATGGAAGTTGAGGGAGATTGATTATCTCCTGCATCATCTCCAGACCATCAATGTCAGCTTCACCTTTATCTGACAGAGCTTTCTCCACATCCACACAGTGTTTTTGGAGATCCTGCTTGGATATCACATGTACTCTCTGAAAATCAAGTAGCACTCCAAATGCTTCTCTCACTTGGCTCATGGTCTCAAAGCGCTCCTGCAGCGTTGTCAGAGCAGAGTCCACAACTTGGTTGAAAAACTCCACCTCTCGTCTCTTTTGAGCATCACTGAAGGGCTCATCAGGTGCTTTATAACCAAACTGCCTTTTCGTGCTCCTTAACCTCTTCTGTTTGAGCTCAGGTGCGATGTTAAGAGCTTCACACAACTCCTTGGCAGTGTCAATGGCCTCAGAAAACCCAGACTGCCTGTATTTGGTAAGGGAGGCTTTTGCATTCTCAATGAGACTGGCAGCAACATCAAGCTGCATTGAGGATGACTGCATCAGCTTGTTCACCTGGCTCGTGATGGAAAGAACCAGCCCAAACAATTGTGCAGATCAGAAATCTGAATGAGCCTACCTCTTCTTCCAGGCCTTGAGCCTCTGACCTTGCTACAGGTTCAGTGACAGCTTGTCTTGCTTCCAAGAGAGCTTCTCTCACTTCTTTAATCTGACTTCGGACAGCTACAACACTCTGAAGTCTGCTCTCCCATCGCACACCAGACCATGATTTTAGAGTCAGCTTGACATGTTTCAGTAAGATGTCCCACCTCTGTGTGGCTGCTGAGAAAAAACAAAACAGCCTCTGAAGGTAACCAAAATATCCAATTGCATCTGTAGAGGACTTGGCAGCGTCTGATATGACCAGATTCATTGTATGTGCAGCACAAGGGACAAACACTGCCCTTGGATTCAGCTGTAACAGTCTGGCCTGCACTCCTTGCCTCTTCCCTTTCATGTTGGCTCCATTATCGTACGCCTTTCCTCTGCAATCATCAAATGGAATACCAAGTTCCTTCAACTTCTCCAGAACAACTTTTGACAGATTGAGCCCTGTTGTTTCAATCACATTCATGTATCCGAGGAAGTACTCTTTGATATGTGGCTGGGGCATCAATTCCACAATGCGCACAATAAGAGACATTTGTTCCTTATGGCTGATGTCGGGGGTGCAGTCAAGGATGATGGCATAATATTTAGCTTCTTGGATTTTTGCCACAATAGTCTGAACTGTTTGGGAGGAGATAATCCCTATTATTTCATTTTGCGTTTTTTGTCCAAGATAATGCGTTCTGGAAGCCTCATCTTTAATTCTGGCCACATGCCCCTCTGTAACTGGATCAAACTGAGCCTGCAGCTCCACCTCTTTCAAAAAATTGCCATCGTCTTGTGCGTATAAACTTTGCGAAGAGCCCCTAAAATACAAGTTTCTGGTGGCTAGAGACAAGGTTATTGAGAACAAGGGCTTCAGAACATCATGCCATCTCTTCCTCTCCGCCTCCAATAAGGACTGCTCCTGCTGGTCTATAGCTAGTTTCTTGCTCAGCCGCATATCCAGCTCTCTCCATTTCAATATGCACTTGGTGTGGTCTTGGCTACCTTCATGGCCCCGCAAGCAGGTGTGAATGTTGGACCAGTCACCATAGCCCGTTCCTGTCAACTTTATACTCTTTGAACCAAACAGCTTGCATGGAAAACAGAACACAGCATTGTTCTTTGGAGAGTAGACAAGCCAGCTTCTTCGAATTTTCTCTCTATTTGGAAGGGATTTATATTGGAGACTTGGGTGAAATGCCCTTCCATCTGTGCCTTTTGGAAAAGAAAATGTGTCAGGGACCTTAAATGGTCCTCTTCTCACAATATCAACCCTGTCGGTGTCTGAAATTTTTGTGGGCCAAAGGGCGGGATCTGTTGGTGGTGGCACATCTATCTCTGCATCATCTGTTGTATGTCCTGAGGTTACTGTTTGTGTGTCTGTACCTGGATCTTTAGACCGGGAGGATGGTTGTTGCTCCTCAGTTTGCTGCTGCTCAATTTGCTGCTGCTCATGTTGCTGGCTACTTGTAGATGGTTGATCTGACTCATCTTCCTTGGACATATTTAAACATTGAGCCTGTGAAAAATATTTTAAATCATATCATTAGTAATGCTACAAAAATACCAAAACATGAAAAAAAATCACATGCCTCAGTTTGGAATTTATGTTCTTTTAAACACTTCATTATATAATGCCATCTAGTTGCCAGTGTATTCCACAATGATGGGAAAACGATATGAAATGCAATTTATAAAAGTATGTTATATAAAATTAGGGAAACATAGAAGCATGCTGTAAAACTACACATTAAGCACAGTGTTGCTGGTTTGCAGGTTTACTTGCCACTTTGACCCATTTTAGTGTGTGTTTGGCTAGTAAAGATCTACTTGCTTTGGCTGTCTGGTGAGGGAAAAAAGTTAATTTAATGCCTTGGCTGTCTGATCATCAGGCAGAATATATTTGGACTGAAGTAGTGAACTGACGCACAACAAGGACTTTTTTTTTGACTAATTAGGCACTCAAAAACTACACTGTCAACTATTTCCAAGCATGCCACATGCATTGTACAATATTCGTTTTTATAATTTAGAGTTTACAACTACATCAAATCAGCAAAGCCAACACGCAACCTAGCCTGGAAATGCATTGCCTTATAGGAGGCATCAGCCACTAAAGTAGTGTGCACTGACGGATAACAAGGACTTTTGGTGACGGTCAAAATCTACAAACTATACTGTCAGCTTTCAGCTATTTGCAAATGTGCCACGTGCACTGTAAAATCTAATTAGTTTCTATAAGTTAGTGTTTACCTCAATTCAGCAAAGCCAACGCAACCTATCCTGAAGTAAGCATTGGTTATTAAACAAGCATTAATGCTGAACAATTTAAATCTTTAACAAGCACTTACCAGCGAGGGATGAACGGGAATAACCCTTTTGTCTCCTTTTCTTCCTTTTTCCAGCTCCAGACTCAAACTGCCGTTTCATTGTTGGATTTTTGGCTACTTGAACTTTGGGTCCGATGTAGCAAATTTGGGCGCTAGCAGTAGCCAGCTGCAGCTAACACTGACAGAAAGACGCGAACTGGGCTGTACCATTTCAGGGAGGAGGGGGGGGGGGTGGCTTTGTATTAGGCACAAACGAGAGCGTGAAACTCCGCTCCGCGCACGCTTTACTTCTCCCTTTTGAACGTGTCCATGGTGCTGAAAGCACTTTGCCAAACCCCGATCGATGGCTGCGTACTCTGCGTATGTGAAGGGGCGGCCCTGTTGCTGCCAGATCCTTACAGCTTTGATGTGGCTGTATTGGCTAGGGCGGAGTCCTAGAGCACCAGTTAGTAACAGCTGTGGGGGTATCCTTTACTAATCCCACAAACAGAAAGAATAAGCAACTACATTTGTATGTAGCCTACTCTGACTGCTTGATTGATGGCTAAACCCACGGCACACCAATTATGCTGAAAAAAATAGCAAAAGAGATTTTATTACCACAGTATTTATAGCACGTTTAGCATTCTTTCAAGGAAAGAAAGTTTAATTAATCAATTCCTTTTTTTCCTGCTGTGAGGATATCCTTTATGACCCTTTAACCACACACACATGGGTATCATATTTCTTTTTATAACACTTTTACTGATCAAGTTTGAAAACAACAATTTTCTTTTCTCAGTTTATTTTAAAGTTGACCCTGGTGTGTTAGCTTCTGTGGAAAGTTTTTTCTAACTATTAGTTACTATTATTCATATGTTTTATAGATGGATCCACAACAAATCCTGATACCAACCAATCTACAGCTACAGCACCAACCTCAGCACCAACCACTCGAAGTAAGTGATATTTAACATCAAGTTAAAGTTAGGGCAGGGTAGGAGACTTTGATGACCTTTATTTGATTTTATTTTTTAGTGAAACTACATGTAACAATATACAATATATACAATGTAATATTATGTACTTATATTATACATACCCTGGCACTAACCCTAACCTTGTTTAACTAAAATAAAACACACAGAGTAGCTCAGTTAACAGCTGATGATTCATATTTCACTGCACTGCAAAATACAACCATGAGAGCATACAACAATAATGTGAATTATTACATGGCTCCTCAAAAGCAAGCGCTCCACCGAACTGAATGTGAGCTGAATCCCAATGTTTGGAGTTCTGATAGGTTTTTTATAACGGACCATTGCTGTAAAACACAGAGGAGGAACAAGACATTACTATAAAACTGTATTTTGTTTGTTCTTATATATATATGGAGCACATTTTAAGCAAGGAAACCATAAAGGGTTTAAGCAGAAAGTGTGAAACTCTAATGTGGTTCTCAATTCTTTATGTTCCCAGTTACACTGCCCAAACCAGATCTCATTCTGATAACAGAAAGAACCCCTTCTTGGGGTCAGCCTGTTCAGATGACCTGCTACATCTCCACTCAGTACCTGGGTGGGACATTCACCCTACAGCAGCTGTCTGGGTCATACAGAGAGACAAAGGCAGCCTCAGGACCCTTTGCTGATTTCACCATCCGTCAGGTGGACTTTGCTCATGAAGGATCCTACTACTGCCAGTACCAAACACAAATATTTGGTCATAACTTTACCTCTTTTCCCAGTGACTTGATCAGCTTCTCTGTAGTAGGTGAGAAAGCACAAAAAACTACTTCATGTAATTTGTATTGTGTTGGGTGTTTACACAAGGAGACCCAATTGCAAACCAAGGGTTCTTAGTTCAGGTTTCTATATTACGTAGTCAGGGAAACAGCAGAGTGAATCCAAAAGAAGCAAAGCCACAGAGGAAGGACACTCAGAAGTCTCAACCGCAAGGCAGTCGAAAAAAAAATCCAAGAACAGAGAACTTTAACAAACAGCCAAAGGCAGTCAAAAATCAGAGAACCTTTACAAAGCAGACAAACAGAACACAACAACAACAACAACAACAAAAACAGAAAAATAACACTTCTAGAGAACAGGACAGCATGCATGCAGAGGAACAAAGGACAATCTGACACAGAACACACAGGAAACTGAACTTTAGTAGGGGAAAGAGCACAGGAAATTGGGCCAGGTAAACCAGGGGAAGGAGGCAAGCAATTAAACAATTATTAGGCAATTAGGCAGGTCAGGGATCCAAGGAGGCGGGGTAGGAATCCAAACAAAAGCACAGAAGACAGGTAGTACACAAGCAGTCCAGCAGGGATCAGCCATCACATAAACAGATAATGACAGGAAAACAGTCGAAAAATTAAAACACAAAAAGCACAGAACTCTAACAATTGTGCATGGCAAAAATAATAACACACATACCAAATTATATGAAACATTGAGTTACAATAGTGTATACAAATAATCAACATAAATAAAATAAATGCAGATGTGCACAATCATACACACATACATGCATACATAAAATACAGACAAAAAAACTGTACTTTTCTACCCCTCATATATGTTTCTCCCTTTTAGTCCCTCTGCCACAGCCCGTCATCTCTGCCAGTGCCCCAGATGGAGAGCTGTCATGGGGTACACATGGCCCAGAGGTTCCCCGCGGTCAAAGCTTCTCCATCGTCTGCTCCATCAAGTCACAGTTCCACGTTCCAGTTTCCACCTCATCTCTGAAGGGTCAGGAGCAAGCTGGACCAAGCAGGCTGTCAGTGAATCGGCCTCTTTCGATTTTCCCAAGGCTGACTTTTCCCATGAAGGGAACTACAGCTGCTTCTATAAGATTATTTGGTTCACTCGTGTCTATACGTCAAGAAGAACAGATACGCTTCATATGACCATAAGAGGTGCAGTAACACTGTTTGTGTGCTTACATTTGTTATAATATTCAGACGGAAACTCTCAGAATAAAGGTTTTGGTTACACAATATTAACACTATATAACACTTTATTTTAACTGTTAAAATAACACTTTATCTTAACAGTCTTTTTTACAGTGTATCTGGATATTGAAATGTTATGTACTTACTTACACATGTAGACATTACAACATGTACTTGCACTGTTCATACTGAACACTAAACCTAATTCTAACCCTGAAGTACAGTGTAAGTATATAATGTCACATCTTACACATTTTGCTACACTGTACCTCATGATATAAAAACACTGTAACAGGCACCTCAACTTAAAGTGTAATCAGTTAGGTTCATGTATATGTGTGGTGGCATACTTGGACTTAATGGACTAGATCTGCTTTAGATGCTGCCTCTGTTTCACTAGTTCGCCCATATGAGTGCTTGATGTACAGTAAAGTGTTCGTACTGCATTTGGCTTGGTAGGTGGCTTTGATCCTGGAATGATTGAAGCGGAGATCATAGAGAATGATTTCTGCTTGCACCCCCAATGGGTGTAGAAGACTTAGATAGTATAGCCACTAGTGAAATGGAGGAGTAAGGGGAACAGGACAGGTAATTTTGTGATGCTGGTACACCTAACAGGTGAATAAGCAGGGGTGAATTAAAACTCCCAGAAGGTGGGAGACAGGTAAGGTGGTGGCTGGCAATCACCCTACAGCCTCCTCTTGAACTATGTTTAAAAAAAGCAACATTTAAAGGCCACTATTTGGCACCCTAGTGTGTCAGTCAGTGTCAGACATTTGCCAGTTTCAGTGGCTTACCATGTTGCCTGGCACACTACATCCAAAACTATCTTATCAAACAGATTAGAACTACCTTAGATAGGTCTAGTAATTTGGAAATGAGGCAGCCGCCCTTAAGGAATGAAAAGCATTGTGACATAAATGCCCAAGAAGTCTGTTAAGATAAAAAGGCATTTTGAAAGGAGCTGGTTATTTTGCCAACATGAGGAAAATGCTTCCAGTGCAGTAGCTGAGACAAGCTGTTTATTGGTTTATGCTGAAACCAGTCAACTGCATGAATCAGTTTTCTGTCTGAACAAAGTAATTTGTAATTACATACATTTTTTCTTTGTTATTTTTATTGTTCACATGTGACAAATCTTTTCTCCATGTTATCTAGAGCTGACTTGGATATCTGCGCATCCTATTATTTTCTACGGGGCAATGTTTGGGCTGTTGGTCCTTTTGGTGGTCTTGTGCATAGTGTTTCTGCTGAAGAAGAAATATACCCAATATATGGTCAACAATGACCAATGTAAGTATAACCGCTTAAATTATGCTGTAGCACTGGCCAGTAGTAACTATGAATGGATTGGTGAAGGTAGACATTTTCCTACAGATTTACAGGCTAAACAAGGGCAGTGACAGGTGTCCTGCAACAACAAACTAGTTATAAATATGCCTGACTGATACTCACATCAATCACAACTTCTACTCTCAACTAATTCTTTTCAGCTTATTAACGTCTTAGAACCCAGGTAACAGCCCGATCCCTTCTCAATCACTAACCTTTTGTTACCGCTCTGGCACCTCCCCCCAGTAAAAAAAAGAGAAAAAACAGTTGACATAAGATCGACACACCAAGAGGAAGAGGGAAACTCAAACACTCCTCCGCATAGGCATGAAGTGACATACGCACTCACTTACACACACACACACACACAGTTCAAAGTAATGTATGTACACACAGGACACTGCCTCCACCCCCACCCCCACACAGAGTGCAGCCCTACTACCACTAGATGTTTTTAGTCCCCCCCCCCCCCCCACACACACACAGCACACTTGACACAGACCTTACCCACCCACCCCCTGCCCCACACACACATACAGACACAGCATGCAGGACATAGTTCTCACATCCGCCCTCCCCCACACTCACACACACTCTCACAGCCTCCCCACCACAAACTTTCATCAAGCCCCCTCATGCACACACAGGACACAGCCCCACACACCCCCCACCACCACCACCAAACAGACTCACACACAGCACGCAGGACACAGTGCCCACCCCCCCCCCCCCCCCCACACACACACACCCGTACAGCACGCAGGACCCCAGCCCCCACCCCAACAAGCCACCTCATCCCCACTCCCATTTCCTCATCCCCACCTCAGCACTTTAGATGCACTTTACTCCTCCCTTCCCATGCACAGTTTTAGACAAGCAATCACTAATTTCACTGCATGTCCTACTCTACCCAGTATGTCTATGCAAGTGACAATAACACATCCTTGTATCCTTGTATCCTTGTAAGGAAGGTACCCTCAGTGCTACAACAGAAATGGTGGAGCAGATCATAGAAACAGCAGTTTTTTTGTCCTTTTACCACAGGGCCTATGACAACATATGATGCCTCAGAATCAACTGAACATCAGTGAAGAGAAGAGATCAGGTTACAGTACATTTCAGAGATGAAGATGAAGACCACGTCCAGCAAGACTTTTTCTGAACTTTGTACTGTATGCGTATATTTGTGTATCAGTTGAACCTTTTACATACTCCGTCTGCTTTCACGTCAGTTGTTCTCCTCAGTTGTTTTTACTACCCATATGGATAAAAGGGTTTCATCTGGTTGATGCAGCTGTCCGTGAATTCATAGACAACTATGTAAAAATACTAGGTTTTTCTCTGTCAGGTCAGCTGACCTTTTGCTGTTATTCATTGTGTGTTGTTTAATTGTCTCTCCTCTGGTGTGTGAGATAGTCCCTAAGAGCCTTAATCAATGTCTTTGTTCCAAGTGTCCTTTTTTGCCATGAATCTATTACATCTACTGTTAGAAAGATGGAGATTTTAATGGCCCTATGCTCAGTGGTCACTGTGGCTGCCTTTGCTGTTTTTAAACATGCTTTGTAAATAAACTGGCATGGACATCATAAGCTCAGGCAGGGTGTACTGAAATCATTTATTCACACAAACCAGTTTAGTCATTGTTACACACAGTTGCAGTGCTCACCTTCACCTTTTAATGGTCCAATGTGTGGAATTGCTCCCCTAGCCAATCTAGCCAATTCTCTTGCGTCACTTAGCTATTTCGGTATACATTACATTACATTACATTACATTACATTACATTACACTTAGCAGACCAAAGTGATTTACAAAAATGAGGACATAAGCTAACAGAGATGTAGAGGAACACAGAGTAAGCAGACTGCCTTCATATATATAACATGTGCCCAGAGCAAAGACACTACAGACACACATACTTCCTACACAGGGAGAATTATACAGCATGAGGCACCTAGGGAGAGAGTTGGTTTAGTGGCCGTTAGCTTTGTTAGTCTTGTTAGGAAGGGAGCTTTTTAAAGGTAGAGGTTGGATGTTACAGTTAGTTTGTATCCCACTCTTTTGACACCTTATAAATGTGTTCTGAAGACCACCTCTAATGTGTGCTTGGGTTTTTTTTTAAGATGTAACCAATAAAACTGCTGAGTGTTTTGTATAAAAACAGAAGAGAAAGGTGATGACTAAGTGCTGACTGAACCACAAGTTCAGTTCATTTCAGTTGAAAAGTGACACATGTACTGGAACAGTTTGTTGATGATGATGAGGGCGACAACAATGATTATGATAATGATGATGATAATGGACTGTTTAAAAATGCCTTTCTGTACTTTATTTTAACTTTCGGACTTATGTAATTTTTTGTGATTTTTACGAGAGCCATTCCTCATACACTCACACCCGGTGGTGTGGTTGACAAAGCATTTTTTTAAATTTGTTGAGTTGTCTTTTAAACAAACTAAAACAACTGTGTCTACAAAAAACACTATTAGATTCACTTCCTTTATATTACTTGCGTTTGTTCATGAAAAGGAACTATTTACTACTCCCTGGTGACCTTATGTAGTTTGGTCTTAGTCTGTTTTACACTGAAGGTCCATGACCTTTTTTATTCTAACTTGTGACTACAAGGCATTCCTGACTTGCAATTTTCACACTGGGTCATGCTCGTGCAGTTATACACCACCTCAAGTAACCGTAATATGGGAAATCACGCACGTGATGAAACTCTTTAAAAGGCTTTGAAATCTTGAGGATGATAATCAGTAACCAATCATACTTTTTGCATTCAAGGCTGCTTTCATGCTGACCAACAAACCAGTTTGCGCATCACCGTTTACATGTCAACAGCATCATCTGTGCTTTAACCACCAAATGAGGAGATATGTCTACATTTCGCTTTCAACAAACAGGTATTTGTTTATACTCTAACATTTCTGTTATTGAAAAAAAATAATACAGAATGGAAAATTACATAAAGTGCATCAGCTATTGAAATTATTTTTATATTTATGGAAAAATAAAGTTTTGAATGCAAAAAACAAATAATAACACTACATTTATATTATTATTTCTTCTAGCACACCATCTTTATATGTCATTTTTAACAGGTAAGGAAACAAAATATAGTTTTTAAGCATTTCAAATGATGATACTACTTCTAAGTAAATCTACTATAATGTGGTAACTGAAATGATCCTGCTGTAATTAATCATCAGGAATATATAATTATTTAATATGACTTTACCACCTGTAGTGCAAATACATACTTACAAAATGGTGAATAGCCTGGCTGCATGTAACCTAGACTATTTGTATTAATCTATTTATTGGTCTATCAGCTAAATATACAGAACCATTAAAACAATTAAACACAGATAGATAGATAGATAGATTGATTGATAGATTGATAGATAGATAGATAGACTGATTGATTGGTTGATTGATTGAATACAATAAAGACAAGAGCACAAGGCATACTAAGAAATATACAATATGCAATATGAAAACAAAAAAATGTATAATATAAAAAAAATGTATATAAAATGTGTAATGGATAATTTAGTGTAGTGCAATTCAGAGGAAAAATAAGGCTAAAAATAAAATAAATATAAAAAAAAAATACAAGGCAGTAAACCAGCTAAGGTGCAGTAGTGGGTGAGGGCCAGGGCCCGTACGATAACACACTCAGGGATAGATGTGTAATTGAACAAGTTTCACCAGTCTCGGACACTTCAGACACACTATCCCCCCCCCCCCCTCCCATTTTGAATTTTCGCATTGAATGATGATTATTGTTTTAAAAAAAAAACATCAGTGATTCATACACAATAAACAGCAATGAAGGAGAAGGACTATGCCACTGAACTGTTCCAGTCATAATGCAAAACACAGCATGTCTGGATAATTGCAGAAATATATTTGTAGGATATTTTTGTAAATATAGCTTTGCGCCAGCAGGTTTGCCGTTCACTTTCAGCATTTAGCACTTGGCAGAATGTGACCTTTTCTGTGCTTGACAACTGTCTTTGCAAACTGCTACTACAACTAAGTTGTGCAGTCAGTCAGCAGTTCTAAGGATAGGGCATTGTAAACCAAAGAACATTTCCCATTCTTGACCTCATTCAAAATTTTTCCCATAGTCTAGTTTCCCTCAAATTAAGACACTTCTGAATCTTTATAAATTCATGTGTTACCTCTTTCCAGACTTTACAAGACAGTACAGTGGTACAATAAAGACGATTATGCTCATTGGTACATACTTTTTTCCTGGTTGACATATTACTGTAGATGCTAGCAGTGTATCATTTTACAAAGGCTCTGTTCCTTACCATGATTTTTTACGGTTTTTAGGTTCTTAGTGTCAGTACTACAACCCAAGGCGCTTATGAGGCCTTTAAATCAACAGTTAAATGCTATGTTGATAGTCATACAATGTCAGTCTGTTTGTGCGTAAAATATTACAGCACAGATCAATGTAACTGAAGACATGATCTGACAGACACACTCAGCAAAACTGTAATAAACTGAACCATACATTAGCAGAAACGTCATTACATCTATTGGCTTTCACTCTAATTTAAACCATTCATTGAAAATCTGACTGCTTTTGTACATCTAACTACTTCACAACATGAAATCTTTTTTTCCCAGCAGTTCTTCTCCTTTCTGCCACCTGTCAAGTTGGTGAGTTTCATTTTGTAGAGATGTACCTAAACAGAAAGGCTCTGGCTAGTATGTTCTAAATATAAATCAGCTACTATATATGTTGTCTATCCGCCATTATAGTAAGTGGTGGGCTCTAGCTTCATACTCATTTCTCCTTCTGAAACAGATGCTCAAATCAGGCTGGTTTTCACTAAAAACCAAAGGCGCTGCATTGCAGAAAAGCACATCCACAATAGCACCAATGCACAACAGGTCAATGATAGACAGCAGTACCACCGATGGTACAATATTACCTCTTATAACAGCTGAATGTAACATCTTATTTGTTTCTGAGAGACACCACACCACAAAAGAATTCTAAGAAGGATTTTTTCTCTAGTGACCGCCAGCAGAAATCAGTTGGGTTGGGTGCATTATTTAAAATTGTTGATGAGTACCTGATTTAAAGTTGTGTAAAATATATCTTCTTTACCTGTTAAAGGAACTACCAGTGTCAGACTCGTTGGTGGGAGCACAAATTGCTCAGGTAGAGTGGAGGTGTACCACAATGGCCAGTGGGGCACTGTGTGTGATGATAGATGGAACATGAATGATGCTACAGTGGTGTGCAGACAGCTGAGATGTGGAGATGCTCTTTCTGCCCCTGGGGAAGCCCACTTTGGCATGGGCAGCGGGGAGATCTGGATGGATGGTGTCGGCTGCTCTGGTGCTGAAGAGTCCCTGAAACAGTGCTCCCATAATGGCTTTGGAAGACATGATTGTCACCATGGTGAAGATGCTGGTGTGGAATGCTTAGGTTAGTGACACTGCAACGCATAAGAACAAAAACTATTGCAAGGGAACACAAAAAAACTGTGAGGAAACCCAAAACTGCAGTCTAAAAATATTATCCAAAATCACCCTTCTCGGGCTCCGTACTAGAAAAAACGCTAAGGCAACAAGGGTGTAGGAAAAAAATAAAATAATAATTTTTCGACAGAAAGAAATTAAGGGAGGACTCCAAATGGTACAATACATGTGGTTAGCCAAGGTTGGAAATGGAGAGAGACATCAATCAAAAAACTAGCTATAGGACACTTGTGTACACTACTAAAATAGTGACTGGAGTATGGCTCACAAGAGGCAACATACACAGGGTACAATAGATTCAAAGTAGACCAGTGTCAATGAGCAAGTAATTTTGGGAGAATAAGATCAGCTGACAAAATCAGCTGAATGCAACATCTTATTTGTTTCTGAGAGACAAGTTCAAGACAATTCTAAGAAGGATTTTTGTTCTCTACTGTTTGCCAGCAGAAATCAGTTAGGTTAGGTGCATTATTTAAAATAGTTGATGAGTAACTGATTTAAAGTTGTATAAAATATATCTTCTTTACCTGTTAAAGGAACTACCAGTGTCAGACTCGTTGGTGGGAGCACAAATTGCTCAGGTAGAGTGGAGGTGTACCACAATGGCCAGTGGGGCACTGTGTGTGATGACAGCTGGGGCATGAGTGATGCTACAGTGGTGTGCAGACAGCTGGGATGTGGAGATGCTGTTTCTGCCCCTGGGGAAGCCCACTTTGGCAGGGGCAGCGGGGAGATCTGGATGGAGAGTGTCAGCTGCTCTGGTGCTGAAGGGTCCCTGATAAAGTGCTCCCATAATGGCTATGGAATACATGATTGTCACCATGGTGAAGATGCTGGTGTGGTGTGCTCAGGTTAGTTTCCTTGTAGAGTGCTCCAGGAGTGGCTTTGGAACACATAATTATAACCATGATGAAGATGCTGGTGTGGTTTGCTTATCTTCCCTGATAGCCATTTAATGCATCGTATGTGTATGTATAAAGCTGTGGTTAGCAAGCCATACTTAAAAACTGCAATCTCAGCGGCATTGCCATGCGGTTGAAGTATGCTGAATGCTATGTCTCTTGCAAAATGATTGAGAAAAGAAAAGCCTTGTTGATGTTGTTGTTGCAAAGTAGTCAGCATCTAGGCAGTGTACTAGAGACTGTTTTTTTTATTATGATACTTCCATAGTTTCATTTAGGGTGATAATACTACAACACGGAAATTACAAATTTTTTGTTTAAGGATGTTTAAAGGGGTCCTTCCGTCAAAAACCACTTTTAGTAGCTCTATTTACAGTGTGGTGGGTCACAGCAAGCAGTATATGCATGCAGCATTCCAAGACGTGAAATTCGACCCTCATGGTTTTACTGGTCATTGAAGGGTCGAGCTAACCAAAATGAGCGGATCAGAGCATGCTAAACCTATCTACGTCACTAGGTCGTAAGCCCCGCCCAGAGCCATGTATGGCAAGCCCACATCCCAAAGGATTGGTGGACAGAAGCTAGGTGAGCGAAAGACAGCGAATTTGCCCAATCAGAGGTGCCTTATTGACTAGACCTGTTATAGCTTACAGAAAACAGCGTCAAACAAGAGATCTAGGACATAATTTTTCACAGAAATGACGCACAATGCATTCAACCATAGTGGCGACACAGAAATATGAATAAAAATAACGATAGAAGTTCCCCTTTAAGGCTCTTCTATGTGTCATTATGTAACCCTGAAAACAAAACTAATTCCAGCAGGCTGACCACAGTTTTATGTCCTGCATTATTTACCTTGAAACATATTGTCATATTTCATATCTAACATCTAACATTCATATATCATACAAATGTGCCTCCTTCTACAACTGCTCCAGCACCAACTCCTACATGTCAGTGATTTTTATTACCCCTCTAAAGAATCCTGGTCTTAGACTATAGTTAATTAATCAGATCACACTGCTGTTTATTTCTTTATTTTCTTTGATAGATTTATATTTTCATAAATACCATTTCCAGAGGGCGAGTTTCAGATGTATTCTTTAAATACACCAGATTACCGTTCTTTTGATTATTTAGATTTTGTTCATTTACTCTAAACTCTCAGATCCATTACCAGCTGAAGTACAATTTGTGAGTTTATTTTAGCTGTGTGCATTTATGAGTATATAGGTGTGCATTTTTTTGTGTGTGTCTTTATCTGAAATGCCATATTTTTTCTACATGCCCCTGTACACCATGGCAGCTGAAGAGACAGACCCTTGTCACCACTACACTGTGCTAAATGACACCTGGAGGGCCACCACCAACCAGGACCAGTCAGCGCCCAGATGTGACCGTGACGGCCAGTGGCAGGGCTGGTACCGCATGTTCCATCAGGGGCTAAGTGTTCGCATACCAGAGACCTGTGTACCTAAGAGGCATTGTGGCACTCATGGGCCTCTGTGGCTAAAAAGGCCACATCCCCGCCCAGAAGAGGGCATCGTGACCAGGGAGGTGTGTGGACACTGGTCTAGTTGTTGCAGCTACAACTCGTCATCCATCCGGGTGAAAACATGTCCAGGAAACTACACCGTTTATGAGCTAGTGGGCCCTTCAGCCTGCCATTATGCATACTGTGCAGGTAAAGCTCTCTTTTTTAGCAGGTTTACCATGGTCTGTTTCTTTTCAAGTTTCAGCTCTGTTTACCTTGGAAACATGTATTTCCACTTTCTACCTAACATCTGATATCCACAATGCCATGCAGATGGGTCTCCTCCTCCTCCAACCACCCCAGCTACCAGCACTCCACGTAAGTGAGCCTAATCATTTTGTGCGCAGTGGCGCGCCATGGCATAGTCTTTGTTTTGTGTTCATATTGCAGTCTCATGTTCTGAAATACAAATTTGTAGTGCTCATTTGGTTTGACCAATGTAAAATCCTGGTCTTAGACTATAGTCAATTAATCAGATCACACTGTTGTTTAATTTTTTACTATGACCGCCGCTAGCGAAAGAGGTCATTATAGTGTTGCCAAGACTTTTGTTTTCCTTTTTTTTTTCACTGATTTTCCGTCGACAATTGCCAAGACACTGGAAACCCCCCAGTAAAATTTGGCCCATAGGGGGCGCTGTAATTGTACAAAATGTCATTTTGCCGATGATCTAGAGAACAGTAATGTTTACAAGCAGTTCTTTTTTGTCATGAAATCTATTGACCCTCCCGCATTGAATACACTGGTCGACGCCCACTTACAACAAAAGAATTTTTGTAATTAACATCACGAAAGCAAAACCAAACAAACTCGTCATAGGTCGTTCATGTGAATCTTATCAAATTTGGTACATGTCATCTACAGACAATGTTGACAAAAAAGTTATCAAAGGATTTATCTTGAGATAAACCGTTTGAAAGTTACATTTCAATACAAAATTTGAAACATAGCTTAAAATTCTTCAGAAGTCCATATCTTGGCCTCTAATTGATACAATGTGCTGAAAATTGACATGCCAACTCTAAACTGCTTTCTTTTCATGAACATTAACTTGAAGCATAGCACCACCGAGTGACATGGATGAATGCAAAAATTGGAATTTTGTATTGTCAATATCTTGGACCAAGAAGGTACAATACATGTGGTTAGCCAAGGTTGGAAATGGAGAGAGCCACCAATCAAAATACTAGCTATAGGACACTTGTGTACACTAGCTTCTAATTGCTCCAATGTCGTGAAAATTGACATGCCACCTCTAAACAGCTTTCTGGTCATGTGCATCAAATTTTGTGATATTTCGTCAAAGGGGACGATGTTTTTTGTCGAAGCTAGGTGTCCAAAAACAGGTTTTTTTTTAAAAAAACTCATCAACATTTTTTCCCAAGACAGTGATTTTGTGGTAGTATGTCGGGGCTACAAAGACGCATTGACCCAGCCCATAAACTGTCACTTGAAGCATAGCGCCACCTAGTGATAGGGGTAAATGCAAAAATTGGGATTTTGTATTGCCAATGTCTTGGACTGGGAAGGTGGGAACTGCACAAAATATGTCATGCACAATCAGCACAAAGACCTCTAAAAGCACAGCACATGCCATACAATTTGGCCCATAGGGCCCCAACACTGACCTACAACAAACTCAACATACCTACGGTTACCACACTTCAATACACTGCGGCGGTCATATCATGTACCGCTATGCGGTACATCTAGTTTAAAATTGTTGATAAGTAACTGATTTAAAGTTGTGTAAAATATATCTTCTTTACCTATTAAAGGAACTACCAGTGTCAGGCTCGTTGGTGGCAGGACTAACTGCTCAGGTAGAGTGGAGGTGTACCACAATGGCCAATGGGGCACTGTGTGTGATGACAACTGGGACATGAGTGATGCTACAGTGGTGTGCAGACAGCTGGGATGTGGAGATGCTGCTTCTGCCCCTAGGGAAGCCCACTTTGGCAGGGGCAGCGGGGAGATCTGGATGGATAGTGTCGGCTGCTCTGGTGCTGAAGAGTCCCTAATGAAGTGCTCCCATTCTGGCTTTGGAACACATGATTGTGGCCATGGCGAAGATGCTGGTGTGAATTGCTTAGGTTAGTGACTCTGTAACCCATAAGAACCAAAACTATTGCAAGGGAACACAAAAAATACTGTGAGAAAACCCAAAACTGCAGTCTACAAATATGTTCCAACATCACCCTTCTCTGCCTCCGTACTAGAAAAAACGCTAAGGCAACAAGGGTGTAGGAAAAAATAAAATAATAATTTTTCGACAGAAAGAAATTAATGGAGGACTCCAACTGGTAC
The DNA here is from genome assembly GCA_030347295.1 of Setipinna tenuifilis. NCBI lineage: Eukaryota > Metazoa > Chordata > Actinopteri > Clupeiformes > Engraulidae > Setipinna > Setipinna tenuifilis. The sequence continues at coordinate 12,768,639 of CM059266.1, read as the reverse complement.
AATACATGTGGTTAGCCAAGGTCGGAAATGGAGAGAGCAACCAATCAAAATACTAGCTATAGGACACTTGTGTACACTATTAAAATAGTGACTGGAGTACGGCTCATAAGAGGCAACATACACAGGGTACAATAGATTCAGACAGATTCTCAACAGATTCTCTAGTGACTGCCAGAAGAATTCAGTTGGGTTGGGTGCATTATTTAAAATTGTTGATGAGTAACTGACTTAAAGTTGTGTAAAATATATCTTTTTTACCTCTTAAAGGAACTACCAGTGTCAGACTCGTTGGTGGGAGCACAAATTGCTCAGGTAGAGTGGAGGTGTACCACAATGGCCAGTGGGGCACTGTGTGTGATGACAGATGGGGCATGAGTGATGCTACAGTGGTGTGCAGACAGCTGGGATGTGGAAATGCTGTTTCTGCCCCTGGGGAAGCTCACTTTGGCAGGGGCAGTGGGGAGATATGGATGGATAGTGTCAGCTGCTCTGGTGCTGAAGGGTCCCTGAAACAGTGCTCCCATCCTGGCTTTGGAAGACATGATTGTCACCATGGTGAAGATGCTGGTGTGGTGTGCTCAGGTTAGTTTCCTTGTAGAGTGCTCCAGGAGTGGCTTTGGAACACATAATTATAACCATGATGAAGATGCTGGTGTGGTTTGCTTATCTTCCCTGATAGCCATTTAATGCATTTTATGTGTATATATGAAGCTGTGGTTAGCAGGCCATACTTAAAAACCACAGTCTCAGTGGCATTGCCATGAGGTTCAAGTGTGCTGAATGCTATGCCTCTTGCAAGATGATTGAGAAAAGAAAAGCCTTGTTGATGTTGTTGTTGCAAAGTAGTCAGCATCTAGGCAGTGCACTAGAGACTGTTTTGTTTATTATGATCCTTCCATAGTTTCATTTAGGGTGATAATACTACAACACGGAATTTACGTAACCCTTACGTACGGATTATGTAACCCTGAAAACAAAACTAATTCCAGCAGGCTGACCACAGTTTTATGTCCTGCATTATTTACCTTGAAACATATTGTCATATTTCATATCTAACATCTAACATTCATATATCATACAGATGTGCCTCCTTCTACAACTGCTCCAGCACCAACTCCTACATGTCAGTGATTTTTATTACCCCTCTAAAGAATCCTGGTCTTAGACTATAGTTAATTAATCAGATCACACTGCTGTTTATTTCTTTATTTTCTTTGATAGATTTATATTTTCATAAATCCAGAGGGCGAGTTTGAAAACTGTCTGCTATTGATTATTTAAATGACTATTTAAACACTGCTGACTATGTATTCTGTAAATACACCAGATTACCGCTCTTTTGATTATTTAGATTTTGTTCATTTACTCTCAACTCTCAGATGCATTACCAGCCGAAGTACAATTTGTGAGTGTGGTTTAGCTGTGTGCATTTATGAGTATATAGGTGTGCATTTTTTTTTGTGTGTGTCTTTATCTGAAATGCCATATGTTTTTTCTACATGCCCCTGTACACCATGGCAGCTGAAGAGACAGACCCTTGTGACCACTACACTGTGCTAAATGACACCTGGAGGGCCACCACCAACCAGGACCAGTCAGCGCCCAGATGTGACCGTGACGGCCAGTGGCAGGGCTGGTACCGCATGTTCATCAGGGGCTAAGTGTCCGCATGCCAGAGACCTGTGTACCTAAGAGGCATTGTGGCACTCATGGGCCTCTGTGGCTAAAAAGGCCACATCCCCGCCCAGAAGAGGGCATCGTGACCAGGGAGGTGTGTGGACACTGGTCTAGTTGTTGCAGCTACGACTCGCCATCCATCCGGGTGAAAACGTGTTCAGGAAACTACACCGTTTATGAGCTAGTGGGCCCTCCAGCCTGTCGTTATGCATACTGTGCAGGTAAAGCTCTCTTTTTTATCAGGTTTACCACATTGTGTTTCTTTTCAAGTTTCACCTCTGTTTACCTTGGAAACATGTATTTCCACCTTCTACCTAACATCTGATATCCACAATGCCATGCAGATGTGTCTCCTCCTCCTCCAACCACTCCAGCTCCCAGCACTCCACGTAAGTGAGCCTGATCATTTTGTGCGCAGTGGCGCGCCATGGCATAGTCTTTGTTTTGTGTTCATATTGCAGTCTCATGTTCTGAAATACAAATTTGTAGTGCTCATTTGGTTTGACCAATGTAAAATCCTGGTCTTAGACTATAGTCAATTAATCAGATCACACTGTTGTTTAATTTTTTATTATGACCACCGCTAGCAAAACTAGCGAAAGTAGCGAAAGCGGTCATTATAGTGTTGCCGAGACTTTTTTCCTTTTTTTTCACTGATTTTCCGTCAACAATTGCCAGGACACTGGAAACCCCCCAGTAAATTTGGCCCATAGGGGGCGCTGTAATTGTACAAAATGTCGTTTTGCCTATTATCTAGAGAACAATAATGTTTACAAGCAGTTCTTTTTTGTTGTGAAATCTATTGATCCTCACACATTATAAACACTGGTCGACGCCCACTTACAACAAAAAGAATTTCTGTAAAATTTTAACATCACGAAAGCAAAACCAAACAAACTCGTCATAGCTAATGTTTACTACCCATTTTTTTTTGTCGTGAAATCTGTTGACCCTCCCACATTGACAACATTGGTTAATGGCCACTTCCAATGAAAATAATTTCCGGAAAATTTTAAAATTGCGAAAGTGAAAGTAAATGAACTCATCAGGCTGTTCATGTGAATCTTATCAAATTTGGTACATGTCATCTACAGACAATGTTGACAAAAAGTTATCAAAGGATTTATCTTGAGATAAACCGTTTGAAAGTTACATTTCAATACAAAATTTGAAACATAGCTTAAAATTCTTCAGAAGTCCATATCTTGGCCTCTAATTGATACAATGTGCTGAAAATTGACATGCCAACTCTAAACAGCTTTCTTTTCATGCGCATCAAATTTTGTGACATTTTGTTGAAGGGGACAATGTTTTTGTTGAAGCTAGGTGTCCAAAAACAGTTTTTTTAAAACGACTCATCAACAATGTTTCCCAAGACAATCATTTTATGTTAGTATGCTGGTGTTGCAGAGGCATATCGACCCAGCCCATAAACATTAACTGGAAGCATAGCACCACCTAGTGATATGGATGAATGCAAAAATTGGAATTTTGTATTGTCAATATCTTGGACCAAGAAGGTACAATACATGTGGTTAGCCAAGGTTGGAAATGGAGAGAGCCACCAATCAAAATACTAGCTATAGGACACTTGTGAACACTAGCTTCTAATTGCTCCAATGTCGTGAAAATTGACATGCCACCTCTAAACAGCTTTCTGGTCATGTGCATCAAATTTTGTGATATTTCGTCAAAGGGGACGATGTTTTTTGTCGAAGCTAGGTGTCCAAAAACAGGTTTTTTTAAAAAAAAACTCATCAACATTTTTTCCCAAGACAGTGATTTTGGGGTAGTATGTCGGGGCTACAAAGACGCATTGACCCAGCCCATAAACTGTCACTTGAAGCATAGCGCCACCTAGTGATAGGGGTAAATGCAAAAATTGGGATTTTGTATTGCCAATGTCTTGGACTGGGAAGGTGGGAACTGCACAAAATATGTCATGCACAATCAGCACAAAGACCTCTAAAAGCACAGCACATGCCATACAATTTGGCCCATAGGGCCACAACACTGACCTACAACAAACTCACCATACCTACGGTTACCACACTTCAATACACTGCGGCGGTCATATCATGTACCGCTATGCGGTACATCTAGTTTAAAATTGTTGATAAGTAACTGATTTAAAGTTGTGTAAAATATATCTTCTTTAACTATTAAAGGAACTACCAGTGTCAGGCTCGTTGGTGGCAGGACTAACTGCTCAGGTAGAGTGGAGGTGTACCACAATGGCCAATGGGGCACTGTGTGTGATGACAACTGGGACATGAATGATGCTACAGTGGTGTGCAGACAGCTGGGATGTGGAGATGCTGCTTCTGCCCCTAGGGAAGCCCACTTTGGCAGGGGCAGCGGGGAGATCTGGATGGATAGTGTCGGCTGCTCTGGTGCTGAAGAGTCCCTAATGAAGTGCTCCCATTCTGGCTTTGGAACACATGATTGTGGCCATGGCGAAGATGCTGGTGTGAATTGCTTAGGTTAGTGACTCTGTAACCCATAAGAACCAAAACTATTGCAAGGGAACACAAAAAATACTGTGAGAAAACCCAAAACTGCAGTCTACAAATATGTTCCAACATCACCCTTCTCTGCCTCCGTACTAGAAAAAACGCTAAGGCAACAAGGGTGTAGGAAAAAATAAAATAATAATTTTTCGACAGAAAGAAATTAATGGAGGACTCCAACTGGTACAATACATGTGGTTAGCCAAGGTCGGAAATGGAGAGAGCCACCAATCAAAATACTAGCTATAGGACACTTGTGTACACTATTAAAATAGTGACTGGAGTACGGCTCATAAGAGGCAACATACACAGGGTACAATAGATTCAGACAGATTCTCAACAGATTCTCTAGTGACTGCCAGAAGAATTCAGTTGGGTTGGATGCATTATTTAAAATTGTTGATGAGTAACTGGCTTAAAGTTGTGTAAAATATATCTTTTTTACCTCTTAAAGGAACTACCAGTGTCAGACTCGTTGGTGGGAGCACAAATTGCTCAGGTAGAGTGGAGGTGTACCACAATGGCCAGTGGGGCACTGTGTGTGATGATAGATGGGGTATGAGTGATGCTACAGTGGTGTGCAGACAGCTGGGATGTGGAAATGCTGTTTCTGCCCCTGGGGAAGCCCACTTTGGCAGGGGCAGTGGGGAGATATGGATGGATAGTGTCGGCTGCTCTGGTGCTGAAGGGTCCCTGAAACAGTGCTCCCATCCTGGCTTTGGAAGACATGATTGTCACCATGGTGAAGATGCTGGTGTGGTGTGCTCAGGTTAGTTTCCTTGTAGAGTGCTCCAGGAGTGGCTTTGGAACACATAATTATAACCATGATGAAGATGCTGGTGTGGTTTGCTTATCTTCCCTGATAGCCATTTAATGCATTTTATGTGTATATATGAAGCTGTGGTTAGCAGGCCATACTTTAAAAACACAGTCTCTGTGGCATTGCCATGAGGTTCAAGTGTGCTGAATGCTATGCCTCTTGCAAGACGATTGAGAAAAGAAAAGCCTTGTTGATGTTGTTGTTGAAAAGTAGTCAGCATCTAGGCGGTGCACTAGAGACTGTTTTTTTATTATGATACTTCTAGTTTCATTTAGGGTGATAATACTACAACACGGAATTTACTGATATTTTGTTTAAGGATGTTTAAGGCTCTTCTGTCTGTCATTATGTAACCCTGAAAACAAAACTAATTCCAGCAGGTGGACCACAGTTTTATTTCCTGCAATATTTACCTTGACACATATTGTCATATTTCATATCTAACATCTAACATTCATATATCATACAGATGTGCCTCCTTCTACAACTGCTCCAGCACCAACTCCTACATGTCAGTAATTTTTATTACCCCTCTAAAGAATCCTGGTCTTAGACTATAGTTAAGATCACACTGCTGTTTATTTCTTTATTTTCTTTGATAGATTTATATTTTCATAAATTAATAAATGGAGAATACTCTGCAGTTTTTATAAGACACTAAAACACAACAGTGTGAGAATGGGGTCAGTAATTTGCAGAAAAATCCAGAGGCCAAGTTTGAAAACTGTCTGCTATTGATTATTTAAATGACTATTTAAACACTGCTGACTATGTATTCTTTAAATACACCAGATTGCCGCTCTTTTGATTATTTAGATTTTGTTCATTTACTCTCAACTCTCAGATCCATTACCAGCTGAAGTACAATTTGTGAGTTTATTTTAGCTGTGTGCATTTATGAGTATATAGGTGTGCATTTTTTTGTGTGTGTTTTTATCTGAAATGCCATATTTTTTCTACATGTCTCTGTACACCATGCCAGCTGAAGAGACAGACCCTTGTCACCACTACACTGTGCTAAATGACACCTGGAGGGCCACCACCAACCAGGACCAGTCAGCGCCCAGATGTGACCGTGACGGCCAGTGGCAGGGCTGGTACCGCATGTTCCATCAGGGGCTAAGTGTCCGCATGCCAGAGACCTGTGTACCTAAGAGGCATTGTGGCACTCATGGGCCTCTGTGGCTAAAAAGGCCACATCCCCTCCCAGAAGAGGGCATCGTGACCAGGGAGGTGTGTGGACACTGGTCTAGTTGTTGCAGCTACAACTCGCCATCCATCCGGGTGAAAACATGTCCAGGAAACTACACCGTTTATGAGCTAGTGGGCCCTCCAGCCTGCCATTATGCATACTGTGCAGGTAAAGCTCTCTTTTTTAGCAGGTTTACCATGGTCTGTTTCTTTTCAAGTTTCAGCTCTGTTTACCTTGGAAACATGTATTTCCACTTTCTACCTAACATCTGATATCCACAATGCCATGCAGATGGGTCTCCTCCTCCTCCAAGCACCCCAGCTCCCAGCACTCCACGTAAGTGAGCCTAATCATTTTGTGCGCAGTGGCGCGCCATGGCATAGTCTTTGTTTTGTGTTCATATTGCAGTCTCATGTTCTGAAATACAAATTTGTAGTGCTCATTTGGTTTGACCAATGTAAAATCCTGGTCTTAGACTATAGTCAATTAATCAGATCACACTGTTGTTTAATTTTTTACTATGACCGCCGCTAGCGAAAGCGGTCATTATAGTGTTGCCAAGACTTTTTTTTCCTTTTTTTTTTCACTGATTTTCCGTCGACAATTGCCAGGACACTGGAAACCCCCCAGTAAAATTTGGCCCATAGGGGGCGCTGTAATTGTACAAAATGTCATTTTGCCGATGATCTAGAGAACAGTAATGTTTACAAGCAGTTCTTTTTTGTCATGAAATCTATTGACCCTCCCGCATTGAAAACACTGGTCGACACCCACTTCCAACAAAAAAAGAATTTCTGTGAAATTTTAACATCGCAAAAGCAAAACCCAACGAACTTGTCATAGGCCTTTCATGTGAATCTCACCAAATTTGGTACATGTCATCTACAGACAATGGTGACAACAAGTTATGAAAGGATTTATCTTGAGATAAACCGTTTAAAAGTTACATGTCAATGAAAATTTGAAACATAGCTTAAAATTCTTCAAAAGTCCATATCTTGGCTTCTAATTGCTCCAATGTGGTGAAAATTGACATGGCAACTCTAAACAGCTTTTTTTTATGCTCATCAAATTTTGTGACATTTTGTCAAATTTTGTTTTTAAAAAAACTCGTCAACAATTTTCCCCAAGACAACGATTTTATTTTAGTATGCTGATGCTACAGAGGTGTATCGACCCAGCCCATAAACATTAACTTGAAACATAGCACCACCTAGTGATATGGATAAATGCAAAAATTGGGATTTTGTATTGCCAATATCTTGGACCGAGAAGGTGGGAACTACACAAAATATGTCATGCACAATCCGCACAAATACCTTTAAAAGCATAGTACATGCCATAAAATTTGGCCCATAGGAGGCGCTGTAATATTACAAAATGTCATTTTGCCTATTATCTAGAGAACGGTAAGGTTTACCCCCTTAAGACACACCTAATATTTTAAGTTTATTTGCGAAAATGGTATGCCCAAGTTGTAAGTAGCACAGCTCCTACATAGTTTTAGACTCAGACATGTTCTTGGTATCAGTGGAAAGGTAACACTCTCTGGGTGATTCTGTGATGCACTGACACAGAGGTACAGAGGTTAGAATGAAGGTTTTACTTTCCGTCCAACATGTGAGCCTGTAAAGTGACTGAGACCTTTAATTTCAGTAACCTGTTGGCCAAACAAAGGCATAATGAGGCCACAGACACAGGTCTTACCTTCACACAGTAAAAAATTGGAGGCAAAGGATCAAAACCTGATTTTTTTGTAGATTTTTATCAACAGGTATGTCCATGCGTTTTTCTTGTGTCCCTATTGGAAATTCCAATAGGACATTTGGTTCCGAAATCTGTATAACCCGAATCAAACCTCTATAACTTGAGAACCCCTTTGCCTAGAAACAAAATATTGGTCTCTACTGAAAGCCAAGACCTTGAGGTTTCTTGCATGGGTTCTGGATTGGATGTCAGTCATTCTGGAATAGAATGACAGAAGAATGTGTGCCACCCCCCACCCCCACCCCCCCTTCCGTACCGTATATGGGACGGCGTGTATTAAGAGGTTACAATCTTTTTTTTTTTTCATGACATCTATTGACCCTCACACATTGAAAACACTGGTTGATGCCCACTTCTAACAAAAAGAATTTCCGTGAAATGTTATCATCACAAAAGCGAAACCAAACGAACTCGTCATAGGCCGTTCATGTGAATCTCACCAAATTTGGTATATGTCATCTACAGACAATGGTGACAAAAAGTTATCAAAGGACTTATCTTGAGATAAACCGTTTAAAGGTTTCATGTCAATGAAAATTTGAAACATAGCTTAAAATTTTTCAAAAGTCTATATCTTGGTTTCTAATTGCTCATATTTGGTCAAAGTTTAAATGCCAACTCTAAACAGCTTTATTTTCATGTGCATCACATTTTGTGACATTTTGTCAAAGGGGACAATGTTTTTTGTCAAAGCTAGGTGTCCAAAAACAGTTATTTTTTAAATAACTCATCAACAATTTTTCCCAAGACAACGATTTTATGTTAGTATGCTGATGTTACACAGGCGTAGCGACCCAGCCCATGAACATTAACTTGAACTATAGCACCACCTAGTGATATGGGTAAATGCAAAAATTGGGATTTTGTATTGTCAATATCTTGGACTGAGAAGATGGCAACTACACAAAATATGTCATGCATGATCAGCAGAAAGGCCTCTAAAAGCACAGCACATGGCATAAAATTTGGCCCATAGAGGGCGCTGTAATTGTACAAAATGTCATTTTGCCTATTATCTGGAGAACGCTAATGTTTACATCCAATTTTTTACTGTATTAAAATCTATTGACTCTCATGCATTGAAAACACTGGTCAACGCCCACTTCCAACGAAAACAATTTCCGTGAAATTTTAACATCGCGAAAGCAAAACCAAACGAACTCGTCATAGGCCGTTCATGTGAATCTCACCAAATTTGGTACATGTCATCTACAGAGAATGGTGACAAAAAGTTATCAAAGGATTTATCTTGAGATAAACCGTTTCAAAGTTACATGTCAATGAAAAATTCCAACATAGCTTAAAATTCTTCAAAAGTCCATATCTCAGGTCCTAATTCCTCATATTTGGTCAAAGTTTACATGACAACTCTGAACAGCTTTCTTTTCATGTGCACCAAATTTTGTGGCATTTCATCACAGGGTGCAATGTTTCCCGTCAAAGCTGGTGTACAAAAAATTGCCAATATCTTGGACCAAGAACGTGGGAACTACACAAAATATACACAAAGACTTCCAGCAAATCATTTCCACACAAACTCTCACCTCACAACACTGACCTACCACAAACTCACCATACCTACGGTTACCACACTTCAATACACTGCGGCGGTCATATCATGTACCGCTATGCGGTACATCTAGTTTAAAATTGTTGATGAGTAACTGATTTAAAGTTGTGTAAAATATATCTTCTTTACCTGTTAAAGGAACTACCAGTGTCAGGCTCGTTGGTGGCAGGACTAACTGCTCAGGTAGAGTGGAGGTGTACCACAATGGCCAGTGGGGCACTGTGTGTGATGACAGCTGGGACATGAATGATGCTACAGTGGTGTGCAGACAGCTGGGATGTGGAGATGCTGCTTCTGCCCCTGGGGAAGCCCACTTTGGCAGGGGCAGTGGGGAGATCTGGATGGATAGTGTCGGCTGCTATGGTGCTGAAGAGTCCTTAATGAAGTGCTCCCATTCTGGCTTTGGAACCCATGATTGTGGCCATGGCGAAGATGCTGGTGTGAATTGCTTGGGTTAGTGACTCTGCAACCCATAAGAACCAAAACTATTGCAAGGGAACACAAAAAATACTGTGAGAAAACCCAAAACTGTAGTCTAAAAATATGTTCCAACATCACCCTTCTCGGCCTCCGTACTAGAAAAAATGTTAAGGCAACAAGGGTGTATGAAAAAATAAAATAATAATTTTTCGACAGAAAGAAATTAAGGAAGGACTCCAACTGGTACAATACATGTGGTTAGCCATGGTCGGAAATGGAAAGAGCCACCAATCAAAATACTAGCTATAGGACACTTGTGTGCACTATTAAAATAGTGACTGGAGTATGGCTCATAAGAGGCAACACACACAGGGTACAATAGATTCAAAGTAGACCAGTGTCAATGAGCAAGTACTTTTGGGAGAATAAGATCAGCTGACAAAATCAGCTGAATGCAACATCTTATTTGTTTCTGAGAGACAAGTTCAAGACAATTCTAAGAAGGATTTTTTTCTCTAGTGACTGCCAGCAGAAATCAGTTGGGTTGGGTGTATTATTTAAAATTGTTGATGAGTAACTGACTTAAAGTTGTGTAAAATATATCTTCTTTACCTGTTAAAGGAACTATCATTGTCAGACTCGTTGGTGGGAGCACAAATTGCTCAGGTAGAGTGGAGGTGTACCACAATGGCCAGTGGGGCACTGTGTGTGATGACAGCTGGGGCATGAGTGATGCTACAGTGGTGTGCAGACAGCTGGGATGTGGAAATGCTGTTTCTGCCCCTGGGGAAGCCCACTTTGGCAGGGGCAGCGGGGAGATCTGGATGGATGGTGTCGGCTGCTCTGGTGCTGAAGAGTCCCTGATAAAGTGCTCCCATAATGGCTATGGAATACATGGTTGTGGCCATGGCGAAGATGCTGGTGTGGTGTGCTCAGGTTAGTTTCCTTGTAGAGTGCTCCAGGAGTGGCTTTGGAACACATAATTATAACCATGATGAAGATGCTGGTGTGGTTTGCTTATCTTCCCTGATAGCCATTCAATGCATTTTATGTGTATATATGAAGCTGTGATTAGCAGGCCATACTTAACAACCACAGTCTCAGTGGCATTGCCATGAGGTTCAAGTGTGCTGAATGCTATGCCTCTTGCAAGATGATTGAGAAAAGAAAAGCCTTGTTGATGTTGTTGTTGCAAAGTAGTCAGCATCTAGGCAGTGCACTAGAGACTGTTTTGTTTATTATGATCCTTCCATAGTTTCATTTAGGGTGATAATACTACAACACGGAATTTACGTAACCCTTACGTACGGATTATGTAACCCTGAAAACAAAACTAATTCCAGCAGGCTGACCACAGTTTTATGTCCTGCATTATTTACCTTGAAACATATTGTCATATTTTATATCTAACATCTAACATTCATATATCATACAGATGTGCCTCCTTCTACAACTGCTCCAGCACCAACTCCTACATGTCAGTGATTTTTATTACCCCTCTAAAGAATCCTGGTCTTAGACTATAGTTAATTAATCAGATCACACTGCTTTTTATTTCTTTATTTTCTTTGATAGATTTATATTTTCATAAATCCAGAGGGCGAGTTTGAAAACTGTCTGCTATTGATTATTTAAATGACTATTTAAACACTGCTGACTATGTATTCTGTAAATACACCAGATTACCGCTCTTTTGATTATTTAGATTTTGTTCATTTACTCTCAACTCTCAGATGCATTACCAGCCGAAGTACAATTTGTGAGTGTGGTTTAGCTGTGTGCATTTATGAGTATATAGGTGTGCATTTTTTTTTGTGTGTGTCTTTATCTGAAATGCCATATGTTTTTTCTACATGCCCCTGTACACCATACCAGCTGAAGAGACAGACCCTTGTCACCACTACACTGTGCTAAATGACACCTGGAGGGCCACCACCAACCAGGACCAGTCAGCGCCCAGATGTGACCGTGACGGCCAGTGGCAGGGCTGGTACCGCATGTTCCATCAGGGGCTAAGTGTCCGCATGCCAGAGACCTGTGTACCTAAGAGGCATTGTGGCACTCATGGGCCTCTGTGGCTAAAAAGGCCACATCCCCGCCCAGAAGAGGGCATCGTGACCAGGGAGGTGTGTGGACACTGGTCTAGTTGTTGCAGCTACGACTCGCCATCCATCCGGGTGAAAACGTGTCAGGAAACTACACCGTTTATGAGCTAGTGGGCCCTCCAGCCTGTCGTTATGCATACTGTGCAGGTAAAGCTCTCTTGTTTAGCAGGTTTACCACTGTCTGTTTCTTTTCAAGTTTCAGCTCTGTTTACCTTGAAACATGTATTTCACTTTCTACCTAACATCTGATATCCACAATGCCATGCAGATGTGTCTCCTCCTCCTCCAATCACCCCAGCTCCCAGCACTCCACGTAAGTGAGCCTGATCATTTTGTGCACAGTGGCACGCCATGGCGTAGTCTTTGTTTTGTGTTCATATTGCAGTCTCATGTTCTGAAGTACAAATTTGTAGTGCTCATTTGGTTTGACCAATGTAAAATCCTGGTCTTAGACTATAGTCAATTAATCAGATCACACTGTTGTTTAATTTTTTATTATGACCACCGCTAGCAAAACTAGCGAAAGTAGCGAAAGCGGTCATTATAGTGTTGCCGAGACTTTTTTCCTTTTTTTTCACTGATTTTCCGTCAACAATTGCCAGGACACTGGAAACCCCCCAGTAAAATTTGGCCCATAGGGGGCGCTGTAATTGTACAAAATGTCGTTTTGCCTATTATCTAGAGAACAGTAATGTTTACAAGCAGTTCTTTTTTGTTGTGAAATCTATTGACCCTCACACATTATAAATACTGGTCGACGCCCACTTACAACAAAAAGAATTTCTGTAAAATTTTAACATCACGAAAGCAAAACCAAACAAACTCGTCATAGCTAATGTTTACTACCCATTTTTTTTTGTCGTGAAATCTGTTGACCATCCCACATTGACAACATTGGTTAATGGCCACTTCCAATGAAAATAATTTCCGGAAAATGTTAAAATTGCAAAAGTGAAAGTAAATGAACTCATCAGGCTGTTCATGTGAATCTTATCCAATTTGGTACATGTCATCTACAGACAATGTTGACAAAAAGTTATCAAAGGATTTATCTTGAGATAAACCGTTTGAAAGTTACATTTCAATACAAAATTTGAAACATAGCTTAAAATTCTTCAGAAGTCCATATCTTGGCCTCTAATTGATACAATGTGCTGAAAATTGACATGCCAACTCTAAACAGCTTTCTTTTCATGCGCATCAAATTTTGTGACATTTTGTTGAAGGGGACAATGTTTTTGTTGAAGCTAGGTGTCCAAAAACAGTTTTTTTAAAACAACTCATCAACAATGTTTCCCAAGACAATAATTTTATGTTAGTATGCTGGTGTTGCAGAGGCATATCGACCCAGCCCATAAACATTAACTGGAAGCATAGCACCACCTAGTGATATGGATGAATGCAAAAATTGGAATTTTGTATTGTCAATATCTTGGACCAAGAAGGTACAATACATGTGGTTAGCCAAGGTTGGAAATGGAGAGAGCCACCAATCAAAATACTAGCTATAGGACACTTGTGTACACTAGCTTCTAATTGCTCCAATGTCGTGAAAATTGACATGCCACCTCTAAACAGCTTTCTGGTCATGTGCATCAAATTTTGTGATATTTCCTCAAAGGGGACGATGTTTTTTGTCGAAGCTAGGTGTCCAAAAACAGTTTTTTTTTTAAAAAACTCATCAACATTTTTTTCCAAGACAGTGATTTTGTGGTAGTATGTCGGGGCTACAAAGACGCATTGACCCAGCCCATAAACTGTCACTTGAAGCATAGCGCCACCTAGTGATAGGGGTAAATGCAAAAATTGGGATTTTGTATTGCCAATGTCTTGGACTGGGAAGGTGGGAACTGCACAAAATATGTCATGCACAATCAGCACAAAGACCTCTAAAAGCACAGCACATGCCATACAATTTGGCCCATAGGGCCACAACACTGACCTACAACAAACTCACCATACCTACGGTTACCACACTTCAATACACTGCGGCGGTCATATCATGTACCGCTATGCGGTACATCTAGTTTAAAATTGTTGATAAGTAACTGATTTAAAGTTGTGTAAAATATATCTTCTTTACCTATTAAAGGAACTACCAGTGTCAGGCTCGTTGGTGGCAGGACTAACTGCTCAGGTAGAGTGGAGGTGTACCACAATGGCCAATGGGGCACTGTGTGTGATGACAACTGGGACATGAGTGATGCTACAGTGGTGTGCAGACAGCTGGGATGTGGAGATGCTGCTTCTGCCCCTAGGGAAGCCCACTTTGGCAGGGGCAGCGGGGAGATCTGGATGGATAGTGTCGGCTGCTCTGGTGCTGAAGAGTCCCTAATGAAGTGCTCCCATTCTGGCTTTGGAACACATGATTGTGGCCATGGCGAAGATGCTGGTGTGAATTGCTTAGGTTAGTGACTCTGTAACCCATAAGACCAAAACTATTGCAAGGGAACACAAAAAATACTGTGAGAAAACCCAAAACTGCAGTCTACAAATATGTTCCAACATCACCCTTCTCGGCCTCCGTACTAGAAAAAACGCTAAGGCAACAAGGGTGTAGGAAAAAATAAAATAATAATTTTTCGACAGAAAGAAATTAATGGAGGACTCCAACTGGTACAATACATGTGGTTAGCCAAGGTCGGAAATGGAGAGAGCCACCAATCAAAATACTAGCTATAGGACACTTGTGTACACTATTAAAATAGTGACTGGAGTACGGCTCATAAGAGGCAACATACACAGGGTACAATAGATTCAGACAGATTCTCAACAGATTCTCTAGTGACTGCCAGAAGAATTCAGTTGGGTTGGGTGCATTATTTAAAATTGTTGATGAGTAACTGACTTAAAGTTGTGTAAAATATATCTTTTTTACCTCTTAAAGGAACTACCAGTGTCAGACTCGTTGGTGGGAGCACAAATTGCTCAGGTAGAGTGGAGGTGTACCACAATGGCCAGTGGGGCACTGTGTGTGATGATAGATGGGGTATGAGTGATGCTACAGTGGTGTGCAGACAGCTGGGATGTGGAAATGCTGTTTCTGCCCCTGGGGAAGCCCACTTTGGCAGGGGCAGTGGGGAGATATGGATGGATAGTGTCGGCTGCTCTGGTGATGAAGGGTCCCTGAAACAGTGCTCCCATCCTGGCTTTGGAAGACATGATTGTCACCATGGTGAAGATGCTGGTGTGGTGTGCTCAGGTTAGTTTCCTTGTAGAGTGCTCCAGGAGTGGCTTTGGAACACATAATTATAACCATGATGAAGATGCTGGTGTGGTTTGCTTATCTTCCCTGATAGCCATTTAATGCATTTTATGTGTATATATGAAGCTGTGGTTAGCAGGCCATACTTAAAAAACACAGTCTCTGTGGCATTGCCATGAGGTTCAAGTGTGCTGAATGCTATGCCTCTTGCAAGACGATTGAGAAAAGAAAAGCCTTGTCGATGTTGTTGTTGAAAAGTAGTCAGCATCTAGGCGGTGCACTAGAGACTGTTTTTTTATTATGATACTTCTAGTTTCATTTAGGGTGATAATACTACAACACGGAATTTACTGATATTTTGTTTAAGGATGTTTAAGGCTCTTCTGTCTGTCATTATGTAACCCTGAAAACAAAACTAATTCCAGCAGGTGGACCACAGTTTTATTTCCTGCAATATTTACCTTGAAACATATTGTCATATTTCATATCTAACATCTAACATTCATATATCATACAGATGTGCCTCCTTCTACAACTGCTCCAGCACCAACTCCTACATGTCAGTAATTTTTATTACCCCTCTAAAGAATCCTGGTCTTAGACTATAGTTAATTAATCAGATCACACTGCTGTTTATTTCTTTATTTTCTTTGATAGATTTATATTTTCATAAATTAATAAATGGAGAATACTCTGCAGTTTTTATAAGACACTAAAACACAACAGTGTGAGAATGGGGTCAGTAATTTGCAGAAAAATCCAGAGGCCAAGTTTGAAAACTGTCTGCTATTGATTATTTAAATGACTATTTAAACACTGCTGACTATGTATTCTTTAAATACACCAGATTGCCGCTCTTTTGATTATTTAGATTTTGTTAATTTACTCTCAACTCTCAGATCCATTATCAGCTGAAGTACAATTTGTGAGTTTATTTTAGCTGTGTGCATTTATGAGTATATAGGTGTGCATTTTTTTGTGTGTGTTTTTATCTGAAATGCCATATTTTTTCTACATGCCCCTGTACACCATGGCAGCTGAAGAGACAGACCCTTGTCACCACTACACTGTGCTAAATGACACCTGGAGGGCCACCACCAACCAGGACCAGTCAGCGCCCAGATGTGACCGTGACGGCCAGTGGCAGGGCTGGTACCGTGTGTTCCATCAGGGGCTAAGTGTTCGCATACCAGAGACCTGTGTACCTAAGAGGCATTGTGGCACTCATGGGCCTCTGTGGCTAAAAAGGCCACATCCCCTCCCAGAGGAGGGCATTGTGACCATGGAGGTGTGTGGACACTGGTCTAGTTGTTGCAGCTACAACTCGCCATCCATCCGGGTGAAAACGTGTCCAGGAAACTACACCGTTTATGAGCTAGTGGGCCCTTCAGCCTGCCATTATGCATACTGTGCAGGTAAAGCTCTCTTTTTTAGCAGGTTTACCACAGTGTGTGTTTGTTTCATTAGGACCCTATGGATATATTTTCTTGTTCATATCTAGTATGTAACATCCATATCTCATGCAGATATGTCTCTGGTAACAACAACCAGTCCACCAACAACCCCATCCCCAACCACTCCAGGTAAACATTTTTTTAATCCACTTAGTCTTTAATTGTAGTTAAATTAGCCATAACTTTCCTAATTTTGTCTCAGTTTTTCTGTCGTTACATTCATATATCCATGCCTGAACAATAATCAGTGATGTTAGGTTTGTTGTGTATGCTGACACCGATAGCCTATAGTTAGGATGACAGAGAGGGCTGCATGTTATGTGGCAAATATTACTGCTTGGGTTGTATTCATTAAGGCAATACATGCTGAATGGAACATGGATTCCTTCATAACCTGTCTCTTGACAACAGGTGTATTTGCTAACATTTTACTATGTGCAATTATGTGACAGCATTTCTGTTAAAACATACAGCAGGTTGTTTGTTCTTTGCACAGAACAATAACAAAAATAATGAAAGCCAGAATGCCTTACAGTTTCCTTATATGCCAGGCAAGTGTTTGATCAAAGCCATGTTTTTTAAATAAAAAGTAAATAAATCAAATTGTTACCAAGAGGGCATTCCATGCTACTAATACAACTTAGTGTGGATAACATGTTTAGACTTACACATTTCATTGCATTTTGGCATTGTATGAAGGCTTTTTGAAGACACTGTAGCCTAGTTACTGTTCAGAATCTTTCACATGACAATACAACCAGTGGTGCTGTAGTCTGTACAGTAAAAAGTAGTACAAGAAGACCAAATAGGTGTGTCAGGATTGTGAAACCGAAAATGTGTTAGTGTTGGTCATGTATACTATTTCATTCATACTGCTTTCAATTGCTTTTGCTTCCAGTCACACTGCCAAAACCACTTCTCATACTGGAAACTGGTAGAACACCATCAAAGGGTCAGACTGTCCAGATGACCTGCTCCATCCCCACTCAGTACCTGGGTGGGACATTCACCCTACAGCAGCTCTCTGGGTCATATAGAGAGACAAAGGCAGCCTCAGGAGCCTCTGCTGATTTCACCATCCGTCAGGTGGACTTTGCCCATGAAGGATCCTACTACTGCCAGTATCAAACAACAGTGTCTGGTCGTGACTTCACCTCCTCCCATAGTGATTCAGTCAGCTTCTCTGTACTTGGTGAGATGCTAAACCAATACAAACCTTTTGTTGTCTTATTGTAAAGTGGTACTCATCGTTTTCTGTATGTTAAGCTGTTTTTACTGACGTCCACAGAAGTCTTGTAAGGAATTACTAGATGATCTGAAACTGGCTAATATGTATCTCTGGACCTACATTGAAGATGAGATTGGAAAGAATGTGTGTTTCAGAGTGTGTTTAGTTTGGAAACTAATGTTTTTAGCCTTTTTTGTTCTCAGTAACACTGGAGAAACCACTTCTCACACTTGAGATTGGGAAACAGGCATCTTGGGGTCAGCCTGTCCAGATGACCTGCTCCATCTCCACTCAGTACCTGGGTGGTGTCTTCACCCTACAGCAGCTCTCCGGGTCATTAACAGAGACTGAGAGGAGCACAGGAAACTCCTTCACCTTCACTATTCCTCAGGTGGACTTTGTCCATGAAGGGTCCTACTACTGCCAGTACCAAACACACATATCTGGCCATAACTTTACCTCCCCTCGCAGTGATTCTGCCAGCTTCTCTGTAGTAGGTGAGTAAAACATAGAAAAAAAGAGGGAAGTGTTTGTAAAACGTAAGTTTATCTTTACATGGCTTGAGAAAGTGTTACAACTAAGTGAATACAACATTTCACTGAATTGAATAGGCTGCCCCAAAATCCAGAGGTCTGACATTTCTGTATAACAGATCGCTGCTATCTACAACACATTGTTTGGGTGAAGCAGAAGTACAGAGGACAATGCTATGAAGCTGCATTTCGAACCATAGGAGTTTAGCAAAAGATCTTGACAGTAATAGATAATAGTATTAGATAGATGGAATAATGTACAGCGAAGGCAGTCAGCATTACATCTTAAATCCCTTCAGATTGAATCAAGACCGCTCTACTTTCCATCAGTCCTGCATCACTCAGGTTTATGCTGCAACATTAATCACCCTGCTGTACATTAAACCATTACTTAACCTTATCATGTACAATATGTGTTCATGCCATAAAATAAGACAAAACTAGAGAGATGTGAAAGGCTGAATACACTGAGGCTGAATACAGTCATTTTTTTCCTAGTTATGCTATAAAAATAATCAGTATCTATTCCAATTCCACTTTCCCAGTTACTCTGCCAAAACCAGATCTCACTCTTGTTACTGAAGAAGATCCTTCCCAGGGTCAGCCTGTCCAGATGACCTGCTCCATCTCCACTCAGTACCTGGGTGGGACATTCACCCTACAGCAGCTCTCTGGGTTATATAGAGAGACAAAGGCAGCCTCAGGAACCTCTGCTGATTTCACCATCCGTCAGGTGGACTTTGCCCATGAAGGATCCTACTACTGCCAGTATCAAACAACAGTGTCTGGTCGTGATTTCACCTCTTTCCGTAGTGACTCTGTCAGCTTCTCTGTAGTGGGTAAGACAAAAAGATCTAATAAGTATATTTGTTGTTTACTGATACTGTACATGGTATAGAATATAATGGGTATGGCAACAATACAAAAATAAAATTAAACATATGCAAATGACCTTTGATGCAAAGTTGTTTAAAAAAATTAACTTGAGCTTGTAGGATCCTCATGGATTCCTATTTTCTCCAGTGTCCCTGCCACAGCCCGTCATCTCTGCCAGTGTCCCAGATGGAGAGCTGTCATGGGGGGCACATGGCCCAGAGGTTCCCCGCGGTCAAAGCTTCTCCATCGTCTGCTCCATCGAGTCACAGTACCAAGGAGGCTCTTTCCACCTCATCTCTGACGGATCAAAGGAAATCTTGACCGAGCATGCTGTCAGTCAGTCAGCCTCTTTCTACTTTCCCGAGGCAGACTTTTCTGACGAAGGGAACTACAGCTGCTTCTATGAGGTTATGTTGTTCACACAGTTCACCACTCGTCATTTCACCTCGTCAAGAACAGATGCACTCCGTGTGACTATAACAGGTGTACTGACAATCACTTTGGCTTTGGTTTTTACTCAGTAATGTGTGTGGAAGTATATTGATGATATATTAATTGTCTCCCTATACTTTTACGTTACTTACATAGATTTTTTTTATTATTCCCACTGACGTGACATACTGTATCTTTCCATGTTTTCTAGAGCTGACGTGGTCAGAGTGGTCACACCATGCAACATCTGCACACTCCTTTGTGTTTTATGGAGTGATACCTGGGCTGCTACTTCTCTCACTGGTCCTGCTGTCAGTGTTTCTGCTGAAGAAAAAGAAGGGACAGAATACATTTGTGGACAACACAGAGTACTGTAAGTAGGCCTTTTGCTGTTATACACCATTTAAACCAAACGCATGGTTGGTCCAGTTAATTGATAAGGTCACAGGAACAGTAATGTAAAACTTTTTTGCTTTTTGTCTTTTATCCCAGTTCCAATGACAGACTATGACACCCCCTCAAAATAGACAGACAACCAGTGAAGAGAGCCGAGAACATTTCTGGTCTCATGGATGGAACAACATGTGCAGCATGAATTTGCAGTGTTAGCAGATCACAGTATACCATATATAATGAAGTAAATATATTTGCTTTTGCTTGAATGATGTAGTAATTGAGAAAGACATTTTGATTAAATAATTGCCTCTTTTGTTAGAATTATGCTATCTGAACCACACAGAGCTCTTCCTGAAAAGCATGACAGAAAAGAGATTCTCTGTTTGCCTAATCCCATGTATTGCATCTGCTGATAATAATTAAACCTAATGCAAGCATCTATGTCTGTTGCATGAGTGGTATATTTTATACATACCTCAATGATCCAGACCTGATTTCAAAGATGATAGGTTTGTCTTGTTTCTGTATATGTTATGCTTCCCCTTCCCACCACGTGTCATGCCAATTGGTCCAACATATTCAGCAGAGTAGGAGGGAACTGACTGCAAATGAAACAATAAGTTCTATAACGAACCTAATATGTCTGTACAGCCCAAACTCTTCATATGCTTTCCTTATGTTTTTAAGCTCAATGATGCATGATAGTGTATGAATAGAGTATTCATCAGTCCAACTGGTGCATCATTAAAAGTGATAAAATATTCAGGGTTCTTATATGCAATCATGCATTTCACGTTATGACATATTGTAGATGCTTATACATAATAAATGCTACACCACTGTAGTATGAATAATACAGAGACCATCATAGTCAATGTTGTATTGTCACCAAACTGATTAGGTTTCTGACCTACAGTACCTCAGCAACAGAATATACTACCAACTTGGAAATCGGATAATCTGATGTCTTACAATTTGGGCAAATCCAACTTCCAACATCCAACATCCAGATGCCAGTGACACAGTGATGACAGCCTGACGCCAAGATGCCTTTGTAGCCTAGGACATGGTGCAATAAATTAGCGAAAAAGCTAAGAGAGTGTGTTTTTTTCTGTAGCAGAAATAACTTACTGACTTTGCACATGGTTTATTAGAAATTCTCCAAAAGCTCTCAGAGAGAAAGGGTAAATTGACAAAATGTTAGACCCACAAACCAATGGTCTTTGACCACCCTTTTTTACTTATGAGACATGCGTTACCATCCAGCCTGCACCAAACTGAACATTGAAAGAAGAAGAAGAATGTTCTCAGTGGAAATTGTGCAGCTGCAACCAAACCTATTTTTAACCTATCTCATACAACATTTGCAGTTCATGACTTGGAGGCATCACCTGCCCTTTAAGCACAGAGTGACAAAAAAAGAGTTAGCAGACAGCTGTTTGGTTTACTCTTGGTGTGAAAGGGACGTAAAAAGATGTCCTGCTTTCAGCAAATAGGTATGTTTCTGTTTGCAATATAATCTTTTCATTATAAATATAAGCTGCACATCCTATTTTCATTAACATAAACATAGAAAACATGTTAATACTATTTGTATAAGACTGAGATAGAATATGGAAAGATTTGGATGCAAACTAAATTAAACCTCAATTTTGTTATTTGAATGGCAATGCTTTTCTTTCTTTCATCAGCACATGTCATTTGCATTTCATCTTTGACAGGTGAGGGGACAAAGCATGATATGGCAACTGAAACTAAAACTACAATGATTTAACCGCTGTAAAATAACCACTGAATCATAATGTTGCAGAGTTGTCAAACCACTGCTTACTATTATTACGTTATGATGATCAGACAAATAATAGTTATTCCAAAGACTAAAACTAACAGTGTGCTACGAGGTGTATGGCTGTAAGAAAAACATTAGAAATACAGTAACAAGTGCTGTTGAGAACTTTGAGTTATGAACAGACTGTTGGACTGTAATGGCTGTCTGAAGTTAAAACACTACTATGTACCTAGAGGCATGATCTGGCAGTAACCAAAAGTGTGAGGAAACTGAACTGTACATGAGTTCATGAGCTTTTGATTTACACTCTGATTAATTTCAAATGAGAATTGACTTAAAATGTGATTTGGCCTTTGGAAATATAACACTCCAAAACAACGTGTGTTCTTTCAGTGGCTCTCCTTCTTCCTGCCGTTCCTCAAGTTGGTGAGATCCAGTTTATAAGAAAAGAACAGAATGCCTAATATTTTAAAGCATAGGTTGACTTGTTAATTTTATGTATTGTTCAACAAATAATCATTTGATCTCTAAGACACAATTACATCTGTCCTTTCCCATAATATCTAATAACTAGCCATTTTTAACAGCTGCGCAGATTAGGCTGGTTGGTGGAAGCACTACCTGTTCAGGTAGAGTGGAAGTCTACCACGATGGCCAGTGGGGTACTGTGTGTGACCATGACTGGGATGTGAAAGATGCTGAGGTGGTGTGCAGACAGCTGGGATGTGGCGATGCTGAATCTGCCCCTATGCAGGCCTACTTTGGCTGGGGCAATGGAAGCATCTGGTTGGATGATATCCACTGCTCTGGTGCTGAAAACTCGCTTGATGAGTGCTTCCATAATGGCTTTGGAACACATAATTGTAACCATGGTGATGATGCTGGTGTGGTGTGCTCAGGTTAGTGACTTCTTTGACATGCATCAAGCTAAGTAATGTGTGTGTTCTAGGTTTTATCAGGAGCTAACAGTAAGACCTACTACTTCTATTACTACTACTATGTACTACTTGCTACTTCTAATTACTACTACTAAAATTAATATTAATGACTTTCAGCTGGCTATATTCTTTCCCATTCCCACCTTGCAGTTGTATGTCCACGTGTAGCGGACATACAACTGCAGAGGTAAAGGTAGTATATGCTAATTAAAATTATACAGTGTGATACTCAAAGTTATCTTATTGAAAAAAATTGTATTGTTTATCGTCCAAGTTAGTTGCTGAAATTGAAAAAATAATTGATCACAGTTGTGTACGTTTTATTTTAAAATATACGAATGATTTAAAATAGCATGGAATACAACGTTCTTCTTTGCTTCCTACAGTAAATGTTCCTGTCAGACTCGTTGGTGGGAACACAAATTGCTCAGGTAGAGTGGAGGTGTACCACAATGGCCAGTGGGGCACTGTGTGTGATGATGAGTGGGACATGAATGATGCCACAGTGGTGTGCAGACAGCTGGGATGTGGAGATGCTCTTTCTGTTTCTAAGGAAGCCCACTTTGGCAGGGGCAGTGGAAGGATCTGGATGGATGATGTCCGCTGCTCTGGTGCTGAAAGATTCCTTGCAGAGTGTTCCCATGGTGACATTGGAACACCTAACTGTAACAATAAAGACGCTAATGTGGTCTGTTCAGGTTAGTGACTGTACTGATCAAGCTCGGAACCTAACCCAATTATAGTAAATCTATGAGTACACTCAGCCATCAATATGAAAGGGATATGTGATAAAGCTTTTATTACCACAGTAGACTGCCAAACAAAGGCTTTGATTGTATCCTAATTCAGAGGGTGCTTGGGCAAAGTGATGTATGGATGCAAACTTTATCAACCATATTCTATGTAGGACAATAGATGCCAATAGATGTCACATTTGATGTTCTTTTTTTTTTCTTGTTTTTATTTTAAATATGACATCCTTTTCTTAAATGTAAAATCAAACTAGATGTACTGTGTTGAGCTTCCTTATATGATGTATAATATAATACGATATAACAACTTGTCAAACAACAAGCAAGAATTCAATGGAATAATTAGAAGTTCATGTTATGGCGTTATATTCTTACTCCCCTTCATGCCCTAGTACAATGCCACATTGTTATATTTTTTTTAATGTTCTCTAACTTTGTGAACATTTTTACTTGTAGGACATGCCCCTGTCAGGTTAGTTGGTGGGAGCACTAACTGCTCAGGTAGAGTGGAGATGTACCACAATGGCAGATGGGGTACTGTGTGTAATGATGACTGGGACATGAATGATGCTACAGTGGTGTGCAGACAGCTGGGATGTGGATGTGCTGTTTCTGCCCCTGGGGGAGCCCACTTTGGCAGGGGCAGTGGGGAGATCTGGATGGATAATGTCGGCTGCTCTGGTGCTGAATTGTTCCTTGTGGAGTGCTCCCACAGTGGCCTTGGAACACATAATTGTAACCATGGAGAAGATGCTGGTGTGGTGTGTTCTGGTCAGTGAGTCTGTGATACATACTGTATATGCTGACTCGTGGATGAGTTACAACTAATATGGTAGAAATCAGTGTATTTCTTCTTTTTAAACAGGAGCAGGGCAACCTCCTAAAATATCTCTGACGACAATGTCACAGTCAACAGTCTTGCCTGGGGACACCGTTGAGTTTGAATGCTCCATATCATCAAATACCTGTTCCACAACTGTCTTTCACCTGTATAAGAATGGAGTTTCCATTATGACCAGGTCATCTACTGCTGACCAGAAACATGTGACTTTTGTGTTGCCTCATGTAGACTCTTCCAATCAAGGCATTTACTCATGCGCCTATTCTCCTAGTTTCACTAGGAGCTCCTCCATTGACATCAGTGTTGGTAAGTACAGAGAGTACAATACGAAGCTCTTTTAAAAAATAAAGAACCCCAAATAGTGGTCTCTTGTTTAGGAGGTCTCTAAATATTTCCAAAAAGATGTAAAGTTGGACCGACTATGCAAATAAAGTACAGTTAAGTGTGAGAATCATTGTACCTTGATATTGTGTATGTTTTGATCAAAGATAATTATGCAGTCATGACTGTATCCCTTCTCACAGTGATGTTCAGCTTATGTCAGCTGTGTCAGCTTCTGTAGTGGTTAAGATGTCGTTAAACAACAGATCCCACATTAAGTATTACTTTTCATGTTACATTGTACAACATGAGTATCCCACCGAAAATATGTATAGGGTATTTAACTATGGTAGCAGATGTTCTAAAAAAAAATTTGGCCAGTTACACTCCCAAAACCAAATCTTAAAATGGGAAGAACTCCATCTTGGGGTCAGCCTGTCCAGATGACCTGCTCCATCTCCACTCAGTACCTGGGTGGGACATTCACCCTACAGCAGCTCTCTGGGTCATACAGAGAGACAAAGGCAGCCTCAGGAGCCTCTGCTGATTTCACCATCCGTCAGGTGGACTTTGCCCATGAAGGATCCTACTACTGCCAGTATCAAACAACAGTGTCTGGTCGTGACTTCACCTCCTCCCATAGTGATTCAGTCAGCTTCTTGGTAGCAGGTGAAAGGTTTATGTAGTATATAACTTTTCATGTTGCATGTTGTCCTTGGCTATCCCACCAGATCATGTCATAGTTTAGAGAAAATACTAAAGAGTAGAATGTATCCAAGTGTTTTGTGGGTCTTTAGTTATGGCCATGAATGTGTATTTCTGTAGTATGCATGGTAATGCATGCCACTATGCTAAGCGAAGGAATACCAGGTATAGTCTGGATATGCCTAGGAGGGTTAGAGTTGTATACAGAAACTGTTCCATAGTTTAACAATTAATGTTCTTTTTTTGTGCATTCTCAGTAACACTGGAGAAACCACTTCTCACACTTGAGATTGGGAAACAGGCATCTTGGGGTCAGCCTGTCCAGATGACCTGCTCCATCTCCACTCAGTACCTGGGTGGTGTCTTCACCCTACAGCAGCTCTCCGGGTCATTAACAGAGACTGAGAGGAGCACAGGAAACTCCTTCACCTTCACTATTCCTCAGGTGGACTTTGTCCATGAAGGGTCCTACTACTGCCAGTACCAAACACACATATCTGGCCATAACTTACCTCCCCTCGCAGTGATTCTGCCAGCTTCTCTGTAGTAGGTGAGTAAAACATAGAAAAAAAGAGGGAAGTGTTTGTAAAACGTAAGTTTATCTTTACATGGCTTGAGAAAGTGTTACAACTAGCCTAAGTGAATACAACATTTCACTGAATTGAATAGGCTGCCCCAAAATCCAGAGATCTGACATTTCTGTATAACAGATCGCTGCTATCTACAACACATTGTTTGGGTGAAGCAGAAGTACAGAGGACAATGCTATGAAGCTGCATTTCGAACCATAGGAGTTTAGCAAAAGATCTTGACAGTAATGGATAATAGTATTAGATAGATGGAATAATGTACAGCGAAGGCAGTCAGCATTACATCTTAAATCCCTTCAGATTGAATCAAGACCGCTCTACTTTCCATCAGTCCTGCATCACTCAGGTTTATGCTGCAACATTAATCCCCCTGCTGTACATTAAACCATTACTTAACCTTATCATGTACAATATGTGTTCATGCCATAAAATAAAACAAAACTAGAGAGATGTGAAAGGCTGAATACACTGAGGCTGAATACAGTCATTTTTTTCCTAGTTATGCTATAAAAATAATCAGTATCTATTCCAATTCCACTTTCCCAGTTACTCTGCCAAAACCAGATCTCACTCTTGTTACTGAAGAAGATCCTTCCCAGGGTCAGCCTGTCCAGATGACCTGCTCCATCTCCACTCAGTACCTGGGTGGGACATTCACCCTACAGCAGCTGTCTGGGTCATATAGAGAGACAAAGGCAGCCTCAGGAACCTCTGCTGATTTCACCATCCGTCAGGTGGACTTTGTCCATGAAGGATCCTACTACTGCCAGTATCAAACAACAGTGTCTGGTCGTGATTTCACCTCTTTCCGTAGTGACTCTGTCAGCTTCTCTGTAGTGGGTAAGACAAAAAGAGCTAATAAGTATATTTGTTGTTTACTGATACTGTACATGGTATAGAATATAATGGGTATGGCAACAATACAAAAATAAAATTAAACATATGCAAATGACCTTTGATGCAAAGTTGTTTAAAAAATTAACTTGAGCTTGTAGGATCCTCATGGATTCCTATTTTCTCCAGTGTCCCTGCCACTGCCCGTCATCTCTGCCAGTGTCCCAGATGGAGAGCTGTCATGGGGGGCACATGGCCCAGAGGTTCCCCGCGGTCAAAGCTTCTCCATCGTCTGCTCCATCGAGTCACAATACCAAGGAGGCTCTTTCCACCTCATCTCTGACGGATCAAAGGAAATCTTGACCGAGCATGCTGTCAGTCAGTCAGCCTCTTTCTACTTTCCCGAGGCAGACTTTTCTGATGAAGGGAACTACAGCTGCTTCTATGAGGTTATGTTGTTCACACAGTTCACCACTCGTCATTTCACCTCGTCAAGAACAGATGCACTCCGTGTGACTATAACAGGTGTACTGACAATCACTTTGGCTTTGGTTTTTACTCAGTAATGTGTGTGGAAGTATATTGATGATACATTAATTGTCTCCCTATACTTTTACGTTACTTACATAGATTTGTTTTATTATTCCCACTGACGTGACATACTGTATCTTTCCATGTTTTCTAGAGCTGACGTGGTCAGAGTGGTCACACCATGCAACATCTGCACACTCCTTTGTGTTTTATGGAGTGATACCTGGGCTGCTACTTCTCTCACTGGTCCTGCTGTCAGTGTTTCTGCTGAAGAAAAAGAAGGGACAGAATACATTTGTGGACAACACAGAGTACTGTAAGTAGGCCTTTTGCTGTTATACACCATTTAAACCAAACGCATGGTCGGTCCAGTTAATTGATAAGGTCACAGGAACAGTAATGTAAAACCCATGTTGCTTTTTGTCTTTTATCCCAGTTCCAATGACAGACTATGACACCCCCTCAAAATAGACAGACAACCAGTGAAGAGAGCCGAGAACATTTCTGGTCTCATGGATGGAACAACATGTGCAGCATGAATTTGCAGTGTTAGCAGATCACAGTATACCATATATAATGAAGTAAATATATTTGCTTTTGCTTGAATGATGTAGTAATTGAGAAAGACATTTTGATTAAATAATTGCCTCTTTTGTTAGAATTATGCTATCTGAACCACACAGAGCTCTTCCTGAAAAGCATGACAGAAAAGAGATGCTCTGTTTGCCTAATCCCATGTACTGCATCTGCTGATAATAATTAAACCTAATGCAAGCATCTATGTCTGTTGCATGAGTGGTATATTTTATACATACCTCAATGATCCAGACCTGATTTCAAAGATGATAGGTTTGTCTTGTTTCTGTATATGTTATGCTTCCCCATCCCACCACGTGTCATGCCAATTGGTCCAACATATTCAGCAGAGTAGGAGGGAACTGACTGCAAATGAAACAATAAGTTCTATTACGAACCTAATATGTCTGTACAGCCCAAACTCTTCATATGCTTTCCTTATGTTTTTAAGCTCAATGATGCATGATAGTGTATGAATAGAGTATTCATCAGTCCAACTGGTGCATCATTAAAAGTGATAAAATATTCAGGGTTCTTATATGCAATCATGCATTTCACGTTATGACATATTGTAGATGCTTATACATAATAAATGCTACACCACTGTAGTATGAATAATACAGAGACCATCATAGTCAATGTTGTATTGTCACCAAACTGATTAGGTTTCTGACCTACAGTACCTCAGCAACAGAATATACTACCAACTTGGAAATCGGATAATCTGATGTCTTACAATTTGGGCAAATCCAACTTCCAACATCCAACATCCAGATGCCAGTGACACAGTGATGACAGCCTGACGCCAAGATGCCTTTGTAGCCTAGGACATGGTGCAATAAATTAGCGAAAAAGCTAAGAGAGTGTGTTTTTTTCGGTAGCAGAAATAACTTACTGACTTTGCACATGGTTTATTAGAAATTCTCCAAAAGCTCTCAGAGAGAAAGGGTAAATTGACAAAATGTTAGACCCACAAACCAATGGTCTTTGACCACCCTTTTTTACTTATGAGACATGCGTTACCATCCAGCCTGCACCAAACTGAACATTGAAAGAAGAAGAAGAATGTTCTCAGTGGAAATTGTGCAGCTGCAACCAAAACTATTTTTAACCTATCTCATGCAACATGTGCAGTTCATGACTTGGAGGCATCACCTGCCCTTTAACCACAGAGTGACAAAAAAAGAGTTAGCAGACAGCTGTTTGGTTTACTCTTGGTGTGAAAGGGACGTAAAAAGATGTCCTGCTTTCAGCAAATAGGTATGTTTCTGTTTGCAATATAATCTTTTCATTATAAATATAAGCTGCACATCCTATTTTCATTAACATAAACATATAAAACATGTTAATACTATTTGTATAAGACTGAGATAGAATATGGAAAGATTTGGATGCAAACTAAATTAAACCTCAATTTTGTTATTTGAATGGCAATGCTTTTCTTTCTTTCATCAGCACATGTCATTTGCATTTCATCTTTGACAGGTGAGGGGACAAAGCATGATATGGCAACTGAAACTAAAACTACAATGATTTAACCGCTGTAAAATAACCACTGAATCATAATGTTGCAGAGTTGTCAAACCACTGCTTACTATTATTACGTTATGATGATCAGACAAATAATAGTTATTCCAAAGACTAAAACTAACAGTGTGCTACGAGGGGTATGGCTGTAAGAAAAACATTAGAAATACAGTAACAAGTGCTGTTGAGAACTTTGAGTTATGAACAGACTGTTGGACTGTAATGGCTGTCTGAAGTTAAAACACTACCATGTACCTAGAGGCATGATCTGGCAGTAACCAAAAGTGTGAGGAAACTGAACTGTACATGAGTTTATGAGCTTTTGATTTACACTCTGATTAATTTCAAATGAGAATTGACTTAAAATGTGATTTGGCCTTTGGAAATATAACACTCCAACAATGTGTGTTCTTTCAGTGGCTCTCCTTCTTCCTGCCGTTCCTCAAGTTGGTGAGATCCAGTTTATAAGAAAAGAACAGAATGCCTAATATCTTAAAGCATAGGTTGACTTGTTAATTTTATGTATTGTTCAACAAATAATCATTTGATCTCTAAGACACAATTACATCTGTCCTTTCCCATAATATCTAATAACTAGCCATTTTTAACAGCTGCGCAGATTAGGCTGGTTGGTGGAAGCACTACCTGTTCAGGTAGAGTGGAAGTCTACCACGATGGCCAGTGGGGTACTGTGTGTGATGATGACTGGGATGTGAAAGATGCTGAGGTGGTGTGCAGACAGCTGGGATGTGGCGGTGCTGAATCTGCCCCTATGCAGGCCTACTTTGGCAGGGGCAATGGAAGCATCTGGTTGGATGATATCCACTGCTCTGGTGCTGAAAACTCGCTTGATGAGTGCTTCCATAATGGCTTTGGAACACATAATTGTAACCATGGTGATGATGCTGGTGTGGTGTGCTCAGGTTAGTGACTTCTTTGACATGCATCAAGCTAAGTAATGTGTGTGTTCTAGGTTTTATCAGGAGCTAACAGTAAGACCTACTACTTCTATTACTACTACTATGTTTTACTTGCTACTTCTAATTACTACTACTAAAATTAATATTAAGGACTTTCAGCTGGCTATGTTCTTTCCCATTCCCACCTTGCAGTTGTATGTCCACGTGTAGCGGACATACAACTGCAGAGGTAGAGGTAGTATATGCTAATTAAAATTATACAGTGTGATACTCAAAGTTATCTTATTGAAAAAAATTGTATTGTTTATCGTCCAAGTTAGTTGCTGAAATTGAAAAAATAATTGATCACAGTTGTGTAAGCTTTATTATAAATATATAAGAATGATTTAAAATAGCATGGAATACAACGTTCTTCTTTGCTTCCTACAGTAAATGTTCCTGTCAGACTCGTTGGTGGGAGCACAAATTGCTCAGGTAGAGTGGAGGTGTACCACAATGGCCAGTGGGGCACTGTGTGTGATGACAGCTGGGACATGAATGATGCTACAGTGGTGTGCAGACAGCTGGGATGTGGAGATGCTCTTTCTGTTTCTAAGGAAGCCCACTTTGGCAGGGGCAGTGGAAGGATCTGGTTGGATAATCTCCGCTGCTCCGGTGCTGAAAGATTCCTTGCAGAGTGTTCCCATGGTGACATTGGAACACCTAACTGTAACAATAAAGACGCTAATGTGGTCTGTTCAGGTTAGTGACTGTACTAATCAAGCTCGGAACCTAACCCAATTATAGTAAATCTATGAGTACACTCAGCCATCAATATGAAAGGGATATGTGATAAAGCTTTTATTACCACAGTAGACTGCCAAACAAAGGCTTTGATTGTATCCTAATTCAGAGGGTGCTTGGGCAAAGTGATGTATGGATGCAAACTTTATCAACCATATTCTATGTAGGACAATAGATACCAATAGATGTCACATTTGATTTTCTTTTTTTTTCTTGTTTTTATTTTAAATATGACATCCTTTTCTTAAATGTAAAATCAAACTAGATGTACTGTGTTGAGCTTCCTTATATGATGTATAATATAATACGATATAACAACTTGTCAAACAACAAGCAAGAATTCAATGGAATAATTAGAAGTTCATGTTATGGCGTTATATTCTTACTTCCCTTCATGCCCTAGTACAATGCCACACTGTTATATTTTTGAATGTTCTCTAACTTTGTGAACATTTTTACTTGTAGGACATGCCCCTGTCAGGTTAGTTGGTGGGAGCACTAACTGCTCAGGTAGAGTGGAGGTGTACCACAATGGCCAGTGGGGCACTGTGTGTGATGACAGCTGGGACATGAATGATGCTACAGTGGTGTGCAGACAGCTGGGATGTGGATGTGCTGTTTCTGCCCCTGGGGAAGCCCACTTTGGCAGGGGCAGCGGGGAGATCTGGATGGATAATGTCGGCTGCTCTGGTGCTGAATTGTTCCTTGTAGAGTGCTCCCACAGTGGCCTTGGAACACATAATTGTAACCATGGAGAAGATGCTGGTGTGGTGTGTTCTGGTCAGTGAGTCTGTGATACATACTGTATATGCTGACTCGTGGATGAGTTACAACTAATATGGTAGAAATCAGTGTATTTCTTCTTTTTAAACAGGAGCAGGGCAACCTCCTAAAATATCTCTGACTACAATGTCACAGTCAACAGTCTTGCCTGGGGACACCATTGAGTTTGAATGCTCCATATCATCAAATACCTGTTCCACAACTGTCTTTCACCTGTATAAGAATGGAGTTTCCATTATGACCAGGTCATCTACTGCTGACCAGAAACATGTGACTTTCGTGTTGCCTCATGTAGACTCTTCCAATCAAGGCAATTACTCATGCGCCTATTCTCCTAGTTTCACTAGGAGCTCCTCCATTGACATCAGTGTTGGTAAGTACAGACAGTACAATACAAAGCTCTTTTAAAAAATAAAGAACCCCTGTTTAGGAGGTCTCTAAATATTTCCAAAAAGATGTAAAGTTGGACCGACTATGCAAATAAAGTACAGTTAAGTGTGAGAATCATTGTACCTTAATATTGTGTATGTTTTGATCAAAGATAATTATGCAGTCATGACTGTATCCCTTCTCACAGTGATGTTCAGCTTATGTCAGCTGTGTCAGCTTCTGTAGTAGTTAAGATGTCGTTAAACAACAGATCCCACATTAAGTATTACTTTTCATGTTACATTGTACAACATGAGTATCCCACCGAAAATATGTATAGGGTATTTAACTATGGTAGCTGATGTTCTAAATTTTTTTTTGGCCAGTTACACTCCCAAAACCAAATCTTAAAATGGGAAGCCCCATAGTAGAAGGACATTCACAGTTGTAGGTGACAAAAAAAAATCTGCAGTTTGTGTGAATTTTACTTTGTTCGGGCATTATTGCATCAAGTTGTGTATCCCTCTTCTTGTCTTTTATCTCCAGGTATTTGCTACTCTTGAAAAGCCAAGCCTTGATCTGCGGCTTTCGGTGGCAATCTGTAGACACCCATGTTCCTCTTGAATGTTTTCGGTCTTATTCAGCTGTTTAGGTTCATAGTTTTTGGCACTTGCTGTTAAATTTGCTCCATTCAGTGAAATCCTTGACATTTCATTTCTTTTTATTAACATATTTTTGGAAGTTGGTATCTTTATGCTACATACAGAATCAATGAAGAATTGTGATTTTGTAAAGTGATAGGCGCTATTTTTAAAATTGGTTTTTAATCTTGCAATATGTGACTAATGTACATTTGAAAAGAGCTTTTGCTAAATAGCATAACCATAAATAATCATTGGTGCATTTGCCTAAATTTCTCCTTTTTTGTCCATGTCAACAGTAATACTTAGCCTATTTTAAGGTTCTGGTGCCTTCGAATAATATTTAGTATGTATTCTTACAGGAACCAACTATATCCTACTTGTTTATTGCTGATCTTGATTTGACCATTAAGAATTTTTGTCTTGCTTTGGCCAAGCCCCAACAATTGCACTCATTTGTTTAATCTTTCCTGCAGCCTTCTTCATTCTGTCCAATTTCTCTTTAACCTTACGGCGCTCCTGTGGCAGTACATTTTCTCCTCTTGCAATTTTATTAAGGATTTCAGCATCCTCCTTAATTTTCTTTAATCCAATGATTCGATCTTCAAAGCCAGGCTTTTTCTCATCCTCTTCTGTTCGGATAAGTATTTCAATGTACTCGAAGGTTGACATAGAATTTGCCTTCAGTGCAATCTCATTAAGTCTCTTGATGCAGTTAGAGGACAGCTTGATCAAATATATGAGTTTATCCTCAATCGTATGAAACTCATCCTCCAATTTCTGAAGCATCTGCTTTGTACTCATGAATTCTCCTTGGGCTTTCATGAAGTTGTCTTTTAGCTCTTGTATGGTCTTTTTCTCTATTGTTGTCTCATATATCCATAAGGTCTTCTCCCTCAGATGCTCAAAGTAAGAGCAGTTGTTGGGGCACATCACACAGTTTCCATGTTCATCCATCACAGCACATGTTCTCATATCATCACCTTCAGGGAGGAAGCAACCAGAATGGCATGTGAATAGGCAACGATTGCAGTTTGTTGCAAAGAAATTGACATTGCTTCGTTTGGCTGTCAGTACTTCTACCTCTTGCTCAAAGTTCTTATTTTGTTGCATATTTTTATCCTCATTCTCCAAGCAATCTTTGATGCTCTTGATCTCACTGAGTTTGGCAAGCCCAGCTTTGATTTGAGGAGTCAGTCTTGCAGTAGCATTCTCAAGACGTTCACGTTCTTCGAGAACTTTCTTTGTCATAGTGAGGTCTTTGCTCTCTGTGTCTCCAAGGCACTTGAAGAACAACTTCATCTGTTTGAAAGTTGTTGACCAGACAATGCTCTTCATTTTCTCCTCATCATCACTGTCATCGTCATCTTCATCTTCATCTGAACTGTCCTCTTCAGAGCCTTTATCCATGTCCTTTTTCTGCACATACAGGGTAGAGTTGTTAAACTTGAAGTGAGTGGGTTGGCCCTTTTTGTTCTTCTGACATGGCAACTCTGCTGCCTTAATTGCCTCCAAAACTGGGATATTGTCACTGTCAGCAAATGTTACAAGAACCATGATGTTTTCTCCAATGTCCTTTCCAAAAATGGACAGGATGGAGTCAAAGATGTATTTCTGGTTGGCGCTGAGGCGGGCTAGAGATGCCTGAACAACAAAGCATACAGCATCTATGTGATCCACGCCTAAGGGACTGCACAGGAATCTCTTCACTTGTTCAGTAATGATTTTGTCTTGCGCCATTCCTCTGGTGTCTCCAAAGCCAGGAGTGTCGATGATGGTAAGTGAATATGGGATTTGAAAACCTGGTTGGTTGTAGAGCTCATAGGATGTGACCACAGATGTCTGGCTCTCTGCTTGTGTTCGGTTAGTCTCCTCATGGATCAGTTTGTAACGGTACTGCTCCTCCCATTTCACTCCCAGTATGTAATTGATCATCACATTGACAAGAGTTGTTTTTCCTGCACCGGTGGATCCCAACAGTAGTATGACTTTATTTTTATTATCTTCCACCTTCCTGCCAAACATGTATTGATAGAAATCAACATCCTCTCCATATTTTTTGTCTAACTGCAGCAAATGTACAGAGGGGTTACCCTTCTTCAGACGAATTGATTGCTGTAAAAAACGCTCACTCTTGCCTTGGGCTGATTTCTTTTTTTGAGACTTAGAGTCAGAGCCTAGTGTAGTGACACGTTCTTCAGGACTTGGCAGACTCTTTCCTGATTTCCCTGTATTGGCCAGAACCCGGATGCTGTAGGTGGTATTCATCTTCAGTCCGTCCAAAGTGCACTCCCTACTAGTGGCTTTTACACACTCCCATGGTTTACTCTCACTGTCATCTTCCTCGTGCTGTCTGTACTCAACGTCATAGCTGATGACGGTCACATCGTCGCCAACCACGGTGGGAATATCCCATGTTACAGTAATGCTCTCTGACTCTGAAATCGTCTCGCTTGGTGTGCCTGGAGGGTTGCATGGGCGTGTTCTAAAGAATTCTGTGGGCTCACTGGGAAGGCTTACTCCAGGTCGACACACTGCCTTGCAGATAAATTGATATTCTGTATGAGGCTGTAGGCGACTGACAGTAAAAGTTGTTACTTTTCCATCAGTGCCTATTTCTTTCCAGTCAGACTCCTTTGATGCCTGGTACAGAATGCGATAGGAGACCACAAAGCTTTCTCCTGTGGCTGGGGGGTTGATTTGCAAATGGACACAATCATGTTCCAGTCTTAAGTACTTAGGACATGGAGGACTGGAGGGCAGCAGGAACTGAGAATCAAGAAGTGTTCCTTTTTCATAGACATGGACTGATGAGGCCTTGATGGAGTTGTTTGGAATGGATGCTATGCAGAACTCAATATTTTCCCTCTCTCTGTTGGACTCCATAAAATCGAGGAACAGGCGAATCCTTTGTCTGGTGAAAGCAGTCACCTCGCCAGAACGAAACCATTGTTCCTCTCTACCAGCACTTTTGACTTCATAAGTTGTGTCAGAGCCTGTGAACTCACCCTTCAGGTATTCTTCCAAATCCTGTAGGTAGTCACCACCTTCACCAAGGGAGGAAAACACAAAAGCCACTACATAGTCATTCTTTGAGTTTAGCACAACCTTATCCAGTCCAGTACTGCATGTAACCACTTTGACTTCTTTCATGATCTCAAGGTAGGATTTGACCACATTCATCTCACGTTCTCTATCACTCAGATATTCGGTGATTGATTGACTCTGGAATGGGGATCTTTCTCTGCTGTTCAGGGCTGTTATCAACTCTTGTTCTATTGTCCCTCCTCCACGAATGGCAGGGAGTAGTTTGCAAAGTTTCTTTTGGAACACTTGCCTGTATTCAGAAATCAGGCTCTTGAATTTCCGAAGCTCGGTTGTAATCTCAGAGAAGTTGATGGCAATGTCATCCTTCATTAGGTCTTGGCAGTGAATCTCAGTTTCATCGATCTCATCAAGGATACGTTGAGACTGACGCACCAGACCTATACTTATCTCCCTAACAAGCTGGGCTGCAGTTGAATCCAAATTTTTTAAGGGGTAGAGCCACACCGTCCTGGGCACAGCATGTTCCCCGTTTGGCCCTATCAATTTTGGAAGCTGTGAGTACACCTTCAGAGCATCTTGAAAAGTGACAGGATTATTCTCCAAAGCAAAATCGCCATGAAAAGTGCAGTTAAATGTGTCTGTTTGTTGTCGTTCTGATTCCGTCATCTTTAAAGCTGCATGTCCGTCAATACATACAAGTGGGATTGCTTTGATCGCTGCCTGAAGACTTCCTTGTATTTTTTGATGATTTTCGTTGGCAGAGACTTCACGATCAAACACAAAGAAGGCTTGGGCACCATACAATATGGCAGTTACCACATGTGTGGCAGATCCTTCCTGGAAGACATTGCAGTGTTGAAAGTTTCCGTGTCCCAGGTGGTCCATGGTAAGCTGCTCAAAATGTGTGGTGGTGCGATACTGCAGAGTGACTCTGGACTGATGTTTTGATTTTTTCTTGTCATTTAAAAACTCTGCAGAGCCTTTCACACTTACTAACCCACCAAGAAAGCTTGCCTCTAGTGATGCACTCACTTCCAGAGCATCTGCCTTATCTTCTGTTGAATCTGAGGCTATGATCTTGAAGTCAGTGTTTGGTTGTGGTTTGACATTAATGCTCTTCTGCAGCATGTCAGCATCCCAGAGTGTAATACCTGTATTTTAAAGAAGTGATAATAATCGGATTTCATGGATAAAATGCACGTTACAACTCTGATGTGTCATCAACTGATTGTTTGTAGATTATTATAAATGTGATGCTTTTGATGCTTCACAAGTTCCTCATAGCAAGGAAAGAATTGTTACCAATCATCTCTCCAATTTTCAGAAAATGTAAGCATTGCTATACAGTGAAAGTAGGTCCCAAAGTAGTATACATATATGCAAAACTTTATATATACAAAACAGTAACCACTTGGATACTGCAGAGGTGTTATCTCATATCTCACAATACAATACTATATTAAACATAGTTTAGCAGGCTGCATTTTATTATGAAAATTGGTGGGAAGCTGTTAATCGGCATAACTTCACATATTTTCAGATACAGTTCCATGTTATTAAACCAAGCATGGGTTTTACTTTACTGGGTCTTTTGAGTCTCTTAAATGCTTTGTACCATAGTACAATTTAATATAATATAAAAATAGGTCTACCTGGGATAAGAACATCCCTCCTGCAGTCATAAAGCATTCCCAGCTGGAATGGCCGCCCAAGCCCAGCAAGCTCAATGGTATCGGACACCGACATCTTTCACCCCGAGGGCTTGAAACACAAAATAAAATGTTGCAGAACACGTCACAAGACTTCCTTTACAGTTACTGCAATGGTTTGAACCTATTATGAGTGTGTCATATTTAAGATTAATGCTACACTAGTACTTATTGTGCAGCTATGTAAAGTGATATGCAGTGTCTAAAACGTGTTTTACTATTTTCTTTACTGGGTAATAGGGCTCGGCAATTAATCGAAAAATTACTTGAACCGACAATCGTAACCGTTAATACAACCAACAATAATCAAGCCCATAACTAATAATCATTTATTATTACTGTTATTATTATTTATTTTGTGAACTCTTTCTTTATATTCTGTGCATTCCACTGTGTGTGTTCATGTACTGCTCCTTGAAAGCACACTACCACGTGTTGTCACGTGATTTTGCCCAGTCCAGCCAATTAAAGACAATTTTGATTTGAAGTTATACCGTACAGCCCCAATTAAATTTTTCCCGCCCAGTACTACTGGGTATTCTATTTTATGTACAGTGGTCATAGAGCATTTTTGTTCATAGACAGTACTTTATGTTCTATATGTTCTCCAAAACAAAATATTATATATTAATATATTCGTCATTATTATGACAGCCGGTAGCATTAACTCAATACTATATGTACCGCATATCGGAACATGGTATGACCGCTGCAGTGTATTAAAATATGGGAACCGTACTTATAATGAGTTTGTGGTAGGTCAGTGTTGTGAGGTGAGAGTTTGAGTGGAAATGATTTGCTGAAAATGGGCATGGATGTGGGTTTTGAATGAATGACATTCTGTGTGCTTGTAGTGTGTAGGAGTGATTTGTGAAAGCACCATCTTTCTACAGTAGTAACATGTTTTTCTATGGTATGTGCTGTGCTTTTAAAGGTCTTTGTGCTGATCGTGCATGACATATTTTGTGCAGTTCCCACCTTCTCAGTCCAAGATATTGGCAATTAAAAATCCCAATTTTTGCATTTACCCATATCACTGGGTGGCGCTATACTTCAAGTGAGAGTTTATGGGCTGGGTTGATACACCTTTGAAACACTGACATGAAATAAAAATTCACGTTCAGGCCAAAAGCTTCTAGTCATTGCTACCCTACTAGGGCTACATGCCTACAAAGAGTAATGTCCCCCAGAGTTCCAGTGTCCCGGTAATCATTGACAGAAAATCTGTGCAAAAAAGGGGGGAAAATTTGTGGCAAAAAATGGGGATGTGACACCAAGAGCATGGCAGTAATATGGATTGAAGTAGCCCTTGTTGGTTCCTAAATCATGTATCAATCCAACTCATAAAGGTTCCTTTGCAGTATAGCGACACCAACTGAAAACTGTAATATAAAAATAGGAGTATACCAATGTCATCTTGGTTAATGTTAAGTTGTCATTATGAGGACACCATAACAATATCAAGTTAACATTACAACAACCGAATGACACCTTATGACAACAGTTAGTAACATTGTGTCATTAATGTGCATGACTTGTGTCATGGCATGTATATGACAGGCTCATGTCACCCTTTTGTATGCACCTTCAAATGAAGTGTTATCGCAAGGGTAAATGCTAATTTTGCTGGTTTTCATGTTAGGCTTCCTATTAACCTCCCTGCTCAAAACCAGTTTTAAGTCACACAATACAGTGCATATGGCAAAGATTCAGTTAGGAGTTAAACAAAACTATTGGGTACATTTTACAAAACTGCTGTGAGTGTCCATAATGGCAAGCAGTTGGGCTCTAAAATCACTGTGATACAAAACAAGTGTAGGGTGTTGTAAAATGTATTTGGGGTGTGACATGCTGCTCTTGGCGATTTTTAACATGGACAGATTACTCTCAGTATAGTACAGTATATTGATTT
Source organism: Setipinna tenuifilis (assembly GCA_030347295.1). Classification (NCBI taxonomy): domain Eukaryota; kingdom Metazoa; phylum Chordata; class Actinopteri; order Clupeiformes; family Engraulidae; genus Setipinna; species Setipinna tenuifilis. Next base: position 12,728,885 of record CM059266.1, on the reverse strand, counting down.
TTAGTGTTGAAATAAAGTTAGTGAACTATATAAGTGATGATATTAAAAGAAAAAAGGGGAGGAAAAACAAAGCATTACTATAAAAGACTGCATATGAAGGATGATAATGCCTTTTAATTATTCTTTTATTCAGTCATATTTGTGGTCACATTGTATTCTTTTTTGAACAATTCCTTTCATCTTCCCTGATGTATTTCATATGAATACATTTACAATATTACAGTGAATTACTTGAAATTACAACTTAGTAACATTACATTACATTACATTACATTCCTTAGTATCAGTTTCATCTACAGAATTACTGATAGTTTCTTCAAGCCTTTGCTGGGCTTCTCTTTCTTTATGGATTCTGTTTCTCTCCTCCTTCTCCTTTTCCCTTTGAGCTGCTTCAACTTGCTTTTGTTCTTTCCTTTGTTCCTCTTGTGCTATTTTCAGATATTCTTCCATCTCCATTCTCATTCTCATTCTCCTCACTTGATCTTGCTCTTGTTCTATTCTTCTTATCTTCCCATAATAATCATATGCTGCTTGTTGTCTTGCTTCCTGACGTGTCTGCTCATTGCCCATAGTCAGAGTCACTCTAAAATGACATACAGGATTTTAGCAGCGTTAGTATCTATTTATTACTGATAAACACAGCTGTTTACCATATCAAAACCAGTTTGCACACATTTAATGCATATGTTTACTAACCAAGTAAACTGAACTTCTGGTTACTTTACTGACCAAATAGGTTTTTGAAATTGTTTGCCATTTTAATGTAGTGTTTAATGTTCAGTATGCTTGTCAGAAAATAATTACTTAGGACTAACACTTTTTGTTTTTCATTAATATAAAGACATAATGGCTTTTAATATGCCAGTATAGTTGCATAATGAATTGAATAATGCATACCTCAGAAAATAAATCTTCAATAATAACAAACGTCTGCTTTCAGATTTACTGATGTTGTTGTGCAAAATGGACCAATCCAAGTGCTGTTAAAGTTCAAAAAGAAATGTGAAACATTATTTTTTTGTAATACAAGCCACTGCAAGTCAGATGTCAGACATATCTAATCCAAAGTGCTGTTATAATAAATAGGCTATATACGTATATAAAGCATGTTGGGTGGAGAAAATTCAAAATTGATATTTTGAGATTTTGAAAATTGAGATTTTGAATTGCAAGTATCTTTATTTAAAGTTGTTCTTGCATGAAATTGGTCATGTAGGATCACTACTCTGATCTATGTAAGCACATTATGTTTCGTAAAATTTGTTCCATAGGGACAAAAAAAAAATTGCATTTTTACATTGAACTACAACTTTTTTCCAACAATTTTCCATCAACCATTGGCAGGACACGAATATACCTTATACATAGTAGGCTCTTACTGAATAGAGGACATTTTGCCTATTATCTGGAGAGCGCTGCAGTTTAACACCCTTTTTTATCTTAAAGTCCATTGGCACTCATGCATTGAAATCACTGGTCGACACCCACTTCCAACGAAAACAATTTCTGTCAAATTTTAAAATGATGAAAGTGAAAGTAAACAAACTTGTCATAAGGCGTTCATGTGAATTTCACCAAATTTGGTATATGTCATCTGCAGACTATGTTGACAAAAATTTATCAAAGGATTTATTTTGATATGAACCCTTTTAAAGTTACATTTCTGTCACAATTGAAGACATAGCTAAAAACGGTTTGCTAGTCCAAATATTGGCTTCTAATTGCATACATTTAATCAAATTTGATATGCAATCTCTACACACCTTTCTTTGAATGTGCACTAAATTTTGTGACATATTGTCAAAGGGGGCTGTTTCACATCCAAGCTAGAAGTCTAAAAACAATTTTCACTAAATACCTCACCTAAATTTTTAGCCAAGACTACAATTTTGTTGACGCCAATCGACAAAAAGTCTGATAAAACTAACAGTTTTATGGTCTTAAAAAACCTTGTGCCCACTGAGCATGGTAAAATTTGGGCAGAGCAAGATAGTTGAGTGTAGTGTAATTACAAGTTATGTTTCAAATATTGATTGGTGTGTAACTTTGGAAAACATTTCATAAGATTTTTTCCTGCATGTGATGTACACCAAATTTCTTGACAATCAGATGAACGCCCTTGGCGGTGTTAGTTTACTTTCGCTTTCAGTTCTTTACAGAATTTCATTATAAAATGTGGCTAACAGAAAGGGGTGTGGGCTATATGTTACTCTTTTGTAGTTATTAGCCAAAATTTAATTTTTGGGAATTATAGCACACCCTATGGAACAAAGTCTACAAAACATAATATGGTTCAAAAGGTTGGAGTAGTGATCCTACATGGCAGATTTGATGTGCTAATGAGTTTCCAAGATACTGGCAATTCAATACCTCAATTCTCATATGTACAATATTCTCTAGGTGGCGCTACACAGCAAATGACAATTTATGGACTGAGTGTATACACCTTGTTGAGCCCAAGGTACAAATAAATGTTGGTGCTCCTAACACTTAGGAGTTTTGGAAGTATCTCTCTTACAAAGGTTTAGAGAATAGAGGCATAGAAGGTTCCCTTCGTAAGTACGTCGAAGTTTCTCACTACCGAAGTAGGTACTTCCGAAGTTTCTCTCTACTTAAGTAGAGTACTACCATAGTAGGCTTTGAGAAACGCAAGGTAGCCTATTGTACAGTACTTTGGAAGTACCAACAATGGTAGTGGCTAACAAGTTAGCAACTTTGCATTTAAGAACCGCACCCCTGGTCCATGGATCTGCTGGTCAACCAATTTTCTCTTTTTAAAAATAAGTATTAATAAACAAAATATAAATAATATTTATTTTTTTATTTGACAATAGAAAATCTGAAAATGATTTGAAATGTTTCTTCGAATCCATCTGTCATGAGTCCTACAATACAATAGTGTGCATGGAAAATGTTCCAAGGGCTGTAGAGGAAATAGTATGTGGTAGTATGTTAATATTACAACAATATTACATTATTGTAAACAAACTTTTTTGTTTCCACCAGCCCCAGCAGATGGACTCCCGTAGGGGCTGTGTTTCTGCCTGAGGTTTCTTTCTGAATTTGAATAATCCAATGCAAACAGGGAGTTTTTCCTCACCCTTTCTCCCCTAGGGACACTAGAAGGAACTGTCAACAGCGCCCGAATGAATTTTCTCTTTCCCAGTGCTACCAAGTGCTGTTTTGTGTTTTCCTGTGAAATTGTTGAAGCATTTTGAGCTACATCTTGTATGAATTCCTCACTGCTGACAGCTTCGCCTCCTTCTTCACAGACAAGGTTAAGGCTATCAGCAAACAATTCTGTGACCCCCCCACTAACAACCCATTTCCCCCACAGGACAACAGCGCGAAACTCTCCTCGTTCTCCCCTCTCTCAGAAGACGAGGTATCCAAACTTGTTACGAACAATCGCCCCACTACATGCCCGCTGGACCCAGTCCTCTCTAAACTCCTGCAAGCTATTGCCCCTACGGTAGTTCCACCGATCACATCCGTGATCAATATCTCATTATCCTCCGGCGTATTTCCTGCTGCCTTCAAACAGGCCACTGCTGCCTTCAAACAGGCCACTGCTGAAAAAGTCCACGCTCAACCCTGCCCAGGTCGAAAATTACCGACCGGTCTCACTACTTGCCTTCCTCTCAAAAACCATTGAGAGGGCGGTTGCTAAACAACTCACTAGCTTCCTCGCCCATAACCATCTACTCGACCCAAAACAGTCTGGCTTCAGGAGCGGCCACTCCACTGAGACGGCTCTATTATCTGTCATGTAAGCCCTCAAAACAGCCAGATCACGCGGTCAGTCATCTGTGCTCATCTGAGGTAGAGGGCCCTTGGGCATACTTCAGGCAACTCTAGCAATGAGCCAAGGATAGTTCATTTAAAAACCCTTTATTAGATATGGGGCATAGTAAAAAACGCCAACCAGTTTCAACCACACCGGGTCTTCATCAGGGCGTGACAAGAATGACATCAACTTGGTGACCTATTTATCAGTTCACATGGTCACGTGATTATTCCGATGTAAACACATAAGACATTTAAAAAATAGTAATAATAGGAAACAGTCAACATCTATCACGTGTGCTGTGCAGTCACATTCACATCTCTGAGATGGGAAACTAGTTGAAATAAGCTTAAGAGAACACATAGGTATAAGGGCAATGAGATGTATTGCTAGTTCATAAGTCCATTGAATGTATTAAACACCATCACTTTAGAACAAAAGAATATTACAAAAGAATATTACAAAAAAGGTCTAAAATCAATCTCCTCATTAAGGCCTGGATATTTCAGTGCATCTAGAGTGAGTATCCAAAAAGTCTCCCTTTTTAGCAGTCTATTTAGTCTATTGCCCCCTGTAGGTGGCATTTGGATATGTTCCAATACCTCAACTTTTAATAGACTCGCATCTTTGTTATGGGCACTCTGAAAATGTCGTGCCATGGGGTAGTCATCATTGTTAGTTCTGATCACGTACTTATATTCAGCTACCCTCTCTTTTAAGCGTCTTTTTGTACGACCTACATAAAAACAGTTACATGTGCATGTAAGCCGGTATACAACATATGTTGTGTTGCAATTCACAAAATGTCTGTTTTTGTATTTTTATTTGGTTTTAAAATCAATGAACTCTTTATGTTGTATAATGTTCGCGCAGTGTTTACAAGATGATTGCAAGCACTTGAACGTGCCCACGGGTTTCTTTAACCAAAGGTCGTGTTTCAGAGCGGGGAGATAGCTCCGTGTGAGTTTATCCCGTAAGGTGGGAGCACGTCTGTAACAGAAAATGGGCATATTCTTAAAAGTGTCCTTTAGGGCGGGATCACTTCTTAATATGTCCCAGTTTGACTTTATAATTTGTCTAATTTGTTTGGCTTGGGAGCTGTATTTTGAAACAAAATGGATGTCTCTGGTTTTCTTTTTCTTTTTGTTGGAGGGCCGGAGGAGATGTTGACAACTGGTGGATGCTGCCTGTGCTCATCATTCTGGACCTATCGGCTACCTTTGATACAGTCAATCACGACATTCTGCTATCCACACTCGCCAGCATGGGCATTGCAGGCACTACCCTCTCCTGGCTCAAATCTTACCTCACTGGGCGCTCCTTTAATGTGGCCTGGCAAGGACGTCTGTCATCGACTCACACCCTCTCCACAGGGGTTCCGCAGGGGTCAGTTCTGAGCCCCCTTCTGTTTGCTATCTACACCACCTCGCTGTCTTATGTTATCCGCTCACACGGCTTCTCTTACCACTGCTATGCAGACAACACACCGCTATACCTGTAGTTCCAACCAGACGACACCACGGTCTCCACACGCATCTCCGCCTGTCTCTCGGACCTATCCTCCTGGATGAGAGATCACCATCTCCAGCTTAATCTGTCTAAAACCGAACTCCTGGTCATCCCTGCCCATGAGTCAATCTGCCAGGTGTCATATTAGACGACCGTCTATCTGTCTCCGATCACATTTCTTCGTAGCGAGATCATGTCACTAGGCATTATACAATATTAGAAAAATCAGACCGTACCTGACCCTCACAGCTCGATTACTGTAACTCTGTCCTAGTCGGTCTACCTGCCTGTGCGATCAAACCATTGCAAATGGTCCAGAACGGTGCAGCGCGACTGGTTTTCAACCAACCCAAAAGGACACATGTTACCCCACTCTTCAGAGACCTTCACTGGCTGCCAGTAGCTGCCAGAATTAAACATAAGGCTCTGACACTTGCCTACAAAGTAATTTCAGGTATCGCCCCCGCCTACCTCAATGTCTTACTACAGGCTCACGTCCCGTCCAGGGCGCTGCGTTCCGCTCATACGAATCGTCTATCGGTACCCTCGCCTCTCACAAAGCGAGGTCACTCTAAACTCTTTTCCGTGGTGGTCTCCAAATGGTGGAATGACCTACCAGTTGCAACAAGAACAGCAACATCCCTCCCTATCTTTAAAAAGCTTGTAAAAACCCTTCTCTTCCGAGATTGATTCCCTTCCTAACAAAACTAACATAACTAACAAACACTAATCCAACTCTCTTTCTCTCTGTCCCTATGCAGAAGTACATATGTCTGTTGTGTCCCTACTCTGTGTTCTTTTACACCTCTGTTACTTATGTCCTCCTTTTTGTTTTTGAAGGGTTTGAAGGGTTTTACACACTGTGCATAGTCACAGTTTGAAATGAATACATACATTATATATACAAACAAACACACAGGCATAAAAAAATAACAACTGGCCTAATGTCAACAATATGGGGAGGTTGAAGGCAAGCTTTAGCTTTGCTTTAAATTCATTCATTGTCATTGGGAATTTTAAATAGGAAGGGTGATTTGAAATCACTTGTACTTACATCTTTTACTATTTACTTGTCTTAGCTTTAAAGCACACTGATCTGCCTTTCTGTATGAAATATCCTATACAAAAAGTTGCCTTGCATTACTTAATAAAGTTGAGCTGGCTCAGAGTGAAAGTTGTATACTGGCAGTCTGTTAAAATGACAAACTTACATTAAAATTACGTTAATTAAGCCTCACCTCTGATTTTTGGTGTAGCACTGGATGATGCTGCAGTGGTCTTTGCTCGTACAATTGAGAAGAAGAAGTGCAAGGAATATAAAAGTTTGGAGAGGTTACTGGTCATGATGGATTTACTTCAAAACTTCATCAGAGCCTGGGAAAATGGCCACGTTTCAGTGGTCTGAAATGTATGCCGTATTGACCTTAACCTACAGAGAAGGAATAAACTGACAGTAAGTAGGAGACTCATAAAAGCAGTGTTCTGGCTACAGGTTCCTAGTTGAAATACAACTGTAGTGATGGGAATTTATACAAAACCGATGTGCCTCTTCATAAAGTTTAAAAGCTACCTGATAAATGTATATATGTCTAAAAGTGTTTCCAACAGGGCATATCAATTGAACGTATTCTATTCTTGATTATTCTCTAAGCAATGATTATGTACAATACTAACCCTATGTTATGTCACATAGGGCGGGTTCTGTGTAATCCTATCCTTCCTGCACAAATGTAATCAACTGAGGAAGACTAGCTATTCGTTTCACAACATTTTACCACTACCTCAATGATCTAAACTCATGCAACATTTGGGAGGCTTAATGTTACTAATGGTGTGTATACTAAAGCACACCAGTAGCTTAATGTCTGTCATTCATTAGAGTGGACACATTTGTAATATTTAAGCTGCTTCTGCCAGGTAATGCTGACCTAGGCTACCACTGTGCTAGCCTATGGTTAGTGAACTACTGTATGCTTCCCAAATCTTTTGTTCAGTACACAACTCACCTGGAAAATACAGGCAATTTTGTTAGTGGTCAGATCGCCTTCCTTGACCGAAAATCACATGTTGGCCTTGAAAATCTCATGTTGTCCACCGATTCTTTGCAATAAGAGGACAAATTCGCAACGGAAGGCATTCCCCATGTGCAGAAGAGAAATGAGATGACAAAAAAATGAGAAACAACACGACACCGTCAATTTTTTAGTTCTTCCTGGTGGATTTTATTTTGCCGGTTGGTGAGCTCTGATGACATACACTGGGTGCGATTTGCTGGGGGGATTATCCCCCCCCCCCTCTGGTTTTTATCTCTCGGAGACGAGAAAATAAACAAACCAAAAAAAGTTGACATAACAGGCAAGCTGTGACACAGTTTTCTAGTTTTCTACAGTGTAGTATTGCACTCACTTTCAAAATGGCCCGAAGTGGCGGCATTTTTAATTTTCACGAACGTATCCAAATAGATACACATTGTATACAAAATACAATAAACCGTTGCGTTCAATTTAGCAAATTAGCATTTGCTAATGAAAGCGTGCGAGAATGAAACGCGTCCAGAAACAGAATGCGCTGGTCTTCATCCTTCGGCCAGCTTGAGGGGCACAGCGCAGCACACGCAGCAAGCACACCGTTGTCGTCCAGCCTGCGCTCCACGTTATCTGCCAGCGAGGCCCTTGTTGCACACTGAAGAAGTGGAGCGCAGGCTGGACGACAACGAGCGCATTCTGTTTGGGGAAGACCAACTTGTCATAATTCAAAAAGCCCTGGCAGCTGAGATCTCTGACACCGCTCTGCTGCTGAAAGAATGTCGACAGTACAAGTTCAGCGGAATCCAAGGAGAAAATCTCCTCAATTTGCTTTCTGTCGTCTCCACGCTTCCCGTCTCAACAGCAGAGTGTGAACGTGGATTTAGCGCAATGAATCACATCCTTACTGATGAGCGCAACAGAATGAACGTATCCACACTGAACAGTCTGCTTTTCCTCGCTGTCAATGGGCCAGACGTGTGTTCCTAATCCTTCCCTGCTGAGAAATTCGCAGAAATGTGGATTAAAGAAGGGCGAAATGCAGCGGATAGCGCACCGACGGGAAAGCAGAAAAGGCCACATGAACTGCGCCATCAGAGAAAACTGTTCATTTAATATTAATGCATTCTAGTGATTTTCGTGTCACTGTCCATTTAATCATTAACATTGGAAGCAACGCGACAATTACAGCAACGCGACAATCAATGCGAACTTTTTTGTGTTAGTGTTCATGTATTTAGTCAGAGATAGGAAGAAGATTTACTCTGGTTTAGTGTTCATTTTCATTTAGGGCCCTATTTTGCCGCGGCGCATTGTGCATTCGCGACATGCGCATGCTGTCATTGCTGTTCTGTGCCAGCGCATCGTTCATTTTTTCAGGCAAAAAAATCACGTTGTTGACATTGCGCCGTGACGGGCGTGTCAGTGAAAAGAAGTGAAAAAGAAGTGACAGGCGTGTCAGTGAAAAGAAGCACCAGATGCTATTATGAGGACACAAAAACCATTTTCCTATAGACCAGCGTCAACCATGGTTTTTTGTCAGTTGTCAGTTGCGCATTGTTGAAAAGCTATTTTAGGGGCGCACAACGCTTTGGACCCCGATGCACCTGCTGTTGCGCCAGAGAGGCGAGCTGAAATGGCAGAAAAGCTGCAACATGTATAGCCTGTATAGCCATGTATTTTTATGTTTTAGTAAGCAAACGGGCACAAATAATGGCCGGGTTTCCCAGTTAAGAATCTTCTTAAGGAGTTAAGAAGACTGTTAAGAAGAGGTCGGCTAAGACGAAACGTTAAGATAAGAATGTTTCCCAGATGCCTTCTTAACGCCCTTCTTAACGTGCGTCTTAAGATGCTTCTTAGCTGTCTTCTTAACTGGAGCACAATGAGCAATCGATCTCAGAGTGGCCGATTGGAGCGCACCGTCGGCATAGTAAAATGCTGCCACCTGAAGTTGCAGTATGTTTCTCCGCAATCTAGCCTATATCATTCCATTTAACTCATGTCCCTGGTTGTAGAGGCAATGTGTCCTGAGATTACACCTTATTCAACTTCATTTCAGATATGCACTGCCGCTCGAGTTGCTTTAGCGTTCAACAAGCGGTCAAGGAGGAGTAACCTAAATGCTATAGAACATGCCTCAAATAAATATTAAATATTTATTTTAAAAAATGATAGCGGACATATTACGGAGGGGACTGCGGTACAACATTTCAAACACATGATACCATATAGATGACACATTTCCCCACAAATATTTAACATTTCATTGGTAGAAGGGGTGCGCGAAATAGCCTACAGGAAAAAAGGGGGAAAACACAATTGGACTATCCGACACATTGCATGACTATCTCCTTGCTTAGTGTCATGTTGCATTATCGGCCTAAGGTGGCGTTGTTTCCACTGTTCTCTCGCTAAGAAGGGTGTAAGAAGGCTCCAGACTCTTCTTAGAGATCCTTCTTAACGGCAGGTCTTCTTAGGCTAAGAAGCAATTTGGGAAACGCGGTTGCTTCTTACAGGAGGGCCCAAGAAGGGTTTAAGAACGTTCTTAGCGCTAAGAACGTCTTAACTGCATCTGGGAAACCCGGCCATTGAGAGTATAGCAATGTCAATGTTTTGCAGTTTATAGCAATGTTCTGCAGTTTATTTACGATTTCTTTTGTCGTTTTAAATGAACAGCGATTGCAATGTTCTGCAGTTTATTTACGATTTCTTTTGTCGCTTTAAATAAACAGCGTGGCAAGTTGTAAGAAATGAAATGGACAAATCATCAAAAATAAAACTTGATGGACCTCCACCTTCCGTTTATTTTTTATGTTTCCTTTGAGTTTAAAGCTTTTGTTTCCCCATCTTGGCACTGTTCAAAAGTTCTCTTCTTGACAGAGGACACAATTACTGAAGATATTTCCTCCCATACTTCTTTGACCCACGGAGGTTTGGCGGGATTCTTTTCATCCCCGAATATTAACTGCTCACGCGCTTTTACTTCACGCACGAGCAGATCGGTCTCCACTGAAAAGCTCCTCCCGTCCAGGTAAATCCGCCATCGTAATAGCAACAAGACCAACCCTTTTGAACAATGCGCCTGGCGCAATGTTCACTTTTTCCGCCGTCAAAATACCAAATTGTGTCAGGAACGCCCCCAAAGCAACTTGCTCGATAGGCTTTAGTTTAGACAATGCGCATATGATCGTGAAAATAGAGCCCTTAGTGTTATTCATTGGATATCAACGGATGTTACTGAGCTGTTAGCCTTGTTGCCTTCATTTTGTGAGGTTTCATGATAAACCCCCCCCCCCCCCCTCTGGTGTTTTCACAAATCGCACCCTGGACATACAGTACCACAATCACCATTTCCAGTACGTATGACAGTGATTTTGTTGTTTGTAATTCCATGTATGGTAATAGTGAAGAAAACATAAAATGTGGCTTTATTAACTACTGAAAAACTATTTGTCAGAAGATCCACAGACACATACTACCATAATTTATAGTATATTAGATGCACCATAAATACACCGCAGGACGCAATTATAAAAAACAAAATTGTTTATTGGCTACACTCTTGTATAAGTCGCGGTATATGTAAAGTAACTGTTGCGAAATGTTAACTTTCAATCAATAAACTGCATCATATCATCCATCACGGTAAAAAGCATTATTATTGTAATAGTTTTTCAATATTAAAAAGGGGTTGTGGGGTATGGCACCACAAGGCAAAAAAGTTCAATTTAAACAAATGAAAGAGAGTCCAAGTGAGGCATGGGTGTGGAAACTGTGTTACACCACATTATGTAATAACATCACATTTGTAAAAAGTTGATAAATAGTAATATGACACTTTTACACTATCATTACATTTTGCCCAATTGCCCAATCAGAGGTGCCTTATTGACACGTCATGGATATTCACGAGGGACACCGGAAAAGCCAGTCGTTCAACCACTAGACCTGTTCTAGCTTACAGAAAACAGCGTCAAGCAAGAGAACTAATACATAATTTTTCAAAGAAATGACGCACAATGCATTCAACCATAGTGGTGACACAGCAATATGAATAAAAATAACGATAGAAGTTGACCTTTAACAGACCTCAATCAGTCTTTGAGTTTCACACACAGAAGGGAAATCTTCATTTCAAGATTTACACGAGTTTCTTCAGGTTTCACTCAAGCAAATGTCTGTCATAATACAAATGTCTGTCATACACAAGTATTGGTTCATTGCATTATGTTATAAGTGGCAGTATGGAAGCAAGGGATGATGGATGAGGCAAGGGACAAAGCCCTGTCCCAGTGACACCTGAAATAACTTTCTACCTCCCAGATGTATGACCAAGGACTGCAGAATTACAGGAACACATTGGCTTATTTCAGCCATTTCTCACAACATTTAGTCTTCGGGCTCTTTGTGTTTCAAGTCAACGACCCAACACTTTTACACAACAGTTTAATACACATTTTCCTATAGCAGCATAGCCATAACAATGTTTCCCCCAGTATTTTGTTGTAGCAGCACTGGTGCTGCGAGTTCAAAAATGTAAAAATAAGAATTTGGGTATAGTGCTTACACAGTGTCCAAATGACAGCCATTAATTTGATTGGGATCTTACTGATCAGCAGCACTACGCATTGCTCTAGCAGTGCTGCTGCACCGCCACTGGGTGAAACACTGCCTTAAGTAAAGAAAAGTCATACTCTTCTGAGCACTGACAGTTGGAACCAGTTACAAGCTCATATCAAGCTTTACAAATACCACTCACTGCAAGAGAGTCAACAAGTCTATTTGAAGGATGTTTTTGCATCCTGCAGTATACTAACAGTGGCAGCAGGGACGACCTTGATGATTGTACTGTCTGATATGCCGTGGGTCCCTGCATAAAGGGTAGTTTTGTAAAACAAACTGGGATCACCCAGGATGGCCAGGCCATTCTCTCCTGTGCCTGGTTATGAAGACCAGGGCCTTTGTTGTACTACGAATGAAGTGTGGAGTTTTGTCAAGTTTTTTTGAAGGTGTTATCTTCGAGCTTTTTATGCCCCTAGTAATAGCATTTTTAGTGTTCTAGGACAAAACGGTACAAAATAGTAAAGTTCGAAATGCAACAAGCTAGCGCTGTTTTGCTCCTCCACCAACATACCAACTCGGTATGATGTTTTTACATGACAATTTTTATTTTACATCAGAGTTGTCCTTAAAAAAGAATAACCTTGATGTATCAGTGCTTAATAGCTACAGGCCCATATCCGATTTACCATTTATCGGGAAAATAATTTAAAAAAAACAATGAACCATCTTTCTGACATTACACAGTCATTTCAATATGTTTAAGTCAAGTTTCCGTGTCAATCACAGCACTAAAAGAGCTCAAAGAGCATCAGTCATGGTGTTATTGGACCTTAGTGTAGCTTTTGACACTGTTGATCACTGCATACTACTACATCGACTGGTACACTGGGTTGGGTTCACTGGTAAAGTTGCCTATTGCATAAAATCATACTTACAACAAAGGAGTTATTTTGGTGCCATTGGAAACTGTACCTCGGCACCTATGTGTTTGACCTGTGGTGTCACCAGGACCATTACTACTATCTTTATATGCTCCCACTTGGACAAATCATCAAGAACAACTCAATCAATTACAGCAGCTATGCTTACAACACCCAAATTCACTTATCTCTCTATGGGTGTATTGACCAAATTAAGAACTGTATGTCACAGTTTTCTTTAGATTAACTCCGATAAAACTGAAGTAATTATATTTGGGGAAAAAGAAAGAAAGACTAAGGGGCTTTTAGCAAAAGATTCTGTTAAAAACCTTGGTGTCTTTATTGACAGTGAACTAACCTTCAACAGTCATGTGAAAGCAATCACTAAATCCACATTTTATGACCTAAAAATATTACTAAATTTAGAGGTCTTGCTTAAAACATTAAATGGGATGGGACCCAATTACTGTACATATCGGAAATGTTTTAGCGATATGCAATAACTAGGTCTCTAAGGTCACAGCAGAAAAATGTCAGAACTGTTACTGTCAGAACAAAATGTGGTGAAGCAGCTATTAGCTGCTATGCTGTTCAGTTTTAGAACCAACTTCCAGAAGACATCGAAAATGCTCTTACTGTTGGCAGTTTCAGGCAAAACCGTTTCTTAGATGCTTTCTATTAAAGATTTTTACTCATTTGGCTTGTTTTTTGAAATTACACTTATTTTGTCTTTTCAGATGCTTTATGCTAATTGGTGACACCACCACAAAAAATGGCACTGAGGCCGAAATCATGTGTTACGGAATAACGGAATAATGCAATTAAGAAGACCAAAATTTATTTGTACCTTGGGCTAGACAAGACATAGGCTATACACATATAATTGGTCATTTGCCCTGTAGTGCCACCTAGGCCACCAGATCTTGTACAACTTGAAATGTGAAACATAGCTTGTAATTACACTACACTCAATATTTTGCTTTGTAATTATCTAAATTGCATTGAACCTCCATACTCAACGGGCCCATGCTTAACGGGCACCACACAAAATTTCATGTTCTCTTACAAACTGTGAAGCTAAAATATTTTTTTGCGGAATAACTCGCCAACCATTGCAACCAACGAGACCAACATTTTTTTAACCTTGGGCTCCACAAGGTGTAAGAACTCATTTTCATTTGGTGTGTAGTGCCACCTAGGGGAAATTGTACATGTAAAAACTGAGGTTTTAATTTAAATCACCAGTATCTTGGCCAGAGAAAGTTGTTATTGCATCAAATTTACCATGTAGGATTACTACTCTAATCTCTTGAAGCACACAAACGTTGTTCTATAAGGGGCACTATAATTACCAAACATTGCATTTTGGCTAATAACTACAAAACAATAAGATATACAAAGAAAATTCCTGTTTCCCCACATCGCTGTGGAATATGGGAGGTTTAATTAAATATAGACAATTACAAAGCAATATATTGAGTGTAGTGTAATTACAAGCTATGTTTCAAATATTGATTGGTTTTGTAACTTCGTAACACTTTTATATGATTTTTTCAAAACATTGTCTGCAGATGACATGCACCATTTTTTCATGACAATCGGATGAATGCTTTCAGTGGAGTTTGTTTACTTTCACTTTTAGCTTTTCACAAAATTGCAGAAAATGTGACCAACAGTGGTTGTGGCTTTGTGTGTTTGAAGTGGGTTGTCTCAGGGAATGTGGGGAAATAGGAGTTGTGTTTCTATACCTTATTGTTTTGTAGTTATTGGAATTATAGCACCCTATGGAACAAATTTTACGAAACATAATGTGCTTTAAGAGGTTGGAGTAGTGATGCTACATAGTAAATCTGATGCGATAATAACTTTCTCTGGCCATGATACTGACGATATAAAATGTCAATTTTTACACAATATTTTCTAGGTGGTGCAACATGGCAAATGGCCATTTATGGACTAAGTGTATACGCCTTGTTGAGCAAAAGGTACAAATAAGTTTCGGTCTGCTGCTCAACTGTGTTCTAATTAAGCTATGAAAACTCTCTTACCATAATCTGGGTGACGAATTTTCAGCAGTCTGTCATCCACGCGCCACTTCTCTCAACGTCTGCTGAATGTGATTGCTTCGTCTCTTTGCTCTCCTTTCCCCGTCGCCAGTTATGTCATAGACAATCCTCCACTAAAAGACACAGAGATGTGGTTGAGTCTGATTTACACTGTCAGCATAAAACACGTTGTGGGGTAGCACCATGAGAAAAACATCTGCCCATTTAAGAACAACATTAGCCAAGATTAAAGGTTTGAGAGCCACAGAGGAGCAACTGAGGGAGGCATAAAGGGTGCTTTTTAAGTAATGACTTCATGTTGTGGAGTTCTTTGCCTCAGCCTCTCTATTATTTTCAAGAAACTGGTTACTTCGTCGGCCATTATCCCTTACAGATCGTAAAGAAAGCCCAAAGCTCAGAGGGTAAATTGTCTATTAGTTGCCATTAACTTAAATATGAGCAGCATACACATCCCATATTTTTACTCACGGAGCTTTAGGCATCTATAGCACAGTGCACAGTAATGTTTGAATTAACATTATTCCTATAAGATGGTTTTATTTTATTATTTTTCAAACAAAGTGTGTCAGCTTTTACTCTATCACATGGGAATAGATATTTTACTCTAATAAGAAGTTGTATGTGTGCTAATGTGTGCGAAGGGGAGAAGAGTCACCCCACCGAACCCGGGTCTCCTGGGTACCAAACATGCACTTTGACTACAACGCCAAATAGCCAGGCTCATTGGTATGCTAGTCAAAGCACACCCACAACCGTAGTGATGGTCACTCCATCACACTGCCTTCCACTTCGGGAACGTACTGATTTGGCCTAATGCATTCTTTTAGGAGTGGCAGAATGGGTGTGAGGGATGATATTTGAATGCCCCATCCTAGTTACCTGCACTGATACAGCTTTCTACCACCCAGATGTTACCAGACATAGTGGCTTATTTCAGCCATTTCTCACAACATTCACTCTTCAGCTACCGTATCACCCCTCTGTGATAGAGAGCAGTGTTGGGATGGTTACTTTAGAAATGTAATTCGTTACAGTTACAAGTTACCCTGTTTACCTGTACCTGTAATTGAATTACACATTTTTCTCCAGTAACTGTAATGTATTACTGTTACATTTATTTTGTAATTAAATTACGTAACGGAATTACATGTATTGCGTTACTCCCCAACACTGATAGAGAGCATATCACACCAATTCTGAAGTCTTTACAGTTGCTCTCAGTTTTAGAACTGAATGCAAGGCCTTACTACCTTAATGATCTAAGTCCTAAATATATTGCTAAAATGGTACCCCAATATAGACCTACACTTGATAGATGTCTTACATCTACTGAGATGGGTCAGCTAGCGCCTTGAGTAAAAACCAAATAAGGTGAAATGGCATTTAGTCATTAAGCTGCCCGTTGATGGAATCAACTTTCCACAGACACTGGTGCAGTCTGTTTTCAAAAGAAGGTAAAGTCAGGTAATTTGGGGCATAAGGTAAAATGGGCCAAACATGGGTTATATCTTTAACTCTTTAAATATAAAAACAACACAATACATCTTATTATAAGGTTACTGCAAATGTCCTTTAGAAGACACAATAATTAAGTTTGGTCTGTGATGATAAAAGTGGAAGAAAACTAGGTAAAAAAAATACATATAGTACAATGGACCAAAAACATGCAAGGTGATTTTGTCCTCAATGCTGATTTTGTCCCACATCAGTGTTAATATAATACAAAATTGGATTATATTTTATTTTATGAGTAATTTAACTTCATATCATAATATTTTTAATAGTACACTTTACGTTTTTTTACGAAAAGGGAAATTGAGTGACTATGCTATGTGCCTGGCAAAACTGGACATTTTTTCTATGGGGTATGCAACATCAACCTCTAAAGCAGGGGTTCTCACCCTTTTGCAAGCTGATTCAATGCAGTTAATTCAATGCAAAGCCTACAATATAGCAATACAGCCTGCTCAAGCACATGCAAATTCAAGAAGGGTATTAAAATGATGTTTAAGGTTCATGTATATAAATATGTCTATACTACGGAAGCCCTGAACCGCACAGAGGTAAAAAAAAATGTCTCCTTATTACGAGATATTATTATTATTAAGTCGTTATTACAAGATAGGATAGTATCTGTTTATTGTCAACTGTCTATTAGGGCCAATGATGAGTGGTAATATTAGTTAGGTAATAATATGTAATTAACTTGTAACATAACAAATACGTTCATAAACAATCATTTAATAGACATTTGTCAGTAGGTTAATTCTGGTTAATACTTTATTTCACTTTTCTCTGTGTGCTACACCTAGCACGTGATTTTCTCTAACTTTACAAACTGAGGTGCAAACAATTTGCACGCCCCCGAACCGAAACCCAGCCTTCCTTGTTTGCAACGAGCAGGGCGCACTCAGCAATTGTCACCGCCACCTATATTACAGTTTTTGCCAATCATTTTCACACTGTTTGCAGGGCAATGTCCACTTTTGCAAAACTCTTAACACAGTGTGCTGTACCAACATGCATTTGAACACATCAGTTAACATTTGCTGCAAAATGCGCTACAGCAACATAACTATAACACACGTTGTCGGTCAGTAAGTCTACAATGCCAGTCAATGTACAATAAGCTAAAAAGTGCAAACAACTTAAAACAAATCACTTAAAATCTAGCCTTTGTCTGACAGTATGGCCCATGTTACTGATATGTAATGTAAATACACACTTTATCAAACAATCTAAGTGACATTTGTATGTATTCATGCATCTTTGATAATACATAAGAGTATAGGCTATACTTATAGGCCTACAGTTTACAAATGAATTACTGTATATGTACCGTATGTATTAGAAAATGTTGATGCTAATCAAATGGTGTTTTTTACATTACCTGCATCGATTAGAGTATGTTTCACTGCAAAAGAAAGTACATGTAATATGTGCTGTACATGTAAATGTATGTAAGTATTAGCCTGGGCCCGCCCATACTGCCTGTGATGCTACATTGAATTTTGCGTTCAAGTCAGTCTGGCCAACCTCCACACTGTCGGCTGTTCCTTTGCCCGAAAAATCGGGCACCAATGAAAAACAAAAGCTACGCATTCATCATCAGAATCAGTGGTCTGATTGGTTGTAGCTTTGTCCAGTAGTACACAGAGGACCTTCCCGTCCATGGGAGATTTGCCAGACCAAGCTCTGTCTACAAGCTTGGTGTGACAGCCAGGGTATGTAAATATAGTCGTCTATAGAAGTCGTTTTTGGCCCTACCTACTGTAAAGCTGATCCATGGTGCTGCTGCATTTTGGATAAACCATGATAAAGCCTACAGTACATACTGGTAATGGAATACACAGCAACTCCAATATCAACTTTCTATATGACAATGTTTTGCCCATAAACATGCAACTGTAGTCAAATGTAGACTCCACCGACAAGGCTAAACCATCCCCCATCTGACCTACTCACATATCATGTGCTTCCAGGAGATCCCCGTAGTCTCTATTGCACGCAGACCCCTCCGCCGCAACCGAAACCTGCTGAACCTCCGGCCACTGGAGCAGCATACACCCACCAATTCCTTCTCCGTTGGCCTGTGGAACTGCCAGTCCGCAGTCAACAAAGCAGACTTTATCCCCGCCTATGCCAACAGTCTATCCCTGGACCTGCTGGCCCTCACCGAAACCTGGATTAAACCCTAAAACACCGCCACTCAGGCAGCGCTTTCCGCAGCGCATTCCTTCTCTCATACCCCCCGCCTCTCTAAGAGAGGAGGAGGAACCGGGGTCCTGGTTAACAACACATGGAATTATGCCCCTCTGCTCCTCAACAATAACCACGACTCATTTGAATACCATGCAATCAAGGTAATAACTCCAGTCAGATGCTCAGTCATTGTCATCTACCGTCCTGCAGGACCTCTGGGTGACTTTGTCAATGAACTAGACACTCTACTGTCCTCCATCCCGGAACTTGACTGCCCGCTGCTGGTTCTTGGTGATTTCAACATCCACCTACAAAGCATGCGCCACAGACTTCCTATCACTCATCAACTCGTTTGACATGCAACTGGTCTACACCCCCCCAACTCACAAAAGCGGCAAACAACTAGATCTCATCCTACCAAAAAACTGCAAACCTGAGCGTCTGCCAAATGCAATGTAATGTAATGTAATAGTTATGTTAAGTAAAAGTAACCATTAAGTGATGTTAAAAATATGCATTGATAACAATTAACAAACATAACATTAGGTAAAAGACTATTTGCCATTTGTTTAAATAATAACATGTAGTCATTAAACAATTAAATAATAATTAAATAATAGTAGGAAAACTATTAACTTGTGTGGATGTGCTTCCTACGACGGAGCATTATGGCCATTTATGAGAAGAAGATATTTTTTGCTATGACGAGATTAAAGTCAACATGTCGACATTAAACTCGAAATTCCGAGAATAAAGTTGAAATTGGATGTCGACTTTAATCTTGATGGGTCGACTTTAAACTCGACATGTCGACATTAAACTTGGAAATGTCGAGAATAAAGTTGATGTCAAGTCGACTTTAATCTCGACAAATAGGCTACGTTAAATGTCGAGGCTCAGATGGGGTGTGTGTGTTTGTGTCTAAGGGGGGCCATATTGGGCTAGATTACGTCCATCACCCAGACACTGCTCTTCAGGATTTCATTGAATTCTGTGCGAAACTCTGGGAAACGTTCATATGAGTCAGGCAGCTCCAAGGACGTGCCACATGTGTGCGCGACTGGCTGTCTTGTGAAATCAGACAGTTTTTCCTCCTAAAAAGACGGAGTTTTTGGCACAATCTTTTCAGCGTCCTAATACTTATTACCACACCGTGGTTCTGCGCTAAACACCGAGTATTTCTTTGTTACTTAATCCAATACCAAAGTATAATTTCACCAAATTGTCCACGGGTGACATGTTAAGTCCTTGGTCTGATTCAGTGTGGAGCAGTGCTCTCTCTGCATGCAAAAAAACCCAACTTTTTTCTCGACATTTAACGTAGGCTATTTGTCGAGATTAAAGTCGACTTGACATCAACTTTATTCTCGACATTTCCAAGTTTAATGTAGACATGTCGAGTTTAAAGTCGACCCGTCAAGATTAAAGTCGACATCCAATTTCAACTTTATTCTCGGAATTCTGAGTTTAATGTCGACATGCCGATTATGCTGACTTTAATGTCGACATGTTGACTTTAATCTCGTAATATCAAAAAATATCTTCTCCTTCATGAATGGCCCTAATGCTCCGTCGTAGAAAAGACAACACTTGCCCCAGCATTCTTAAAACCACGAGAGACGCAATTGTAGCAGACCAAAGGTACACCCTCAGTTCACTGAGTCTTTTTGGTGTGTTAGATGCAGATCTAAAAAGACGAGGTGGCCTATTAATTTTTTTTTCATAAAATTGTATGTAATTTTCTTGGTAAGAGTTATTAAGTAAAATCGGAGCACTTTCTTTCTACAACGAACTTATTTTAAAGGATAGCGGGTGCCGAACCAACTAATACATTGAATAAGCCGGTTGGGTTGGGTTGGGTTATTTTGTGTTATATTTTAACCGGTAATTCAACAAGGTTATAATTAACAACCCTTACTAAAGTGTTAGGTACTTTGGGTACTTTACTGTTTTTGTGGGCCCTTATTAGAAAGTGTTACCGTGAAAGGTAAATGTAATGTATAAGCTTAAATGAATTCAACTTCTTATTTAATTAATTTCAAGTTTAAAGTAATTCAACTTTAAATAAAATTTAAATTAATTAAACTTTAAATTAGATTACATTTAATAACTGTTGACAGATTTACATTTAACTGTACTTTTTATTTAATTTTTGTTACTTTGACCTCTCATACTTCTAAGTTAAGAAATGGACAGATTGAAATTTTAAAATAAGCCTTTGGGTGTAGTGCACAGTGTTCAAATGACAGCCATTACTTTGATTGGGATCTTACTGATCAGCAGCACTGCTCATCGTTTTAGCCACTAGGTGAAACAATGTCTTTGCATAGTTTTGGACCCTTTAAATGTTTTCCATGTCCTCAGATTTGGAGTATTCTGCTAAACTGTATTCTAATTGAGATATAAAAACTCTCTTACCTGTATATAATCTCTCTTACCTTTTATAATCTGGCTGATGGATTTTCAGTAGTCAGTCATCGACGCTCCACTCCTCTCAACATCTGCTGAAGACAATGACTGCTTTGTATCTTTGCTATCCTGTCCCCTTTTACGGCATAGATAATTATTTACTAGGGGGCTGGAGGCGACCAACCCTGGAGGCTGGAGGCGACCAACCCTGTTCTATATATATATATATATATATACAGTATGTCACAGAAGTGAGTACACCCCTGACATTTTTTTCCTTTTTTTATTATATCTTTCCATGGGAGAAGTCTAAAGATATAATATTTTTCTACAATGTAAAGTAGGCAGTGTACAGCTTATATAACAATGCAAATTTGCTGTTCCCTCAAAATAACTCAACACACAACCATTAATGTCTAAACCACTGGCAACAAAAGTGAGTACACCCCTAAGTGAAAATGTCCAAATTGTGCCCAAAGTGTCAATATTTTGTGTGGCCACCATTATTTTCCAGCACTGCCTTAACTCTCTTGGGCATGAAGTTCACTAGAGCGTCACAAGTTGTCACTGGAATCCTCTTCCACTCCTATGTAACGACATCACGGAGCTGACCTTGAGCTTGAGACCTTGAGCTCCTCCACCTTCCATTTGAGGATGCCCCACAGATGCTGAATTGGGTTTAGGTCTGGGGACATGCTAGGCCAGTCCATCACCTTCATCCTCATCCAAGGCGTGGTCATCTTGGAGGTGTGCTTGGGGTCGTTACCATGTTGAAATACCGCCCTGCGGCCCAGTTTCAAAGGGGGGGCATCATGCTCTGCTTCAGTATGTCACAGTACATATTGGCATTCATGGTTCCCTTAATGAAGTGTAGGTCCCCAGTCGGCAGCCGGCAGCACTCATACAGCCCCAAACCATGACACTTCCTCCACCATTCTTGACTGTTAACAGGCCACAGTTGTCTAAAATAAATAAATCAATATATCATACCAATATTAAAGGTGAACAATGAAAATCATCAATGAAGGTGAACAATGAAATTCAACAATGACATTCAGAGATGCTGCATACTCATGACATACTCATAATTTAATGAACACAGAAAGGTCAGATTTTTGGCAAGACAAAAGTTTTGTCGCCTACAGAAAATTGAACAAATAATTAACTTCAAATACAAAAATATGTTGCATAACATCAGTGAATCAAGTAATGGTGCTGTGAGGTTCATATTTAATATCTTGTATGACTTCCATTAGCTTGTAGGACTGCATCCATGTGGTTCGACAATGACTCGTACAATTTATTGATGAAGTCATCAGGAATAGCAAAGAAAGTAGTCTTACATGCCTCCCAGAGTCCATAAAGATTCTTCAGTATAATTGATAATTCCATTGATGTGCACAGAATTTATTCTACATGTCATGAGTATGCAGCATCTCTGAATGTCATTGTTGAATTTCATTGTTCACCTTCATTGCTGATTTTCATTGTTCACCTTCAATATTGGTATGATATATTGATTTTAAATGAAGAGATTTTTTTTTTCATAGTGCTTATCCAAAACTTTGTTTCTGCTGACAATCTGAAACACTCTTATCATAATTTTTTTTTCATAGTGCTTATCCAAAACCTTTTTTTCTGCTGACAATCTGAAACACACCTCTGTGTCCTAGAATAATTATCTATGTCGTAAAAGCATATAGATATATACACTTTGGTATTGCATATGGGGTAGAAGGTTGTTTCGGTGTGGGTGTAACTAGGACAGGGTTGTTAACCCTCCGGTCATCTTTGCCTCCAGCCCCCTACTTTAGTGTTCCCGGTCAAAATTGACCGGTCTGTTTTAACTGCTCTTAAATTAGCACTTTTTTTTTTTTTTTCACCACCAATTTTTTTTATTAACCCTCCTGTCGTGTTCGGGTCAAATCTGACAATTTTACAACTTATAATACTCATAAATATTATGTTTTACATCTGATTACCTCCAGACCGTATGATATCCTCCACACTGTGTACTTGAACATATAAAAATGATGATTACCTATTTCATTCAATTTTGGGTGTTTTAATTAACCTTGTTACACCTGTGGTGTTCCCGGTCAAAAGTGACCGCCATAGGAAATGAATGGGTATCCAGAGTATATTCATTCAACATACAGAATATATTTTTGTAGTTCATTTTCAGTGCGCAATTTTATTTTCACTGATGTTATTCAATGTTTACTTCTATAAATTGTTGTTAGACACTACTTTGAAACATTGTTCTCAACTAAAGAATGTTTAAGAAAAAATGTTGTTCATTGGTCTACTTTGCACTTTGCTACATATTACAATGTCTAAATTAAATGAATACAAATCAATTTTACCACCAACCACCCAAGCACACTGAAGTGCATAGAATTTATTCTACATGTCATGAGTATGCAGCATCTCTGAATGTCATTGTTGAATTTCATTGTTCACCTTCATTGCTGATTTTCATTGTTCACCTTAAATATTGGTATGATATATTGATTTTGAAATGAAGAGATTTTTTTTTTTTCATAATGCTTATCCAAAACTTTTTTTCTGCTGACAATCTGAAACACTCTTATCATATTTTTTTTTCATAGTGCTTATCCAAAACCTTTTTTCGGCTGACAATCTGAAACACACCTCTGTGTCCTAGAATAATTATCTATGTCGTAAAAGCATATAGATATATACACTTTGGTATTGCATATGGGGTAGAAGGTTTCGGTGTGGGTGTAACTAGGACAGGGTTGTTAACCCTCCCGTCATCTTTGCCTCCAGCCCCCTACTTTAGTGTTCCTGGTCAAAATTGACCGGTCTGTTTTAACTGCTCTTAAATTAGCACAATTTTTTTTTTTTTCACCAACAATTTTTTTTATTAACCCTCCTGTCGTGTTTGGGTCAAATCTGACAATTTTACAACTTATAATACTCATAAATATTATGTTTTACATCTGATTACCTCCAGACCGTATGATATCCTCCACACTGTGTACTTGAACATATAAAAATGATGATTACCTATTTCATTCAATTTTGGGTGTTTTAATTAACCTTGTTACACCTGTGGTGTTCCCGGTCAAAAGTGACCGCCATAGGAAATGAATGGGTATCCAGAGTATATTCATTCAACATACAGAATATATTTTTGTAGTTCATTTTCAGTGCGCAATTTTATTTTCACTGATGTTATTCAATGTTTACTTCTATAAATTGTTGTTAGACACTACTTTGAAACATTGTTCTCAACTAAAGAATGTTTAAGAAAAAATGTTGTTCATTGGTCTACTTTGCACTTTGCTACATATTACAATGTCTAAATTAAATGAATACAAATCAATTTTACCACCAACCACCCAAGCACACTGAAGTGCATAGAATTTATTCTACATGTCATGAGTATGCAGCATCTCTGAATGTCATTGTTGAATTTCATTGTTCACCTTCATTGCTGATTTTCATTGTTCACCTTAAATATTGGTATGATATATTGATTTTGAAATGAAGAGATTTTTTTTTTTTCATAATGCTTATCCAAAACTTTTTTTCTGCTGACAATCTGAAACACTCTTATCATATTTTTTTTTCATAGTGCTTATCCAAAACCTTTTTTCGGCTGACAATCTGAAACACACCTAGTCCTAGTGAATAATTATCTATGTCGTAAAAGCATATACACTTTGGTATTGCATATGGGTAGAAGGTTGTTTCGGTGTGGGTGTAACTAGGACAGGGTTGCCCTCATGTTGTCATGTTCGCCTCCAGCCCCTTACTTTAGTGTTCCCGGTCAAAATTGACCGGTCTGTTTTAACTGCTCTTAAATTAGCACAATTTTTTTTTAACCACCAATTTTTTTATTAACCCTCCTGTCGTGTTCGGGTCAAATCTGACAATTTTACAACTTATAATACTCATAAATATTATCTGATATCCTCCACACTGTGTACTTGAACATATAAAAATGATGATTATCTATTTCATTCAATTTTGGGTGTTTTAATTAACCTTGTTACACTTGTGGTGTTTTCAGTCAAAAGTGACCGCCATACGAAATGAATGGGTATCCAGAGTACATACATAGTTCATTTTCAGGGCGCAATTTTATTTTCACTGATGTTATTTAATGTTTACTTCTATAAATTGTTGTTAGACACTACTTTGTAGAAACAAAAGCTTATAACCTGACTTGTAATTAACCCATTGGTTTTAGAAATGTCTCATATGAAAGCTAAAACCCTCCCAAATAATGCTGAATATACCAAAATAAATTTGCTTCACTGAAGAAAGAATGATCATTTAATCAACACAGAAAGGTCCAATTTTGGCAAGACAAAAGTCTTGTTGCCTTGTCATATAATGCACCCAATCCTAGATTACAGCCTCACCAGTGATCAGTTATTGATCAATCAATTAGTGGATGTGTATAAAAAGAACCCCAGCATACCAGACCTTCACATCAACTCCAACTTGCCCTCTGACAACATGCCTAAGATGCACCCTGAGACCAAAGCATTAATTATCAAGAGGACCAGAAGACCAGATCCACTGCTGAGGTGGCTGATACCTTCAATGTGTCTCAGCGTCAAGTACAAAGAATAAGAAAAAAGATCTGAATAGACTGGATTTGACAAGCCCAGGTCCGGCAGACCCTGCTAGACAACTGCTCGGGAGGACCGTGTGTTCCAAGGCCAGCCCCTTTTTTCACTGCAGCAGAGCTCCACCAGGTCTGGTCACCTCAAATCCCTGTGTCAACCAGAACAGTTAGTAGAATTCTGTCTTGAAATGTCCTCCATGGTCAAATCAGTACACAGAAACCAAAACTAAACAAAAGGCAATTAAAAAACATTTGGCAAGGCCCACAGCCTGCTAAAAGGATGGATGCTGGAAAAGTGGCAGAAGATTTCTCAGATAAATCTTCGGTTGAATTACATCACAGCCACCACAGATATTGCAGGAGACCTACTGGAGCCTGTGTGGATCCAAGATTCACACAGAAAACAGTTAAGTTTGGTGGCGGAAAAATCATGGTCTGGGGTTACATTCAGTATGGGGGTCTAAAACATTTGCAGGGTGGAAGGCAATATCAATAGCCTAAAATATCAAGAAGTATTAGCAACCTCTTACATTCCCAACCACAAATTTTGCAGCAGGATGGTGCTCCATCGCATACTTCCATCTCTACATCAAAGTTCCTCAAGGCGAAGAAGATCAAGGTGCTCCAGGACTGGCCAGCCCAGTCACCAGACATGAACATCATTGAGCATGTCTGGGGTAGAATGAAAGATGAAGCATGGAAGGCAAAACCAAAGAATCTTTATGGACTCTGGGAGGCATGTAAGACTACTTTCTTTGCTATTCCTGATGACTTCATCAATAAATTGTACGAGTCATTGTCGAACCACATGGATGCAGTCCTACAAGCTAATGGAAGTCATACAAGATATTAAATATGAACCTCACAGCACCATTACTTGATTCACTGATGTTATGCAACATATTTTTGTATTTGAAGTAAATTATTTGTTCAATTTTCTGTAGGCGACAAAACTTTTGTCTTGCCAAAATCTGACCTTTCTGTGTTCATTAAATTATGAGTATGTCATGAGTATGCAGCATCTCTGAATGTCATTGTTGAATTTCATTGTTCACCTTCATTGATGATTTTCATTGTTCACCTTTAATATTGGTATGATATATTGATTTATTTATTTTAGACAACTGTGGCCTGTTAACAGTCAAGAATGGTGGAGGAAGTGTCATGGTTTGGGGCTGTATGAGTGCTGCCGGCTGCCGACTGGGGACCTACACTTCATTAAGGGAACCATGAATGCCAATATGTACTGTGACATACTGAAGCAGAGCATGATGCCCCCCCTTTGAAACTGGGCCGCAGGGCGGTATTTCAACATGGTAACGACCCCAAGCACACCTCCAAGATGACCACGCCTTGGATGAGGATGAAGGTGATGGACTGGCCTAGCATGTCCCCAGACCTAAACCCAATTCAGCATCTGTGGGGCATCCTCAAATGGAAGGTGGAGGAGCTCAAGGTCTCAAGCTCAAGGTCAGCTCCGTGATGTCGTTACATAGGAGTGGAAGAGGATTCCAGTGACAACTTGTGACGCTCTAGTGAACTTCATGCCCAAGAGAGTTAAGGCAGTGCTGGAAAATAATGGTGGCCACACAAAATATTGACACTTTGGGCACAATTTGGACATTTTCACTTAGGGGTGTACTCACTTTTGTTGCCAGTGGTTTAGACATTAATGGTTGTGTGTTGAGTTATTTTGAGGGAACAGCAAATTTGCATTGTTATATAAGCTGTACACTGCCTACTTTACATTGTAGAAAAATATTATATCTTTAGACTTCTCCCATGGAAAGATATAATAAAAAAAGGAAAAAAATGTCAGGGGTGTACTCACTTCTGTGACATACTGTATATATATATATATATAGAACAGGGTTGGTCGCCTCCAGCCTCCAGGGTTGGTCGCCTCCAGCCCCCTAGTAAATAATTATCTATGCCGTAAAAGGGGACAGGATAGCAAAGATACAAAGCAGTCATTGTCTTCAGCAGATGTTGAGAGGAGTGGAGCGTCGATGACTGACTACTGAAAATCCATCAGCCAGATTATAAAAGGTAAGAGAGATTATATACAGGTAAGAGAGTTTTTATATCTCAATTAGAATACAGTTTAGCAGAATACTCCAAACCTGAGGACATGGAAAACATTTAAAGGGTCCAAAACTATGCAAAGACATTGTTTCACCTAGTGGCTAAAACGATGAGCAGTGCTGCTGATCAGTAAGATCCCAATCAAAGTAATGGCTGTCATTTGAACACTGTGCACTACACCCAAAGGCTTATTTTAAAATTTCAATCTGTCCATTTCTTAACTTAGAAGTATGAGAGGTCAAAGTAACAAAAATTAAATAAAAAGTACAGTTAAATGTAAATCTGTCAACAGTTATTAAATGTAATCTAATTTAAAGTTTAATTAATTTAAATTTTATTTAAAGTTGAATTACTTTAAACTTGAAATTAATTAAATAAGAAGTTGAATTCATTTAAGCTTATACATTACATTTACCTTTCACGGTAACACTTTCTAATAAGGGCCCACAAAAACAGTAAAGTACCCAAAGTACCTAACACTTTAGTAAGGGTTGTTAATTATAACCTTGTTGAATTACCGGTTAAAATATAACACAAAATAACCCAACCCAACCCAACCGGCTTATTCAATTTATTAGTTGGTTCGGCACCCGCTATCCTTTAAAATAAGTTCGTTGTAGAAAGAAAGTGCTCCGATTTTACTTAATAACTCTTACCAAGAAAATTACATACAATTTTATGAAAAAAAAAATTAATAGGCCACCTCGTCTTTTTAGATCTGCATCTAACACACCAAAAAGACTCAGTGAACTGAGGGTGTACCTTTGGTCTGCTACAATTGCGTCTCTCGTGGTTTTAAGAATGCTGGGGCAAGTGTTGTCTTTTCTACGACGGAGCATTAGGGCCATTCATGAAGGAGAAGATATTTTTTGATATGACGAGATTAAAGTCAACATGTCGACATTAAAGTCGGCAGGGGCGTTCCTAGAGGTATTTTACCGGGGCACGTGCCCCTCTATTGATGTGCGGGTGCCCCGGTATGGAAATATGAATGATTTTTTACACAATTTTTTAACATAAAAAAGTACTTATCTACATAATGCATATTTGCAGTAATACCGTAATTCTGTATTCAATCAGTCCACACAGTGTCGCATGTCTTTGGTCATTTATTCCCGCGACTGTAACTGAACTGGTACCAGCTTGCTAGTGCTCGCGCACTCAAGTGTTCAGTAAACAGGTAGGCATGTCAGATGGCATGTCACACTGGCTGTGTTTGTGAACCCTCCATACAGCGACTATTCACTCTGGCGTTACAATAAACAGTAAGTGGTTATATTTTTATCCTCTGGGTATTGCTGTATATCGCCCACGCATCGCCTGTCACAAAAAAAACACTTTATTAAAAAGTGAGGGGACGCACGTGAAGGTCCATTTTGGTCACGTCTGCCTTTTCAATGTTCGCCAGTTAGCTGATGAGCGTATTAGGCTTAAACTTCTGTAACTGTTCAGCAGCTCATTTATAAATATTACAAATGGCAGCATCACCGACGACAGAATGCAATCTTCTTAATGGTTCCGTTTCAACATTCGCGTTTTAGAGGGTGATTGTGACTTCTCTAAGCTAGTTAGCCAGGTCATATTGATTGTAATGAGCCAAGCCATACGTTGCCATATATAGCTCTGTCAATTTAGCTATAATATTAGTTACATTTACGGCCCTGATTTCTGTAATCCTGGGGAAGAGGAGTAAAGAAGGACAGCTCTGAAGATATAAAGTGCACAAGTAGGCCAGTTCCGTTAAGGTGCTTATTTATGATGCAGATTCAGAAATTAACACCATCGGATTCTACACTTTGGGTACTATTTATTATGTTTTTTATGATGAAAAAGTGTTAAAAAAATTGATCTGTGCCCCAGTAGGCTACTCTATTCAGTCTAGTGACGCCTCTGGTCGGCATGTCGACATTAAACTCAGAATTCCGAGAATAAAGTTGAAATTGGATGTCGACTTTAATCTTGATGGGTCGACTTTAAACTCGACATGTCTACATTAAACTTGGAAATGTCGAGAATAAAGTTGATGTCAAGTCGACTTTAATCTCGACAAATAGCCTACGTTAAATGTCGAGAAAAAAGTTGGGTTTTTTTGCATGCAGAGAGAGCACTGCTCCACACTGAATCAGACCAAGGACTTAACATGTCACCCGTGGACAATTTGGTGAAATTATACTTTGGTATTGGATTAAGTAACAACGAAATACTCGGTGTTTAGCGCAGAACCACGGTGTGGTAATAAATATTAGGACGCTGAAAAGATTGTGCCAAAAACTCCGTCTTTTTAGGAGGAAAAACTGTCTGATTTCACAAGACAGCCAGTCGCGCACACACGTGGCACGTTCTTAGAGCTGCCTGACTTATATGAACGTTTCCCAGAGTTTCGCACAGAATTCAATGAAATCCTGAAGAGCAGTGTCTGGGTGATGGACGTAATCTAGCCCAATATGGCCCCCCTTAGACACAAACACACACACCCCATCTGAGCCTCGACATTTAACGTAGCCTATTTGTCGAGATTAAAGTCGACTTGACATCAACTTTATTCTCGACATTTCCAAGTTTAATGTCGACATGTCGAGTTTAAAGTCGACCCATCAAGATTAAAGTCGACATCCAATTTCAACTTTATTCTCGGAATTTCGAGTTTAATGTCGACATGTTGACTTTAATCTCGTCATAGCAAAAAATATCTTCTTCTCATAAATGGCCATAATGCTCCGTCGTAGGAAGCACATCCACTCTGACAAGTTAATAGTTTTCCTACTATTATTTAATTATTATTTAATTGTTTAATGACTACATGTTATTATTAAAACAAATGGCAAATAGTCTTTTACCTAATGTTATGTTTGTTAATTGTTATCAATGCATATTTTTAACATCACTTAATGGTTACTTTTACTTAACATAACTATTACATTGCATTTGGCAGACGCTCAGGTTTGCAGTTTTTTGGTAGGATGAGATCTAGTTGTTTGCCGCTTTTGTGAGTTGGGGGGGTGTAGACCAGTTGCATGTCAAACGAGTTGATGAGTGATAGGAAGTCTGTGGCGCATGCTTTGTCTAGGTGGATGTTGAAATCACCAAGAACTAGCAGCGGGCAGTCAAGTTCCGGGATGGAGGACAGTAGAGTGTCTAGTTCATTGACAAAGTCACCCAGAGGTCCTGCAGGACGGTAGATGACAATGACTGAGCATCTGACTGGAGTTATTACCTTGATTGCATGGTATTCAAATGAGTCGTGGTTATTGTTGAGGAGCAGAGGGGCATAATTCCATGTGTTGTTAACCAGGACCCCGGTTCCTCCTCCTCTCTTAGAGAGGCGGGGGGTATGAGAGAAGGAATGCGCTGCGGAAAGCACTGCCTGAGTGGCGGTGTTTTAGGGTTTAATCCAGGTTTCGGTGAGGGCCAGCAGGTCCAGGGATAGACTGTTGGCATAGGCGGGGATAAAGTCTGCTTTGTTGACTGCGGACTGGCAGTTCCACAGGCCAACGGAGAAGGAATTGGTGGGTGTATGCTGCTCCAGTGGCCGGAGGTTCAGCAGGTTTCGGTTGCGGCGGAGGGGTCTGCGTGCAATAGAGACTACGGGGATCTCCTGGAAGCACATGATATGTGAGTAGGTCAGATGGGGGATGGTTTAGCCTTGTCGGTGGAGTCTACATTTGACTACAGTTGCATGTTTATGGGCAAAACATTGTCATATAGAAAGTTGATATTGGAGTTGCTGTGTATTCCATTACCAGTATGTACTGTAGGCTTTATCATGGTTTATCCAAAATGCAGCAGCACCATGGATCAGCTTTACAGTAGGTAGGGCCAAAAACGACTTCTATAGACGACTATATTTACATACCCTGGCTGTCACACCAAGCTTGTAGACAGAGCTTGGTCTGGCAAATCTCCCATGGACGGGAAGGTCCTCTGTGTACTACTGGACAAAGCTACAACCAATCAGACCACTGATTCTGATGATGAATGCGTAGCTTTTGTTTTTCATTGGTGCCCGATTTTTCGGGCAAAGGAACAGCCGACAGTGTGGAGGTTGGCCAGACTGACTTGAACGCAAAATTCAATGTAGCATCACAGGCAGTATGGGCGGGCCCAGGCTAATACTTACATACATTTACATGTACAGCACATATTACATGTACTTTCTTTTGCAGTGAAACATACTCTAATCGATGCAGGTAATGTAAAAGACACCATTTGATTAGCATCAACATTTTCTAATACATACGGTACATATACAGTAATTCATTTGTAAACTGTAGGCCTATAAGTATAGCCTATACTCTTATGTATTATCAAAGATGCATGAATACATACAAATGTCACTTAGATTGTTTGATAAAGTGTGTATTTACATTACATATCAGTAACATGGGCCATACTGTCAGACAAAGGCTAGATTTTAAGTGATTTGTTTTAAGTTGTTTGCACTTTTTAACTTATTGTACATTGACTGGCATTGTAGACTTACTGACCGACAACGTGTGTTATGTTGCTGTAGCGCATTTTGCAGCAAATGTTAACTGATGTGTTGAAATGCATGTTGGTACAGCACACTGTGTTAAGAGTTTTGCAAAAGTGGACATTGCCCTGCAAACAGTGTGAAAATGATTGGCAAAAACTGTAATATAGGTGGCGGTGACAATTGCTGAGTGCGCCCTGCTCGTTGCGAACAAGGAAGGCTGGGTTTCGGTTCGGGGGCGTGCAAATTGTTTGCACCTCAGTTTGTAAAGTTAGAGAAAATCACGTGCTAGGTGTAGCACACAGAGAAAAGTGAAATAAAGTATTAACCAGAATTAACCTACTGACAAATGTCTATTAAATGATTGTTTATGAACGTATTTGTTATGTTACAAGTTAATTACATATTATTACCTAACTAATATTACCACTCATCATTGGCCCTAATAGACAGTTGACAATAAACAGATACTATCCTATCTTGTAATAACGACTTAATAATAATAATATCTCGTAATAAGGAGACATTTTTTTTTACCTCTGTGCGGTTCAGGGCTTCCGTAGTATAGACATATTTATATACATGAACCTTAAACATCATTTTAATACCCTTCTTGGATTTGCATGTGCTTGAGCAGGCTGTATTGCTATATTGTAGGCTTTGCATTGAATTAACTGCATTGAATCAGCTTGCAAAAGGGTGAGAACCCCTGCTTTAGAGGTTGATGTTGCATACCCCATAGAAAAAATGTCCAGTTTTGCCAGGCACATAGCATAGTCACTCAATTTCCCTTTTCGTAAAAAAACGTAAAGTGTACTATTAAAAATATTATGATATGAAGTTAAATTACTCATAAAATAAAATATAATCCAATTTTGTATTATATTAACACTGATGTGGGACAAAATCAGCATTGAGGACAAAATCACCTTGCATGTTTTTGGTCCATTGTACTATATGTATTTTTTTTACCTAGTTTTCTTCCACTTTTATCATCACAGACCAAACTTAATTATTGTGTCTTCTAAAGGACATTTGCAGTAACCTTATAATAAGATGTATTGTGTTGTTTTTATATTTAAAGAGTTAAAGATATAACCCATGTTTGGCCCATTTTACCTTATGCCCCAAATTACCTGACTTTACCTTCTTTTGAAAACAGACTGCACCAGTGTCTGTGGAAAGTTGATTCCATCAACGGGCAGCTTAATGACTAAATGCCATTTCACCTTATTTGGTTTTTACTCAAGGCGCTAGCTGACCCATCTCAGTAGATGTAAGACATCTATCAAGTGTAGGTCTATATTGGGGTACCATTTTAGCAATATATTTAGGACTTAGATCATTAAGGTAGTAAGGCCTTGCATTCAGTTCTAAAACTGAGAGCAACTGTAAAGACTTCAGAATTGGTGTGATATGCTCTCTATCAGTGTTGGGGAGTAACGCAATACATGTAATTCCGTTACGTAATTTAATTACAAAATAAATGTAACAGTAATACATTACAGTTACTGGAGAAAAATGTGTAATTCAATTACAGGTACTTTTAAATTTTTTCAAAATTACAATTTGAATTACATCTTAATATTGTCAGCAAAACCTTGCTAAAACCAGCCTATATTTTTTTTTAAAACTGTTTCGTGTGATTTTCTTATAGGCTACCGTAGCCTACAAAACATCCCTGTTGCCATTTCCCTCCACAGTTGGATGTGGGGCTTTCTGTTAAAATGTTTACGGGGACAAAATCATGAAAACATTTGAAAAGTAATCGAAAAGTAATTCAAAAAGTTACACTACTATTACATTTTAAACAGGGTAACTTGTAACTGTAACGAATTACATTTCTAAAGTAACCTTCCCAACACTGCTCTCTATCACAGAGGGGTGATACGGTAGCTGAAGAGTGAATGTTGTGAGAAATGGCTGAAATAAGCCACTATGTCTGGTAACATCTGGGTGGTAGAAAGCTGTATCAGTGCAGGTAACTAGGATGGGGCATTCAAATATCATCCCTCACACCCATTCTGCCACTCCTAAAAGAATGCATTAGGCCAAATCAGTACGTTCCCGAAGTGGAAGGCAGTGTGATGGAGTGACCATCACTACGGTTGTGGGTGTGCTTTGACTAGCATACCAATGAGCCTGGCTATTTGGCGTTGTAGTCAAAGTGCATGTTTGGTACCCAGGAGACCCGGGTTCGGTGGGGTGACTCTTCTCCCCTTCGCACACATTAGCACACATACAACTTCTTATTAGAGTACAATATCTATTCCCATGTGATAGAGTAAAAGCTGACACACTTTGTTTGAAAAATAATACAATAAAACCATCTTATAGGAATAATGTTAATTCAAACATTACTGTGCACTGTGCTATAGATGCCTAAAGCTCCGTGAGTAAAAATATGGGATGTGTATGCTGCTCATATTTAAGTTAATGGCAACTAATAGACAATTTACTCTCTGAGCTTTGGGTTTTCTTTACGATCTGTAAGGGATAATGGCCGACGAAGTAACCAGTTTCTTGAAAATA
Organism: Setipinna tenuifilis; assembly: GCA_030347295.1. Taxonomy (NCBI): domain Eukaryota; kingdom Metazoa; phylum Chordata; class Actinopteri; order Clupeiformes; family Engraulidae; genus Setipinna; species Setipinna tenuifilis. Next base: position 12,694,211 of record CM059266.1, on the reverse strand, counting down.
ATAGAGAGGCTGAGGCAAAGAACTCCACAACATGAAGTCATTACTTAAAAAGCACCCTTTATGCCTCCCTCAGTTGCTCCTCTGTGGCTCTCAAACCTTTAATCTTGGCTAATGTTGTTCTTAAATGGGCAGATGTTTTTCTCATGGTGCTACCCCACAATGTGTTTTATGCTGACAGTGTAAATCAGACTCAACCACATCTCTGTGTCTTTTAGTGGAGGATTGTCTATGACATAACTGGCGACGGGGAAAGGAGAGCAAAGAGACGAAGCAATCACATTCAGCAGACGTTGAGAGAAGTGGCGCGTGGATGACTGACTGCTGAACATTTGTCACCCAGATTATGGTAAGACAGTTTTCATATCTTAATTAGAAGACAGTTGAGCAGCATACTCTACTACAAATGGCAATCTGAGGACATGGGAAACATTTAAAGGCAAGGCACGTTTATTTGTAAAGCCGATTTCACACAGAGGCAGTTTAATGTGCTCAACGAAAAATAAAAGCAAAGAGCAATATGTAAAAGCACAAAAGACAAGATGCACCGCACAGCGTGTTGTGCGTGTTGTGAAGTTCACCACAAAGTAAATGGAATGTTTATGACTGCCGCTAGTGTTAGTGCAGTAATAGGCCTATAGGTTTAGGCTAAGTTCACGGAGCAACGATTCACGGAGCACTGAAAGACCCAACTCCCCAAAAAGTTGGGGAGACCGAAATCATTTCATGCAGAATAACTCACCAACCGTTGCAATTATTTGTACATTTTGCTCAACAAGGCGTATACACTTAATCCATAAATGGCCATTTGCCATGTTGCACCACCTAGAGAATATTGTGTAAAAATTGACATTTTGAATCGTCAGTATCATGGCCAGAGAAAGTTATTATCGCATTAGATTTACTATGTAGCATCACTACTCCAACCTCTTAAAGCACATTATGTTTCGTAAAATTTGTTCCATAGGGTGCTATAATTCCAACTAGATGGTATGACCGCCGCAGTGTATTGAAGTGTGGGAACCGCAGGTATGATGGGTTTGTGGTAGGTCAGTGTTGTGAGGTGAGAGTTTGTGTGGAAATGATTTGCTGGAAGTGGGCATGGATGTGGGTTTTGAATGAATGACATTCTGTGTGTTTGTGTATATTTTGTGTAGTTCCCACCTTCTCGGTCCAAGATATTGGCAATGCAAAACCACAATTTTTGCATTTAACTATATCACTAGGTGGTGCTATGCTTCAGGTGAGTGTTTATGGGATGGGTCGATACGCCTCTTTAACACCGGCATGCTAACACAAAATCATTGTCTTGGGCAACATTTTTGATGAGTTATTTAACAAAAACTGTTTTTGTACACCTAGCTTTGACAGAAAACATTGCACCCTGTGACGAAATGTCACAAAATTTGGTGCACATGAAAAGAAAGCTGTTCAAAGTTGTCATGTCAACTTTGACCAAATATGAGCAATTAGAAGCCGAGATATGGACTTTTGAGGAATTTTAAGCTATGTTTTGACATGTAACTTTGAAACAGTCCATCTCAAGATAAATCCTTTGATAACTTTTTGTCAGCATTATCTGTAGATGACATGTACCAAATTTGGTGAAATTCACATGAACAGCCTATGATGAGTTCATTTACTTTCACTTTCGCAATTTAAAAATTTTCCGGAAATTATTTTCATTGGAAGTGGCCATTAACCAATGTTGTCAATGTGGGAGGGTCAACAGATTTCACGACAAAAAAAAATTGGTAGTAAACATTAGCGTTGTGTAGATAATAGGCAAAATGACGTTTTATACAATTACAGTGCCCCCTATGGGCCAAATTTTATGGCATGTGCTGTGCTTTCAGAGGTCTTTGTGCTGATCGTGCATGACATATTTTGTGCAGTTCCCACCCTCTCGGTCCAAGATATTGCCAATATAAAATCCCATTTTTTGCATTTACCCATATCACTAGGTGGCGCTATACTTTAAGTGAGTGTTCATGGGCAGGGTTGATATGCCCCTGTAACACCGACATATCACAAAAAAATCATGTTGTTCAGTGAAATGTTCATTGAGTTATTCAGCAAAAACTTTTTGGCGTCTCCCCCTCTTTGATGGACACTGGCACAGCGGGGGGGTGGCCCTTGGTGGCCAAAAGGTTCTGTTCGCTCAAAAACTTCTAGGGCTACATGCCTAGAAATATTCATGTCCCCCAGAGTTCCAGTGTCCTGGCAATCGTTGACGAAAAAATCGGTGGAGAAAAAAAAAAAGGGAAAAAAGTCTCGGCAACACTATAATGACCGCTTTCGCTAGCTTTTACACTCTAAATTGTGTGCTCTCCTCATAACAAATTTTGTTGCTCTGTGTATAATTACACAATATGTGATAACTTGACAAAATGTAATACAGTTTCACTCTACATAATATACATATTACAATAATAATGCTTTTTATCGTGATGGATGATATGACGCAGTTTATTGATTGAAAGTTAACATTTCGCAACAGTTACTTTACATATACCACGACTTATACACGACTGTAGCCAATAAACAATTTCGTTTTTTATAATAGCGTCCTGCAGTGTATTTATGGTGCATCTAATATACTATAAATTATGGTAGTATGTGTCTGTGGATCTTCTGGCAAATAGTTTGTCAATAGTTGTTTAATAAAGCCGCATTTTCTGTTTTCTTCACTATTACCATACATGGAATTACAAACAACAAAATCACTGTCATACATACTGGAAATGGTGATTGTGGTACTGTATGTCATCAGAGCTCACCAACCGGCAAAATAAAATGCACCAGGAAGAACTAAAACATTGACGGCATTATGTTGTTTCTCATTTTTTGTCATCTCATTTCTCTTCTGCACATGGGGAATGCCTTCTGTTGCGAATTTGTCCTCTTATTGCAAAGAATCGGTGGCCAACATGAGATTTTCAAGGCCAACATGTGATTTTCGGTCAAGGAAGGCGATCTGACCACTAACAAAAATGCCTGTATTTTCCAGGTGAGTTGTGTGCTTACAGTAACAAAAGATTTGGGAAGCATAGTTCACTAACCATAGGCTAGCACAGTGGTAGCCTAGGTCAGCTTTACCTGGCAGAAGCAGCTTAAATATTACAAATGTGTCCACTCTAATGAATGACAGACATTAAGCTACTGGTGTGCTTTAGTATACACACCATTAGTAACATTAAGCCTCCCAAATGTTGCATGAGTTTAGATCATTGAGGGAGTGGTAAAATGTTATGAAACGAATAGCTAGTCTTCCTCAGTTGATTGCATTTGTGCAGGAAGGATAGGATTACACAGAACCCGCTCTATGTGAGATAACATAGGGTTAGTATTGTACATAATCATTGCTTAGAGAATAATCAAGAATAGAATAAGTTCAATTGACATGCCCTGTTGGCCACAATTAGATATCCAGTAGCTTCTAAACTTTATGAAGAGGCACATCGGTTTTGTATAAATTCCCATCACTACAGTTGTATTTGAACTAGGAACCTGTAGCCAGAACACTGCTTTTATGAGTCTCCTACTTACTGTCAGTTTATTCCTTCTCTGTAGGTTAAGGTCAATACGGCCTACATTTCAGACCACTGAAACGTGGCCATTTTCCCAGGCTCTGATGAAGTTTTGAAGTAAAGGCATCATGACCAGTAACCTCTCCAAACTTTGATATTCCTTGCACTTCTTCTTCTCAATTGCACGAGCAAAGACCACTGCAGCATCATCCAGTGCTACATCAAAAACCTATCAGAGGTGAGGCTTAATTAACGTAATTTTACTTCAAAACATTTTTTAGTTTGTCATTTTGACAGACTGGCAGTATAAAACTGTTACTCTGAGCCAGCTCAACTTTATTAAGTAAGGCAATGCAACTTTTTGTATAGCATATTTCATACAGAAAGGCAGATCAGTGTGCTTTAAAGCTAGGACAAGTCAATAGTAAAAGATGTAAGCACAAGTGATTTCAAATCCCCCTTCCTATTTAAAATTCCCAATGACAATAAATGTATTTAAAGCAAAGCTAAAGCTTGCCTTCAATCTCCCCATATTGTTGACATTAGGCCAGTTGTTATTTTTTTATGCCTGTGTGTTTGTTCGTATATATAATGTATGTATTCATTTCAAACTGTGACTATGCACAGTGTGTAAAACCCTTCAAACCTCTAGAAAAACTTCATCTGTGCCCAACCAAGATCTGTACAATGTCTACCTTCCCCTTCAACTTCCCCGGTCAACTGTTAATAGTTACATTGCATCGTGTCTGATGGCATGGCTGGTATATTTCCCTAAAGACACTTCCAACCCATTTTTGTCCCTTCTTGGCCAGATATCCAGTGAGCATTTTCCATCCAACCTGACAGATACATCAAATGAAATAAAAATTACAGACCTACGGCACAGGACGACTTATTTTTTTTTAGACAGGCTGAGGTACCTGAGCCACGTCCATCTCCCAGTTAGTCAAGAGTAAGAGGACGTCTCAGACCGTGTTGGAAGCAGAATCGCAGCATGCTCCTCTGGAAATATCCTGTCTGTGGACCAATATTATTAATCAAAGCGTACGAAACTTCTTTGTAATAATAATAATAATAACAACAATAATAATAATAATAACAATAATAAAAATAAAATCAATCTGTGTTTGTATAGAACAATTCATACAAGATGTAGCTCAAAATGCTTCGACAGTTTGACAGGAAAACACAAAACATCACTTGGTAGCACTGGAAAAGAGAAAATTCATTCGGGCCCAGTTCCTTCTAGTGTCACTAGGGGAGAAAGGGGTGAGGAAAAACTCCCTGTTTGCATTGGATTTTTCAAATTCAGAAAGAAACCTCAGGCAGAAACAGCCCCTACGGGAGTCCATCTGCTGGGGCTGGTGGAAACAAAAAAGTCTGTTTACAATAATGTAATATTGTTGTAATATCACATACTATTTCCTCTACAGCCCTTGGAACATTTTCCATGCACACTATTGTATTGTAAGACTCACGAAGAGGGATTCAAAGATACATTTCAAAATTTTGTATTCATTTATTTTGTTGTGATTTCATGTATAAAAAATAGCGCTGAAAACGGGAAAACAACTGTAGAAAATCATTTTCAGATTTTCTATTGTCAAATAAAAATTAAATATTATTTATATTTTGTTTATTAATACTTATTTTTAAAAAGAGAAAATTGGTTGACCAGCTGATCCATGGACCAGGGGTGTGGTTCTTAAATGCAAAGTTGCTAACTTGTTGCACAAGTTTCACAATAGGCTACCTTGCGTTTCTCAAAGCCTTCTATGGTAGTACTCTACTTCGGTAGAGAGAAACTTCAGAAGTACCTACTTCGGTAGTGAGAAACTTCGACGTACTTATGAAGGGAACCTTCTATGCCTCTATTCTCTAAACCTTTGTAGGAGAGATACTTCCAAAACTCCTAAGTGTAGGTCCTACTACACCTCCCAAACTGAAGTACTACTGTTGTTTTGAAGGTTGACCCCAACCACAGTAAAACCTGCAGTAGATTGCTGACTATAAAATTCAGATATGTCATAATCCTGCATTACAAATACAGTAAATTCAATCGGTTTGTAGAGGTTATTACAATACAGCTCATAGAACTTTTAAATGGCCAATTCATGTTCTCATTTTTCTTGTTAAAACCCTATGACAAGACTTAATGTTGTAATGGTTTGAACAGCAGTATTATAGTCACCTCTACGAACTGATTGAGTTTCGCTGAGTTTGGACCGTAGGATTACAAGATAACTTGCCAACCATTGCAATTAATAACACCAACATTTATTTGTACCTTGGACTCAACAAGGTGTATACACTCAGTCCATAAATTGTCATTTGCTGTGTAGCGCCACCTAGAGAATATTGTACATATGAGAATTGAGGTATTGAATTGCCAGTATCTTGGAAACTCATTAGCACATCAAATCTGACATGTAGGATCACTACTCCAACCTTTTGAACCATATTATGTTTTGTAGACTTTGTTCCATAGGGTGTGCTATAATTCCCAAAAATTAAATTTTGGCTAATAACTACAAAAGAATAACATATAGCCCACGCCCCTTTCTGTTAGCCACATTTTATGAAATTCTGTAAAAAACTGAAAGCGAAAGTAAACTAACACCGCCGAGGGCGTTCATCTGATTGTCAAGAAATTTGGTGTACATCACCTGCAGGAAAAAATCTTCTAAAACATTTTCCAAAGTTACACACCAATCAATATTTAAACATAACTTGTAATTACACTACACTCAACTATCTTGCTCTGCCCAAATTTTATTAAACTTACTATGCTTAGTGGGCACAAGGTTTTTTAAGACCACAAAACTGTTAGTTTTATCAGATTTTGTCGATTGGCATCAACAAAATTGTAGTCTTGGCTAAACGTTTGGGTGAGTTATTTAGTGAAAATTGTTTTTAGACTTCTAGCTTGGATGTGAAACAGCCCCCAGTGACAATATGTCACAAAATTTAGTGCACATTCAAAGAAAGGTATGTAGAGATTGCATATCAAATTTGATTAAATGTATGCAATTAAAAGCCAATATATGGACTACCAAACCGTTTTTAGCTATGTCTTCAATTGTGATGGAAATGTAACTTTAAAAGGGTTCATCTCAAAATAAATCCTTTGATAAATTTTTGTCAACATAGTCTGCAGATGACATATACCAAATTTGGTGAAATTCACATGAACGCCCTATGACAAGTTTGTTTACTTTCACTTTCATCATTTAAAAATTTGACAGAAATTGTTTTCGTTGGAAGTGGGCGTCGACCAGTGATTTCAATGCATGAGTGCCAATAGACTTCAAGATAAAAAAATGGCGTTAAACTGCAACGCTCTCCAGATAATAGGCAAAATGTTATTTTGTGCAATTACAGCACCCCCTATAGGATGAAATTGTTTCATCCTAAAAGCTAAAGTCTTCTATTCAGTAAGAGCCTGCTATGTATAAGGTTCATACCATATATGGCCTAACTTGAGGGAGCTCCATGTAACCGTAAGGGACTAGGAAGCCAATGCTCCTCCTGGTATGAGAGATGTGGAAAAGAACATGGGGCTTCAGCTCAAATGTACCATACGCTCTGCCTCTCCTCTCTTAAAAGTATTCATGCAAATAAAAAATGTGAAATTTTGGTATTCTAATTTAGCCAATAATCCAATTGACCCCAACAAGGTTTTATTTGGGGGTACACCACCTCCCTCCCACTTCATAGTTTTAAGTTTGTACAAATAAAAAAGGGATGATACCATAACTAACAGTCTGCTTTTAGTAGTGCAACTATAACAGGTCAGGGCTGAGGCAAACAGGCAGTATAGTGGCTTATAGGAGTAAATTGTACTTTAAGACTGACACATTCTACCCTGAATGTAGGAGTAAAAAAGAAAAACAGAAAAAATGTTACATTATTGGCACCAGTTATTACATTTTCTGAGTTTTTTTTAATACAAGGCCAATAACGTAATAGCCAGCCAATAATGTAATACCTTATTACGTTATCGGCAAATTTTTATTACGTTATTGGCTCAGAAATCGTATTACATTATCGGTCAATTATTACATTAATGGTTTTATTACATTATAATTATTACGTTATTGGTTGTTATTACATTATTGGTCGTTATTACATTATCGGCTTCTACAGGCACCTCTGATTGGGCAAATTCGCTGTCTTTCGTTCACCTAGCTTCTGTCCACTGTTCTCAATGGATGTGAGCGTGCCATACATGGCTCTGGGCGGGGCTTATGACCTAGTGACGTAGATAGGTTTAGCCTGCTCTGATCCGCTCATTTTGGTTAGCTTGACCCTTCAATGACCAGTAAAACCATGAGGATCGAATTTCACGTCTTGGAATGCTGCGTGCATATACTGCTTGTTGTGACCCACCACATTGTAAATAGAGCTACTAAAAGTGGTTTTTGACGCTATACAGCAAACGACTGTAGACAGTTTCTAGACCACATATCATTAAAAAATCAGTGCAACCTATGGAATAACGTTTACGACACACGATGTGCTGAGTAGTTATCCTACATGGAAAATTTGATGCGATAATGACTTTCTCCACCCAACATGCTGATGTATCTTTATATATATATATATATATATATGTATATATATATATATATATATATATATATATATATATATATATTATAACAGCACTTTGGATTAGATATGTCTGACATCTGACTTGCAGTGGCATGTATTACAAAAAAATAATGTTTCACATTTCTTTTTGAACTTTAACAGCACTTGGATTGGTCCATTTTGCACAACAACATCAGTAAATCTGAAAACAGAAGTTTGTTGTTATTGAAGATTTGTTTTCTGAGGTATGCAGGATTTTTTACATATTTATTTTAATGGATGTATAGTTATGCCACTATGTTGGGCTATTAAAAGCCATTATGTCTGACAAGCATACTGAACATTAAACACTACATTAAAATGGCAAACCATTTCAAAAACCTATTTGGTCAGTAAAGTAACCAAAAGTTCAGTTTACTTGGTTAGAAATCCTTGTTTTAGGAAACATATGCATTAAATGTGTGCAAACTGTTTTTGATATGGTAAACAGCTGTGTTTATCAGTAATAAATAGATACTAACGCTGCTAAAACCCTGTATGTCATTTTAGAGTGACTCTGACTATGGGCAATAAAAATGGAAAACAACAAGCAGAACGTGAGCGCAATGAAGCAAGAGAACAAGCAGAACGTGAGCACAATGAAGCAAGAGAAGCAAGAGAACGAGCAGCACGTGCTGATTATGAGAGGCAACAAATGGAACAAGAAAAAAAAAGAATAGAAGAAGAGAAAAATCAAGTAATGCAGGAGAAAATGAAGATGGAGATGGAAGAAAATCTGAGAAGAGAACAAGAGCAACGAAGGAAAGAAGAACAACAGCAAGTTGAAGCAGCTCAAAGGGAAAAGGAGAAGGAGGAGAGAAAAAGAATCCATACAGAAAGAGAAGACTTGAAGAAAAGGCTTGAAGAAACTGTCAGTAATTCTGTAGATGAAACTGATACTATGGAATAAGGGAATGAGAGGCAAGCAAGAGAGGTTGTAAAGCCTTCTCCGGCTCCAACTCATGTTCTATAATAACCCAGTTTGAAGTAGTAATTTCAAGTAATTCACTGTAATATTGTAAATGTATTCATATGAAATACATAAGGGAAGATGAAAGGAATTGTTCAAAAAAGAATACAATGTGACCACAAATATGGCTGAATAAAAGAATAATTAAAAGGCATTATCATCCTTTTATAGTAATGCTTTGTTTTTCCTCCCCTTTTTTCTTTTAATATCATCACTTGCATAGTTCACTAACTTTATTTCAACACTAAAAATCAATATACTGTACTATACTGAGAGTAATCTGTCCATGTTAAAAATCGCCAAGAGCAGCATGTCACACCCCTAAATACATTTTAACACCCTACACTTGCATTTGCATAACAGTCAGTGCGTTCACATGGACAAGTCGAAACCGATTGGAACTGGTTTGTGATCGTACCAGCTTCATGTGAACGGAGATACGTGAATGGTTCGTAAACCAATTGCGACGCCAGGCCTGGGCTGTTTCCAAACCACTTGGACTGCCATGTGTACGGGGATCGGATTGGTTTCGGGTATTGCGCATGTATCAACGAAATAAAAAACGCAGCTTGTTCCTTCATACGGACTTTCTAACACAGCAGAATTCACAACACGTACGCGAATGCGTCAAACTCCTGGAAGACCATGTTTGTATGCCGCCAGAAAGTTTGTTTATTGTCTTTATTTAGTAGGAACAGTGCAGAGCCCATAGAAGATGTGCCAGAGTATTACGCCAGGCTGTTAAGGCTGATGAGATTTACAACGCTAGCTTCTACAATGTTGGACATAACGCGACTAACGGCATAACTACAATAATGGACATAACATGAGTAAACATTTGCCCACAACAAAGCTGGTACGTAGGTAAGATACGCAACAGCAAACTACAGCACTTCACACATATGCCTACCGTGCACACAGACGACATGTAGAGGAGACTGAACTCTCATTCCGGTTATTCCACATTGCAAAACAGTGGCTAAAGAAAATCTTACAAGTCAGTCAGTGCAAATGTATTTACATAGCCTCCTCCTTTCACCTAATATTATTACCCACTGAAACAATAAGGTGGTCTAAACAAAAATGTAATCTTCGCAATATGGGCTCTGCACTGTTCCTACTAAATAAAGACAATAAACAAACTTTCTGGCGGCATACAAAGATGGTGTTCCAGGAGTTTGACGCATTCGCGTACATGTTGTGCATTCTGCTGTGTTAGGAAGTCCGTATGAAGGAACAAACTGCGTTTTTTATTTCGTTGATACATGCGCAGTACGCGAAACCAATCCGATCCCGTACACATGGCAGCACCAAGTGGTTTAATACCGGCCCAAGCCTGGCGTTTCAAGTGGTTTTGGGAAACCAATCTCAAGCCGATCGTTATCCCGTACACATGAAGCCGGTACAATCCCAAACTAGTTCCAATCGGTTTCAACTCGTCCATGTGATCGCAGTGATTGTTATGGTGTTCTCATAATGACAACTTAACATTAACCAAGATGACATTGGTATACTCCTATTTTTACATTACAGTTTTCAGTTGGTGTCGCTATACTGCAAAGGAACCTTTATGAGTTGGATTGATGCATGATTTAGAAACCAACAAGGGCTACATGAATCCATATTACTGCCATACTCTTGGTGTCACATCCCCATTTTTTGCCACAACTTTTTCCCCCTTTTTTCACAGATTTTCCGTCAATGATTACCGGGACACTGGAACTCTGGGAGACATGAATCTTTGTAGGCATGTAGCCCTAGTAGGGTAGCAATGACTAGGAGCTTTTGGCCCCCGAAGGATGAACATTTTACCCAACAACATGAATTTTTATTTCATGTGTCAGTGTTACAAAGGTGTACAGACCCAGCCCATAAACACACTTGAAGTATAGCGCCACCTAGTGATATGGGTAAATGCAAAAATTGCCAATATCTTGGACTGAGAAAGTGGGAACTGCGCAAAATATGTCATGCACGATAAGCACAAAGACCTCTAAAAGCACAGCACATGCCATAAAATTTGGCCCATAAGGGGGCATAAATTGTACGAAATGTCATTTTGCCTATTATCTAGAGAACGCTAAAGTTTACAACCAATTTGTTCTTGTCTTGAAATCTATTGAGCCTCACAGATTGAAAACACTGGTTAAAGTTGACATGCCAACTCTAAACAGCTTTCTTTTCACCAAATTTTGTAACATTTCCTCACAAGGGGCAATGTTTGTCATTGAATCTAGGTGTCCAAAACCAGTTTTAGTTGTCAAATTTTTTGCACAAGACAAATGATTTTGTGTTAGTATGCTGGAGTTACAGGGGCGTACCCAGCCCATAAACACTTACTTGAAGCGTAGCGCCACTTATTGATATGGGTAAATTCAAAAATTGGGATTTTTAAAATGCCAATATCTTGGACACAAGAAGGCAGGAACTGCACAAAATATGTCAAAGACCTTTAAAAGCACAGCACATACCATAGAAAAACATGTTACTACTGTAGAAAGATGGTGCTTTCACAAATCACTCCTACACACTACACAAGCACACAGAATGTCATTCATTCAAAACCCACATCCATGCCCATTTTCAGCAAATCATTTCCACTCAAACTCTCACCTCACAACACTGACCTACCAGAAACTCATAAGTACGGTTCCCATATTTTAATACACTGCGGCGGTCATACCATGTTCCGATATGCGGTACATATAGTATTGAGTTAATGCTAGCGGCTGTCATAATAATGACGAATATATTAATGTTTAATATTTCGTTTTGGAGAACATATAGAACATAAAGTACTGTCTATGAACCAAAATGCTCTATGACCACTGTACATAAAATAGAATACCCAGTAGTACTGGGCGGGAAAAATTTGATTGGGGCTGTACGGTATAACTTCAAATCAAAATTGTCTTTAATTAACTGGACTAGGCAAAATCACGTGACAACACATGCTAATGTGCTTTCAAATAGCAGTACATGAACACACAGTGGAATGCACAGAATATAAAGAAAGAGTTTGCAAAATAAATAATAATAACAGTAATAATAAATGATTATTAATTATGGGCTTGGTTGTTGTCCGTTGTATTAACGGTTACGATTGTCGGTTCAATTAATTTTTCGCCCAGCCCTATTACCCAGTAAAGAAAATAGTAAAACACGTTTTAGACACTGCATATCACTTTACATAGCTGCACAATAAGTACTAGTGTAGCATTACAGTTTTTCTCAGTCGCTTTGGTGCTTTTCTCAGATCAGAATGTAATTTCTCATAACTATTAGTTCAACCTCCACAACATTTTGTCATTTGTGCACCTCATAGTAGCAATTTCTCCTTCCTCTGAACAAATTGCAAATGCTTTTGGACATGTGTCAGTTGCTTTTATACGATACAATGTTGTTTTTTACAGTTTTTCTCATTCGCTTTGGTGCTTTTCTCACATCACTATTTATATTTGCATAGCAGTTAGTGCATTTCTCAAAACAGTTAGTGCAAACTGCAAAACCTAGTGGATAACCTGCAAAAGCACGTCACTTGATCAAAATGGATAGTCCATTCCTCAAAAGCAAGGATTCATGTCAATGAAACTGCCAGTGTCATCAAAATGAGAAGTCTTGAAACCAAGTTTATGAACAAGACAGTCAAATGGCTTTGGCATGTTTTCATTATGACAGTAACTTCTGTCAGTGTTTTCAAATGCAACAAATGCAAAAAAAAAGAACTCATTGACACTACCTGAAAACGCACTATACACTACCTGTACAGCCATTTTACACTACAGGCACTTACATATTTAGAACAAACATAAGAAACACCTCTTTGTTAGAGCTGTGCACAAATGTGAACAACATTACAGTATGTATTGTAACTGAAAATAGGTAAATCATTCTGGAACATCCAAACGCTCCTGTCTGTCTGGCCACATATTTTCATCTACATCACAACGGATATCATCCCTTGCAATGCAGCGATAAAAGTATCTCCTGGAGTGGCGAATCCACCCTTTGCAGGACTCTGCTGCAGCAGAGCAGACAATTTACAGTGCTGAACATTAGAGTATACATAGAAGACATGTTTTACCTGTACATACTGGTGACGGATCTCCTTTAGTCTTTCACTGTTCCCTTCAATACTGTACTCTGTTCTCCCTACAAAATTTTTAAATGATTGAATTCACAGTCGTTCTTCCAACATTTGGTTGCACCCTCTGACCAGTAGGAGGTTTTGCAGTTTGCCCTAACTGTTTTGAGAAATGCACTAACTGCTATGCAGATGTCAATAGTGATGTGAGAAAAGCACCAAAGTGACTGGGAAAAACTGTAATACTTCACACACCTCATTGTGAGTGAAAGCTGAAGTTCACCTGAGAGCAACTGGTCAATTTAGGAGACATTTCCAGCAAAAAAAATGATAAAGAAAAGTATAAAATGTGCTTAACAGAATTTGGTAACTAGTTCAACAATTTTGTATGTAGTGACTCAAGCAATAAAACTAAGACTATTAGTTTTATTGGGAATGACTATAGTTCATTTTGACTGACATGACATAAGCAAATGATAATGTTAAAAGACAACATTGTATTGTATAAAAGCAACTGACACATGTCCAAAAGCATTTGCAATTTGTTCAGAGGAAGGAGAAAATGCTATTATGAGGTGCACAAATGACTAAATGTTTTGGAGGTTGAACTAATAGTTATGAGAATGTACATTCTGATCTGAGAAAAGCACCAAAGCAACTGAGAAAAACTGTAACATTATCATTTGCTTATGTCATGTCAGTCAAAATAAACTATACTTATGGATGCTGAATAGTCATTCCAAATAAAACTAATAGTCTTAGTTTTATTGCTTGGGTCATTACATACAAAATTGTTGAACTAGTTATCAAAGTCTGTCAAGCAAATTTTATACCTTTCTTTATATTTTTTTTGCTGGAAATGTCTTCTAAATTGAACAGTTGCTCTCAGATGAACTTAAACTTTCACTCACAAGGAGGTGTGTGAAGTATTACAGTTTTTCTCAGTTGCTTTGGTGTTTTTCTCAGAACAGAATGTAAATTCTCATAACTGTTAGTTCAACCTCCACAACATTTAGTCATTTGTGCACCTCACAATGGCTGAGGCTGGACGGAGGGTGTAACCAAATGTTGGAAGAACCACTGTGAATTCAATCATTCAAAAATTTTGTAGGGAGAACAGAGTACAGTATTGGACAGTAATCCAATGTCTCATAATATCTTGTTTACTGTAGATTACTGTAATTTTACTCTGCACCACATAGGACTGAAAGACAACCTTGCAGAAGTGGAAAAGGGTAAAACATGTCTTCTATGTATACTCTAATGTTCAGCACTGTAAATGGTCATGCAGATGGTGTCATGCAGATGCCACCACTCCAGGAGACACTTTTCTCGCTGCATTGCAAGGGATGATATCAGTTGTGATGTAGATGAAAATAGGTGGCCAGACAGACAGGAACATCTGCATGTGCCAGAATGATTTACCTATTTTCAGTTACAATATGTACTGTTATGTTGTTCACATTTGTGCACAGCTCTACCAAAAGGGTGTTTCTTATGTTTGTTCTAAATAAGTGACTGTACTGTATTTTTCTTTTGCACAATGCTGTAGAATTGCAAAGAGCATATACAGTAAAAATAGGAAATATACGTATTCAGTGTCTTGTACTCACTCCCCTAACTACAGCAAACATGTACTGTTTACTGTAGTTTTACGTAAAATGGCTGTACAGGTAGTGTATAGTGCTGTCTTGAGCGTTTTCAGGTAGTGTCAATGAGTTCTAACCTTTTTTCCTGAATTGGAAAACACTAAGAGAAGTAATTGTCATAATGAAAATATGACAAAGCCATTTGACTATCTTGTTCATTAACATGGTGTCAAGACTTCTCATTTTGATGACACTGGCAGTTTCATTGACATGAATACTTGCTTTTGAGAAATTGACTATCCATTTTGAGCAAGTGATGTGCTTTTGCAGGTTATCCACTAGGTTTTGCAGTTTGCACTAACTGTTTTGAGAAATGCACTAACTGCTGCGCAAATGTTAATAGTGTTGTGAGAAAAGTACCAAAGCGACTGAGAAAAACTGTAATCTTAAATATGACACTCATAATAGGTTCAAACCATTGCACTAACTGTAAAGGAAGTCTTGTGACGTGTTCTGCAACATTTTATTTTGTGTTTCAAGCCCTCCAGGTGAAAGATGTCGGTGTCCGATACCATTGAGCTTGCTGGGCTTGGGCGGCCATTCCAGCTAGGAATGCTTTATGACTGCAGGAGGGATGTTCTTATCCCAGGTAGACCTATTTTTATATTATATTAAATTGTATTATGGTACAAAGCATTTAAGAGACTTTAAGAGCCATGCTTGGTTTAATAACATGGAACTGTATCTGAAAATATGTGAAGTTATGCCGATTAACAGCTTCACACCAATTTCCATAATAAAATGCAGCCTGATAAAGTATGTTTAATACAGTATTGTATTGCATGTGGAGTGCCTGAACGCTTTGAGATAACACCTCTGCAGTATCCAAGTGGTTACTGTTTTGTATATATAAAGTTTTGCATATATTTCTACCACTTTGGGACCTACTTTCACTGTGTAGCAATGCTTATATTTTCTGAAAATTGGAGAGATGATTGGTAACAATTATTTCTATTTCATGTCTCCTGACCGCCAGAGGCGGTGCTTTCAGCACATGGATGTCCATCGCACGTATGTGCAGGTCGAGTGATAATATCAACATTGTCACCTGGGTGACGTCACCGTGACCCTGTGACCCCGTGACGGGGCACAAAAGACCGGTGAACCCAGGAAGTAACCCTCTTTCATCTTCTCGCGTTCATTGCAGGTCGCAAGTTGAGAAGTTGCTCATGTTTTCTGCTAGCGCTTGTTTCGCTGCCTAATCGGCTGAGGCAGTGCATTTGCACCCCTCAAGAAACGTTTCTCAGCGTTAGTTATACATTTCTTATTGGATTTGGATTATTTTGCTGGGGGAACCTCCGAGACGAGTGAGCTCGCTCGTGGAGCTATCTGGCCCACCGAAGCGGTGTCCTCGCCGCGGGGGCATACAACACTTTAACTGTGCTGTTAAAGGTAAGCGATTATTTGTTCCCTGTTAACCGCTTGTCAACACGGTGCTCTCGCCGTTGTTTCCTTGAGTTGCGGTTTGTGGCGCACGGCGCCTTTTTGGTGTCTGTTTGTTTATTTAGCCCCAGGCAGTCTCTGCTCACGGACGACTGGCCTTACTGTAGCGCGGTATTTGTTATTTCCGTCGCTTAGTTTACAGCTTACTAAACTAGATTGTTACGGCTATCTTTTGTGTTTTCATTCAGCCTAAGTCCGCGAGCCCGGTGTTCACGCTGGGCCTCTCGCGATTGTAATTCCACCTGCGAGTGAGTTTACTCGCTGTGCTTACCGGTTGTGTCATTTTACTATTCTCGTTGTTGTTGTTGTTTGGGAGTTCCTGCTAACGCTTGTTTCGCTGCCTAATCGGCTGAGGCTGTGCCTTTTTGCACCCCTCGAGGAACGTTTCAGCGTTAGTTCTACATTTAACTTTAAAGGTAAGTTAAAGGTAAGTTATTCCTTTGTCTCTCTTTTTCCGCTTGTCAACACGGCGCTCTCGCCGTTTGTTTCGTTTGAGTTGGCGGTCTGTGGCGCGAGGCGCCTTTTGGCTGGTTGTTTATTTAGCTTCAGGCAGTCTTTGCCCACGGACGACTAGCCTTACTGCAGCTCGGTATTTGTGTTTACCGTCGCTTAGTCTTCTACCACGGGTGTGTTTTGTTTTCATCCGCGGGGTTTACCTGAGTTCGCGAGCCCCGGTGCTCACGCGGGATCCGTCGCGCTTGTAATTTCGACTGCGAGTGGGTTTACTCGCTGTTCTATTAACTTTTTTTTACTACTGTTATTGGGGCATACCCGCCCCGTCTACTGTTGCCAGCCGGTGTTCTCGCCTGGGCTGATTATTTGCTTACTGCTGTGTTTACTTCTTGCTACTGTTATTGGGGCATACCCGCCCCGTCTACTGTTGCCAGCCGGTGTTCTCGTCTGGCTGATTATTTGCTTTGCTGTGTTTACTTCTTGCTACTGTTATTGGGGTATACCCGCCCCGTCTACTGTTGCTAGCCGGTGTTCGCGCCTAGGCTAATTACAATATCATCTTGTGGAGATGTTCAATGGCTGTGTCGCCTGCCGGGCCCCACGTGAGCCGGAGGACGGCCGCCGTGAATGCCCCTCCTGCCTGGGGGTCAAGCACCTGCAGCAGGGGCTGACTGAGCTGGCCTGCGCGGACTGCATGTGCCTGGGTAGGGCAGCCCGGACCGCCAGCCTGGCGATGGTGGGCCCTCTACCAGACGATCCCCTGGTCACGGGGGTGCAGGCGGCGGGGACTACGGCAGCGAGGCGACTACACGCTCTGCCTGCGCTGCCACTGGACAGCACCCAGTCAGCCTAGTCAGAGGGTCGACAAGATGTCGGCAGACCTGGTGGAGGTGAAGGCCCTGCTGCTGTTTCTTCACCAGCCTACACGGGGTGGCAGCATCAGAGGCGGGGCGGCCTTCGATTCAGCCCGCCCTGAAGGCTGCCTTGGCCCGCCTGGGGTTGGACACGGCCCCAGTGGCCCAACCTCAACAAAGTGCCTTTTTTCAGGCGGCCCAGCCCGCCATGTTGGAGGCGCCGCCCTCAGCCCCTTACATAGAGGAGCTGCAGCGGTGCTGGGCGGACCCCAGCCGCCAATCCCACCTGCCCACTGACTGCAGGGCACTGGCGGCGATGCAGGACGCCCCTACATATGGCCTCCAGCGGATGCCGGGCATCGAGCCGTCTGTGGCCGCACGGGTGCTCTCGCCCAACGAGGCTCTACAGCCGGATGCCCAGTGCCCCCGAACGCAGTGCCGCGTTACGGGCGACCTTATCATCCACAGGGCACTGCCGGCGATGCAGGACGCCCCTACATATGGCCTCCAGTGGATGCCGGGCATCGAGCCGTCTGTGGCCGCACGGGTGCTCTCGCCCAACGAGGCTCTACAGCCGGATGCCCAGTGCCCCCGAACGCGGTGCCGCGTTACGGGCGACCTTATCATCCGCCGTTATGACACTGCGGCACCTATGGGCCGTCTTGGGAATTCCATGTCCCACCTGCGGCTGGCCCTTGCTCAGACGCTGCAACCACCAGGCGCTGCTTCGCAGGAGCTGTGCGAGGCTGCCCTCCAGGCTTTTGCCTATTTGTCACGGGAGCTCGGTCGGCTAATGTCTCTCCAGGCGAGCGGAGGACTTTCGTCGCCCCGCCACCACCCGGGCCCGCCGTGCCGCCCCCTACGCCCAGCCCGCCTCTCGTCGGACCCCCGATGAGCGGCAGGGACGGTCAGGGCGACGTTGACGCCACCATGCCGGCGGTCGGCCACTTTTTCAGCCGGCAGCTCCAACGCTGGAAAGGGCTGACCCCAGATCCCTGGGTGCTGGTGACCCTCAGAGAGGGTTACCACATCCAGTTCCATCGCCGACCGCCGAGATTTTAAGGGGTCAGAACGACCACCATGGGCCGTCCGGAGAAGGCTCTCGTCCTCCGACAGGGCATAGTCGGCCTCCTGGAGAAGGGCGCGATCTCTCCAGTCGAGGAGAACGAACAGCAAGGTGGGTTTTTACTCCAAATATTTTCTTGTGCCGAAGAAGGACGGCGGTACCCGCCCGATCCTCGACCTGAGGTCTTTGAATTGCCACCTGAAGGTCCTGAGGTTTCGCATGCTCCGCACTGTGGATGTGTTGCACCACATCCAGGCGGGCAATTGGTTCACTACGATCGGCCTGGAGGATGCGTACTTCCAAGTCCCGATCGCACCCCACCGCAGGCAGTTCCTCCGGTTTGCCTTTGAGGGCCGGGCATACGAGTTCCATGTCCTGCCCTTTGGCATAGCTTAGCTCCCCGTGTCTTCACTCGGGGTGTGGCAGCGGCACTGGCTCCGCTTCAGGCCCGGGGGCTTGCGCATCTTGCCCTACCTGGGCGACTGGCTGATCTGCTTACGGTCAGAGGCTCTGGCCCGCTCGGACGTTGCGACTGTGCTCTCGCATGTCGCAGAACTGGGGCTGAGGATCAACTACAGGAAGAGCTCGTTGGTGCCCTGCCAGGAGACCAACTTTCTGGGCATTCACCTGGATTCGAGGTCGTTGAGGGCAACCCCCTCTCAGGCCAAGATCCGCAACATCCACCAACTGCTTGGCCGCTTCAGAAGGGGGAGATCGCTCACCCTGAAGTCTTTCCAGCGCCTGCTCGGCATGCTCACCGCTGCCTCCTCTCTCGTTCCAGTGGGGCTCCTGGACCTACGTCTGCTTCAGCGATGGCTCTGCACGGGCAGAGGCTGGTCAAGGTTACCCACACCTGCCACAAACTCCTCCGTCTGTGGAGAAGGAGGACATACTTTACACAGGGTGTCCCCTTAGCCGCTATCCCTTCCCGGCGGGAGGCCATCACTATGGACCCCTCCCTGGAAGGATGGGGGGCAGTGCGGCAATGCCGGACGGCCAGGGGCTGCTGGAGTTCTCAGCAGCGGCAGCAACACATCAACGTGTTGGAGCTACGGGCTGTGTCTCTCGGCCTACAGCACTTCCTCCCAGACCTGGCCGGCAGACACGTCCTGATGAGGACCGACAACTCCACGGTGGTGTACTACATCAGCCACCAGGGGCGCACCAAGTCCCTCCGGTGCTTGCAAGTGGCCCAGCGGCTGCTGCTTTGGGCCTGTCATCATCTCCTCAGTCTTCGGGCTGTGTATTTACCGGGCGCCGCCAACAGGGCCGCGAATCTGCTGTCTCGCCGGGGCCCTGACCCCAGGGAGTGGAGGCTCAACCCAGCGGTGGTGCTCGCCATCTGGGAACGCTTTGGCAGGGCAGGGGTGGACCTCTTTGCGTGCCAGGACTCGACTCACTCCTCTCTGGTTCAGTCTTCATGGCCCCAGCCCTCTAGGCCTGGGCGCGTTGGCACATGCGTGGCCGAGGCAACGGCTTTACGCATTCCCCCCGTTGCCACTTATAGTACAGACTCTCCACAGGGTTGTGGTGGACCACCACACACTGCTGCTGGTGGCCCCTCGGTGGTCAGGGAGAGTGTGGTTCCCGCAGCTACTGCAGCTGCTGGGCGGAGACCCCTGGTGCCTGCCAGTGAGGCAGGATCTTCTGTCGCAGCTGGGGAGCCAGACCTGGTACCCGGATACGGTCAGGCTGCAGCTCTGGGTTTGGCCCCTGCTATTTGTGTGAGCCGGCAGTGGCCGACCAATGCCCACCAATGTCCACCAATGCCCTCTACGCCAACAGGTGGAAGCTGTTCTCCACTTGGTGCCTGACGCAGGGCGTGGAGCCCACGCGCTGCCCCCTGCCTACCATTCTGCTGTTTCTACAGTCGCCGTTTGACAAGGGGCTCACGCCTTCCACCATGAAGGTGTACACTGCTGCCATCTCTGCCCGGCATACCAGGATTGAAGGGCGGACGATGGGATCCCATCCTTTGGTGGCTCGCTTTCTGAAGGGTGCCCTTCGCCTGAGACCCCCCCCGGCGGAGCCGGGTGCCCACATGGGATCTGCCTTTGGTGCTGCAGGCTCTCTGCGACGCACCGTTTGAGCCCCTGCTGACAGTGGATGTTTCATGGCTGTCTATGAAGACAGCATTCCTTCTGGCCATCATGTCAGCGAAGCGCGTTGGGGAATTGCACGCGCTGTCGGTTAGTGGGGACTGCCTGCTATGGCCTAACCCCTCCTTCCTACCAAAGACCCTCTCCTCTGCCTTTGCTTATCAGCCTCTTAGCCTAGCGGCGTTTGAGGCGGATCAGTGGGAGAGGTCTGAGCTTTTATGCCCTGTGCGTGCCCTACGGGTGTATGTGTCCTGCACGGAGGGCTTTCGTCTGACTGACGCCCTGTTTCTGTGCCATACAGGGCCAAGACGAGGCTTTGCACTTTCCAAGCAGAGGCTGTCCAAGTGGGTAGTGGAGGCCATATTGCATGCCTATAGGCACAGTGGCTCCACAGTACCTCGGGGTGTTCGAGCGCACTCCACCCGCAGTATGGCGGCCTCATGGGCATCACTGAGGGGCGTGCCCCTCTCTGACATATGCAGCGCGGCCTCAGGGGCATCTAGCTGCACTCTTACCAGGTTTTATCGGATCAACGTTGTTCCGCATAATCCTGTCCCAACGGCGGTGGTTCCTGGCCCGTCCCAGCAGCACTGAGTACGGGTAGGCACTCCTCATGACTTTGTTGGTATGAGTCATCCATGTGCTGAAAGCACCGCCTCTGGCGGTCAGGAGACACGAAATAGAACGAGGGTTATGCATATAACCACGGTTCTATGAGTGTCGGATGACCGCCAGAGCTTGGCCGTCACTCGGAGTGCTCACGAGTAGATGTGCCAAGAGGGTTACTTCCTGGGTTCACCGGTCTTTTGTGCCCCGTCACGGGGTCACAGGGTCACGGTGACGTCACCCAGGTGACAATGTTGATATTATCACTCGACCTGCACATACGTGCGATGGACATCCATGTGCTGAAAGCACCGCCTCTGGCGGTCATCCGACACTCATAGAACCGTGGTTATATGCATAACCCTCGTTTCTTGCTATGATGAACTTGTGAAGCATCAAAAGCATCACATTTATAATAATCTACAAACAATCAGTTGATGACACATCAGAGTTGTAACATGCATTTTATCCATGAAATCCAATTATTATCACTTCTTTAAAATACAGGTATTACACTCTGGGATGCTGACATGCTGCAGAAGAGCATTAATGTCAAACCACAACCAAACACTGACTTCAAGATCATAGCCTCAGATTCAACAGAAGATAAGGCAGATGCTCTGGAAGTGAGTGCATCACTAGAGGCAAGTTTTCTTGGTGGGTTAGTAAGTGTGAAAGGCTCTGCAGAGTTTTTAAATGACAAGAAAAAATCAAAACATCAGTCCAGAGTCACTCTGCAGTATCGCACCACCACACATTTTGAGCAGCTTACCATGGACCACCTGGGACACGGAAACTTTCAACACTGCAATGTCTTCCAGGAAGGATCTGCCACACATGTGGTAACTGCCATATTGTATGGTGCCCAAGCCTTCTTTGTGTTTGATCGTGAAGTCTCTGCCAACGAAAATCATCAAGAAATACAAGGAAGTCTTCAGGCAACGATCAAAGCAATCCCACTTGTATCTATTGAGGGACATGCAGCTTTAAAGATGACGGAATCAGAACGACAACAAGCAGACACATTTAACTGCACTTTTCATGGCGATTTTGCTTTGGAGAATAATCCTGTCACTTTTCAAGATGCTCTGAAGGTGTACTCACAGCTTCCAAAATTGATAGGGCCAAACGGGGAACATGCTGTGCCCAGGACGGTGTGGCTCTACCCCTTAAAAAATGTGGATTCAACTGCAGCCCAGCTTGTTAGGGAGATAAGTATAGGTCTGGTGCGTCAGTCTCAACGTATCCTTGATGAGATCGATGAAACTGAAATTCACTGCCAAGACCTAATGAAGGATGACATTGCCATCAACTTCTCTGAGATTACAACCAAGCTTCGGAAATTCAAGAGCCTGATTTCTGAATACAGGCAAGTGTTCCAAAAGAAACTTTGCAAACTACTCCCTGCCATTCGTGGAGGAGGGACAACAGAACAAGAGTTGATAACAGCCCTGAACAGCAGAGAGAGATCCCCATTCCAGGGTAAATCGATCACAGAATATCTGAGTGATAGAGAACGTGAGATGAATGTGGTCAGATCCTACCTTGACATCATGAAAGAAGTCAAAGTGGTTACATGCAGCACTGGACTGGATAAGGTTGTGCTAAACTCAAAGAATGACTATGTAGTGGCTTTTGTGTTTTCCTCCCTCAGTGAAGGTGGTGACTACCTACAGGATTTGGAAGACTACCTGAAGGGTGAGTTCACAGGCTCTGACACAACTTATGAAGTCAAAAGTGCTGGCAGAGAGGAACAATGGTTTCATTCTGGCGAGGTGACTGCTTTCATCAGACAAAGGATTCGCTTGTTCCTCGATTTTATGGATTCCAACAGAGAGAGGGAAAATATTGAGTTCTGTATAGCATCCATTCCAAACAACTCCATCAAGGCCTCATCAGTCCATGTCTATGAAAAAGGAACACTTCTTGATTCTCAGTTCCTGCTGCCCTCCAGTCCTCCATGTCCTAAGTACTTAAGACTGGAACATGATTGTGTCCATTTGGAAATCGAACCCCCAGCAACGGGAGAAAGCTTTGTGGTCTCCTATCGCATTCTGTACCAGACATCAAAGGAGTCTGACTGGAAAGAAATAGGCACTGATGGAAAAGTAACAACTTTTACTGTCAGTCGCCTACAGCCTCATACAGAATATCGATTTATCTGCAAGGCAGTGTGTCGACCTGGAGTAAGCCTTCCCAGTGATCCCACAGAATTCTTTAGAACACGCCCATGCAACCCTCCAGGCACACCAAGCGAGAAGATTTCAGAGTCAGAGAGCATTGCTGTAACATGGGATATTCCCACCGTGGTTGGCGACGATGTGACCGTCATCAGCTATGACGTTGAGTACAGACAGCACGAGGAAGATGACAGTGAGAGTAAACCATGGGAGTGTGTAAAAGCCACTAGTAGGGAGTGCACTTTGGACGGACTGAAGATGAATACCACCTACAGCATCCGGGTTCTGGCCAATACAGGGAAATCAGGAAAGAGTCTGCCAAGTCCTGAAGCACGTATCACTACACTAGGCTCTGACTCTAAGTCTCGAAAAAAGAAATCAGCCCAAGGCAAGAGTGAGCGTTTTTTACAGCAATCAATTCGTCTGGAGAGGGCCAACCCCTCTGTACATTTGCTGCAGTTAGACCAAAAATATGGAGAGGATGTTGATTTCTTTCAATACATGTTTGGCAGGAAGGTGGAAGATAAGAAAAATAAAGTCATACTACTGTTGGGATCCACCGGTGCAGGAAAAACAACTCTTGTCAATGTGATGATCAATTACATACTGGGAGTGAAATGGGAGGAGCAGTACCGTTACAAACTGATCCATGAGGAGACTAACCGAACACAAGCAGAGAGCCAGACATCTGTGGTCACATCCTATGAGCTCTACAACCAACCAGGTTTTCAAATCCCATATTCACTTACTATCATCGACACTCCTGGCTTTGGAGACACCAGAGGAATGGCGCAAGACAAACTCATTACTGAACAAGTGAAGAGATTCCTGTGCAGTCCCTTAGGGGTGGATCACATAGATGCTGTATGCTTTGTTGTTCAGGCATCTCTAGCCCGCCTCAGCGCCAACCAGAAATACATCTTTGACTCCATCCTGTCCATTTTTGGAAAGGACATTGGAGAAAACATCATGGTGCTTGTAACATTTGCTGACAGTGACAATATCCCAGTTTTGGAGGCAATTAAAGCAGCAGAGTTGCCATGTCAGAAGAACAAAAAGGGCCAACCCACTCACTTCAAGTTTAACAACTCTACCCTGTATGTGCAGAAAAAGGACATGGATAAAGGCTCTGAAGAGGACAGTTCAGATGAAGATGAAGATGACGATGACAGTGATGATGAGGAGAAAATGAAGAGCATTGTCTGGTCAACAACTTTCAAACAGATGAAGTTGTTCTTCAAGTGCCTTGGAGACACAGAGAGCAAAGACCTCACTATGACAAAGAAAGTTCTCGAAGAACGTGAACGTCTTGAGAATGCTACTGCAAGACTGACTCCTCAAATCAAAGCTGGGCTTGCCAAACTTAGTGAGATCAAGAGCATCAAAGATTGCTTGGAGAATGAGGATAAAAATATGCAACAAAATAAGAACTTTGAGCAAGAGGTAGAAGTACTGACAGCCAAACGAAGCAATGTCAATTTCTTTGTAACAAACTGTAACCATTGCCTATTCACATGCCATACTGGTTGCTTCCTCCCTGAAAGTGATGATGTGAGAACATGTGCTGTGATGGATGAACATGGAAACTGTGTGATGTGCCCCAACAACTGCTCTTACTCTCTGCATCTGAGGGAGAAGGCCTTATGGGCATATGAGACAACAACAGAGAAAAAGACCATACAAGACCTAAAAGACAACTTCATGAAAGCCCAAGGAGAATTCATGAGTACAAAGCAGATGCTTCAGAAATTGGAGGATGAGTTTCATATGATTGAGGATAAACTCATATATTTGATCAAGCTGTCCTCTAACTGCATCAAGAGACTTAATGAGATTGCACTGAAGGCAAATTCTATGTCAACCTTCGAGTACATTGAAATACTTATCCGAACAGAAGAGGATGAGAAAAAGCCTGGATTTGAAGATCGAATCATTGCATTAAAGAAAATTAAGGAGGATGCTGAAATCCTTAATAAAATTGCAAGAGGAGAAAATGTACTGCCACAGGAGCAGCGTAAGGTTAAAGAGAAATTGGACAGAATGAAGAAGGCTGCAGGAAAGATTAAACAAATGAGTGCAATTGTTGGGGCTTGGCCAAAGCAAGACAATAATTCTTAATGGTCAAATCAAGATCAGCAATAAACAAGTAGGATATAGTTGGTTCCTGTAAGAATACATACTAAATATTATTCGAAGGCACCAGAACCTTAAAATAGACTAAGTATTACTGTTGACATGGACAAAAAAGGAGAAATTTAGGCAAATGCACCAATGATTATTTATGGTTATGCTATTTAGCAAAAGCTTTTTTCGAATGTACATTAGTCACATATTGCAAGATTAAAAACCAATTTTAAAAATAGCGCCTATCACTTTACAAAATTCTTAATTAATTTTGTATGTAGCATAAAGATACCAACTTCCAAAAATATGTTAATAAAAAGAAATGAAATGTCACGGATTTCACTGAATGGAGCAAATTTAACAGCAAGTGCCAAAAACTATGAACCTAAACAGCTGAATAAGACCGAAAACATTCAAGAGGAACATGGGTGTCTACAGATTGCCACCGAAAGCCGCAGATCAAGGCTTGGCTTTTCAAGAGTAGCAAATACCTGGAGATAAAAGACAAGAAGAGGGATACACAACTTGATGCAATAATGCCCGAACAAAGTAAAATTCACACAAACTGCAGATTTTTTTTTTGTCACCTACAACTGTGAATGTCCTTCTTGAGGCCTACACTCTCTTGTGAACTGTGCTTGTTGAAGTAAATTGTTCATTCCTTCCATGAGGACCAGTCTTCTATAATTAAATATAGAAAAGCATGGAGCAGCGACAAGCCCTACTGAACCTCAGTGAAACTGCCATCAAAACAGCTTCAAACTGTATGCACAGACAGCATTTAAGTGGTATTCAATTAGGAGTTTGATATTATGTGTGGGAAATTGCGAGAAGAAAAGGCTACCACTTGAACGTTGCAGTGTCTGACTGAAACAGAAGATCCTTTAATGGAGTGAAAGGGCAAATCTTTACTACAGCAAGTTTATGTTAAATGGCACATCAATACATATGAGCAGATGTTAACTTCAATTTGAGCATGTCATGTAAAGCTATTTTAACTTCTATAGTATTACTATCTTAAATTCTTCAAGATATATATGATCTGATATTTGCAAATTGTTATGAATTGTAATTAAAATGTAAAATGATAGGAATCAGAGAAAACACTCAGCATATTCCAGAACCTGTTTTTAGATTAAGAACTAAAGAGAAGAATTGATTGCCCTCTCATTGCAGAACTTGTTTTAGATTTAGAACAAAAGACAAGAAATGATTGTGATGTAGGAATATTCCAACATGCTAATTTAGGTGCA
Source organism: Setipinna tenuifilis (assembly GCA_030347295.1). Classification (NCBI taxonomy): domain Eukaryota; kingdom Metazoa; phylum Chordata; class Actinopteri; order Clupeiformes; family Engraulidae; genus Setipinna; species Setipinna tenuifilis. The sequence goes on along the minus strand of CM059266.1, from coordinate 12,667,271 downwards.
TGAAAGATGTCATTATAGTAAATACATGAATAGTCTTAGTAAAACTGTGTCTGTTTAGAATCATTCAAGTTGCTTCTAATGTACTAATTGTAATCATCTGCTGGGGGAAAATGGCATCATTTCTGGAGTATAGGAACAATGTCAATAAATATTTTAAATGATTCATGAATGACATCTTTCCATTTTTTTTAATTGGATTCACAAGCATATGGGAATGAGGCCACACAGAGGTTTACACACATTTACATTCCCTTTCACCTGTATTTGTTGGGGTGTGTTATCGGTTTTACAGGTGAAGGAGAGGGTTGATGATTACTAAACACAAATTGCAGGCTGGCAATTCATACTATACAAAGCCCTCCTTAACTTTGCAACTGGTCCAGACAGATGTGGATATTTATTTATATCAATGCATCAGTGCATAACGAGGGGAGAATGCATTTTGAAATTGTCAACATTTTTTTCCCCCAGTATTGGCATTTCCAACTGACCATTAATTGGTATTAATACAAGGAATTCATACGTGTAAGGGAATCATAACCATAAAGCACTTATTCAAAGTTGCATGTAATAAAGGGAAATGCATTTTAATGCTATATGCTCTGTAATGCAGTTGGAGACTAAAAGATCCACATAAATAGTTTTGTAGTAAGGCCACTAAAGTCTTCTAAAAATGTGTTAAAGACCCATCAGCGAAGGAAAGAAAATGTATCTTATTACCTTTATCTTTTAATGGTGCATAACACGTTCTACATATTCTACATAGGCCTCAAAGCATACCAGCTTCTGTAAGATGTCAAACATTATCTTGCATGATGTCTGATCCTTGTACTACCATAGACACAGACTAATCAACACACTGGGTGAAAAAAAAACACATTTTATTATAAAACATATTATACAGAGGGCAGGAAGACACACATGTCTCTTGCCAGGTGAAGAACAGGACAAAGTAATCACAAAATACTATTAAGGCTGGTTTTCCAAAGGCATCTTCTTGGTCACACAACAGTCTTGTGTTGTACACTGTCTGATATTAATATTTACATTGTTTCACAAT
>CM059266.1:12658711-12661211 GCA_030347295.1 Setipinna tenuifilis | reverse complement strand
AAATTACGCAATGTGAAGATTTGTAGATTTCAAAGTATGCTTTGGGAGATATTACAGAAAAAAATATAAACATGACATACTTGCCCCTTAGTTAAATTTTACACCTCAAACCTGCACAGAAAACAAAAACGCCTTTGGATTCACCGTTTAAAGTTGCGTACATGTTCAACAGTATCATGGCGTGTCAGACTCCCAGAAAGGCCTGGTTGCCTACCCTGCACACCTAAAGGGGCTGAACTCACCGAATGTGGTCTCCTGCACCTTGGTGTCCGAGTCGTCCAGGTAGAGCAGGAGCTGCTGGAAGAGGAACTCCAGTTGTGGCTGGTAGCTCTGGGGGTCGTAGCTCTGGCCCAGGGTGGACAGCCAGACGCCCAGGGTCCTCAGGGCAGCCAGACGCACCTCCTCACTGCTGTCATCCACACGCTTTAGGACTTCTGTTAACGCATAACACACACACACAAGGAAATAAGCATTCGCACACATACACACACACCCAGAAGAAAATAAGCATTCGCGCACACACACATACACACACACCCAGAAGAAAATAAGCATTCACGCGCACACACACACACACCCACTCAGACACAACATTAAGACACACACACATGCACACAAAAAAACCTGCACACACACACACACACACAACAATGGACACAAGACAGGTAGACAGACAGACAGACACACACACAGAAATGGACGCGCACATATGGCAGACAGACACACACACACACAAACACACACAACCCCAAAACACATACACGGACAATACTGTAAACCATTGTTTGATAAGAATTTCATAAACTTCTGGGGAATTAACTAACAATCAGTTCTCAAGTTTTGCCCAAAGTGTTGTTGCATGAGTGGGTGCGTGGCCCACCTGGGTAGATCTTATTGAGGGAGTCTGGCTGGAGCTCCTGTCCAATGAGCTTTAACAGGGTGGTGATTGATTGACAGGCGAGGAGGCGGGACATCTTGGAGTCCTCCTCCAGAGCAGAGAGAAGCTGAGGAATTAGTCGTTCCTCAAAGGACAGCAACTGTAACACACACACAAGAGAACAATACTGTAATTATACTGTACACACATCCACGTACAAGTGCATGCATGCACACATGCACACACACGCAAACACACACACAAACACACACGCATCTTCAGCCAGGGGGTCATGCCATGCATGTCACATGCAATAATTATTTAAAAAACAAAACACATTAGCCACCAACTAAACAAAATAAGGTCTGGATGACTTAAAGTAACAGTAGGTTATTAGCAGTGTTATAATTGGTCAAAATGTATAAGATAACATAAAAGATAAGATAAGATCAAAACAAAGATTGCGTGATGTCAAATGTTGTACCAATATCAAGCAAGCGCAAGCACACAAGCACACAAGCACGCACTCACTCACTCACGCACGCACGAGCAATTTGAGATGACATCAGCGTGCACTTGATACGAGCTCTATTGTAAAAGGGAGCAGCTAATTGTTTTCACAGGAGGACGCGTAGGACTGGAACAATGATGGAATAGAGGGAGGGAGGGAGGGAGATAGAGAGATAGATAGAGAGAGAGAGAGAGAAAGATGGATACAGAAAAACAGATGGAGAGAGATAGAGAGAGAGAGAAAGATGGACACAAAAATATAGATGGACAGAGAGAGAGAGAGAGAGAGAGAGAGAGAGAGAGAGAGAGAGAGAAATGAAAGGGAGGACCTTAGAGAGGCAAAAGTAGTGGGTGAGGTTTGGACTGGTTGACACAGACCCACAGTGTTACTCAGGTGTAGGGTTTAACAAACACTGCTGTTAAAACACTTCTCTACATGATGGGGGTCAACAGGGAACAAGGGATCTGCAATGTGTGTGTGTGTGTGTCAGAGAGCAGTCTATGCTAAGTATGCTGACAGTTTACAGTGAGGGTCTGATGCCAAAAAGGAGCGGGACAAAGATATCACTACTACTGATTCACACACACACACACACACACACACACACACACACACACACACACACACACACACAGCTGCACACTGAAATGTGATCTGACATTGATCCTATTATGAACAGTCCAGAGGGTCAATGCTGGACACAGGTACAGAACATTGACATAATATTTATAAGGCCTGGAGCTGAAAGACTTTTGCAGATTTTAGACAGGCAAATAGATAGACACACAAGCTAACAATGAATGAGAACATACGTTTGTGTGTTTGGGTTTCAGCTATTGTACATGTTTGTGAGTGTCTAAGCATGTGTGTAGATTCAGGAATGTTGGGGGTTATAAGTGAAGACAGGAGTTTGTGTAAGTGTTTGTATGTCTGTGTGTCATTTTATGCATATGTCTATGTATGTTTGTGTGTGTGTGTTTGCATGTAGGATAATATACAATGTTGAAAACTACAAAACTACAAAACTAAAAAACTACAATGTGAAAACTAAATTTCTTGTTGTGTGTGTGTGTATGCGTGTGTGCCAAAGTGTGTGTGTGTGCAGGTGTGTG
>CM059266.1:12646211-12648711 GCA_030347295.1 Setipinna tenuifilis | reverse complement strand
CACTCTGCATACTTCAAAATAAAGTGGTCATCTCCAGGAGCCAATCACTGGCCAGTGTGGTCCAGCCATGGTCAGTAGGCCCAACATGTCAGTGAGTGCTGTTCCACAGAGGTTTGTCTATTGCTGGGGTTATGGTTTAAGATAATACTACTGACACGGGTTACATGGGGCAAATACAAAAAGGGGAGACTGATATGCTTTTTTTTTGCCTTTAGGCCCCTTAAATTCAGTTGTTTTTTCCTATGTAACGACATGGCTTAGATGTTTGACCATTGCGAGGTGCCTCTCTTTTTCTTTTCTTTTTTTTTTTTGAGCGATGTGAAAGTGGAAAAAAACAATAAACAAGGTGCTCACAGTTAAAATTTGGACTCCCGTCTCAGGCAACAATGCTCTTGTTGAATTTGGCCAGATATTTTGATTGTATAGCGCAGAAAAAAAACGTATGGAAATGTACTGCAGTTAGCCATTTTTTCCCCCAAAACATGTATATCCCACATATTATTAACGCAATATTCCAAAAACCTCTGAATGCATTGTGCAGCCCTAGTTTTTTTTTAGAAGGGAGAGGTTTCCGAGAGAGTTTAAGATTTGGAAAAATGGAGCCATGTTGCAGGGCTGACTCATCCCGTGTGTGTGTATGTGTGTGTGTGTGTGTGTGTGTGTGTGTGTGTGTGTATGTGTGTGTGTGTGTGTAGAGTGGAGCCTCACCTGAGCGGAGGGCCAGCACTTCCAGCTGTGTGCGTTGCAGGCTGTAGCCCGTCCAGCTGTGCTGAGTGACCGACAGCCAGTCCAGCAGCGCGGGCATGTGCCTCCGGTACACCTCACACACCTCGCTCACCTCCTCCACCTCACACAGACGCCTCATACACACCTCCACCTGAAGCACCGAGTAGGGGGTAGGGGGGAGGTGTGGTAGGGAAGGGGGGTAGGGGGTAGGGGGGAGGAGTGGTAGGGAAGGGGAGTAGGGGGGAGGGGGGGGGGGGGGAGGAGTGGTAGGGAAGGGGGGTAGGGGGTAGGGAGGGAGGAGTGGTAATGAAGGGGGGTAGGGGGTAGGGGGTAGGGGGCAGGAGTGGTAGGGAAGGGGGGTAGGGGGTAGGGGGGAGGAGTGGGGAGTAGGGGGTAGGGGGGGGGGGGGAGGAGTGGTAGGGAAGGGGAGAGGAAAAAGGGAGCAGGGAGTGTGAGACAGAGACAGAGACAGGGAGACAGGGAGGGGGACAGAGAAAGAATGAGGTCGTCTCATAACATTTGATACAGTGTGTTTGTTATTTGATTATACATTGTAAGTATCCATTTGTATGTGTAGTGTATATGTATGGTTTGTGTGTGTGTGTGTGTGTGTGTGTGTGTCTTAGTATGTGAGTGTGTGTGTGTGTGTGTGTGTGTATGTGTGAGAGAGAGAGAGAGAGAGAGAGAGAGAGAGAGAGAGAGAGAGAATGTGTGTGTGTATGTAAGAATCAAATTACCCAAGTCTAGTATGGTGTTATACACTAGCTAGCGTACTTAATCTTGGCAAGGAAGTGGGATTTAGTATGGGTTTCACTGTTCCTTGTGTATATGTTTACACAGACATTTATTACAGACAAATTAAATTATATTAGACAAATATTGCCTTACATTTACTTCTATTACCAAAATATAATTTTATATTTGCTTTAAATATAGCCTAATATTTACCTATTTGACTTTAAATGTTCTGTTGGTCTTAACATGGATGCATGGACTCTGCGAACTAGCTGTGAACATGCTTAACGTATGTGCATAAGCATTCTATGTCAATATACATTACATGGGCAACACCAACAAAGCATTACGAGCGAGTTTAACCATTTTACACTTCCCACACAAACACAGGAGACGAGAGGAAGAGAGAGACGTGTGTGTTGCGTTGACACACACATATGCGCCGCACATATGTACTTCATTAAGAAACATAAACCCGGGAGATGGAAACACAAACACTCATGCACTATACAACTGCACTTCAAACATACATGCGCACCCCAAAAATAAACAGGCAAAGGCATAAATGCACAATATGGAGTCAACGCTCCTGGAGCGAACACTGAGACACTGTCTGTGTATGTGTGTGTGTGTGTGTGTGTGTGTGTGTGTCTGTTTTGGTGTGAGAGAGAGGGAGAGATAGAATGTGCGGGTCAGTGTGAGAGTTCAAATGTGCATGTCTGAAAGAACATGTCTGTGCACATGTATGTGTGTGTGTGTGTGTGTGTGTGTGTGTGTGTGTGTGAGTGTGTGTGCATGAGAGAGTGTGTTTAGTGGGAAAAGAAGTGTGTTCTGAGGCAGGCTGAGGAGAGTAAATAGACGGTTGTCTGGACTGGACAGGAAATGACCCTTGGGCCGTGTGGCCCTACTTGCGGTCCTGTCGCTGACAGACACACACACATACACACACACACACACACGCACACACACACACGCACACACACACGCACACACACACGCGCACACACACGCGCACACACACCACACTGCATTCGCCTAT
>CM059266.1:12638711-12641211 GCA_030347295.1 Setipinna tenuifilis | reverse complement strand
CCCCTCTTCCTGTTTTGCTCCGGCCTGTCATTAGCACTGCTGGGACAGCGGCAGCCTCCAGGTGTTTGCACTGGCCCGCGGTGTGTGTGTGTGTGTGTGTGTGTGTGTGTGTGTGTATGTGTGTGTGTGTGTGTGTGTATCTGTCTGTCTCAGGCAACCATTTATTTCCTCCTGGACAGTTTGACAAGGGCTCACAACAGCCAGTCAGCACCTGGTGCAGTACAAACACCTTCCATCATGCAATTAACACACAGCAGCAGATAATGTTTAAAACACAGAGAACAAACACAATGTGCTCTGGGTCTGGAGGAACTACGCTGAAAAATAAACAGAGAGAGGGAGGGAGAGAGAGAGGGAGGGAGAGAGAGAGAGAGAGAGAGAGAGAGAGAGAGAGAGAGAGAGAGAGAGAGAGATAGAAGAGTACTAACACCTAATAGTTACCTAATGGAGAATTATTTGTCAGACAGGCTAAATACAGGGGAAGAGGTACACCAACTATCTCACTCTCTCACTCACTCATTCATAGTCTTTCTCACGTATTCATTCATACACCAGCCTCTTATTCATACACTCACACACACTCACTCTGTCACCTGCCCCTTTAAACAAACTAGCACTAGCACTCCTAATGGCCTACTAAATCTTCGGACTCAAATAAAATAAACTCATAAACTCATAAACTCACACTCACACACACGCAGGCACACACCAACAGGCCAAGACAGGAGGTAAATGTTACATTAGGGCATGGATCTGTATACTGAGTGACTACATGTAAACTTGAGATTGATAGATGACATTATAGACACACACACACACATGTAAGATTGCAAGACAACATGTAAGATTTTCCAAAGGATAACTGAATTTACACACACACATATCTACACACATACACAGACACCATATACAAACACACACAGATATACACATGCATACAGACATATACACAGGAGGGCACACACACGGACACACACGTGCACACACACACAAGCAGCACGTCCGTGCCTTTCACTCCAAACTAGCCATCCAGGACAGGTGACGAAGGCATCCCCTTGCCCAGTGTGCAGGAGGGGAAGGAGAGGCTGGCGGTTTCCACAGCAGAGGGAGCGTGGGCAAGCAGCAGCTAATTTTAGCCCTTCTTCCAATTCCTGTCCTCCACTGCGCTGCCCGTCCGCCTGCCTGCCTGCCTGGTATGCGTCAGGGGGGCCTGTCGCGGCTCTGCTGTCCCTGCCTGATGAACTGCCACCATTGTCATGGAAACGTCAAAACAAACAAACACCGGCAGACAGACAGACAGACAGACAGACGGCTGCAGTGCAGGCCTGTCACAGGTGAAGTCGTTAGTGCTCCGTGTGCTTGCTCTCTTTCCGTCTGTCTGTCTGTCTCTGTCTGTCTCTCTCCCTCTCTCTCACCATCAATCCACCCTCCTCTCTTTCAAACAACAAGGTGAGCTTGACACAGCTGTGAGAAATGACATAGGACAGTCAGGCATGCAAGCGTGTGTGTGTGTGAGAGTGTGTGTGTGTGTGTGTGTGTGTTCATAACCCTGACACAACACACAACCCTCAGTCAGTCAGCACTTGCCAAAGCAAGATGAAGCAGACTCTTCCCTCTCTGCCTCTTTTCATCTCTCTCTGTCTTTCTATTCCTCCCTCTCTCTCTCTCTTAGCTGCAGGGCCTGTGAGGGGGTGGGGGCTGTGGGGGGGTCGGGGTTTTAACACAGGTTAAGTGAGAGACATGGCTCTTTTAACTGCAGCTCATAAATAAACATCTCTGTTACCTGAGGCATCAGTAGCCAGCACAGTTCCTCACCTCTACACACACCTACACAACACGTTCACAAACACACACACACACCTACACACCACTCTCTCAGACACACACCTACACACACACACACACACACACACAGATGTGCTGAATGGCTGCTGCCATGATGATACGATGGCTAAAAGTAATGTAGTCAACCAGCCCAAAGGCATTAGCCATCTTGGTGCCATGCTTTAAAAATGTAGTCTGTATCTCACACACGCAAGCATGCACACACACACACACATACACACACAGTGCCCCACAGAGACCAGCTGTCCCAATAACGTCACTTTGACCAAATCCATGCACATCAGATATACCAAAAACACACACCGACACACACACACACACAGAAAGAGAAACACATATTTTTCTCTCCCCTGCTATTAGTCAATTTTTTTGTGTCTTCAGAAGGCCTTTTTTTATTTGAGAATGACGAGTTGAAAGAGTGGGGTTAGGCACCCACTCTATCAGACCTCCACATCATCAAGCGCAGCTCAGCACACACACACACACACACACACACACTAAAAAAGTCCCTTCAGCCCCTTGCGTCCAGGCTTCGACTTTGAAGATTATTTATATTTTTTATGCCTTCTGCTGCTTTTTTGTCCAAGTCAAACCGCTCTTCTTGCACAAATGCACAAAACTCTCTCAAGTTCAAAGGGTGTGTGTGTGTGCATGT
>CM059266.1:12611211-12633711 GCA_030347295.1 Setipinna tenuifilis | reverse complement strand
ACCACTGACCATGACCAGCAGTGGTCTCCAGCAATGTACCCACCACACCCAAACAGCAGAAAGACAGAGGGAGACAAAGGAGAGAAACAGAGAGACAGAGAGAGAAAAAGAGAGAGAATCAAAGTGGAAAAAGAGTCAAGGGCCGGTTGGGATTGGGGTTGGAGTAGGGTGGGGGTTGGGGGCTGCCGTCTGCTTCATTAGTCAAGCTGACATGTCATCATGGTGTTCCTAATAACAACCCTTACTGTGGCTGGTGATTTAAAGCTAGCTGACTGACTGACTGACTGACTGACTGACTGACCTACATGTCTGAAGCTGTCTCTGAGGGCTCCACACAGTTCAACAGAGTTCACCATCTCACCACCTCTCATCCCTCCATTTTAGGTGCTATCGGGGATTTTAAGTGTTTTGAAGTGAAACACATAATACACACTTCATGTAACCTTCAGCGGTAACACTTTATTTGAAGGGGTATGCACAAGACTGTAGCAACACCGTTACAACCATGGCATTAAACCTGTTATGAACATGAATGGATGTTGATGTCTGTTGTCATTAATTTGATTCAGTAAAATGAGATCACTTTAATGTCTGTGATTAATCAGGCTGACAATAACCAGTTTGTAAATATCTCTATCATGACCAACCACATCATCATCATTTATGTTCATGACAGGTGTCATGTCATGGTTATGATGGTGTTATGACATTGTCACGCACTCCCCGTCAAATACTGTGTTAACCATTCCGCTAATATCCCATCATTCCCTTCCTCCCCACTGACCAACGTCTTAAACATATGTAAGGTTTTCATTTATACAAATATATATATATATATGTTTTTTTTTTTATTTAAATCTACCTTGTGACTGTTGTGACGCGTGAGTTTAACCTGTGACGATCAACTAAAGTCTTGTCCTATCTTAACCTCGTATTCGCCAGCATTGCCGATAGCACCTTCAAACACCACAGCTCGCACCACACTACACGTGCGTGGGAACCAGACAAGGCCAGCAGGAAGCCGTTTGTCCGAGCGCGACATTAATTCATCAACATCCCAGCACCCACGCCTGCGACGGGACAGCTGTGTCCCTGAGACCGTGTCCCCATGCTGAGGGCAGGAGGACGGCACGGCCAGGCTGTTGCTGTGGGGAGGGCCGACAGGCAGGTGTGTCCTGATGTTCAACTTCAGACCTCAGCGCGCCCCCACGCCCCACGACCACCGGGCCTTTGATAGGAGGAAAAGCGCTGTTTTCTTTTCCTAGGAGCGCGCCGGCGAAACATGATCCTGTCGTGTCAGCACCGGGGAGGCAATAAAATCAGATAAGTGAAATATTTGGGTTTTGGCGCGAGTGCGTGTCCATACCCCCCTGTGCCACCCACAGGCCGATAAAACCCACAGGTGTGGTGAGGCTGGCAGCTCTCTGTGTGGACAGAAAGCCCCATGGGGCCGAGGGGTTTGGCAAAACTGTAGTATAAGGTCTTCAAGACACCCCAAATCAGCTAATATTTGTTTATCTATTTATTTATCTATTTATTTATGTATTGCTTTATTTATGTATTAAAACAGAACAGCTTCATTCTGGGTGGGCTGGCATCAAAAGGGTTTTTTTTTTGCTCCTACCATACACCCAAACAAGCTCTTTCTTTGCATCTTAAAATGCAATAAAATGTTCTGTTGTTTTAATATGTCAGTACCCACTCAAACATAGATCTGGTCAAGACAAACATTAATTTGACACCTCCTAAAGGGATAGGGGGAATTTGGCCTCGTTCGAAGAAACAGAGATATACAATAAGAAAACACTAAAATTTAAAAAGTTGTTGAAAATACATGTGCCTATATTGTATCTGGATCACACACATCAGTCTTCAACAGTCGACACCTTTAAACTTAGTTCAATGTAAATACACACAAATCCAAACTTGCATACTTGTTTAGGTTCTAGCAACAAGCCAAACTCTTGCTTTCTCTCTTATGTTCTCTCTCTCTTTCACAGAAACACTCTCTCTCTCTCTCTCTGTCTGTCTGTCTCTCTCTCTCTCTTAAAACAGATTTGCTTTCCTCCTGTCTCAGTCTGCCAGTCTGCCTCTCACTCTCTGTCAGTCTCTCTCTTTTCCCTCTGAGGATTTGTTGGTCTGGGTTTTGTAACATGTTGACCTTGGATAATGGTTTCAAAAAGGAGTGCTAAACCTCACATCTCTCTCTCCATCTCAGTATTAAAACTCCCCTCTCTCTCTCTCTCTCTCCCTCTCTCCCTGTCCAACTTACGTGCTTGACAACCTCCTTCTCGGGGTCGCTGCAGGCGCGGTACAGCGTGCTGAGGAGTGGCTGGAGGTGCTGTGTGCAGTGGTCCTCGGCGTGCAGGAGCAGCAGCACCAGCAGCTGGGCCGTCTTCACCCGCGTGGCCACCAGCCAGTCGCCGATGTCCCTGCCCACCGCAGGCATGAGCCGAGACAGGTTCCTCACCACCAGCTCCCTGCAGCCCAGCCCTGGACGCTCCACTACAGGACAGACACACACATGAACACACACATACATACAAATACACACACACACATGCATGTACGCACGCACGCACACACACATACACACACACACAGGTATGCATTCATGTACTATGGTCATAGTGATAGAGGCCTGTACATTTGGGGATACCCCTTTTACAGGACTTTTACAGGTTTGCAAACATCAGCAATCCTGACAGATATCATGTATTGTAAATCACTACTATTACAAACCATAGTTGCCATACAATCTGTGTGTTGACAACCAAAAGGGCTAGAACTAATAATGATCTTAATTGTCAATCATATTTCTTATTATTATTACTTAATATTGTTAACCGATTCATTGTACGATCTACAAAAAGAAAAGAAAACTGGTTAAAGCAACTGCAGTAAGATTTTTGAGTTTCTTTTTTTTTTTTTTGTCAATCGTTGCACTAACTACTCCATTAATAGTTCGCAATTAATTAAGGACTTGACAAGAAATCAATGAATCAATTGATTGTTGCAGCCCTAGTATACAAAATGACTTTACATTTCATTGTGTGACATGACATTTCAATTTGCTGAAATGTGCACCCATCATGCCTTGCACTGGTAATAGACCAACTGCTACTTTTAGCTCCAGTATTGACAGCACTAGCGTTTCCTCTGCCCTATCAAATGGGGCGTGCATCGGGTCCTTTGGGAGGTGGACTGTGTCGGTCCTTCCGGACGAGCTGTCTCGCTGTCTGTCTCTCTGACCCTTGTAATGAGAGAGGAAGAAAGCGACCAGGACGCATAAATCACCGGCGAGCTCGGCTGACAAGACCCAACAGGCCCCTCAGAGCCGGGATGGCTGATAAATGTCTAACGGTGAACCTCACTGCAGAGGGACGCCTGGATTTATGAGTGTGTGTGTGTGTGTGTGTGTGTGTGTGTGTGTGTGTGTGTGTGTGTGTGTGGGTGGGTGTGGGTGGGTGGGTGTGGGTGGGTGTGTCTGATGTGTGTGTCTGATGTGTGTCTGTCTGTGTGTAGCTACTCCACGACTCTCAGCCATTCACCGACTCAAAGCCCTGTATGTGTGTGTGTGGGGGGGGGGGTGACATTCACCGAACCATACTCTGTTGGGTGTGTGTGTGTGTGTGTGTTGGTGCTACTGGCCTGTGTGCATTGTGCGTGTACTCACCAGAACACTCCCTCCACCTCCACCTTCCTCCCTTGACCTCTACTGGTGCAGCCCACGTCTGTACCCCTACCCCCCACCCCCACCCTGTACCACAGCACACATTCCCCACTGCCTGTACCCCCCCCCTTGCTCTCTGCCCTCCTCAAAGGGGCAAACCTCCGCTGAGCCAGCCTGCCCTCCGCAACCAACCAGAGATTCCTCACATGCCTCTGGATCTAATATGCAGTGCAGACAGACCCCCATTCCAGTTGAGTCACACAATAAACTGGTGCACCAATTCCCCCCTGGTGATCCACAAAAATGCCAGCTCCGTGAAATCAGAACCAGTTCAGGGCAGCTTGCAGACATTAGTGTCTCTGCTAATACAGGCCGATATATCCCATTACATATAGATGTTCTCATCCAGAGCAACCTACAGTGGATTAACTACAGGGACAGTCGCCCTGAAGCAATTTGGGTTTAAGCGCCTTGCTTAGGGGCACAATGATGGCAAAGACCCTGGGATCCAACTTGTGACTATCTGCTGTCCGTTTCGCAAGACCACCAACTAGACCACCACTAGACCACCACTGTCCACTGACAAGACACAGACCCAGATGATAACATATGGTAACTGGAAAATGACTCTCTCTGTAGACCTCTGCCAAGCAGTTCCATTCCCCCCGACCCCCCCCCCCTCCCTTTTTTATTTTGTCAATGGGATTTTCCATGTTACTGTTCCAAATTTCTTTGTGAGGTAACCAATGAACCGATTTCCACCAAAAAAGAATCATCTTGAGGCAGGGACAATACCGACGTACAGTCGAACTTTTAGAATGATACTTTCATGACTTTTTGAGTTATTTTACGAGCAAACAGACAAACAGACAGACAGACACACAGACAGACAGACGCCAGCAAAACCACCTCCTTTGGCAGAGGTAAGTATACCTATACCTTTTAATTCTCACAAACAAGCACTTACTCTAGACATGTTATGGGAACAGTTGAACACCCTTGAATTAGTGGTGGGCGATATATCAATATATTTTCGGAAGAGATACATAGTTAAGACAATGTAGGATAGCCATATCAATATATTTTTTATACTGCAACATCACTTTATCAAAGCCATTTCTTCTTTAGTGTTTAGACCGTTCAAACAGCTGCAGCTTTCTCCCATTGCTCAACTATATTGTTTACATATTTTTTAATTTGCATTCAAATCTAAATCTAAATGAAACAGGTTGTGTTTTGATATGTGTGCCATTGAGGGAACACGAAACACTTTGCTCGTGCCGTTAAAAAACACCAACTGACCCAGAAATATCAGGATATCAGTTTTGGTCCATATCGCCCAGACGTACCCTGAATAGCAGACGACTGTGATGAAGAAGACGCCATCTGAAGAACATATTTTACTCGTGTGTGTGTGTGTGTGTGTGTATGTGTGTGTGTGTGTGTGTGTGTGTGTGTTTGTAAGTGTGTGTGTGTGAGAATCTGGACCATCAACCTGCATTCATCATGGCAGCAGACGTGCACCCGTCCCCTCCCTGTGGGAAAGGTGCTTCCTCTGCCTCGGGCCCAACTGAGCGCCTCATTACACCAGCAACTAGCGCTGCTGATAAGCACTAATAAGCACCTGCACGCAGACAGATGGCTGTTTCCCTGGGCCCCGGCGGGCGAGAGACGGCCACGTGGAGCCTCACTCGGGGGGCTGAGGGGAGCCAGCGCCAGCCGTCCGTCCGTCCCTCAGGAGGAGCCGGCACTGCCCCATCCCATCCCCATCCCTGCCCCATCCCATCCCCATCCCTGCCCTTCCTGTCTGAGCCCCTCTCTGTGTCTGCCTCACCCCAGCAGCAGCTCCGGGGGACCATCACTCAAACAGAAGCCCACTGCTGCTGATTCCACAGCCCCCTCCACTTCAAAGGCTGGGTGTGTGTGTGTGTGTGTGTGTGTGTGTGTGTGTGTGTGTGTGTGTGTTTGTGTTTGTGTCAGTGTAGTGTGTGTGTGTGTGTGTGTGTCAGTGTAGTGTGTGTGTGGATGTGTGTGTGGGTTTATGTCAGTGTAGTGTGTGTGTGTGTGTGTGTGTGTAAGGGTGTTTCTCTTCAATCAAACTATATCAATATCAACCCATCCCCATCAATCCAGTATAATTGGGCCAGAGAGGGCCAGCTATTCATCATGGATAATGTCACTATAGCACCATCCATAACGCAGAGAGAACAAGCGTAATCACCACAGTCAAAGAGAATAACAAATTCCTAAAACAGCCATAGCTAAAGCTGAATTTATGCCACAAGCGAGACATGAAGTGCCGACCTATCAGAGGGAAGATTATCATACAGTGCTGGAGCCACTAAAGATTCACACTCCCTCACCGCCAGGGCATACTAATAGGTGTGACAGTCTCCCAAGACTGTGTGTGTGTGTGTGTGTGTGTGTGTGTGTGTGTCTATGTGTGAGTCACTGCAATGCACCAGCAGTACCCTGTGATGAAGAGCTGTACACAGTCCCCCCCATAGCAAGTGGTGATGTGTGCGTGTGCGTGTGTGTGTGTGTGTGTGTATGTGTGTGTGTGTGTACACTCACCTCCAGAGGGATAGAGCTGTGGGGGGGTCAGCAGGAAGTCCATCGTGTGTGTGTGTGTGTGTGTGTGTGTGTGTGTGTGTGTGTGTGTGTGTGTGTGTGTGTGTGTACACTCACCTCCAGAGGGATAGAGCTGTGGGGGGGTCAGCAGGAAGTCCATTTTGTCCTTCAGGTCGTCCTCATTCTCTTTCTCCCACTGAGCACCAACTTGGCTCCACAGGTCTACCGTAATCTGTCTGGAAGTATCACCACTCATATGATTCATTCCAATACTATTATCATATAACTCATTATTCTTCTGCCTTTTAGTATGTGTCAATCATGGGGTACAGTTTTAAGAAAGCTTGATTTTTTAGGATGAATCATAGCTGCTTTTACAAGGTTTTTGCTTTAACATTTTAAGTGATGTGACAAGTAGTGGAAGTAGCTTGGGAATGAAATGGAAGGGTTTAGGCATCGTTTTGTGTTTACCACTGAAACGGTTTATACTTGGCTATGGAAAGTAGTGTGGGCTGCAAATCTATTAACTCAGCAATGCAGAATTTTTTTTTTATATGAGATACAGGATGCAGGAGGGGTGAATAAGTTATTAGTTTGAGATTTGGGGGGGCGGGGGTAGAATAAAGGGTGGGCTTGTTTTTACTTGATCTCAGGGATTTCATCATGGTAAGAGCTGAGGAGGAGAGGGATGAGCTTGTGGAAGTAGGAGTATCGATCTCTGAGGTTCAGCAGCCAGTCCCCCACCACCAGAGTCACGGCCTTTCGAACCTGCCCAAAAGATACAATTTAAATAACGCATTCACACATTATTGCATTTAATACTGAACATTATTAGCTGAATACGCTTGCCACACACACACACACACACACACACACACACACACACACAAATACAGAATACGGCACTGCAATAACAACAATGTAACAAACAATTAAACATAGAGGAATACAAGGATACTGATTTGTCACATGCATAGAGACACTGGGTAAAGTAAGTCATGCAGTAACATTGCTGTTTGTCAGCCTATATTGTGCATGAGGGAGTAAAGTGTGTAGAATGCAGTTGGGGGATGGCAGTCTGATGAAACGCAGGGGTGGAATAGGGAATGGGGGGTAGGGGGTGGGATAAGTGCATAACGTGCAGTGGTGGTGGAGTTGGAAGAACAAAAAAAGGCACACACAGCCATGCAAAGACAGCGATGTAACAAGCACTGTATGTACCTGGGGGGAATCATCAAACAGTCTCTGGGCCAGATGGGAAAGCACATCGTCCACATTTTTGCCCGTTCCATACTGGATGACAGCACCAGTGGCCTCGATGACTGCGACTCGTACGCGGGAGTGCTGGTGTGTGATGGTCTGCATTAGTGGCTTCACCAAACTCTCTGCCTGCATGTGGAAATCCTCTGCAAAGACATGCAACAAACCGCACACTTCTAAACACTTCAGGGGATACATTTCAGATTGCTATACATTTCCTTATATTCAGCTGTCAGAAACACAGTATTGCAACTATGTCCATAATGTGAACATGTGTGCTCCGTGTTTATCTTTTACGACATTTCAAAGATGCCATACGTGATGAACAGCTCAGTAGCCAAGGTTCCCTTTGGCATACCGATGCCATGGCAACCAACTAAGACTTGACACAACTAACCTAAGTTAGCAATCTACTTAGCCAATGTTGTTTCATTGCTAATGTTTACTAAATGTGTCTAGTGAAGTAATCAATATTTTGTTACTGCTCAAAGCATAACAGATACACGAACTAACACAGAGTCACCAATTTTCGTACAGTAAAACATAGCTGTAGCTCAGGATGGCAGTTGCAGCTAACCTTTCTACATAGCAAGCTATGCTAACTAGCACATTGAACCCATGTGGTAGGTAGACTGTAATGCAGGAAGTGACAGTTTGCTTATCCAAAACATACCTGGGATTGTTCTGGCAAAACTGATGGTACATTTACAACTTTCTCTTTTTACATCTGGGAATGGATCGACGACTGTTCGCTGTAAAATCTTAATCATGTCATCAAGATAAGGAGCAAGTCGTTTCCCACAAACTTCCACTGTTAGAGAAATGACTTCAAGCATGGACAATCGCAGTTCCTCCGCAGGTTCCAAAATGTCTTTTCCACCGAGTCTTTGACAGAGAGCAGGCATTAAATAAGGCAGTGAGTCCTCTGGTTGAGGAACACAACGGATAAAATCTCCAATCATTTGAATGGCAATTTCTCGGCACCTTTCCATTGGGTCGGAGAGGCATTTTAAGAGCGATTTCAGGAGACACCCAAAGATCTCTTGTAAAACAACGCTCGATAAGCCCTTGTCGATTGTTTCTTTCTTAATTGTTTCGAGGGCTCGTTTTCTTGTGCTTTTGTTGTCTTCATTCAAACAGTTTAAATGACGAGCCAATCCTTTAAGAATCTCCCCAGCAGCACGTTCATCTCCTGTCGCCATTGCTGTGTTTCTCTGTTACTGTGGCAACCACTCCTTTACGACAAACAAATCGTTTTGCGACAAGAAGTTGGTCAAAGTAATCTAGGATGCATGGGAATAAAAATGATGAGGGAAAAAAAGCATTTGACATTTGATAAACATGCGACCTCTTGAATTCTTAAAGTATCTGTCAACATCAGGTACTGTTACAGAAACAAACAAACAAATAAATAAATAATTATATATTTTTTTCCCTGATGGAAGAGAAAAATGTTGAAAATACACTCAGGCTACCAGGCAAGACTTGTCTGACATTTAATTTTGAATAGGCAAATAAGATGGAATGTTAATATATTAACAAATACATAGGGTCAACTGTGAAAGTATGCTTATAGACTATACTATAAGATTTGAATATTTTAACAAATTTACAGTGTCACTGCATGGCCTTGTGGATAACTTTCTAAGAAAACATTTCACATTTTTTCAAAATCTGTTCCAATGCATGGAAGCCATTGCCCAATCACGCACACAAGATGTGGGATAATTCACGCAATTTAATGACAAAAAGACAATTTTAACACTACGGCTGTTGTGGGCATTCCTGTAATATTTTCTGTTGCAATTGTAGCCTAATCCAGTCGCATGTAATTGCCTCTAGTGACATGAAAGCGGTTATGCAGTGAGTATGAAGAGACAAGTTGACGTCATTGAAACCGACGCAGAGATAGGCGAAAGCCGAAAGCAGCAGCAGCAGCAGCATAGGCTACGGGTATCGTGAGAACATCCTTGTCCGGCGCAGCCTGTGAGCATCTCCGCTAAATAACGGTAAGCACAAATGTTGAAAACCAAGCGCACGACATAGATGACTTCTGTGTGCTGACATTATATAGATGTTTTTGTTTTACTCTTTTGGCTGTGTATGTTATAATAACGACGCTAGCCTAAAGCAAGCTAATTTGTATAGTAAACAGGTGCGGCAATAGCCATCTCCTTTAGTAATCAACACCGCCTGTGAGGATGCTGACCTTTGAAGTCAACAGTAAGCGCGAAGGTCTAGTTCCTCATGGTGTTCGCAATTGTATTGGTCGATGAACCTCAACAATTAGACACAAATTAAATGGCAAGGTTATTATTTGTCGGGATTTTTTTTTACCGAGGTTGTCACTATGGCGGAAGTATGATCACTGTATGATCTGCCATTGCTTTATATAGAAAACCATGGCAGTGGTTGCTTCCTTTTTAGTACAGCAAGCTGTTTGAGGTTTATTCTAGTAATAACTGCAGGGCACTGTAGCTGCTTTTCGAAGGATAAGAACGAATATGTTTTTTTGTAGGCAAGGAAAAAATGTCATGCATTCATGCCATGTTACTATTAGAAAAAAGGTAAACCTGGTGATGTGTGATGATGGTTTTAGGTGGATTTGGATGCTTAGTTGTCAGTTGTTGTTTAGGCTGTTTCACGAGGTAAATAGCTATTCAGCATCAGTGATGAAGCAGTTCAACACAGTTTAGATATCACCTGATCAAATTCTTTCTGAGAATCCTCTTCACATGTAAACGTGCACAGCTACCATTCTCTCCCCTCCCCTTACACAGAGAATAAAATGGCCACCTCCTCCTCCAATCTGGAAGAAGATGAAAGTCTGAAGAGCTGTGAAGTTTACGTGCAAAAGCACAACATCCAGCAGATCCTGAAGGAGTGCATCGTTAACCTGTGCATTGCCAAGCCCGAGCGGCCTATGAAGTTCCTGCGGGAACACTTTGAAAAACTGGAGAAGGTCAGTACAAGTCTCTTCCTCTCCCTTTTACCCATCTGTGCTACTTTTTCTGTCCTTCATCACCTTTGTTGCTCAAAAAAAGTGCAAAAAATGACCTCTCTTTGCAACAAAAAATGCTGCTGCTTTACAGTGTTAGTCCTAGTACTTTATTTGTCCCAAATAGAGCGACTGTTTTGCAGTTGTACTACCTATATTCACACACACACACACAAATTGGCTGGCTGTTGGTTGTGTCATTGAGTAAATTGAACCCAATGATCTCGGAAAAAGCAGAGTTGTTTGTTGCAAACTCCAGAGAATTTGGACAAACCCTCTGTTGTTTCCATGTTGTTTGTTTGTGCATTATTGCAAGTATATGTGCTGGTCATGTACATTATGACAATGTGCGCTGAGACTGAGCATCCAAGAGTCTGTTGCATTTCTCTATGGATTGTCAATAGTAGGTATTATACATTGGTCAGAACTAGATGTACTGTACTGTGACAGGTACTGAATAACACATCGGGTTTGTTCTGAGATGTGTAAGAACAGAATGTTGTGTTTCTTGTGTTTTCCACCAAGTTTTCTTTTTTTGAGTGGGTGGTAGCCTATTATTATTTAATGCATGATCCAGGTTGCTTAGATACAGATTTTTTTCCCTTTATTGTGTGCATTTGCTTTCTGTCCTGCTATTGTGGATTTTTAGCATCACCTGACCTGCTGAGGTCGACGTTTCTAATTAAAAGTTTAGAGCCGTTTGCATTTGTTGGAAACCACATAAGGATTTGGTCAGCAAAAGCTGTGATTGTGTTGTGCTTGTGTCTAATTAGGTTTAGGCTGGTGAAAGTCATATGGGTGGTGATGGGGAACTGTTCTCCATCACAGGACGCGTTTGTCCGCAGGACATCCCCTATGAGCAGGTCTCATGATGAGCACAGGTCTCTCTCTCTCACACACACACACACACGCACACACACACACACACACACACACACACACACACACACACAAATATGGACAAATACACACAGTCATACAGACACACACACACACACACACAGAAATATATATACACACACAGACACAAACAAAGCAGCTTCAACACAAATAGATATAAAAGACACAGAGGCATCATGTGCTCCGCTATAGACAACATTCCACCCCCCATGCACCACACCCCCAGCCCCCCAGTTTAGCTTGTGTTTGTTGCAGGATGAGGTGTAGTGAACTGCTTCATTTGATGGGCAGATCCAATCAATCTGCTTTTTCTGTTTCTGAATGCAAGTTGGAATGTACAGTTTCACTGCAGAATGATGCTTTGTAAAAAAGTGTGTGTGTGTATATGTGTGGCTGTACATCTCTTTCTCCATGTGTGTCTCTGTACTGTGTGTGTGTGTTTGTGTGTGTGTGTGTGTTGTTTTTGTTCACTTGTGACAAGACTGTGTGAGAGTCATCTGATGGAGCCCAGCAGTGCTGATGATTGAGATCGCTAGCATGGTTCTCTGTGCCTGTGAGACCGCATCAGACACATGACAGAGATGCTAAACAAAAGTTACTCTCTATGAACAGTTTTCATATGTAGCAGTATCCCAAAGGTTCTATGTGTTTTTATGCTTGTATCTGTGCATGTGTGAGTGTGTGTTTTACTTGTCTGCGGCAGTGGTTATAGCCTGCTTATGTCTGTGGTGGATAGAAGGACTTCTCTGGTGTGGGTTATTTATGAGATAACATTTTAGTAATTCATCAAAATCTCCAGCCGTAGAATAGCAGAGCGCCAGTCTATGTTAGGTAACTTCACCCTTACCGTGTGGTGAGGTAGATTCAAACAAAAGGCTTGTCCCTTGAGCCTAGGCCTGCTCTCTTCAGGGAAGTCATCTGTGTGTGTAAGTGTGTGTCTGTGTATGTATGTGTTTGCCTGAGTGTCTCTGTGTGTATGTCTATGTGTGTCTGTGTGTGCTTGTGTGTGTGTGTAGACACATTGCAAACAGGAAGCCTCTTCATTACTATATGCACGCAGGCTACACGTTCAACATTTCGCAAGTGAAACGCAGCTCATAACATCAAAGGCCTTCAAAGTAATTAGGCCCTTAAAGTCAATACGTTGTGTTTGCTGAATTAATTTCACCTGCGTTGCTCCCACACCTTCAGTGATGGCAGAGGCCCCTGGGCTGCTAGCTGTTAGCTTATAAGCTAACGCTTCACATCAGATGAGGACAGCAGGGAGCTAATGCCAGTTTGCATCCTCTTTTGGTTGCTGTTGCCCTCCGCATGCTCATAGAGGCTTTGTGCCTTCTCCTGAACCACTTTGAGTTACAGAAAGTATTCAGGAAGTCGATCAGTTTTGTTTGGTTAGGCTGTATTTTAAAAGGCCTTTTGAAGTTTGTATGGAGGAATCCAGCATAATCAGTGTTTTAAAGGTAATTTTTGTCTCATTTTGCTCTGTCCTCACTCATTTCTGCCATTTAGTGTTTGGTACGGGCCCTGTGTTGTTCTGATCTCTATCTCCCACTTTGCTCGTGTGTGGTCTGTGTGGTTCATCTGAGCAGTGAGTTGTCTTGACAACGGGCAAGATATTTTGGTTTGCTGGAATCAGACATGTTCTACACTACAACAAGACTCACATAAGCGAAAGTTAGTTTGCATTTTGTGTGTGTGTGTGTTTGTGTGTGTTTGTGTGTGTGTGTGTGTGTGTGTGTGTGTGTGTTATAGAGAGCTTAACAAATAGAGAAAGGCCTATAACAGACAGGTGCCTTGTTTCAAAAAAAGTTTGTTTTCTGTTTGGGGAAGAGAAAAGTTAAAATGGAAGTGGCTGACACTGACCTTCCTTCGCTTTCTCATGTGCTGGGTCTTTGTGTCTGTTGTCAGGACTGGATGACGTGGGTTTCGTCTGTGAGACGCTTATTCAAGTTTTGACTCTTTGCGCTGATATGTAGAGGTAACCAGGGAAACGAGCGAGAGGTAGCCTCTAGCTCCCTGCTCAATGAGCTTCTTTATTCTGCCTCCCTCTACGTCTTTCTCTGCTTCTCTCTCTCCCTCTGTCCCTTTCTCTTTCTCTCTCCTCCTCTCTCTCTTCTTCTTTCTCCCCCCCCCACCCACCCACCACTCTTTCCCTCCCATGTCTGTCTCTCATTCTTACTTTCTCACTTTTCCTCTCTCTTCTCTCACCCTCCCACCCTGTCTTTTTCCCCTCTGTGTCTCTTATTTTTATTTTCTCTGTTTCTCTCTTTCTCTCTCTCTCTTTCCTTCTCTCTCTCTCTCTCTTTAACTTCTTCTTTCCCTCTATCTCTCACTCCTCCCTTGTGTTCTCCCTTAACCTCTATAATGTATGCCGATCTGTGCTTTCTTGTTTGCAGTCATGGCTCACAGTTTGATTTAATATAGATGAAAGGGCTGAATACATCAGAATGTTCTGTTCTACTTCTCCCATATTCTCTCTGTTTTGTCTTTTGACACATACATACACGCACACAGACACACACAAACACACACAGACAGACACACACACACACACACACACACACAAACTTTGAGGATTATCAATGTTGCATTTCCAGTGTCAGAGCTGAGTGAGTGGGAGTGTGGCCCAGGGGCTTGGAGGAATCAGTCCTGCTCTCCGCTTCCCCAGTCATGCATTTCAATAGCAACTTCAATGATCAGTCACACAGCTATGCTCCCACCACCAACATAGCCTCACACGCACGCCTGTGCAAACACAGAAACACACATTCAGGCAGATATGTGTGCATGTCCTCACCAACACAAACACATACACACACCTTGTCACACACACACACACACACACACACACACACACGTACAAACACTTCATGCTCATAGGCTCATGACTGATTCAGACACACATATTCACACATACAGGCACGTGCTCCTACCATAAATGTAGCAACAATATTCTTTAGAGACCTACTCATGGCTCCTACTCATAACCACCCAAAACACTAGATTCAGTTCTGATGCACATGCAACCAAAGCCGTGGCAATGGAGTGGGGCGGTAGTGAACACACCTCTTCACCAGAACACATGCTGAAGCAATGTGCTGTGGCAGCATCGGCCATTTTGGCTATTTTGGACAGGGACTCACAACAGGTCAGAGCATGCTTGCTCCAGACTACTATGAGGGCTATTATAAAATAATATTGTCTCTTTGCTGCTCTCTCAGATCATATGTAAATGAGTTATGCCATGATGATATTAAAGAGATAATATTGCTGTATCAATAAATGATTCATTAGAGCTACTTAGATGACTTAGCATAATATTAATCAGTGTTAAAGACTCACTGTACCAGGGCTGGCCAAGGTTATATCGCCACTTGCTATGGGGGGACTGTCTACAGCTCTTTTTAGTGGATCACAGGGTACTGCTGGTGCATTGCAGTGACTCACACACACACACACACATGCACACATATACACAAATGCATATACACACAAACACACACACACACACACACACACACACACATACACACGCATACACACGCATACACACACACACACACACACACACACACACACACACACACACACACACACACTCGCACACACACACAGAGCTGTCCTTAATATTCACCTCCATCTCTGAGGTCTGTCCCTGTAGTGTTGGGTAACCAGCCTTGACAGTGCAAGAGGTGGGGATGAGATATGTATGTGGATATGTGTGTGTGTGTTGTGTGTGTGTTGTGTGTGTTATGTAAGCTTGGCTGAGACCCAGAGAGAGACGCAGGTGGACATCCAACTGTTACAGTACAAGTACTTCTTTTTTAACCTGTCCTCGTCATACAGTCACTGTTGCTAGTCTAGAACGGCCAATCATCGCTCCTCTCAGCTCCTCACACTGTCTTTCACGCAGTGTAAACATATCACAGACACGCAAATACTCTTTCATACTGTTGTAAACATATGACAAACATTACACATACATTTGAGTGGAAAATGCAGTACAGATCTCCTTCTCTCTCTGTCTCTCTCTCTGTCTGTCTGTCTGTCTCTCTCTTTGTCTCCCTGTCTCTCTATCTATCTTTCTCTATGACACTTCCCTAGTGTTATTTATAGTTATTTACATGGTGGATTACAGATTTTAGTGTTGCAAAATGGTTAATATTGTTCCTGTGGTGTGGAACAATAAAGAATAACGACGCAGATGCAGTGCATGTAAATTAGTAAATATTTCACCTCCTCAAAGAGAAAATTTAAAATTTGCACCTGAAATTTGCATACCACACCATGGACCCATCAAGTGTGTGTGTGGTTGTAATTTTCTAAAAAAAATTCTAAAATTGATAATTGTGACACATGTGAGTCTGGATAGGTGTATGTCAGAGTTATAATGCATACATTACATTTGCCAAGAATTATCAATATTCTAACAATTACACCAAATCAAAGGCCTCCAAGTCGGTTTACCAGCCCGTATCTGTCCCTTCACCGATGTCACATTAGGTGAGCTGCCCCTGTCCTCCTCATTCTTGCTTCCTCAGTCACGTCTTTCCTCCCCTGCTGTTTTCTTTCCTAGTCAGAGTCCAACAGAGTCATATGGTCTGTCCACATTTTTCCAAAGTAAAAAAGAGATGAATTTCAGATGGTTAACCTTAAGGAGGATGGTTTTGTTCAGCCCACACAGTGAAAAGTAGCCACTTAACGTTCATTCTAAACCACTAACAAGCTATCACAATTGTTAGTATATTTTGAATAGCCTGTAGTTTTGGTACTTATATTACAAAGCTGTACAGGGTGGTGTAATTTTCTGAAAAAACATAGTGATTTTTTTTTTTGTGGCCACATTTCAAACGGGTACAGACCCATTAAAAAAAGAAATATTGACTATTTTAGACTGGAC
Organism: Setipinna tenuifilis; assembly: GCA_030347295.1. Lineage (NCBI taxonomy): Eukaryota > Metazoa > Chordata > Actinopteri > Clupeiformes > Engraulidae > Setipinna > Setipinna tenuifilis. The sequence goes on along the minus strand of CM059266.1, from coordinate 12,617,409 downwards.
ACAATTGTTGTGAAACATTCCAGAGCAGAACCCAAGCTGTGTGAGTGCAGAACCAAAGCATATCCTTTCACTTCTCGTCTAACCGACACTGTGATATTGAATCTCATTTGAAAGTTATTTAATACCAGATAATAGTGTGTGTGTGTGTGTGTGTGTGTGTGTGTGTGTGTGTGTGTGTGTGTGTGTGTACTACATGTTTGTTTATTGTCTGGGCAATAACATAACTATAACTCTATAGTGATTGTCTTGTAAACCTTATATTTATAAACCCATCACCCCCTTCCCCCCTCCACACACACACACACACACACACACACACACACACACACACACACACACACACACACACACACATACACACACACACACACAGACATACACAGACACACGCATCTACATGCACTCAGCGTTTGTGTTTGTCAGACACATCCTGGTGTTAAATCTTAACCTTTTGTGTTTTTGTTGCTTATTTAGTTACAAACACACAATACATGTATACAATGCCCTGAGGTCTCAGACTGTGTGTGTATGTGTGTACTGTGTGTGTGTGTGTGTGTGTGTGTGTGTGTGTGTGTGTGTGTGCGTGCTTGTGTGCGAGTGTGTGTGTGTGTGTGTGTGTGTGTGTGTGTGTGTGTGTGTGTGTGTGTGCACACATGTGTATGTGTGTGTTTCATGGGGTGTGAGTTTGCTAGCTAGCTCAGAGGAATGCACTTTAAAGCTAGATTAACCCTCTGACTCACCCACTGAGACCCGCACTGAGACAGAATGCTTTTAGTCGAGTGGCCTCCATTTCCCCTTCCTCTCTCTCTTTCTTTCTCCCCCCCCCCCTCTCTCACTCTCTCTCTCTCTCTCTCTCTCTCTCTCATTGTTGGTGTTTGTGTGTCTGTGTGCAAAGGGTTTAACATTATTGTTCATTTGTAGTACTTGAAAGTGTCATTCTCATGCTGTCTCCTGTTTCAGGGTTGAAAGTTAGGTATGCGGGTTTAGCCGTGTGTGGGTACACAACTCAGCTTAAATACATTTACTTGAAGGATTGTCATGGTGTGTGCATTTGTGTGTGTGTGTGTGTGTGTGTGTGTGTGTGTGTGTGTGTTTCCTAGGGTCATGCTTTTACCTGAGCAACTCCACTCACCCGTAGCATGTGACAAGACAGAGAAAGGTGTGCCTTGGTGTGTGTATGTGTGTGTGTGTGTGTGAACCCACTGACCCTGGTGTTATGCTACCTGAGGCACTACACCCACCCACCCACCCACACACACACACACACACACACACACACACACACACACACACACACACACACACACACACACTGTGCACCATGGTGGTCCTGTGCCATCACGTCTCTCTGTCCTGTCATGCGTGAAGCAGTCACACAAGTTCACTCATCTGCAGGGCAGGAAGCACAGAGAGGACAGGAGAGGACAGGAGAGGACAGGAGAGGAGAGGAGAGGAGAGAGAGAGAGGGAGAGGACAGGAGAGGACAGGACAGGAGAGGAGAGGAGAGAAGAGAGGGGGAGAGGAAGGGCGAGGAGAGGAGAGGAGAGAAGAGAGGGGGAGAGGAAGAGCAAGGACAGGAGAGAAGGGCAGAGGGGAGGAGGAGAGAGGTAGAATGGACAGGAGAGAGACAGGAAGAGAGGAGGAAAGAGGGGATAAAAGTCAATAAGGATTAGGGACACCCCTCTCAGTGCAGACATGTTTCAGGTGTAGGTCATGTGTGGCCTACACGCAACAGCTCCTGTCTCTGATGAGGCTATTAGACGGTTAGCTGTTTTGAAACCTACACCTACAAATGGATGGAGATATACAGCATTTCTGTCCAAACGCCAATAGAATTGATTTCCTCTGCACTATTTCTAAGGTCATATTTCCTTTCGCCATGTTGTCTTGATATTGTGTTGAAAATATCCACAGTGGTTAGCAATATTTTTAAACACATGTAGGTTACGCATTATAGACCCCCACAGTGGGAATCCAGTGCAGTTCTGATGACTCCTGAAAGATCAGACATCATCTCAGAGGCTTCAGCTGTTACGTCTGAATCTCTGTAGGCTGCTGGAGAAGTGAGAAGCACAGTAACCCAGGCCTGATGTGCGTACAGTACCAGGGTTACGCTAATCTCATCCTGTAGCGTAATGCTACAGCATGTTGTAAGACAATTCTCTTGTCATGTAAACTACAGCCAAATGCTATTTCTGTAAACTGAAATAGCATACCAAATAAAACTATTATGGTAGTTTAAATAGAATTTTAAATAAACCACAGTAAGACCCCATTAGTACTTGACATAAGAGATGTATGCAGTTGTGCTAAGGGATGGCATGACAGGTAATAGTAGTTGTAGTAGTACTAGTAGTATTGTCCCAAATAGAGCAGTTATAGCACTTATATTCACACACACACACACACACACATTTCCACAAATATTTCAAAACATAGAAGGATTTAAAGGATACATAGAATAGATCAATAGTGTAGTATAGTGTAATGCAATAAATGGTTGGTGGGGTATAGAGGTAGAGTATCTCTGTTTCCAAGTAGAGTTCAGTGCTGAAGGTGATTAAAGGCTAGGATCCATTTGAAGACCCCCACCCCATCCCAATCACCTTTAACCCCTAATAACCCACCCCATCCCAATCACCTTTAACCCCTAATAACGTTCAGGACATTCACCTGGGCACGGGCATGGTGGAGCTCAGGTAGACAGAAAAGTTAACAGGGTTCTGATCTCATTTTCTTTTCTTTTTTTTTTTGGCTGATTTATTAAAGAGTTCCTCACAATCATGTATTGTCCATTGTGTGTAGACACAGAAAAATCCTGTAGCACTTACACACAGTCCTAGCAATATAAATAGGCAAAAAGTAATGAAAATGGTTCAGGCCAAGCTGTCAGACAGAATGATTCATGGTAAGGGTTAGGGAGCAGGTATTCCCACACTATGTAAGGAAGTGGTTTTATGTATCATCTGTTGGGTTGTTTTGACTGTTGGTATGTGTAAGGTAGGTCAAACTGACACTGTGTGGTCTCATGTAATGTCATAAATTTGTGTGTGTATGTCAGTTTGAATGTGTGCATCTCTGTGTATGTGTGTTTGTGTGTGTGTGAACTGGTCTTGTGATTTACTGCCTTTTGAACATGTCAGCTGACGTATCCTGAGGCATATGTCCACAGAGATACCACACATGGTAGCACGCACACAAGCACATATTTCAAGGCGCAAAGGCCTAAATACAGTCCCAAACACACACACACACACACACGCACACACACACACACACACACACACATACACACACACACACACACATTGTCCATGTGTGATGAAACAGCATGGTACAGTTGTTGCAGAATGTACTGTTCTACCTGTGTAAGCTTTGTAAAATAAATGTTAAAGTTTTTTTTTTGGTGTTGTTTTTATTGAGTTTTGGACGTAAACAAAAAAGGAAAACAGAGCAAAACACACAAACATGACTGTTATTATACAATAATACTATTAACAAACAGAAGTCACAACCAGGGGAAAACAGCTGTACACCATGTTAGCTAGAAGTAAAAAGGAGAGGAGGGGAAAGGAGAGTAAGTAAAGTAAGTAAAAAACAATAATAAACCAGGAAAAATGGCAAAAGAAAATGACACATGTACATCACTGCCCTCTAAGGAACTCATTCAGCTCAAACACTAAATGTGTCCAGACAGCCACATTTTTGGGTTTTGGCCCGGTTAAGCCAAGCTATGGAGTACTCCAAGTACACTTTGCATTTATCAGTTTTTAAGTTTTTTGTTTGTTTTTTTTCTCTCCTTCGTTTCCTCAGCTCTTGGTTTTATACAGAGAAATACACTTTTTCTCAGAAGAGAAACAGCCTTACAGTTGAGAGAAAATGATAACATAAGTTCACATCAGTTCACATCAAGAATTATCACAATATGAGCATTTACCTTGAAGAACAATATATTTCTGCTCGGTCGTTGTTTTTATAGTTGAACTGCCACTGAAGGTATAATGTAATTACAGACAGTTATACCACGGCTTGGTTCAATTTTCCATTGTTATGCGTTCTTTAGAATGACAATTCATTTTCTATATACACAAAGCTGCGAAGTAGTCCCTGTGTTCCGACCGTATAACGCTTGTGTATCAGTGCGCCAAGTTTGTGGTGAACTGTAAATAAACGGTAAATAAAGATGTGACAGTTTTAGCAAATGACGTATATGAGAAAGTTAATGCACTTTGAGGTGTAGCAGCCACTCCACTTCGCATTGTGGCCCCATTACCACCTCGAACGTGCATTAACTTTCTGATATACTAACCCGTATCGTCCATTATCCCTTACATAATTAGATTTACTCTTATCATTACTGGCTGATGTTACACCCCTTATCAGGATGGAAAGTGAAAGCACTTACCTTATATGGAAACACTGGTAGCCATTACTGCAGCTTATGAATACCACTCATGATGTGTGTGTATACACACATGCAACATTTTCCTGCCAACTCACACACACACACACACACACACACACACACACACACACACACACACACACACACACACACACACTTACACACACACATACACACAAACACAAACACACACACACACGTACACACACACGCACACACGCACACACACATGCACACACGCACACACACACACACACACACACACACACACACACACACACACACACACACACACACACACACACAGTGTTTCCCAGTACTCTGAGGTTGTCTTTCTCAGCAGTGACTGCACTGATTTGCTCAGGGCTCCATGTCAGCGTGACAGCACTGCAGTCGTCACTAATAACAGCCCTGTGATCGCTGCCTTTGTGATTGTAGGCTGTTACAGGGCTCGGCTGATTCTGATTGCACCAGTAATTGTTCAGCACACACACAGTGTCTGACAGCTGCTTTTGGATCGCCTGTGTGTGTTGCGGGGAGGCAGACATGAGACAGTTAGAGGAGCATGAGTACAGACATAGGGTGTGTCAAGACATTATTACATTATCACACACACACACACACACACACACACACACACACACACATATGCACATAGACATAGACAGACACGCACGTACATGGACAGACACCAACGGACGGACACACATGATCAGAAACACACATGCATGCACACATATACAAACACCACAGCACACCCTCTCTATCTTTCTTGTTAACTCTTTCTCTCACCCACTCACTCACTCACACACACACACACACACACACACACACACACATACACACACAGAAATCTGCAAAGGTAGCAACAGGCACACAATTAAGTGCCAAACTGAGACAGAGAAAGCAACAGAGAAAGAGACAGAGACAGAGAGAGACAGAGAGAGAAAAAGAGACATTCACACATTCACACATCTCTTAAGCTCCAGACGTGTTTGTCTTCTACTGGATGTGGCCCGTTTCCATGGCGCCCGTCCATGTGAAGTGGAACGCTCTGTTGACTGACGTCGTGATGAGACTCTCATGAGGGATGCTTCTACCTGCCTTCGGGTTGCCATGACAATGCAAGGCAACAGCAGAATGAGATTTAGGCAGTGGAGAGCAGGTAAGGATAATATCATCTGATTGGTTGCACATAGTGTGGGTCCAATCTTTATCGGTTGAAGATTGATTACAAAAAGAACATAAGGACAAACAGGACAAATTTACCATGAGTAAAAAAAAAAAAACAATCACATTTTACCTTATGATAAAAACGTGTAACCATGAAGTGTATGAAGGAATAGAATAGAATAGAAAAGAGTAGAACAGGATAGAATAGAAATATAATAGAACAGGAATAGAATAGAAAAAGAATATTCATTGCCACTGTCCTTTGCGTGTTGTTCTGTTGGGGGATGAGGCAGCAAAGGGGCGCAGTCACGCAGGAGGGGGGAGGAAGCATAGACCCCCCCACAGTGTTTGCACCACTGGTATTCCGCTAGTCTCTCCTCTTTCCTCTTTCTGTGCTCTTTCTTCTCCCTTGCTCCTCCATACTTCTCTTCCTCTCTGCTTTCTCTTCTTCCTCTCTCCTCTACACTCTTCTCCTTCTCTCCTCCATACTCCTCCTTCTCCTCTCTGCTTTCTCTTTTCCTCTCTCCCCTACACTTTTCTCTCTCTCTCTCCTCTACACTCTTGTCATCTCTCTTCCTCTCCTTCACACTCTTCCCTCTGCCACTGTCCTCTCTCTCTCT
>CM059266.1:12586211-12593711 GCA_030347295.1 Setipinna tenuifilis | reverse complement strand
TATCGCCGGCCATATTTCCCCCCTGATTATGCGGCCGGCGCGCTGTGGCGGCATGTTGGCAGCGCTGCGGATGTGGCTCTTTAATGCTCCTTCAAGAGCACACACGTCTCGTCTCTACCGCAGCCATAGCAACGCCACATAAATCAGAAGAAGGTTAGCCAAAGATTTCTTCTCTTCCTCTGTGTGCCTCAGCCCCCAGGCTTCTCATGTACCTGACCTAGACCCCCTGCAACAGACACACACACACGCACACACACATACTCGATTACCCCCTCAGCAATATTTCCCTCACTGTAGTTCTGACCTTGACTAGGTCACACAACCCTGACAGCTCTACCTCTACCTCTACCTCTGCCTCTACCTCCAGCTCTACGACCACCTCTCCAGGCCTGATTCTGACCCATTCAGGTAGTCCACCCAGCAGTATCTTCACTTCTTTAGGCGTGGTTCTTGCCTAGACCCCCTCATATGGTATATAGTGTTCCCACAGCTATCGCGGTAGTTGTGTTCCAGAACCCCTGGTGATATATATAGTGAGACTATTTTTTATAGTTTAAGCCTTAAAATACCCCTCTCACACATTTTAATTTTAGTTTTAATTTACAGTATTTACTACTGCATTATTACTGCATTTTAATCAATAGTTATATGTTACAGTATAGTTCAGTACAGTACATTGTAGTATCATAAATTATAATATTGTTCTGATGAACTTTAGCATGCATAGTGACATAGCATGCATATATTAATGGAAAACATTTGCGATATAGCTGGACCGTGACAGGTGAAGCGTGACATAACAGTTGATCACTGTACTCCCCTGAGAAGAGCATCCAGTACTCTTGGACTCTTGGGTCAAAGCTGGCTCAAACTGTCCCAGCATCCTCCACCGAGAAATACCTCCACCAACCTTGGCATGGTGTTGACCCAGACCCCACTGACAAACCTCACCTTTCTGGACCTGGTTCTGACCCAGAGCACCTCGTACTCTCTTCCCAGCAAAAGCTACCCTCCTCTGGGCCTGATTCTGACTTAGAGTTAGATGGAGGGGAAGGGTTATAGACCAGCAGAGGAGAATATGGTAAGAGTCAGTCAATATACAGCAGTAGAGCCATTCAGAGCAATGGGGTGATGTGTAACTCCATAGTAATAGATCAATATGCAGCCTCTTCCTAAATCAAAATAACAAAACAACAAAACAAATAAAAGGTAGAAAGACAGCACATGCAAACTCTATACACACACACACACACACACACACATCTGGACATTTTACATGTACATTATACAGAAACTACAATTCACACAAAGAAGCTCCCATTCACACCACTTACACACATAAGCAACCTCACATGTACACACTCACAGTCGCACGGTCTAAGGCAGTCTGTTTCTGCGCCTTAATCACTTAATAATCACTATCACTGACCGCTTACAAATGCGGTTACCTTGTGGCTAAAGCCTGGCAACTGTTTTCAGGCCCTAATGTCTTGGTGTTTGTAGTTAATGACAGTTTTGGCAGGGTATCAATTAGACAACTTGAGAGAGAGAGAGAGAAAGAAGGAGATGGATAGAGAGAGAAAGAGGGAGAGAGAGAAGGAGAGGGACAGAGAGAGAGAAGGAGAGGGTCATACTGGGGGGCTGTGGGGGGGGGGGTGATGGAAGGGGCCGTTTGAGGTCGTGACCGGGCTGGGAGATGGATGGATGGAGGGGAGGATGCTGGGTAATTTGTCAGCGCCCTGTAATAGCTGCGGAGCGCGGCTCCCCGGGGGGACTGAGAGGGTGCCAAGGCGTCTGCTGCGCTCCTTTTCATCTGCGCCTCTCTCCACAGCTTTCATCTGACGCAGGCCCACGCCAGCCAAGGGCTCCACACCACACACTGCAGCATGGCACTGGAGGAGATGCTGGGGGGAGAGAGAGAGAGAGAGGGGGAGAGAGGGAGAGAGGGAAGAGAGAGAGAGAGGGAGAGATGAGAGAGAGGGAGAGAGAGGGAAGAGGGAGAGAGAGAGGGGGTAGGAGAGAGAGAGAGAGGGAGACAGAGAGGTGGGCAGAGAGAGAGAGAGGGAGAGAGATGTTCAAAGTAAGATGGAGAGAAGGATAAAGAGTAGAGAGAGGAAGAAGAGATGTTGGAAGATCGCTGGAGTGACATATAGAGAGCAAGAGAGAGGCCGAAAGGGAGAAAAAGGATGCAGACACAGAAGGAGGAGATGGAGAGAGCGATAGAGAGAGAGAGAGCGAGATAAGGAGAAATTGGGAGTGGGAACATCAAAGGTGTATGAGGAGAGATGGAGAGGGGGAGAAAAGGGATAGAAGAAGTTAAGACAGAGAGAGACAGTTGGAGAGATACGATGAGAAAAAGACAGGGAGGGAAAGCTCTGATGAAGTAGCCCTTTTAGTCTTCTGGTCAGGTCAAACAAAACAAAATAGTTTAGATCTTGCTGGGATTCCATATCCTCCTGAATTCTGTTGTAGACGGCAGGGTGTATGTTCTGCTCAGCTCGTTGTGTGGCCAGGAACAGTGGAGGATAAACAATCAAGGCATCCATGTGCACTCAGATAAGGTCGAAAACTCACTTTATACTTATACTTAAGAGTTTGAGCTTGAGGCACCATCGAGTCTGTGTGTGATGTGTCTGTGTGTGATATGTGTGTGTGAGACCCCACAAGCTCATAATGTGTGTGTGAGTGTGTGTGTGTGTGTGTGTGTGTGTGTGTGTGTGTGTGTGTGTGTGTGTGTGTGTGTGTGTGTGCATGCATATGTGTGTGTGTGTGTCTCTTGCAAAAGGCGCGCAATCCTGTTACTCTAATCCCCCAATTAAGCGGCAGAGTTGATAAAGCAGCCACCTCTCCGACCTCTGACCTTTCCTTCTCACCCCTCTCACCCCTGACCCCTCACCTTTCACCCTGCGCTGATGGACAGGCGACACGGTGTGAGCTCTCATCCCCCAGCTGTCCACTCAGCCCCCAGCCGACACGGGGCTCCGGGCTTGGACAGAGCAGCAGACGTCTCCATTTTGTGTCATGGCCGACTTGTCATCAGAGGGGGGCGGGATGAAGGGATGGACGGGATGGGAGAGGCAGGAAGTGAGACGGCGGGCGCTTGTGATTTGATCTGCGCCGTGAGATCAGATCAGATCGGATCAGATGGGGCCACTGGTGTCTCAGTGGCTCAGATGGCATTCAAATAAAGACTGCATCAGCACCTATCTCTTTTCAGATGGGAATCTGGAGCAGCAGGTGTTTATGTACCGTCTGCTTCCTGAGGAGTGTGTGTGTGTGTGTGTGTGTGTGTGTGTGTGTGTGTGTGTGTGGACATTGACACTGCAATGTTTTTTTTCTTCGGTAAAATGTTCCATTAGGCTAAAGTGACCTGGATCCTACTGTACCATGCAATACAGTGTACTCCTCATGCAGTAGCAGCATTGTTGCCTCCAGGGGGTGTCATTTCCCCAACTACTTTGGGTTTTAGTTGAATGGATCTGTAATCTCCTGCTGTACAGTGAAAGGCAGTGCAGAGATGAGGACATCGCAGCATTGCGCTACCTCCCCACTGTGTTAGTGCTGTGTGTGTGTGGGTGTGTGTGTGTGCATGAGTGTGTGCGTGCGTGCATCCCTGCATGTGTGTGGGTATGTGTGTGTGTGTGTGTGTGTGTGTGTGTTTATGTATGAGTTATGGTTGGCCGTTGGTTGGCCCTACTGGGGCGAACACCTAACCACCCCTGGCCCAAGCAATGGCCAAAAACACCTTCAAAATGTATACCCAACCAGTGGAATTTATATTAGTATATATGCTTCAGCACAGACTCTTTTCCCCGTGTGAGAGGTATTTTGAATCTCCCTGTTCTCTCAGTAGGAAAGAAGAGAGGGAAAGCAGAGGACTCTGTAATGGAGTACTCACAATGTAATCAGCCCAATACTGATGTATGTGAGCTGGTCAATGAAAAACGTTCATTCTTACGAGTGCAGACATTTGCCTTTTACAACATCCTGATATACATGGTCAGTAGCTCTTGTACTGTAAGGCTGGGTCTGTGAAACATATTGAGAGCAGGCTCTTTTTTTTAAACTGCTGGACACAGGCAGCAGGCAGCCTGGAGCTCTCTCTCTCTCTCACACACACACACACACACACACACACACACACACACACACACACACACACACACACACACACACACACACACACACACACACACATCATGCTGTTTACTGCAGTAGTGTAGCATACTGTACCATCCGTGCACGGAGAGCAGCAGATACTGTACACCAGCAGTGGTGGGACAGCTGCTGCTGCAGAGAGTGAAAGGCCGGCGCACAGTGATGGGTGATCTGTGCCAAGCTCTCCCCCAGAACCTGCTGATTCAGGAGAAGAGTAGGTAGTGGCTCAGTAGGTGGAGGAGCTGGCCAGCTGACAGTCGGAGGCTTGCTGGGTGAATTCCAGCCCCCTCCTGAGGTGGTAGAAGTGTCCTTGAGCAGGACACTAAACCCCCCCCCCCCCCTACTGCTGCTCCCCATGTCCTGGTTGGCTCCTTTGCTTGGTAGCCTTTTACCATCAGTGTACAGTATGTCACAAAAGTGAGTACACCCCTAAGATTTTTGTACTTTTTTCTATCAAAGTAGGTGTAAGCTGTAGACTGCCTACTTTACATTGTAAAAGTGTTATATCTTTAGACTTCTCCCATGGAAAGATATTTAAAAAAATTACAAAAATGTTAGGGTGTACTCACTTTTGTGACATACTGTATGTGTGTGTGTGCGTGGATATGAGGCATTAACACATTGAACGTTGTGGGTGCTGTACTGAATATAAAAAAAAAAGCATTGCTACAGCAATCCAGTCCATTTCAGTCAAATTATAGCAACTCCTCAATCACACACAAGTATATTATTAGTGAAATCGCCTCTGTGTGGTGTGCACAAGTACAACAAATACATGGCAAGTTTGTTTTCTATGAAGCTGGGGGTTCCCAGCCTCTGGTGTATAGCACCAGGTGAGCCCCAGATGGATGCCAGGGGCTGGAAACGCATCTTTAGAGAATAAAGGGCCTAGCAGGTATAAGCTCCACCTGGACCCCACATTAGCTGATTTAAACTAGCACCACTCTTCCAGGAAGAAGAGCTAGAAGTGCTCTACTACTAGTAGTATTAGTAGTAGTAGTAGGAGTAGTAGTAGTAGTAGGAGGAGTACTAGTGACAGTGGTAGTAAAAGTAGCAGTAGTAGTATTAGTAGTAGTGGTGGTGATGTTAGTAGGAGTAGCAGTAGTAGTAGGAGTAGCAGTAGGAGTAGCAGTAGTAGTAACTGTTTTGAGTGTAGTTGTATAAACGTAGACTCCGTGTAGGACAGAAGGGCTGTGTTTCTGGCCTCTGATCAAGGCAGCTGCCTCGGTGTGAGACTTGGCCCCAGCAAAGAGTTCATGTGACCCACATCCAGAACCAGGGCAGGACAGCCACACATTACATCACATGCCTCTGCTGAATACGAAGTAATCGTTTAATAATTGCTGCTACTGATCGATTACAAATCAGGTCATTACTCTACAATTACTTACTGTCAGCTGTTATTTTTTCAGGTTCTGACTTCCTGGTCTTTGTGTTAAATGACTAATTTGGCAGGGCAGGTGCTAAAGTGCCAATAATACTGTCCACATCATATGCCTGTAGTCAGTCATAAAACTGCTACATATGCAGGCGTGTTGCTGTGACCGTCTGACCTAACAGGTCAATGACCCCTTGTTTGCGTCTGGTGAGCAGTGTGGTATCTGGAAGCCTACTGAGCTATTCCAGTCCAGATACACCTTTTGGCATTCAGTGTTACTATGCTATAGGCTGTTCCCATAGGCACACTGTTTGATCTGCCTCAGAGTCCATGCAGTGTTTGTGTGTGTGTGTGTGTGTGTGTGTGTGTGTGTGTGTGTGTGTGTGTGTGTGTGGACTGGGAAGTCTAAAGCAGGTTGTAAATCCCTAAAGGATTGACTCTCTGTTAGTGCAGGAAGTAGTAGCTGTTGTCTGTGAATGGTGCTACTTCAGTGTGTGTGTGTGTGTGTGTGTGTGTGTGTGTGTGTGTGTGTGTGTGTCTGTAGGATGTGGGATGTGTTTGTGTTTTCACTGAGTTCCCGCTGTGGAAGTTTGCTCTTCAACTTGAGTGTGTGTTCTTCTCTCTTTGCTATGTTTGTTTGGGTGTTTGTGTATTGGTAGTTCCTCCTCCTTCTGTAGTGTCATTTAGGTTTTATACTGCGACGTGTGTGTGTGTGTGTGTGTGTGTGTGTTGGTGGTCTACCCACCATGTGGCTTGGCTTTGTAAGTTCTCACAATGCGGAGGGTATGCGATGAGGTCATTCTCCTCAGGAGATTACTGGAGTCTCTTCACACACTCAGCCTCACTCAGTCCCCCCCACACCCCCCACCCCCCATCTTTCTTCCTCATTCTGTCTCTCTCCCTCTCTATTACTTTCACACACACACACACACACACACACACTCACACACACACCGACAGTCACAGACACACACACACACACCAACACACGCACACACACACACACACACACACACACACACACTCACACTTACACACCGACAGTCACACACACACACACACACACACACTCACACACCGAGTCACACACACACACAAACACACACACTTTCCGGAAGCGCTCATCCGGATCGTCGCTCACGTTCCCCCCACCCCCCTGTGGTGGTGTCTGACTAATGCGTGCCAGTCTGGACGGCCAAGTTCGGGGGCCGCAGGAGCCCCCGAAGATGCCCTCCCTGCCCAGGGCCTCCAGCCGTACCCAGACCCTCCCCAGCGGAGCCCTCCAGCACCACGCTGGGCCTTTATCTCTCCCTGGCTCTCCATCTCCATCCGCTCTCAAATGGCCACAGCAACGAGGTGTTTGGGAAAAAATGGCTGCACATCTAAAGGTCACATTGACAAAAATATTTTCCGCCACTGGTAGGGTTATTTTTTTTGTTTTGTTTGGGGGTTTTTTTTCAAACCATGAGGGGAAAGTATGAAGGCCGCCCGTCATGTTGACAGATTTTGAAGTGATGGCTCGTATTTCAGATAAAGCCACATTTTTTTTACACTGTTAGTGTGTTCTTCAGTCTGCAGGGATGGCTATGGACGTGTGGAATAAAATCAAAGATCTTTCCAGAGCTTTACAATCGATTAAAGAATTGACCATTCATTCCATAGCAACCGTAACTCTGAGTAAACAAACGGGACTCCCTGTCTCTGAAGTGGGCGCTGGTAATACCAGGTTATTACCACGGAATGTTTACTGGACCGGCTGTCAAACTGACGGACGGTGGAAAAGACGGTGGGACGCAAACCGCTGCTGCACACAAACCAAGTGGTGGGCAACCCTAACTTCAAAAAAGTAAAAGCCCCCCCACCCCCTCTCCCCCTCCATGTGTGGTTACAGCTTACCACAGAACACAGCTTATATCACTGTGTTTCTCATCTAGCATCTACCTTGCTAAAGAGTTGTGCTATCT
>CM059266.1:12571211-12573711 GCA_030347295.1 Setipinna tenuifilis | reverse complement strand
AGCGGTGCATGTGTGTGAATGATGCTTTGGCTGACTGCAGGTGTTTGTATGTCTTATGGAATGCTCGATGTTGGGGTCGTGTTTGTGTGTGTTTGTGCGTGACTAATGACCTGTTTGATTGACCACAATGCTGGTGCGTGTGTGTGAGAGTGTGCGTGTGTGTGTGAGTCAGCAGCCAGCTGCGACACACTGCCTGTAAATGCTCATGCAGCAATCTCAGTCATTCTGGCAGATGGGCTTTACTCCCACTCTACATAAACAATCAGTCATACAAGCACGCAACCATGCAAACACACACACACACACACACACACACACACACACACACACACACACACACACACACACACACACACACTCACACACGCACACGCACCCCACACCCATGCACACACACACAATCATGCTCACACAGGTTCAGCTCAAGCATACGCATGTGTACAAGCTCAAACACTTTAAAAGATAAACACTGACACACACACACACATATAGACATATACTCACCCACCTGCCCTCACACACACACACACACACACACACACACCTAGTAATCCATATGTGTCTTTGCCAGCTGTAGGATGATGAGTGTAAGCAGGGACATTTATGGAGTGTCATGAAGAACATGTACAGTACATTGAGTGTTCATTCCATTACCCACACACTCTCTCCCTCACACACACACACACACACACACACACAGACACACACACACACACACGGATAGCTGGCAGGATCAGGCATGCATCGGATTCACTCAACAGGTCTTGTCACCCTCACTCTTTGATATTCACAACCCCTTTTTTATTGTTATTATATTTCTGTTTAAGACAGATGGTATGCAGGAGATTAAATAGATAAATATACCCTGAGGATAGAGAGAAACAGAGAGAGAGAGAGAGAAACAGAGAGAAAGGGAGAGAGAGAGAGTGAGAGAGAGAAAGAGAGGGAGAGAGACGGCGGAGGGATAAATGATGGTGAGAGGACAGCGTAGGCAGCTGTCGTGTCCTAACACATTCGGCTGGAGGGTGGTGTGTGTGTGTGTGTGTGTGTGTGTGTGTATGTGTGTGTGTGTGTGTGTGTGTACTTGAAAAGGGGAAGGCCCTAGTCTTTGGCCAGGAGAGAGAGGGCCCCTCCACACTGACACAACCACAGCTCTAATGATCGCCATGAAGCCCAGAGGCTTTTTATGTTTCTTAAAATCTCTCCACTTCGTCAGAGTGGTGACGTCCACAGCACACACACTCTAGAATTATCCCACAGGGGCTCGCCTTGCTGTAGCACTCATTGTTTTAGAGAGCAGACAAAACCTACAGCACAACTCAAACACAACTCAGAGCTCGGAACTTAAACAGAGTTCAAATTCAGACACAATTCAGACACAACAAGTTAGAACTTCAACTGAGGACTGAGGACTAAGAGCTCAGAACTTAAACTGAATTTACATTCAGACACAACAACTCAGAACTTTAACAGGACTAAAAGCTCAGAAGTGAATCTGAATTCAAATTCAAACACAACAACGCAGAACTTCAACAGGACTAAGAGCTCAGAACTCAAACCGGGTTGTAAACAGACCTTCAATAGAACAGCAGAAAGCAGAACTCAAACAGAACCCAGACGTCAGTCACTCATAACCTATTAAATGAATGACCATGACTATAATACATAAAGGATATTTATTTATTACAGATTGTCATTATCATTGTGACAGTCAGTGTGCAAAGGCTCATGTTGTTATTGTTGCAGCTGTGTCCATAGTTGTGGTTGGCAGTGGATGTGGGCATGGAGAGGGGTAATCCTCTGGGATGCCAGGGCTTGGGGTGGGGGCTTGGGGGGTATTTGGCTGGCTGGTGTGTCCGTGGGCCTGGTCTCCTGAGCGGGGTGAGCAGGAGTGGGTCTCCTCTTCCTTCCTGAGGTGGTGTGTGTGCTGCTGTGCTGTGCTGGGCTGTGCTGGGCCAGGATCGGCTGGCTTTGATGTTCACACCATGGAATAAACTCCCAGCTGTCAGCAGCTCTAACCCTGTGGAGAGGGCTCAGGGGAGAGACATGCGCACACACACACACACACACACACACGTGCACGCGCACGCACACAGACACACACACACACATGTGCACACATACACACGCATACACATACACATACACATACACATACACATACACATACACATACACATACACACACACACACACATACACATACACGTACTCACACACACACACACACACACACACATACACATACATGTACTCACACTTACACACATACACACAAACACACAAGCTAGCACAAGAGCCATGTTACCACTCTCTTAGAAGAAGGATTTCTGTGGTCTTGGAAATCTTGGAAGTCAAAGGGAATTTTAAGATCTGGAAGTCTGGAAAATTCATAATTTAGGAATGCAGTGGGTGGAATACTTGTGTGTTCTTGTGTATATGTGTGTGTGTGTGTGTGTGTCTAAGTATATATATATATGTGTGTGTGTGTGTGTGTGTG
>CM059266.1:12563711-12566211 GCA_030347295.1 Setipinna tenuifilis | reverse complement strand
CACATATGCACGCATGCATGCACACACACAAGGACTTGCAAACACAAACGCATACACATACACACACGCAAACACACACACAAACACACGTGCACACACACACACACATTTACACTGAGACACACACACTCACACACACACACACACACACATTTACACCGAGACACACACACACACACACACACACACAGACTTCTCACCCCTCACCTGCCAACTGGGCCCTTTCAGTGCTACCTCAGTTGCCCCGTGTCACATGACCCAAACTCCAGCTAGTGACCGCTTGTCTCGTGAGCAGCTCCCTCCCTCCCTCCTCTCCCTCCTCTGCCCTGACCAGTCTCTCCCTCCTCTCCTCTCCCTCCTCTGGTCTGACCAGTCTCTCCCTCCCTCCTCTCCCTCCTCTGGTCTGACCAGTCTCTCCCTCCCTCCTCTTCTCTCCCTCCTCTGGTCTGACCAGTCTCTCCCTCCCTCCTCTCCTCTCCCTCCTCTGGCTGACCAGTCTCTCCCTCCTCTCCTCTCTCTCCTCTGCCTGACCAGTCCCTCCCTCCCTCCCTCCCTCCTCTGCCCTGACCTGTCCCTCCCTCCTCTCCTCTCCCTCCTCTGGCTGACCAGTCCCTCCCTCCTCTCCTCTGCCCTGTCCAGTCCCTCCCTCTCTACTCTCCTCTCTCTCCTCTGCCCTGACCAGTCCCCCCTCCTCTCCCTCCTCTGGCTGACCAGTCCCTCCCTACTCTCCTCTGCCCTGACCAGTCCCTCTCTACTCTCCTCTCCCTCCTCTCTCTCCTCTGGCTGACCAGTCCCTCCCTCCTCTCCTCTCTCTCCTCTCCTCTCCTCTCTCTCCTCAGGCTGACCAGTCTCCTCTCCTCTCCTCTCTCTCCTCTGCCCTGACCAGTCCCTCCCTACTCTCCTCTCTCCTCTCTCTCCTACTCTCCTCTCCCTCCTCTGCCCTGACCAGTCCCTACTCTACTCTCCTCTCCCTCCTCTGCCCTGACCAGTCCCTCCTCTCCCTCCTCTGGTCTGCCCAGTGCTTCAAAGAGTGCCATTCAGATGACAGCACTTGAGCTGACATTTTCCTCACAGCGTGTCCTCATAATGTCGCCTTTCACCGGCTCTTTCCGCACTGGAGGAAAATGTTTGTCGCTGTGGAGCACGGCCAGGCCACCAGGCAGAGGACAGGACACCCCCCTTTTTTCTGGGACTTTTTTGGGGGGGGGTGGGAGGTGCTGGGGGTCTGGGAGGTCATGCTGTAAGGGGATTTCTCCGCCCCCCCCAACCACCCTGTCGAGCAGCGGTGAGATGATCCACCGCAGGGTGACATGTGAAGGGATGGGGGGGCGGTTGGGGGCAGGGGGGGTTGGGTACTGGGGCTGATAAGGTCCTGATGAAACGTGTTGGAAGGTGGCGGCCCCACCACAACTGAAGCCAGACATAATCGGCAAGCTCACCACAATGGAAATGATTCTTCTGCCTCCTCCTTCTCCCTTTTTCTCTCCCTTTCTCTCTCCCTCTCTCTCTCGCTCCCTCCCTCTTTTTTGCCTCCTTTTTTCCCCTCGTCATGTCTTCCTCCACAAATGTCCGATTGTCTCTCCACAGTGTTATGAGAAGTTACCCAACCCCCCCACCCCTCCTTCCCTTTCCCCTTGCCCCCCCCCCCTCCAACCTTGGTGGGTGAAAAGAGAAGCGATTGTTGGCCTCCTGGCGTATCTGATCTCAAACAGAGCTGTTCAAATGCACCTCATTGGGTTGGAACGATGGCAAACCTCCCACCGAGGTGTTTAAGTGTGTGTGTGTGCGCTTGTGTGTGTTTAAGAGAGTGTGTGTGTGTGTGTGTGCTTGTGCGTGCGTGCTTGTGTGTGTGTGTGTTTGCGCACTCATTTCAGGATCACACTGTACAGATCCTGTATATCAAAGTGGTGGTCGTTGGTTTTGCCGGTTGGGGGGAGGTTGGGGGGGTGGGGGTGTGGAGAGTGAACACACAATGCTTGTCTATTCCAGGGCTTTAGGTACTGTAGGGTTGGCAGCAACAATGCAGGTTTGTGTTTGAATCCAGCACTTGTCTTTTCACTTTTTTTTTTATAGAAACTGATTTTTTTTCCCTTCCATTCAGTAAAACTGCTGCTCAGATCTAGAGATCTAGACACGCTGGTGGTTTTCACTCTGACAAGAAAACGATGTGGGGCAGAAAAAGAGAGAGAGAGAGAGAGTGAGAGAGGGAGATAAAGAGAGAGAGAGAGAGAGAAGGAGAGGTAGGGAGAGGGGGGAGAAAAAGAAGGGCTTTTGTTTCAGCAATGAAAGAACAAGAGGATGGAGTTTAAGTGGAACAGACAAGCCCCGGGACAGAAAGTCAACAGGAAACGACCTTATCACTTTACCGCTGAAGAGGAGATAAGGGTGTAGAGGGGGGGCTGTGGGGGGGGGGGGGCAAGAAGAGTAAGATGAAGGAGAAAAGAGAGAAGGAATGATGGACAAAGAAGAAAAAAAGAACAAAGGTAAGAGTAATGGTTTG
>CM059266.1:12546211-12553711 GCA_030347295.1 Setipinna tenuifilis | reverse complement strand
GCGTGTGTTTCTGTAATAAATTACATTTTAATCTGCAGACACATTTGTGAGTAATAGGGTGTATGCTTATGTCAAGGTTTCATCCAGGATATGGTGATGCATTCACACATACAGTATGTATCTCATATCAATGTAATGATCATGTTTGTATGCATGTTATGCAAGTGTTCTGATGTCCTTGGGTGTATGGAAGTATCTGTTGGGTCTGGAGGCGGCTGCGGCTTAGAATCATCAACGTTTGCCCTGGAGTCATTATGCTAGCAAAACCGTTTGACTCTGAAGAAGACGCAGTCGCGTCGAAACGTTAGTTGTTTCTGCACCATTAAAACCTTTGTCTACGGAGTGCTCCGGTCTTGCTCCTTTTTACATGCTAGCAAAACCATATTTTGCCCGTATCTGTCACTTGTCTGATGAATAATCAGCCAGGCACGTTGTTGCGACAGGAGCACTGTGATTAACATACCTACAAAGTATTTCTGTTATTCTCAGATATGTGAGCTATTCAGGTGGGTGCGTGTAACAGTGACAGTGATGTGCCAACTGCTACCTGGTGACAGTGATGTGCTAAGTGCTACCTGGCGGTGTGTTTGATCGAGAAATTCGTCTGAATTCGCCCATCCTGGTTTTCTAAGAAGCTCGTAAAAATGTTCCTGTTCTGAGAGCACCTCCTACACTAACGTGCCTAACTCACCAAACGTCTTACCTACACCTACCAGCATTTGCTTACCAGCATTTGCTTACCAGCAGTACCTTTGTACTTCCTACATAGTTAGACTGTTTTCCTCAGTTGTATGTCTGGTAAATGTAATGGAATGTATGTAATGTAATGTAGTACATCTCTACAGTAGATTCTGGCTGAGGTAGAAGAGGAGTAGGTCCTGAACTGCATTCTGGTGCCAGAATTGTCATTATTATTATTATTGTTATTATTATTATTATTATTATTATTATTATTATTATTATTATTATTATTATAAGCCCTGGGCCAAACATTGGTCAGTCAGATTAACCTGTCAGATTTGGTGCCATTAAATCCTTAAGTCAAAACAGATAAATAAAGATAAATAAATATAAGTTTATAAAGATAAAGTTCAGGTACAGACTATATGTGGGAAAAGGTCTTACATTCAAAGCAATCCCCATATGAATCCCCTTCCCACTGCATTGTTGTGTATCATAATGCCATATGGTTTACATTTTGTTCATGCAGCAAACATTATGCAAGAATATGAATTGTTGTAGCAAGCTGGGGGTGGTGCAAGGGGTGTGTGGCAGAACATGTAGTGTGTGAGGGGGATGTGTGTTAGGACATAGTGTGTGAGGGGTGTGTGTGGCAGAACATGTAGTGTGTGAGGGGGATGTGTGTTAGGACATAGAGTGTGTGAGGGGTGTGTGTGTCAGGGCATAGAGTGTGGGAGGGGTGTGTGTGTCAGGGCATAGAGTGTGTGTCAGGGGTGTGTGTGTGGCAGATTAAATTCTGGGAAGCACTGATAACAACTGCTACTGATAGCAACTGCTTTACAGTGGAGACGTGCCTGAGATGTGTGTGTGCCATGCTGGGAATCTATTCTCTTAACATTTTCATCATCATCATCATCACCATCATCATCATCAACATCATCATCATCACCACCATTGACGTCGCCATCATCGTCATCATCATCATCACCATCATCTACAAGCCATTCTGGTGCACAGACTGTCAACAAATAGTCTCCAAGCAACCCTGTCTTTGGGCTATTGTTATTATTATCATTATTATTATTAACATGCATGCATCAATTAAAATCAAACACGCGCACCGGAGATGCCGCACACAGGTAATGCACCTAGCTGTGTACACCACCTGAGCAGAGGGGGAGCTGCACTGGCAACCATTTGAGGAGATATCATGGCATCATGGCATCAGGCCTATCAGACCCATTCCTGCAGGAGAGACACCGGTGCGGGGTGGCAGGCATGGCGGGCCAGGCCAGACCACAGAGAGATGGAGATGGTGTCTTTGCATGCCCGTTGTGTGTAATTACTGCATGTCTTTCTGAATCTGGATCTTTTAAACTTTTGTTTACATGCCATACAGGCGCAGTGCAATTGAGAGACAAAGGGAAAAAGAGCTGAATACTATAATTTTCCACTCTGGTATGCCTGTACAGGATGTATAGAGAGGTGTGCCTGTGTGTGTGTGTCTGTGTGTGTGTATCTGCTGTGTGTGTCCTTGTTCTTGTCTGTACAGCAGTACTACACGTGTCTATGGGTGTGTGTGTGTGTCTGTGTGTGTGTGTGTAAGTGGCTGTTAGTCTGTCTGTCTGTTCATCCGTCCATTTGTCTGTCCATCTAGTCTGTCTGTTTTTGTCTGCTTAGAATACTGCATGTCTATGGGTGTATGTGCATGTGTGTGTGTGTGTGTGTGTGTGTGTGTGTGTGTGTGTGTGTGTGTGTGTGTGTGTGTGTGTGTGTGTGTGTGTGCATGCATCTTTGTCCACACAGAAGAGCACACGTGTCTATGAAAGCACATATGTGTAAGGGTGCACTCATTAGCACATGCTTCTGATGTATGGGTGTGTGGGTGTGTGTGTGGGTGTGTGTGTGTGTGTGGCCCACCCCACCCACATGGAAGGGGACTTTCCTTAGTCAGGACGATGAAGAGCAGGTGATACCTGGCAAGTCCAGACCCCGCAGCTCACACACACACACACACACGCGACAAGCGTGTGTGCAGACACACACACACACACACACAAGCACGTGTGCAGACACATGCACACACACACATATACACACACATATACACACACACACACACACACACACACACACGTCCTTTCATCTCCAAGTCCTCACGCCAACAAAGTAATAGACGAACAAGAGAATGGAGAGTAGAGAAAAGAAAAGTAGAGGAGACCCAAAGATGCGGGACAGCTGATAAGAGGACAAAGAGAAAGGAAAATAATAAGAGAAGAAAAGGAAGATGAGAGCAATATGGAGCATGAAAGACAGAATAAAAAAGAGAGGGGGGGGGTGGAGAGGGAAGGCAAAGGCTGCAAGGTAAGGCAGCAAGATATGAATCTGTGCAATATGCAACAACATTTCCTAATGTTGCAATGATGTACAATTAATTAAGAATTAATGAATAAAGACTTAAACACACAGAGTTAGTGTCTATCAGCTTGACCCTGGACAATGAGTAGCCAATGTGATGGAGGAGGAAGACATCTAGGACAGCAGGATTCCATCTGATCAATATGCAAGGCGTGAAAGCATAGGTAGTGGAAATGTACCATTTCATTTTTTTTTAATTGGGCACTGTTTGGAGATATGCACTTTGCTCTTCGCTTGTTAGTACTGCAGTATTTTCAATATGTACTGTAGTGCATCCCCAGGCAACAAAAAGAATGGAAAAACAGGGAGAGAAGTATAAGAATATAAGAGCAACACTAAGCATGAAGGAGAGATAGAGAGAGAGAGGAAGAGAATGAGAGACAGAAAGCTAGAGAGAGGAGGAGGAGAGGGTTGAGGGTTGGGGGGGGGGGGGGGGGGGGGGGGGGGGGGGTGAGGCGGGCGTGCTCTGATGTTGTGTTTGCATATTGCTAATGGGAGTGAGAGTGGGGCGAGCGCGGGCAGAGGAAATGAAGGGTGTCTGTGCAGGCCCACATCCTGTCTCTAATTTAGCACCCCCCCCCCCCCCCCCCCCCCCCCACACACACACACACACACACACACACACGCCCCCCCCAGCGACGCACTCAGACATCCAGCAGCGTGATTAAAGGAGCGCCTCATCCCTCTCTCCTTCTTTTCCTCTCTCTCTCTCTCTCTCTCTCTCTCATCTCTCTCTCATTCCGCTCTATCCCTGGCTTTCTCTCTGCAAATCTACTCTGCAGTCTACAGCCTGGTTTTAATTCTGGAGTTTTCTAGCATCACTGTTGCTTTGCCATCTGTTTACATGTATGTGCTTGTGTGGGAAAAAAATAAACTGTGTGTGATTGCATTGAAAAAGAGAGAGAGAGCAAGAGAGAGAGAGAGAGCAATGGGGTGTGAGTGTGCATGGGCACGTATGTGAAGATGTGCACACACTCATGACATGTTTACACGTATGTGCATGTGGGTTGTGGCGCCCAGCGTCTGTTTGTGTGTGTGTATGTGTGGGAGAGACGTTAACAGTGTGTGTGTGTGTGGGAGAGACGTTAACAGTGGATGTGTGTCTGTGTGTGTCTTTGGGTGTAAGGGTGTGTGTGTGTGGTTGTGTGTGTGTGTGTGTGAAAGAGAGAGAAAAAGAGAAAAGAGAGGGAGAGAGACGAGAGACATAAACAGAATGGGATGTGAGTGGATATGCATGTCTTATACACACCATCCGTCATGTTGGCCAGTGCAGCATACTGCAGGGCAGTGTGTGTGAGTGTGTGTGTGTGTGTGTGTGTGTGTGTGTGTGGTGTCTGGGCTGCTGGCATGTGACATAACTCTATGAGGAGCAGCCATGTCGGCACGGGGGGGGTGGGGAGTGGGGGGGGGGGGGGGGGTGGGGGGGGGGGGGTCAGGGCTTAGCGGATTAGCCATGTTTACATTTCCACAGCTGACCCATTCAACCTGGGCTTTGCCTGGACAGCCACACTCCACTACCATAATATGTGAATATGTGCGTCTTTGTGCACGTGTATCTGTGTGTATGGTTGTGTGTTTGTGTGAATATGTGCGTCTTTGTGGACATGGGTCTGTGTGTACTGTATGTTCGTGCTGGGGACAACGAAATCCTAAAAGTCAGCAAGCGAGCTGGAGAAAGACAAAAGACGGGGTGACATTGGAGCGAGCGAGTAAGAGAGCGAGCGAGGGAGTGAGCGAGGGAGGGAAGGAGCCAAGCCACAAGCAGTGTTTACCCCGTCTCCTAGGTGGCATAGACAATGGCGTTGGTGTCTGAGGCGTCTAAGCAGCCACTTCATAGGCTGCTCTCACTTCCAGCTCCTGGCCCTCAGAGGCTGATCAGTATCGCAGGGGAGACCCAGGAGTGGGTGGTGGGTGATGGGGGGGGCGGTGGGTGACGGGTGGGGGGTGGGGGTGACGGGTGGTGCACCCAGGGGAAGTTCTGCGTGGGGGATGAAGGGTTTTCCCGTGCGGGCGCGAGCAGGCAGGCAGCACAAAGACCGCTGGCGAAGATGAGCTCCCATCAAAAGGCGCATTACGCATGCAGACACACACGCGCACACACATACATACACACACACACACATGCGTGCTGGCAGATACACACCCAGACCATTGTTTCTTTTCGGGATCCACAAGCATGCACACACACACACACAGCACTCATAGTATCATAAAGCTCTGGTGATGCCAAAGTAATTATGATGATGAGTTGACATGCTTTTTTGATCGCTTGAGGGAACTTGGTCTTTGCATTTATCCCAATATGCAAATTAGTGTATTGCACAGCACACACTGACATGACACACACACTAACCTGGAGCAGTGGGGGGGGGGGAGTGTGATGATGATGGTGGTGATGATGATGATGATGATGATGATGACGATGACGGTGATGATGATGGTGGTGGTGGTGGTCAGGGTGCTGATTATGATAAAGAGTGTGATGATGATGATGGTGATGATGATGATGGTCAGGGTGCTGATTATGATGAAGAGTGTGATGATGCCTCTATGTCTGTTCACAGGGTAGTACGCTGAGGAAGAGGAAGATGTATGAAGAGTTCCTGAGCAAAGTGTCCATCCTTGGTAAGTCTGCAGCTTACATACAGATATGCACACACACATGTGCAATTACAATGTCAGACTCACATTAATGATCCAACAGCTACAGACACACACACACACACACACACACACACACACACACACAGGTAGATACAAACACACACTTGCACTATGGTACATGAATATTGTAATGGGGCACGACGATCCCATACACATACACACACACATACACACACACACACACACACACACACACACATACACACACACGGGTGGAAGCCTGCTCTACCTGTCTACTGACTGCTGCAGATGAGTGACACAAACCATTTCTGTGGTAGTGCCACTCCTAACAGCTTACATTCCACCACAAGTGTGTGTGTGTGTGTGTGTGTGTGTGTGTGTGTGGGATCATCGTGTGGTATTACAATAACCATGCAGCATAGTGCTAGTGTGTGTTTGTATCTACCTCCGTGTGTGTGTGTGTGTGTGCGTAGGTGTGTGAACGCATGTGTGTCTGTGTGCGAAAGTTGTGTATTTAAATTAGCGTGACTTGTCGTGAGCTGTCACTCCATGTCAGTTGCACAACAAAAATGAGCTCTGGCACAATATTGCATCAATACAGTTCAAACTGGGGTGATGAAGCTGTGGCAATTGTCTGTGTGTGTGAGAGACCCCTACACACAGGTAACTAGACTGCATTCCCGCAGAAAATGCAAAAAGTGTGCTTGCAAATATGCATGCCAACATTCCACCATTCATTTTCAATGGGCCAAAAAGTTGCAGAAAAACGACAATAACGGACGAACGACAAGAGGTACGGTATACCGAAATGTAGGCGGTCATGTCCAAACCGGGCCGGTCGTCTTAGAGTTGGAACGGTGTCTCTATCTCAAAAGCCTGAGGACTAGTAACGTCTGAAAAATCTGGTCTAGGTGAATAATAATAAACGGTGGGATAACAATAAGTGTGCTCTGCAAGCACACTTAATTAAATAGCTGAGTTAAAACACAACCTCCTCCAATCTGCCCCCCTTTCGCCATTAGCTTACCCTCTTCCTCAATCTTTCCATCACATTACCCTTAGCTGACACTCTTATCCAGAGCAACTTACAGTCATTTGGGTGCAGGGCTCAGTTACAGTCCCTGGGGCAATGTGGGGTTAGATGCATTGCTCAAGGGCACTTCAGCCATGGATGAGGGTACTATTTGTTTACTCCCCCACCCCCATTCTTCCTACTAGAACAGGATTTGAACCTGCAACCCTCCAATCCCAAGACCATCTCTCTAACCACTAGAGCACAGCTGCCCCTTTCCCTCTTCTTTTGTCTGTCTATATTTTTCTGTCCCTCTACATCCTCCCCTTCTGGGTCCCTCTCTTTTTCTTTCTCTTTCTTCCTTTCTCTCCATCAGAGCAGGAAGACGGGGTGGGCGGAGGGGGTGGGGAGGAGATACTTTTGTTTGGCTTTGATTTTACTGATAGCTACCAAATTAGCGACAAGCCCTTGATGTCCAGGGAGGGGTTGGGGTTGTCTGTCTCTCTTTCTCCGATTACCCCGTGCTCGTGTGTGTGTGTGTGTGTGTGTGTGTGTGTGTGTGTGTGTGTGTATGTGTGTGTATGTGTGTGGGCAGGTAAGTAAGTTTTTATGTGAGGGAGAGTGTGTGTGTGTGTGTGTGTGTGTGTGTGTGTGTGTGTGTGGGCAGGTAAGTAAGTTTTTATGTGAGGGAGGGAGAGAGAGAGAGAGAGATAGTGTGTGTGTGTGTGTAGTGTGTGGTGAAGAGCTTAGTGGAGCGTGAAATG
>CM059266.1:12531211-12536211 GCA_030347295.1 Setipinna tenuifilis | reverse complement strand
GTGTGTGTGTGTGTGTGTGTGTTTGTGCGTGTGTGTTTGGTTTTGAGCATGCAAATATGCGTGTTTGTGTCTCCAGTGTGTGTGTGCATGCGTGCTTGCATGCGCTGTGTGTGTGTGTATGTGTGTGTGTGTGTGTGTGTGTGTGTGTGTGTGTGTAGCAGGTGGCCCTTTTTTGGATGTGAATAAATCCTGTGCACCTGCACGTGTGTGTGAGAGGGAAGGGGAAAATCTCCTGCAGTAATCCCTCTGATGATGTCTGCCTCTGGGAAATGGCCTTGCTCTCGCTCTTTCACTTTCTTTGGCTTTCTTCTCTTCCTGTTCTCTCTTTCTTTCTCTCCTTTTCTCTCTCTCTCTCTCTTTCTCTCTCTCTCTCTCTGTTTATGTATTTTTAAGATTGGCAAAATTCAGAATTATGGTGGATTTTAAATTTTATTCAATATTTAAGACCTCTGTGATATTTGCTGTTAACCGACAATAAAGTATTTTACTAAATTCTAAAAAAAATTCTCTCTTTTTCGCTCTCTCTCTCTATATATTTCTGTCTCTGTCTCTCTTCCCTCCCACCATAACCTTATCTTATTCTTTTCACTCCACTGCCATTTCCTCAGTAACTGTACATATCTGTCCCTCTCTTTTTCCTTTCTCTATCTGTCCTCCTCACTCTCTTTCTCTCTCACATTTTCTCTGATTGAGTTTGGTGGTACAGTGTATTGCAAGCAAATGACAATGATTTAATAAAGGACTACTCAATCTTACTCTCTCTCCTCTTATCTGTCCTCTCTTCTTCTCTCTGTTCTCTCCATTGTGTTCTCACTTTCTCTCTCTCTCTCTCTGCCTTTCTCTTAATTCAATTCACTGCAACTCGCTTAAACAAGCTTATTGGAATGAGCACGTGAAGGACAACAACGTGTAGAAAATGCACTAGTAATGAGCTCCCTCCTTCTCTCGCCCCCCTCCCCCCCCTTCTCTCTGTCTCTCTCTCTCTCTGTCTTTATCTTTCTCTCTCTCTCTCTTTCTCTCTCCCTCTCCCCCCCTCTCTTTTTCTCTCTCTTCTCTCGTCTTTCTCTCCCCACCTCTGTTGCTGTCTCTCCCTCTCTCTCTCGCTGTCTGTCCCTCTCTCTCTCTCACGCTCTCCCTCTCACTCCCCCTCTCTTTCTCTCTCTCCCCCCCTTCTCTCTCCCTCCCTCTCTCCCCCATTAGGGCACAGCCTCTGTGTTGCAGCGTCGCTCTGACAATGAGGAGTATGTGGAGGTGGGCCGCCTCGGACCCTCAGACTACTTTGGTAAGAGAGCAGCACCTCCCTCTGCCACACCTCCCCTCTATTACACCTCCCTCTACTACACCTCCTCTACCACACCTCCTCTCTACTACACCTCCCCTCTACTACACCTCCCCTCTACTACACCTCCTCTACCACACCTCCTCTCTACTACACCTCCCCTCTACCACACCACCCTCTGACACACCTCCCCTGTTCTACACCTCCCTCTACTACACCTCCCTCTACTATACCTCCCTCTACTATACCCCTCTCTGCCACACCTCGTCTACTACACCTCCCTCTATTACACCTCCCTCTGCTACACCTCCCTCTTCCACACCTCCTTCTACTACACCTCCCTCTACTACACCTCCCTCTATTACACCTCCTCTACTACACCTCCTCTACTACACCTCCTCTACCACACCTCCCTCTACTACACCTCCCTCTACTACACCTCCTCTATTACACCTCCCTCTACTACACCTCCTCTACCACACCTCCCCTCTGCCTCACCTCTATCTGCCACACCTCCCTCTACACCTCCCCTCTCCCATCATCGCCTCTCTTCTACTACACCTCTTCTCTCCCATCATCCCCTCTTTTCTTCTCCCATCCCTTCTTTTTTCTGTTTTTAAACCTTTGTCACTCTTTTATCAACTTCACTTCCCAACGCTTCAGCTGCTTGACAGAACATGGTGATATGTATGAGATAACTCTAATCCTCCCTCTCTTTATCTCTCTCCCTGTTTCTCTCTCTCCTTCCCTCCCTCTCTCTCTCTCTCTCTCTCTCTCCCTCCTTCCCTCTCTCCCTCTCTCTCTCTCTCTATCCCTTTCTCTCTCCCTCTTTCTCTTTCTATCTCTCTCTCCCTCCCTCTTTCTCTTTCTCTCTCTCTCCCTCTCTCTCCCTTTCTTTCTCTCTCTCCCTCTCTCTCTCTCTTTCTCTCTCCCCTCTCTCTCTCTCCCCCCCCCCCCTCTCTCTATCTCTCTCTCTCTCTCTCCCCCTCCCCCTCTCCTGCAGGTGAGATAGCCCTGTTGCTGAACCGTCCGAGGGCTGCCACGGTGGTGGCGCGTGGGCCCCTGAAGTGTGTGAAGCTGGACCGGCCGCGCTTCGAGCGTGTGCTGGGGCCCTGCTCCGAGATCCTCAAGCGCAACATCCAGAGATACAACAGCTTCATCTCACTCACCGTCTGAGCCAGCCGTACAGGCAGCCCCCGCTACCAGGGCCTGGGGGGGTCTGGTTGGGGTTTAGGGTGGGGGTGGGGGGATTTGGCTTAGGGTTTGGGGGGGGTGTGGTTCTGGGACACGGGTTGGATGGGGAAGAGCTGCAGGTGTCAGCAGTCTTGTGGGGGGGGGGTTAAAAAGAAGATGAACGTGGTTGAGGTGTGGTGGCACTTGCCTTGTTGTTCCTGCCTTTTGGAGTTTCAGTTCAGTTCTGTTAAGTTTGGTGTATGTTCATGTGTGCGTGTGTGTCTGTGTGTGTGTATGTGTGCTTGTTTGCTGCGTGTTCTTTTCTCTCTCTCTCTCTCTCTCTCTCTCTCTCTCTCTCTCTCTGTTTCATGCACTTTCGTTGAGCTGTGCCGTCATGTAGCTTCACTCGCTAATGCAAAGAGAGGGAGGCGAGAGAGGAGCAGGAAGCTGAAGGGGAGGAGGAGGAGGAGGAGGAGGTCAGTGCAGAGTGGAAGATGAAGAATGAGACATGTCTTACTCTGCTCTTTGTCCTGCATGCAAACACACACGCATGGAGAAGATAGGTGACAGAGATTAAACAAGAAAATATGAGAAACAGAAATATGAATGAAGATACATGGATACAGATATATCTGTGTGTGTGTGTGTGTGTGTGTGTGTGTGTGTGTGTAGCAGGTGGGTGGGTGGCTGGGTGTGTTTGTGTCCATTAGAAATGCTTTATTCCAGCAAGATAATGTACAAAAAAAGAGGTGCGGAGAAAGAAAAGGAGAGATTGAGGCTATGTTTCCTGTTTGTTTTTAATGGAGAGAAATAATGGTAAGTGTGTTGGGTGTTGCTATTCCAGGTGAGCAGGTATAATGTGTGTGTGCGTGTATGCGTGTGTGTGTGTGTGTGTGTGTGTGTGTATGCGTGTGTGTGTGTGTGTGTGTGTGTGCATACACAGCTGACCCTCGTTCTCGGACAGGTCGCTGTGTCCTGGGTCTTTGGGATTGGACGTTTCCATGTGCTGGGGTTCCTGACAAAAGATGCCTGATGGTTGCTATGGTGTGCTGTGCTCAGGGACCATGTTTGGTTCTTCAGTTGTGGAGGAAGTAGGATTGAGAGCTTCTTTTTTACTCTTAGGAGAGCTGTGCTACCATTTCTGTGTGAAATGCCTCGATTTGAACCTGTAAGCTATTGTTTTGTTTTTTTTCCAAAGGCTTATTAGTGTTAAGAGTTCATTAAGTCAACACACACATGCACGCACTCACATGCACACCACACAGGCACACTTTTTCACACACACACATGCACGCACAAACATTCTTACAGTCGTTTCGATTTTACACACACTCACAAGGACATCCAAACACACACTCAGGACTTGGAGTACTAATTTGTTTTGGGGTTTTTTTTGGTGGGGGGGTATGGGGAGTTGTTTTTTTTTGTGTTGACATGAAATATCATCTCTTCTGTTGTACTGTAAGGCCTAAAGATAAAAAAGAGCTTGTATGATACAGTTTTTATGTACATGAAACGTGTATAAAAAGATACTTTGTTCCTTTCATGTGAAGCAATCAAGTACTAGAGTTATTATGGAAAAGATAGAGCAGATTTTCTCTCTCTAAAACCAAAATACAGGAACACACACACACACACACACACACACACACAAATACACACACACACACACTTACACCAGCCATGCACATGTTTGCCATCTTATTCTCTGAACAAATAAAATCAATGCTTCTGAACAACAGTGTGTCTTTGTTTTTGCGCCACCCATCCATGATTGGATGCTTACACACACACACACACACACACAGATACACACACAGAGGCACATTGTGTAATAAAACTTTGAGAGATTCAAGATCAAGCACTTTGTGTGCTCAAGCACAGTCATTTGTCAATTCTATATATATATGCACACACTCCCTCTGTCTCTCTCTCTCTTCACCCCCGCTCTCTCTCTTCTTCTGTCATCCTGTGGTTCTTCAGGTGTTCTCTCTTGAGTAGGTGAGTACCTCTACGGTTCCGCCACAGGTCCGGGCCGCACGAGAGCCGGAACCGTGCCTGAGGTTCTGCGCTCATCCAGGTTGTGACAGCAGAGGCCGATTCCCTCCTGCTTGTTCATTCAGACTGGACTAAAGCCAGAGCTTTGACACATTCCTCCTCATCTTAGAGTGCGCTAAATCAACTGAGGAATGCGCTTTGAATCTGCACACACACACACACACACACACACTTACTCAAATGCCACGTATACAGATTTTGTCACAATAGCATACACTCCCACCATGACATAGCAATCTTTAATGCATTTACACACACAAACACATGAAAGAAAACTAGCACAAAGTGTCTCAACAATATATTCCGCAGCTAGTTGAAAAAACCCACAATATCCATTTGAAGTAATTCATCCATGCTTTCTTTATTTCATTCTTTCTTTCCGTCTTTTATTCCTGTATTCATTCATTCTTACATTGAAAGAGGGCTTCAAGTAAGTCAGTAATTTGCTGGGACTTGCTGTCAGGGTTGCTCCTCAGTGTTTGTGTACACC
>CM059266.1:12521211-12523711 GCA_030347295.1 Setipinna tenuifilis | reverse complement strand
ATTTATAAATATAAGGAAGAGATTGTTCCCACTTTAGATGAGGTCACTCGAAGTGTAACTACCTCAAGTAATAATGGATTGCAGTATCGATAAGCATTAATAACATGTGCATGAAAAATCATATGTATAAATGCTTGGTTATCA
This sequence comes from Setipinna tenuifilis, assembly GCA_030347295.1. Classification (NCBI taxonomy): domain Eukaryota; kingdom Metazoa; phylum Chordata; class Actinopteri; order Clupeiformes; family Engraulidae; genus Setipinna; species Setipinna tenuifilis. Next base: position 12,523,567 of record CM059266.1, on the reverse strand, counting down.
GTAAAATACCTTGTTAAACAGTAACTTGCATTTTCTAACTCATGAACCCATTACCACTCTAAAATAAATGGTTTAAAAATAAGGGAATACTTTATCTGGAAGTGGAAAATGTGTTATTTTAAGGTGACCAAATGTCCTGTTTTCACATCCTGTCCTGGCAAAGTGACGAAAACGTCCTGGTTTTCATTGTTTTTCATTTCATTTGTATTATGCATGCATCCTGGAACAAGATAACATAAGTATTGAGGCAAAGCTGGTCCTGGTTTTGGTCCAGGTTTTCAGTTATGGAAATATGGTCACCCTACATTATTTTTAATATCAAAGTATGTTACTGTGTCTGTGAATTATGCTACAAATGAGTTATGAGTATTGCTTATTATGCTACAATATCTATGAATTATGCTACAATTGCTTATGAGTATTAATGTAGAACAATTCTATGTAAAGAAGGAACTAAATTGTTTGCTATGGCCTTACTTAGCTTCATGGTGTGAAACTATTACAAATTGTTAGAGAGAGTACAAATGAAGAAATAGATCAAAAGTCCAGAGTCGTAGATTATCTGTATGTGTTTTAAAGACCTGCATTTTAACCTGCACTTACGCACACACACATACCCACTCTCACATACACATATGCTCATATACAGACACACTCATAGACTACAGCCAATGCCCACACGCACATAGGGTTAGGTTCTCTCTCTGTCTCTCTCTCTCTGTCTCTCACACACAAACACACAGACACACACACACACACACACACACACACACACACACACAGCTCTCCTATCATCATTAGCCCAGTGACCAGTGGGACATCATAAAGCTCATCTCTGGCCCGCTCTCCTCCTGGAGCTAATCCCATTAGCTGATGAGGCCGAGCCCTGAGACCGCTCCCCAGCGCACTGTAAGGAAGCCATCACTCAAGAGCTAATGGCCTTCTCACTTAGCACCGGATCATTTACGCCTTTCTGTCCTTCACTAATCCGCTCATTTCTTACTCTCTCTCTCTCTCCCTCTCTCACTGTTTCTTTCACTATTTGTTTCCTTCTTTTTTTTTTTTCTTTCCATGTCTGTTCCGCCCTGTCTATGTTGTCTATACTGTCTATGCTGCTTGTTCTTTCGTTGTTTCTTTTTATCTTTCTTTCTGTCTGTCTTTCTTTTCTTTCTTTCTTTCTTTCTTTCTTTCTTTCTTTCTTTCTTTCTTTCGTCCACTTTCACTTTAAAAGCTGAAAGCCACAAAATGTCAGGTCATGTTGGGCTGGTTAAGGAGCTGAGTCATGAAGGTGTTCTCTCTCTCTCTCCCCCCAAGGCCAGTGTGTCTAATGGGAACACTTTGCAGGCAACCTGGGCAACTCAAAAGATTTACCTCCCTACCAGCCTGACTCCACACAGTATCCACACAGTCAATTTTGGGTCAAGCTCTGGTGTGTCCTGCTGTAGAAAAAAATAAAACCTGTTTGTCTGGGTGGCACACATCACTTTAACACTGTAAAACACTTTGCATGTAATGTTGCATACAGACACAGTGTTACAAAGTTACTAATCCAATGTAACACTGTGTGTGAATTCAATGTTATGATAGTAACACCATAACTGAATTCCAGTATTGTTTTTTTTTTTTGTATAAACTATAAAGAGTAAAAGAGTGGATGACAGTTTGGGATTGTTCTAAAACAAAGGCTGTAAGATGCCCCACCACACAGACATAGACCCCTAAACTCCCTACCAACCTCTGAGAATCTCTCCTATGTCCCCTGGTAAGCAGGGTATCTACAGTAGATCGACTACTCCCATCCTTGGCAGCATGCCTGTGCTACAGTTGGGTGATGTGGCACGATGCTTGCTAATGCTCTGTGTGAGTCATAGCCCACCCCAATCTATTATTGCTGACACACACACACACACACACACACACACACACACACACACACACACACACAAGAAGGTAGAGAATTGTACTTTTACTTGTCACACCAGCAGCATCCTCAAACGCACATAATTGTACCTTTTACCCATTGTTTTACAACTAGTTTGTACCTCCTCCAGAGCTGAATAGGTACACACCAGTACATTAAAGTCCACATATTAGTCTTTGGGGATACATTAATGCTGATTTATAATACAGATTTGTAACCCTACTGTCCCATTATGTCTATACAAACTAGTTGTAAAACAGTAGTCAACAGGTACAATTATGTGCCTTTGAGAGAATTATTGTGCCGGTGTGAGAATTAAAAGGACAATTCTGTACCTTCTTTTCTGAGTACACACACACACACACACACACACACACACACACACCACCACCACCACCACCACCACAGACACACCACTGCCATCATCACAAAAAT
>CM059266.1:12506211-12511211 GCA_030347295.1 Setipinna tenuifilis | reverse complement strand
GGACACAGCTAGGGAAAGGGTCTCTCTCTCACTCTCTCTTTGTCTCTCTCTCTCTCTCTCCCTCACTCTCTCTCTCACACACACACACACTCAACCCTATTCATGGGGGCCCCTCTGGGGCGACCCGTAGTGCCTGGTCCTAGTGGGAAGCGTAATGTGGTGTGAGAGAGAGATGTGGTGGTGGGGTCACAGAATGAGCTAAAATTAGACAGAGGAATTTCACTCTGTTCCACTTCACCATCATTCCATCACATATTGTTGCCGTTTTGTTTAGTTTTTTGGTTTTTTTTGGCATATGAATGGTACAGTGGTCAATGCTTTCATGTCTTGAGTGAGTACTACACTGCCAAGTCCATATCACATGTAGAATATTTAGTAATTAGGGTAAAGACATCATGTTGAAAGATCTCTTGAGTTTGATTGATTGACCATCTCCATCCCACACCTACTGTCAGAGCAAACACACAAATCAAGGCACCATAGTCCATTTCTCTAAAAGCTCCCCAGCTTCATTCATGCCATACGCACGAATGCCATGTATACCTGACTATTAGTCTGAGAGAGAGAGAGAGAGAGAGAGAGAGAGAGAGAGAGACGGTGTGGGGAGGGAGGGGGGCGGGTTATATTTTACATGCAGCAAACAGCCAACCAGCTCCCTGGTGGATTGATGCGAGATTACTGGAAAGACGGGGGGCGGTGCATCGGAGACGCAGCGAGGCTGGCTATATCCCGCGGCTCAGACGCGCTCAGCCCCGCACTAAGCGCGCAGTCCCGGACACAGAAGGACCTGTCGCCTATTTTGCCCCCTTCTTCAAACACTACAGGATAGAAAAATCGGTACATGTTACCCGCCCCTCTTTTTCAATTTTTACCGACGGACCACGCTTTGGGATTGTATCATTTTCAAGGTGGACGCACTTGAGAAGATTCTTTTATAGCAATTTTAAGTCACATATTGGAGACTAGTGTCACTTTTCTGTCGATTGAAATTATTTTTTCATTTGGGAAACTTTCATTTTTTTATTCAGTCGTCGCGTCGGGGTGTTTGCATCTTTTGTTCATATCCAGTAAACATATAATCACAGATTTTTACATTTCATTTTTCTGGAGAAATGCCTGCAGGTTCCGACCTAGAACTTGTTTCGTTTGGTTGACTTAAGGAATCATGTCGAAGTGTCGCCTCAGAAGTTGCCACCAGAGAAGCTACACCGGGAGCCTCGGAGGTGTACAAATTGGAAAGTGAGCAGGTCTACCCCTGTAGCGGCACGGTCAACTTGAACTCCTTCAGATTTGCCGAGAGCCACTGTTCGCTGAGCTGGACCGTGGCTCTTGGAGGTCCCCCCCTCTCTCACTCCGCTCTCTCCGAGGGATGGTTCTGGGTCCCCTGCGCCCAGGAGCGACTTGGCGGCTCCTAAAGAAATCGTGTTTCTTGTTTTGGGGGAAATCGAAATTAAAGGGAGATGAGAACCGTACTTTTCTACTTCCTGCTCTGTACGTCGTACCTGCTGCTCATTAAAGCCGAGGTAAATCGCACAGAACACGTCATTACGACACACACACAACAGGTTGAAATGCATTCAGCGCAGCCCCTTGTAGCCTAACCCCGCTTACTGGCACTAGTAACTAAATTAGGTTTTGCATGCGCGGAGGGATTCGGTTCCAGAGGTCTCTAGTATTTCAGCAGAGCCGTGGGAAAACTACGACAAAAATCACTTACAACACATGTTCACTAAGTCCTTTCTTTGTAAAAAAACAAATAACTTCTTAAAGCGTGCTTAAAATATGCCAGGCTACGCTTTTATATACTGTGTACTGTGGTGTATACGCTGTGTTCATTTACAAGAGAAGATTGTATCCGATGCCTTAACCAACTGGAAGTAAATACGAAGCAAAGTTGCTGCCCTGGGGCGACTTATCAACTTGCCTGGAATCAGAAGATCAGCTCTGAGGGTGCTCGCTCAGCACGCTCTTAATGCACACACACACACATACACACACGCACGCAGGCACGCAGGACTTTTAACTTGTGTCGTGCACATGTAGCTTACAGTGCAACACTGGAGGAATGTATGTTTACAAACCTGTGCATTCAGTTTAGCTTCGGCACTTGGCAGGGGCATGCGCTGTTCTGTGAATGATATAAATACATGTGTCCCATGGCAAAAGAAGCGCCGTGACTCTGCAACAAGTGCAAGTGCTTGTTCTCCAAGCTGAGTCCTGTGCATAGACCAGGCTACAAGCAGCCAGGGGAGCACGGCTCAGTCAGTCTCTCAATAAAAAAAAATCGTATTCTGTTTAGTTTGCACGTACGTGTAGTGTTGTTGACTTTACTATTACCTAACTATGTGTTTATTTATTTATTCTTTTGACTGAAGGAACTTCCACAAGAGCTGATCGAGCGCCTGTCCCACAGTGAAATCAACAGCATCAGCGACCTCCAGCGGCTCTTGGACATAGACTTTGTCGGTAAATGCAGCTTCTTGACTTGCTTGCTCTGCTGCAGTGAACTTTGTCCGGCCCTAATCTCACGTACCCAGTGCGATACCATGTGCATGTTTACCCTATTTTGAGGTTATATGGTGTTTTACTATAAAGCGTCTGGTTCCATGCTGTGCTGGGTTGGCATAAAACTATTATTTGAACGACGAAATTCCAGGGATTTTTAAACTTGGCTATCGAAGAGACCCCTGAATGAGACAAAAATGCGAGTTATGTTGCGCTGGACCAAATAGCCATCTAACCTTCATTTGCACCCTGGGTGAATTTAAACTTGATATATCCGGGGAGGTTCTTTTTGGTGATGTGTCAAAGTCGTATTTATGAACTCTGCGTAAACAAACACGCATCAGAAACGCGGGGTTGCAATTTATGATGACGGGAGAGAGTGAGTGGTGAGCACAAGCTGTGCGGTACAGACTTGATATGTTGGCTGCTGCAGTCAGAAGCAGCAACTGCAGCGGAGTTGAGATGTAAACGCATACATGCGCCGATGTACACATGTGACATACGTGGACTTTTCACTTTGGTATGTATTTGGCTGGATTCCTCCGGCAGTTGTCAACCGCAATCAGATCGCTTTATGGCGTTTGTCGGTGGGTGTACGTCTCACTGTAAAACGAGAACGGCAGGCGCGAGGTTGCCAGTCACAATCGCGTTGCTTGGATGTGGTAGACGCATGACGCTCTCTCTCTCCCTCTCCCTCTCAGTATTGGATTGTATTACAGTGTCGCGCTGGTTAAGGCTGTTAGGCACATGAGTCTGTATTTATGCAGGCACGCACCATATCGTATGCGGGCTTTCATGTGGTTTGGTGGGGAACACCGAATTACAAATAGCGCTTCAAAGGTCGGCCTAAATACAGAGACATAGCTGACACGGTCAATATCATATCATTGTTGATGCTATAGTGCTCCTTTCTAGCAGTTGGCCCGAGGCGATCCTCCATTTAAGAGAATCCCCCTTAAAAAAAGAAAAAGGCAGAAAGTACAGGCGACGCTTTTGTCTTATTACGCCTGGACTTTAGCCCCGGAATAAAGCTTACTGTTGTGTGCAGAAGTGTCTCTCGCATGAGAGGAGGTGTTTATAATTGAATTTAAATGCCTTCCTCGGAGCTAAGGAATGTTTTCCGGGGTAACAGTAGTACCCTGATTATTATTACGGCAGCATAAATCTGTCTGGCTGCCAGACTGTCCGGCTGGACCATTCAGGGGCATGTGACGCCAACAGTGTATTTTCAGTGCTTTTGTTGCAAGCGACAGGACAGTAAAATTGCCTGCGACCCTATAGAGTGACTTTCTGTCTCTCTCTCTTTCTGTCTGTACTAGTCACGTCATGGGGTAGTCGAAAGCTTTGACTTTTTCTCTTCTTGTGTTTGAGTGTGTGTCCCTAGAGTGTGTAGCGTATGTGTGCGACTGTGTGTGTGTGTGTGTGATTTTGCTGCGTGTGTATTTATTTTAAGACTAGTGTGGAGTGGGCATTCATAGGCAGATGTGCAGACAGACAGGCTGCTGTTCAAGTCCACGCGGTCCCTCAGTACTTTCCCTCCTACCTTCACACGCGCGCACAGTCAGCCTAGCAGCTTGCTAGCAGCCGGCTAACGCCACAGCCCTTTTTCTGTATATCAGCAAAAAGTAAAGGTTGCTTTACGGTCCTAATCTTTAGCTGTTCACACCTAGCCAGGTGTCCTAAAGGGTGATTACCCTCTGCTAGGGCTGCCACAGAGTGACCAGGCCCCTTATCTCTCCACCCGGGAGAGGAGACAGATAAGAGCAGCGCTGTCTTCCTTCTCCCTAGAGCTCCTCCTGTCAGCTCGCCACAGGAGCAGCTTGTTGTTTGAAGAACAAGTGATGTTAACAGAAAGAGGGAGGGAGGGAGGGAGAGGAAGAGAGGGAGGGAGGGAGGGAGAGAGAGAGAGAGTGCTGGTGTTCCACTAATGGAGGGAGTAATTGGGAGGCAGTGGAGCGTTGGTGATTCAGTGGAGGAGAGTCTCTTCAGCACAGACTCCAGCTCTGGCCCTGTCATTAGCCTCAGTCACCTGTGCTCTCCTCTAGTCTAGTCCACCCCCCCCACCCCACCACCCTTGTCTGTCTCTGTACTCGTCCCCCCTCCCCCTCTCTATCTCTTCCTCTTTGTCTGTCTCCACTCCCGCTCCTTGTCTGCCTCTTCGTTCTCTCTATCTCTCTATCACTCTCTCTGACTCTCTCCCCTGTTTCCCTGTCTCTTTTCTTGCGTCTCTCTACCCATATTCCACTCCTTTGTTAAATCTCTCCGCCTGGCTTTGTTTGTACCCTGCCGCCCATCTATCTCTCTGTCTCTGTCTGTATTTCTCTTTTTCTCTGTTTCTCTATCCCCCCATTCCTCTGCTCTGCTCTGCTCCTGTCACTCTGTCTTGTGCGCCAGCATCTTTTGATCTATGTCTGTTTCCTTGAGCTGAAAGTGTTTGGTCCATGAAGGACTTCTTTATGCCTCAGACCCATTCTGAATATGGGGGTCAGGAGAAG
>CM059266.1:12471211-12478711 GCA_030347295.1 Setipinna tenuifilis | reverse complement strand
TACACATTCTAGAATGTTCTGATTTTTAGTGGGGTTAGTTACGGAATATTACAGAATTAATCAACGGTGGCGGAGTCAAATGATGACTTCCTGATGCGAACCACCAAATTGCTGTTACCACACTTGAAAATTTAGGAAACATTTAAAACTTCCGATACATTACCCTATATGGTTGTTACAGTTGCCATTCTATGGAGCTTTGATATGGAATAGTGCCAGAATTTTAGAACTACTTTCCATAGTTAAACAGTTTGCCAAAATGAATGCATACCTTGCCAGCAAATCATTAAACAGCATTCTATTTGACATCATGCCATTATGCAAATTTGTAGTGAATCAGCCAGTGTAACTGATGTGATCATTAACATGGTTGTCTCAGGCAGCATCTGGCCTGACCAATCAGTGAACAGGGAGAGTGTTTGTGAGCAAAGACACTGACCTTGTGTGCTACATTTGAATTGTAGTGTGTAGGCAGGCTTATAGCCAGGCTAAGTGCATACGTCAGGGCCAGGCGTTAGCGATTGGGGAAAGGCAGATCCAATCATTTTAAACTTCAGCATAGTCTATGCCTCCAGGCAGAAATAGTTTGACTGATTGGTCAGGCAAGATGCTGCCTGAGACAACCATGTCAGTGAAACCACAGCCAGACCCTCTGTACGAAATGAAGTGAAGTACAGTATGAGGGGCTGGTTTAGCAGGCTACTGTGCTGCCTCCCCCCTGGTCTGGTGTGTCTGTGCTCTCCATCAGGTGGCCCCCCTCCCCCCGCCCCCCCCACGCTGGGGGGACAGCCAAGCCTGGGTGTCAGCAGCACGAGGACTCTGCTGAATGCAGGAAATACGAGCCGGGAGCTGGCCTGCCAGCGGAGAGATAGAGAGATAGATAGAGGGGAAGAGCGCAGCAGCCACAGAGGGGGAAAAGAGAGAGAAGGGGGAGAGAGAGAGAGAGTGCACGCTGACAGAGAACAGTAGAGGAGACTGAAAGAGAGAGAGAAAGAGAGAGAGAGATAGGAAGAGAGAGACAGAGCACGCTTTCTTTTTCAGGTACTGCATGTGTGAAAGAAAACCTTGAGTTTTTGTAAAGTTTTCCTTGCTAGATCGATAGCAGAAACTCTTCCAGTGAACTTTTAAAACCATTAAAACTAAAAACAAAATGAAGCTAGTGTTTTCTGTAAAGGCTTCGACCCTTGGAAAAAATCCGACTGTGTGTCTCAAATGTGAATGATCACACCAACAAAATTCAGGAAGGTCAATTTCTGAAATTTTACAGCATTGTAAGTTTGCAAACAGCTTGAAAGAGAGGGGGGGGGGAGAACAAGCTTGCAGAGAACAGGAGCAGAGCATGAACCCTCTTTAGATTGAAATGACTGTGGGAGTCACACTACTAGCCTAGCGGTAGCATATTAGCAGTGCTTACTAGGAGTCACTGAAAGCTTTGACTCGGTGATGTGCACTCACTGTAACAGGTGGTAAAACATGAGGTCCTTACTAGGTGGCACATGATGTCAAAATATCGGTAGCACTTTATAATAGGCTAATTGCTTCCTGTGAAGCATTTATTCATGCATTTGTTAGCCCTTAGTTAACACTTAGTTCATCATGTGTTAGCTATTATTCTTACATTCCTTCTCAGCAGTAAATTATTTATAAACCTACTTCCATCTACATTCCTTCTACTTCCATCTGCCTGTTTTTCTGTTGACTGGCTGTTTGTGTTTGGATCTGTTGGTCTTTATGTTGTCTGTTATCTATCTCTATGGCTGCTGCCTTTCTGTCCGTCTGTGTATCATGCTTTCTGTCTGCTTTAACATTTGTAGACACGTTTATAAATGTTTTACTGATGAGAAATAATGTAATAGTAATAGCTAACCAATGATGAACAAAGTGTTAACTAAGGGTTAACAAATCCATGAATATATGCTTCATAGGGAATAAATATTATAAAGTGCTACCAAAATATCTTGCAATGCCTTGTAAATGTTAAAGAAATGGAAAAATCAATTACTGGATCCACAAAATCTTGTAGGTTCTTCTTTGGCACCCTTACACCGTGAACCGCCACTTTATCAAATTCTCCTGAAAATCACATTAGCAATACACCTTCATTTCTGTAATCGTACCAACAGACAAACAAAGAAGACAATAAACTTAAATTTATCATCATTTCTGTAGTAGAAGTTAAATGACTGTTAAATGTATACATCACAGCATCAGCAAGACTTAGCATTGTGCTTAGCATAATGCATGGTAAAGAAAAAGTGAGAGAAGAGAAGAGTAGAGAAGAGAGAAGAAGGGAAGAGGACATGGGATGTTGTTGTGAATGGGTTTGAGAGCTGAGAGACAAGCTGTGGGATAGCATTCAGCACAAAAGACCGCCAGGGGGGAGGGAGGGGAAAGAAAGAGAGAGAAAGAGAGAGGGAAAGCAAGGTGCGAAGACGAGCGGTGATTGGTGTTCTTTTTTGTTGAAACAGACAAAAGGAAAGGGTTAAAACTCTCAGGGGTCCTGATGTGTGTGTGTGTGTGTGTGTGTAGTGTGCAGTGTGTGTGTGTGTTAGTTCACTGGCATTTGCGAATGGATTCCAGGCCCCCTTGAGGAACACAAGCTGTCGACTGGCAGGCTGACAATGGGCAGGTCGGAGGTCAAGGGTCGAGGGTCACCAGGAGGGGGAGACAGAGTGGAAGTGGCTAAAAAGCGCTGCGTAAATGATTCGCCGTCCCCCCCGACCCCCCATGTCCCGAATCCAGCGGTGTGTTCACACCAATCCAGCTTCCTCTCCAACCATCTCCATGGCAACACACATAGCCACTAAAAAGCCACCGACCAGCCATGTTGTCCCCGGCTGCACACACACACACACACACACACACAGGTGGTGTTGTGGTATGGGTGTGTGTGTGTGCGATGGGTGGTGTTGGGCAATGAGTGAGGTGAGTGGGGTGTGTGGGGGGGTAGGGGTGGGGGGTGGGGGTGCGCAGGGAAAGGCTGTGAGCGGAGATTTCATCGCCATTGTGTTCCCCCGTAATGGCATTTGGCTGCAAATTCCCCCTGATCAAATTTCCACCCAGACCCTGTGTGGGGTGCAGGGTGTGCGTGTGTGTGTGTGTCTGTGTGTGTGTGTGTGTGTGTGTGTGCATGTATGTGCATGTGTGTGGTGTAGGGTGTGTGTGCATGTGTGCGCGTGTGTGTGTGTGCATGTGCATGTGTGTGTGTGCGTGTGTGTATGTGTGTGTGTGTGTGTGTGTGCATGTGTGTGTGTGCGTGTGTGCATGTGTGTGTGTGTGTGTATGCGTGCGTGTGTGTGCATGCGTGTGGTGTAGGGTGTGTGTGCATGTGTGTGTGTGTGTGTGATTAGGGCACTGATGGGGGGGGCTCATCTGAGCTTGATGGACAGCTACTTCTAAGGCCCGCAGTCTTGCCCAAGCTTGTTGGCCTTGACAACTTCCTTCCCCAAATTATGGAGCCCGTAACCCAGGTTCATTAGGTGGAACGGCGGGGCTGAGAGCTCTCCTTGAGGAAACGCAGGGCCACTCTCTCTCTCTCTCTCTCTCTCTCTCTCTCTCTCTCTCTCTTTCTTTCTTTCTCTCTCTCTCTCTCTTTCTTTCTTTCTCTCTCTTTCTCTCTCTCTCTGAAGATGCCCGGGCTCAGCCAGCCAGCCTGCTGTGGACATGAATGCCAGCCTTTGTGTAGGGATACACAACCCCCCCCTCCACCATTCTTCAGCCCCCACCCCAAAACATGGCCCTGTGGTCTCTCTCGCTCTCTCTTTCTTTCTCTCTTTCTGTCTTTCTCCATTTCTTTCCAGCTTGATTTCTCCCTCCATGGCTTTCTCTATGCATTGTTCTTGTTTTTGAAAAGTTTTTGGCGCTATCACTTTCTTTCTTTCTTTCTTTCTTTCTTTTTTGGTAGTCTACTCGCATTTTTCTTTCTTAATCTCTCCATCGTTTTTTCTCTCTTCATGCTCATTCATCTTCTACTCTCTCCCTCCCTCCCTCTCTCTCTATGTCTCTCTCTCTCCCCCTCTCTCTCTTTCTCCCTCTCTCTGTCTTTCTCTCCCTCTGTCAGTCTCTCAGGCCCTGCAGAAATGACCCTCCTAATTATGTATTTAAGGTATTTCGCTCCTGTGAAAACAGATTTGGGCCTGCATAGTGAGGTTAGGTGCAGGGGGATTGTGTGTGCGTGTGTGTGTGTGTGTGTGTGTGTGTGTGTGTGTGTGTGTGTGTGTGTGTGTATGCATGCGTGTGAGTGGATGTAAGAAAAGGCCAGTGTGAGGATGGGCGGGAAGTGCTATCATTATCAAAGTTGTGTATGAGAAAACATAGGATTAACATACCTTTCGTGCCCCCTCTGTGTGTGTGTGTGTGTGTGTGTGTGTGTGTGCGTGTGTGTGTGCGTGCGTGTGTGTGTGTGTGTGTGAGTGCAGCATGCGTGTGGGCTGTGTGTGTGTGTGTCTTTTCATTCCCAACCAAATATCGCCCTGGACACCTCATTAGCAAGCCTGATTGGATAGGCCATTCTTCATTTCACACACACGCACACACACACACACACACACACACACACACACACACACATACACACACACACACACACCTGCCTGTGTGTGGGCCTGATTGCACATCTGGCACATGGCCTAGACTCAGGCCAACACAGCGGGCAAGCTGCATACAGTATGTTCACATGGGCATGTCTGACTAACTGCATATGTACAGTATACTGGCCTCCTCAAGCCTGCCTGCCTTCCTGCATATTTACACTCATTCACATCCGTATGCCAGACTAGCTGCAGACTCATTCCCATATGTATGCCACTGCGCTGCATACGCCTGCTACATTCACTCATGTATGAGTTACAGGGCTTATAGTCATGACTAAACATTTGGGATCTGGGAAATGTCACGTCAGAGAGTAAAGGCTACGCCACAGATTTATTTTAGGCATTCCTTAAAACTAGTTTTTACTGGGGGGGTGGGGTGGGGTGGAGTGGGGGGGGCTTTGTACCTTTATGGCTAGGACTGTAGAAAAGTTTCCATTCTCAGGCCATCTAATACATCTGTGATATAGAGTCTGAGATACAGTGTGATACACAGTGATATACAGTCTGATAAAGTCATGGGAATATCTCATGCTTACATTACGTAACAAATAAAATCTTAAATCTTGAACCTGATAACAACTAGCACAAGTTTTTTGCTGTAAGTGGAAAGCAAACACAGACTGGTATGGGCTGAGACACACACACATGGACAGCTCTGGCCAATCAGCATGAGGTTTCAGGAGCACACAAAGGGAGGTGTGCAGTTTGATTGGCTGTTCAGCTCACAAATCAATAACATTCCAGTAACACTTTACTTTACAAATCAGTAATAAGGCAGGTCAGTTTATGACAATTGACACGGATTTCATGATAATATTTTTTACCACATATTACAGACAATACATTTTTAGACAATTGCTGTACAGTTTCTAGAAAATAACAAGGCCAACTGTTTTGTTGTTCTGCACAGTAATTGCTTCCAAAATGTGGTTAAAAAAATATTATTACCAATTTGTAAAGCAAAGTGTTACCTTTCAATAAAACATGTTAACTGCTGCTCTAATGCCAAAGTTATACTTTTTGTGTCCATGACCGCAGGTGTGCGTACATAAATGAATCCAAAACGTTCACTCGTTCACTATATAGTGCACTATCTAGGGAACAAAACAATGTACCTCACCCCCTATATAGTGCACTATCAGTGTTGGGGAGTAACGTGATACATGTAATTCCGTTACGTAATTTAATTACAAAATAAATGTAACAGTAATACATTACAGTTACTGGAGGAAAATGTGTAATTCAATTACAGGCACTTTTGAATTTTTTCAAAATTACAATTTGAATTACATCTTAATATTGTCAGCAAAACCTTGCTAAAACAGCCTATATTAAAAAAAAAAAAACGGTTTCGTGTGTTTTTCTTATAGGCTACCGTAGCCTACAAAACATCCCTGTTGCCATTTCCCTCCACAGTTGGATGCGGGGCTTTCTGTTAAAATGTTTACGGGGACAAAATCATGAAAACATTTGAAAAGTAATCAAAAAGTAATTAAAAAGTAATAAGTCACGTTACTCAGATAAAGTAATTCAAAAAGTTACACTACTATTACATTTTAAACAGGGTTACCTGTAACTGTAACGAATTATATTTCTAAAGTAACCTTCCCAACACTGTGCATTATATATTGAACATTTCATTGCTCGTGTATGCTCCTGTGTGTTCTGCATAAGAAGTTTGAGTCAGTGGAGTCAGTGTTTTGTCAGTGTTTTGAGCGTGGGGTCCTGGTTGCACAGTTAGAAAGGTATGAAGGCTATGTGGTCGACCACATACAGCCACACACTCACTGTTTGGGGATGAAAATGGTCATAACCTTCTTGTGGAAAAGTGCGCACATGTGCACACGGAGAAGTATAATTTCGGACTTAGTCAGCTGCACCTCAAGATCGTCTCTTGTTGGAGCTTTGGAACAAGGTTCTCACCACATAGAATGGAACCACATCCAGCTGTTTCGTTCAGCTTAATATCCTCGTCATGGTGGTAAACTGAACTTTCAAGAGAACCTTATTTCCTCGCCTGTAATACACCTAGAATTCACAGCTCCAGGCATATGAGTCTGGGTTTTAATGTTCCAGACACTGTTAGTTTGTAACCCAAGACTGTCGAGAGAGAGAGAGAGAGAGGGAGAGAAAGAGAGAGAGAGAGAGAGAGAGAGCAAGAGAGAGAGATAGAGAGAGCGAGCAAGAGAGAGAGACAGAGAGAGAGAAAGAGAGACAGAGAGAGAGAAAGAGACCGGAGGGGACAAAAGAACATTCCATGCCTTCTAGAAGCTTCTGGAAAGAATCAAGTCTTGAGGACAGGTGGCCCATTACAGTCTATTAATTTATCCATGCAATCACAGCGTTGCCAAGCCAGCCAAAACCACAATTTGGAGTGGCGGCCTGCCAAAGTGCTGGTTTGTAATGTCAGTCGCTACCACTTCATTTGACACGACAGACACGCCACCGCGAGAGACGTCTGCACGGTGCAGAAAGGCACACACACACACACACACACACACACACACACACACACACGGTACACACACGGCAAAGCAACTGGCCAAAATGATATTACACAAATGATTTTTATCTGTGTGAGATAATTCCAGTGGGCAATAATTTACATTTTTTTGTGTTTTGTCAACAGGGATTTTCCTGCTGTAAATCAATTGTAATGTTGATATGAAATGACTCCACGCTGACAGCATGTCTGATGGTTAAACTGATACATGTCAAAGATAGGTTTCTTTTGTCTGCGAAAATCTCCCAAAGAATTCAATTACTGACTTCACTAAAAAACAACATGGAAATGGTTGGCGGAACGTGCTTATTCAAGAGCATGTGCTGCTGAGATCACTGTCCTCCAAAGTCCCCCCGATGATGATGTCCTTGGTGGTGTCGTAAGTGAAGTCGGATAAGAGAATAT
>CM059266.1:12448711-12451211 GCA_030347295.1 Setipinna tenuifilis | reverse complement strand
ACTGTGTGTGTGTGTGTGTGTGCGTGTGCGTGTGCGTGTGTGTGTGTGTGTGTGTGTGTGTGTGCATGCATGTGTGTGTGTGTGCGTGTGTGTGTGTGTGTGTGTGTGCATGTGTGTGTGTGTGTGTGTGTGTGTGAGAGAGAGAGAGGGAGAAGCATGCCTGTGTTGTTTCATGAGGTCAGTGGCTCACACGTGTAGTAAATGGCCAGCTCAGGCCGCTGTGTGGGTTGTGTGTTTCGTATGCAGGTGATGGCCGCTCAGAATAGCCCTGCAGTTGCTCCAGCGTTTCATCCCAGCGCTGTGTTCCTGTGCCAGAGCACTGGGGAGAGGGGCAGAGGGGCAGAGGGGCACTGGGGAGAGGGGGAGAGGGGGGCAGAGGGGGGCAGAGGGCCAGGCACGGGGGCCTGGGGGTGGGTGTGTGATTGGGGTGAGTGGCAGAGGGGGAGAGAGAGGGGCAGGTAGAGGGGCAGGCACGGGGGCCTGGGGGTGGGGGTGTGTGACTGGGGTGAGTGGGCGTCAGTGTCTGGATGCCCCTGGTTGCCCCTGCATGCCCTTGCATACCCTTATCTCGGCTTCCTCTCTTTGCCCCGTCGCTAAGCGCTGATCTGCCAAGTTGCCCCCTCAGAGCAAAGAGGCCTGTCCAACAGGGAGGCCTGAGCGTGTGTGTCCATGCTGCCTGTGTTCCCCTGTTTCTCTCCTCTTCTCTTCTCTTCTCTTCTCTTATCTTCTCTTCTCTTCTTGTCGCTTCTCTCCTCTCCTCTTCTCTTCTCTTCTCTTCTCTTCTCTTCTCTTCTCTTCTCTTCTCTTTTCTTTTCTTCTCTTCTCACCTCTCCATTCCTTACTCCATTTTTCCACAACAGTGATTTTATCTCTCTTTTGTATTATTTGGACTATTTTCTGCTTGTCATAATCTCTTTCTTTTTCTCCTCTCCCTCCCACCCTTTCTCTCTTTCTCTCTCTCCCTCTCTCTCCTGCTCTCTCTCTCTCTTTGTCTTTCTTTCTTACTTTGTGTCTGTTTCTCTCCTTTCAACTCTTCCTTCTTCTGTTCCTCTCTCCTCCACAGTTGCTACTCTTGTCCTGCATTGTGCTCATTTCTACTTTCATATCCTCCGTTCACCCACCACCACCACACCCCCCACCCCTACCCCCACACCCCTCCTCCTGCTCCTCCCATCTCTTGACAAGAAAGTAACAAGATAAGAAACGCTCTCTACCCACCTCCCCTCCCTTTCCTCACCCTCCCTCCCTCCTTCCTTCTCTCACTCCCTCTCTCCTTCTCTCCCTCCCTTCTCATCTTATCTTCCCTTCTTATTTGGTCTTTGGCACTTCTCCAGCAAATGTTAGTGCCCAACAACTCTGCATCTAGGGGTAGTAGTGTGTGTGTGGGGAGGGGGGTGTAGTAGTAGTGAGAGTGGGGGGTAGTTGGTGGGGTGGTGGGTGTAGTAGTTGTGAGGATGGGGGTAAGTTGTGGGGGTGTGCAGGTAGTTGGTGTTGGTGTTGGTGGGGGTTAGTTGGTGTTGGTGGTAGTGGTGGGGGAGGGGGTTGGTGTTGGTGGTGGAGTAAGACTTGGTGTTGGTGGGGGGGGAGGGTAGTTGTTGTTGTTGGTTGTGGTGTAGTTGGTGGTAGTGTTGGTGTTGGAGTTGGTGTTGGTGGGGGGGTAGTTGGTGGGGGTGGTGGAGAGGTAGTTGGTGTTGGTGGTAGTGGTGGGAGTTAGTTGGTGTTGGTGGTGGTCGGGGTGGGGGGGGGTAGTTGGTGTTGGTGGTAGTGGTGGGGGTTAGTTGGTGGTGGTGGTGGTGGGGGGGGTGTAGTTGGTGTTGGTGGTGGTGGGGTAGTTGGTGTTGGTGGTGGTGGGGTAGTTGGTGTTGGTGATGGTGGGGGTGGGGATATTGGTGGGGGGTAGTTGGTGTTGGTGATGGTGGGGGGTGGGGGGGTATTTGGTGTTGGTGGGGGCGCTCCACTCAGCAGATGCCCTTGAGGAGGACATTCCAGTCTGGCACATTTGCTTTTCACGCTATTTCTACCCAAATAGTCCCTCCACACACACACACACACACACACACACACACACACACACTCACAAAAACTCCCCCCACACACTCCCCTCAAGCATGCCGTGTCCATTCCTCACAAAAATCATTTCATCTTTCCTCACCCAGTAATAATCCCCTCAGCTTGTTCTCTCTATCTCTCTCTCCTTCCCTCCCTCTCCCTCTCTCTATCGCTGGCTCTCTCTCTCTCCCTCCCTCCTTCCCTCCCTCTCCCTCTCTCTTTCACTGTCTCTGTTTCTCTCTCCTTCCCTCCCTCTCCCTCTCTCTTTCACTGTCTCTGTCTCTCTCTCTCCTTCTCTCTCTCTCTGTCTCTCTCTCCTTCCCTCCCTCTCCCTCTCTCTGTCACTGTCTCTTCACTCTCTCTCTCCCTACCTCCCTCCTTCCCTCTCCCTCTCGCTGTCTCTGTCTCTCTCTCTCCTTTTCTCCCTCTCTCTCTGTCTCTCTCTCTCCCT
>CM059266.1:12428711-12433711 GCA_030347295.1 Setipinna tenuifilis | reverse complement strand
GTCAAGTCCTCTGTAGAGGGGAGTGGCCGTTTGTAGCTTACAATCCACAGCAAGATGCACAGTGTTCTGACTGAATGTACCGGCCGCTGGCTTGATCAAGGCGTGTTGTTGTTTGTTTGTTCCCAGACTCCCTGGGCCTCAGATAGCATCAGCAAAACAGCGCCACACTCACGCACAGGCTCCCACAGGCCCCGCCCCTCCTGCATGCTCTTCTCACACCATGCTTTCTTCCGCCCCTCCCACCCCATCACCACCCCCCCTTCAAAGGGCTGCCTGCACCCTCACGTCATTCATCACGCCTCCTCAGCCCCCCTCCCCACCCCCCCAAGCGGCCCTCTCCAGCCCCAGGAGCACAATGCAGGACGGCAGGTAAACATGGAGGTCTGATGTGGCCAGTGTGCATCATATGAACTGCAGTTAAACATGAAGGTCTGATGCAGCCAGTGTGAATCATGTGAACAGCAGATCAACCTTTAGGTCTGATGTGGCCAATGTGTATCATATGAAGAGCAGGTAAACATGGAGGTCTGATTTTGCCAGTGTGCATCATATGAACAGCAGATAAACATGGAGGTCTGATTTAGCCAGCGTACAGTACATCATATGAACAGCAGGTAAAGGTAAAGGTTTGATGTGACCAGCGTATCTTATATGAACAGCAGTTAAACATGGAGGTCTGATGTGACCAGTGTGCATCATAGGAACCGCAGGTGAAGATGGAGGTCTGATGCTATAACTATATCCTATGCACTTTACTCCTCCCTCTCCACGCACAGATTTAGACAAATAATCACTAATTTCAATGCATGTCCTACTCTACCCAGTATGTCTATGCAAGTGACAATAAAACATTCTTGTATCCTTGTATCCTTGATGGGGCCAACGTACATCATATGACTAGAAGTTAAACATGGAGGTCTGATGTGGCCAGTCTAAAGACACATGAAAATCCACACACCGGAAAGCTCCCATTAGGTAACACTTTACTTGACAGGTGAGTTCATAAAACATTCATAGCAGCTGTCACAAACTGCATATAAAGCATTCATGACTGTTTCATGAGACATGACTCAACCATTCATACCAAACCTTTCATGAATGTGAAAGACAGAACAATGACAACTTGTCAAAATAAAAGTCCCACAATTCCAAAGCAGCATCGCCGTTTTTGTTCCAAACCTACCAATAAACCTCAATGCTTTATGTGCAGTTTATGACAGCTGCTATGAATGTGTTATGAACTCACCCGTCAAGTAAAGTGTTACCAGGGCCTCTTGCTTAGACTTAAATTGTCACTACAAATTACTGTAAAGGTAACAGGAAAAACTGTAACTGTTACAAAATGTAACTGCAAAAAAACAAAAAACGCGTTTGTTGTATACCACAGTAATATATTCTAGGCCAGTGGTTCTTAACCTGGGTTCGATCGAACCCTAGGGGTTCGGTGAGTCGGTCTCAGGGGTTCGGTGGAGCCTCGGTGGAACTGTTAATGCACGGTTCATTTTGTGCACCAGTAAAAAAAATCATATATATATATTTTTTTTTTTCTAAAGAAGGGTTCGGTGAATGAGCATATGAAACTGGTGGGGTTCGGTACCTCCAACAAGGTTAAGAACCACTGTTCTAGGCCCTGCATGCATCCTGCACCTAGGGCACAAATCTGATCTGAGATCAGTGCTGTGAAGCCTTTGGGAAGCACATAGCGTGACACACAGTACATCAGCCATGCTTTGTGTTGACGCTACGGCTACGCAGTCATCCAGATATGTCAGCGTCCCCGGCCACAATGGCTCTGTGAGAGGCCGTGTTATTTGTGTGTTGACGGACAGAATAAATGGCGGCATTGTGGGCAGAGTGAAACCGCTCTCTGTGTGATACGTGTGGTGATGATGTGTTTTATTCCGTCCCAGAGCCAGGTGTGCACTGATACAGGTACAGTATACACCGATACACACACACACACTGTAGGCACAGAGCTATTGCCTTTCAAGCATTGTGTTATATAAACATATTTATGCATTTCAGGTATGTGTGTGACTGTAGATGTGCGGTTTAAGTGTGCAGAAGTGTGTGCTTATGTATATTTTAGGCCTTTGTTTGTGTGTGTGTATGTGGTTGGGGGGGGGTAGTATGTTTGTGTGTATGCGTGTGTATACGTGTGTGTGTGTGTGTGTGTGTGTGTGTGTGAAACAGTCTCATTAAAAAATCCCCTCTGCCCTGGTGTGAGGTGCTTCCTGACGGTGACGTGATGTGTTACTGCATTTAAACAGCATCCTTCATCTGATCCTCCACCATACACACATCACCTGTGGTTATTTAAACTGCTCCACCATACACACATCACCTGTGGTTATTTAAACTGCTCCACCATACACACATCACCTGTGGTTATTTAAACTGCTCCACCATACACACATCACCTGTGGTTATTTAAACTGCTCCACCATACACACATCACCTGTGG
The DNA here is from genome assembly GCA_030347295.1 of Setipinna tenuifilis. Taxonomy (NCBI): domain Eukaryota; kingdom Metazoa; phylum Chordata; class Actinopteri; order Clupeiformes; family Engraulidae; genus Setipinna; species Setipinna tenuifilis. The sequence goes on along the minus strand of CM059266.1, from coordinate 12,431,247 downwards.
CTGTTTCAGCTGCTCGCTCATCACACTCACTCTCCTCCTTCCCCTGCTTCCTCCCATCCCTTTTTCTACATCCCTCCCTCTCTTTCTTTCTTTCTTTCTTACTTTTCTCTCTTTCTTTCTCTCGTTATCGCACTGTCTCCCTCAGATATGATCGTAACCTGTTCCCTCCACGTCATCTTTCCAGTCTTGGTATCTGTCATGCCCCTGTGTCCCCTGTGCAAGTCATAGTTCCACATGTGCAATACTACACTGCTGCTGGGCAATACTAGCCTGATGCATCAGCCACTTTCACATCGTTTCACTTCGTGCAAAGTGTCTGAAGCATCTGCATTGGCATTCGCTCATGCCACAGTGGGTGGATACTTTCTGCTTCAAACAATCACTACTGCTTGGTATATTAAGCTTTTATCAAAACCCTTAGGAAGTCTTTCCCCTCAACAAAATTCCTAAAGCATTCTTCTTGTTCTGGTGTTAAATCCTCAGTGCAACATCATATTTTTCAGCCCTCCATCTCTTCACTGATTGGCTAGTACACATTCACGGACAGAGCGGTAAATATCAAATGAAATTGAGTGGAAGCACTAGTCGTTACTAGCCTGGCTAGTGCAATACTAAAACACACATACATTTTAGAGCCTATGATCTATCTAACTTCCCTTATCTACAGTACTGCTTCCTGCACATCTGTTGGTCTGCTCCGAATGACATCTAGATGTACAGTGCTTGTATAGTGCCAATAAAGACTTCTTCCTCTACATACAGTAGCTCTGCATTAAAGCCTGTTACAGATGCTAACCTCAGTGCCAAAGAAGATCTATAGGCTTGTCATGCAGCACTTGGACTCTCTTTCAGCTTTCCTCTCCTCCCTTCTTCCCCTCTCTCCCTCTCTTCCTCTCCTCCTCACATTCCCCCTCCCTCTCTGTTTCTCTGATATGATCTGTACTTGTTCCTTCCTTGTTGTCTTAGTAAAGCAGCTATCTATCTGATCCACTGCTCTCTCTGCAAGTCATAGTTCCCCACAGATCAGTAGTACTGTAGCCTGTTAGCCATGCTAACCTCCTTACCATAGAAGATCTATGGGCTATGTCAGGCAGCACTTGGACTCTCTTCCAGCTCTCCTCTCTCTCTCTCTCTCTCTCTCTCTCTCTCTCTCTCTCTCTCTCTCTCTCTCTCTCTCTCTCCCTCTGTCTCTTTTAGTCGTTCTCTCTCTCTCTTTTTTCTCTCTCTCTCTCTCTGTCTCGCTCTCTCTCTCTATCTTTCTGATGTTATCTTTACTTGTTCCTTTCTGCTTATCGTTACAGATCCGCTATCTATCCGATTCACTGTACCCTCTACAAGTCCTATCTCCACACAGCTTTGCATTGAAGTCAGTCACACATGCTAACGTCAGTGCCAAAGAACATCTATGGGCCATATCAGACAGCACTTTCTTTCTTTCTTTCTTTCTTTCTTTCTTTCTTTCTTTCTTTCTTTCTTTCAGGTCTCCTCTCTCTCCCCCTGCCCTCTCTCTCTGTCTCTGTTTCTCTGTCTCTGTCTCTCTCTCTTTTTGTCTGTCTGTCTTTCTTTCTTTCTCTTTTTGTTTGTCTGTCTCTGTCTGTCTCTCTCTTTCTTTCACTCATTCCCTCTGTGTCTCTCAGACATTATCTTTACTTGTCCCTTACTCATTGTCTTTGCAGAAGTGCTATCTATCCGCCCCACTGCCCCCTGTGCAGGCCAGGCCCCAGCTCCACACAGCTCCACACAGCTCCACACAGCTCAGCACTAAAGCCTGCTGCTCAGTGCTCACGCCTCATACTACACAAGATCTACGGCCATGTCAGACAGCACTTGGACTCTCCTCCAGCTCTCCTTTCCTGCTCTCCTCCCTTGCCTCTCTCTCTCTCCCTCTTCCCCTCCCCCTTCCTCTCCCTCTCTCTTCCTCTCCTCCCCTCTCTCCCCTGTCTCCTTCTATCTTTATTAACAGTGCTGTAATGATTATCTGCTGGCTGGGTGGTGGTTTGGCAGGCGGTGGGCGTGGAGGCAGAGAGCAGCGGAGGCAGCAGCAGCGGTGGTGGTGGCGGCAGCGGTGGTGGTGGCGGTGGTGGTGGTTGTCTGTTATTCTTTCCTCCCCGCGCCTCTCTGGCATGTGAGGAGAATGGAGATGGCGCAGCGCAGCACGGCACGGCACAGAGGGGAGAGAGGAGAGGAGCAGGGAGGAGAGGAAAGGAGCAGAGAGAAGAGGAGGACAGGAGGACAGGAGCAGAAAGAAAAGGAGGGGAGAGGAAGGGAGCAGAGAGGAGAGGAGCAGAAAGGAGAGGAGAGGAGCAGAGAGGAGAGCAGAGCAGAGGAGGGTGATTGTTAATTTCAGACCAGCGGTAAAAGGGTTGATCAGGCAGGCAAGGGGTTAGCATCAGAGCTAAGGAGGAGGAAGAAATAGAGGCAGGGAGGAGGAGAGAGAGAGGGGGAGATGGGGGAGGATGGGGTGGCACCCCAAAGAGGGTGGGCAAGAGTAAAAGATAGGAAGAGCAAGGGGAGGGAGACAGAGAGAGAGAGAGAG
>CM059266.1:12406211-12408711 GCA_030347295.1 Setipinna tenuifilis | reverse complement strand
GTCGGGGGGGTAGGTGGGGGTAGGGGGGTGGGTGGGGAAGGGGGCATCAATCTCGCCGGCGTGTCACTTTTCCAGGAGGACCCCTGACCCCGGCCATCCTTTGGTGTCCTCCTCGCTGGGTGCGAGGCTCCTCGGTGGCTCCTCCGGGGGCCCCTATGCCACCCCACCAATCATCCCCTCTCTCTCTGTTACACACACACACACACACACACTCACACACACACACACCCTCCCTCACCCCACTAATCCCCCCCCCCCTCACACACACACACACACCTCTCCCCCACACCACCAATCACCCCCCACACACACACACACACACACACACACACCCTCCCTCACCCCACTAATCCCCCCGCTCACACACACACACACACACACCTCTTCCCCACACCACCAATCCCCCCTCCCCCTCACACACACACACACACACATACACACACACACACATACACACACACACACCCCTCCCCCACCCCACCAATCACCCCCTCCACACACACACACACACACACACACACCCTGTCATAGCGGGTAACGGAGCCTGCCAGGGACTGTGGTGCTGCCTGTGGCTCCTCTTACAGCTCCCAGAGCAGAGCAGAGCAGTCTGCCCTCAGTCCCTTAGCCCCTCAGTCCCCCAGGCACCAGGCTCCAGGCTCCACCTGCTGATAGTCCAGCCTGCATCTGTTTGTTACAAATCACACTTAGCAACAACAACAACAACAACAACTTGCATTTATGTCTTAAATGTCCTGGACTTCTGGGACATTTATGTATATAGTGCTTTATCAAGGCAACCAGCGTGCTTTGCATTGATTTTTTTAAGCACTATAGCCTACCCATGCATGCTCACTGCAGGTGGAGGACAGTAAATGACATCAAAAGTTGAAGAAGAAAAGCCAAGGCACTCATGCAGTAAAGTTTTAATAAGCCCATAATGTGGACTCCAGATCTTCAAAAGACCCCTTTCATGGCATGGGCTTCATCCTGAGCTTGATCCTCGCCTCTGTTAGTCTTTTTCAAGTGGATCCCGCTACACTATGGGCCATTTTTTAAAAATAAGCTTCCCAGCTTGAGCTTCCCAGCCCCAAGAGTTCCAGCTTTTTAAAAAGGACACCGCGCACACAATATAAATACACAAAAACACACCAAAGCCTGTGGAAAGTGTACTTTTTTAAAAACTCAGGAGCGCTGAGGTTAGAGTATTTGGTGAAGTGGGGCGACTGCTAACAGCTTGAAAAGCTTTTAATGCTAACCTTATCCTGTGAGTAAGTGTCTGGGCTTGTTTTCTCTATTTGGGATGGCACGTGCTGTTCGCTGCCAAAGAGCACCAGTGACTCTGCTGTGCCAGGCTGTGCGGTGCACCACACTGTCCAACGGCACTTTGTTTCCATATTTTCATTTTTTAGTTGTTGAAGTGATTGGTGAATCGGTGCACCACTGTAAGTGTTGGTCTTAGATTGCACAACATAAGCTTCTGGTCTTTAAGTAAAAGGTCTGATGGATTTAGCTGCTATGCAAATGAGGAATACACAGGGGAAAAATGGGCATAGTCACAAAATAACTTTTTTTAAAGTTACTAAGTTGCATTGAAACCCCAGCTTTTTCAAAATCAGTCCTGTGAGTAACCGAGCATAGTCATGAGTTGAGGAGCATTTTAAAATAGCATTTACTTATAAAATCAAATCAAACTGATAGACTACATTTCCTCAGTTTCTGCATTTTTGTGACCATGCCCATTTTTTCCCGTGGACTCCTAAAATGCCTTGGGGGTGGGGGCTGACAAGTTTGCTTGGGGTCTGAAATAAGCGGCAAATTGCTTTCGAATCTCTAGAGTGAACAAAAAAAAAAACAAAAAAAAACAATCAGACACAGATGTGTCAGATGTGTCAGCTCCCCCACCTTGAAGTCGCTGAGTGCTGGATGGGGCTTCTATCTCCCCTGCTCTGGCTTTAATTAGCTGGAAGCACCCTGATCACATCACGGAGCCTCATCTGAACTCACTGACTCGCCAAGGGGTAGAGGACGAGGGAGCTCTGGGTCACGCCCAGCATCAATCTCTCTGGGAGAGATGGAGAGAGAGATGGAGAGAGAGAGATGGAGAGAGAGATGGAGAGAGAGATGGGGAGAGAGAGATGAAGAGAGAGAGAGAGAGATGAAAAAGAATAATGAGACATCCCTGCCCGACCATCACAGGAGCCTTTGGGTGATAACACACATGAACAAAGTGAGTGAGTGAGACAGACAGAAAGAAAAAGAAACAAGATGAACAAAAGGGAACAGCAAGCGAGAATAGAGAAATAGAGAAGCAGACCTAGACAAGGAGACACACACAGGAGAGAGAAAAAGAGGAAGGTTTCTACAACACTTGAGTGAGTGGACCTGTGGAGAGAATAAAGAGAGACACACCAGGAGAATAAGAGAGAGCAAGGCGAGGCTTCTTTGGTGATACTGTAGCAGCGATAGGGAAGAGAGAACAGTAGATAAAGAAAAGTTTAAG
>CM059266.1:12398711-12401211 GCA_030347295.1 Setipinna tenuifilis | reverse complement strand
GTGGGACAGACTGACTTCAACACTAAATTCAGTGTAGCATCACAGGCAGTATGGGCGGGCACAAGGTCATTTTGTTGTACTTTGCAAATTCGTTGTACTTGCAGCATGTCTAGTTGTTCCACAATGACAATAAAAGCATACTGATTTAAAATCTTTGAGCAATTAAAATAAGGCATTTTTTTTTTTAACTGAACTCAGTTAGATCCTCAGTCACAGAAAACAGCCTCCTCCGTACTTTTTAAGGTTACAGAAATCTTGTTTCCATGGTCAAACAGCTCCTGACATCTGACATACTCTGAAAATAAAAGGCCACACACCTCCTGATGTAATGCTACCTGAAAGGCATGTGTTTTGGAAACACTGAACACTTATTATTATAACATTCAGATAATAGCTTCTTGTAATCCACTAGTTCTCCATCCTCTTGGCACAAACTGAATAAACTAGGAACAAACAGCGGTTTGTCCCCTGAAAAATACTGTGTGGAGTTTCTCAGAGAACATGGGGTAAGCTACCTCTCTTGGCTACCTTTCTTCGATCCTTGGTTGAAATATAAAATTAGTTGTGATGGACCAAGCGTCCAACATAAACACAAACATAAATAAACGCAATATCCGCTAGCATTGCTAATAGCACCCTCAATATTGACTCTTGATGCTCTGCCGCAGTGGCATGGCATGGGCTGTTACTCACATTAAAACAGCCCATGCCATCTGCAGACATTCCAAACTGCAGAAACACATTGCAGGGAGGTCAAACCCCACCGCCCAACACACACAAACTGGAACACATGCAGGAAACAAATACTGTCTTGTCAAAATCTGAATCGTCTAATGAAAGAGACAGAGGTCATCAATTACGTCTGCAAAAATACTACATTAGGCTGTCACTGTCACTCTCCCTCACTCCGCCTGTCTCTCTGTCACTTGCTGCATCTGTCACTTGTCCTAATTAGCCAAAGACATTTACACAAGTTGTGGGAGATTTCGTATTACTTCGTCCGGGAGTCGCATTTCAAATGTGGCAGACTCCTCGGGAGAGTTTGCGGGGAGAGACTTGGGATGTCTGTATCTGACATGAAACCCTAAAAGGTGCCTCACCTCGTGCTGTAATGCCACCTCAATATGAAACATGACCTCACTGCTTCAGGTGACCTGGCCCCTCTGCAGCTAGCCGGATGTTAGCATCTGCTAAAGTGTAAAAGGAGCCGGGCAATGGAAGAAGCAGGAGGTAGATATTAAATGTCGAGTGAAGGACAGAAGAGAAGGAGGACAGGAGAGGAGGAGGAGGAGGAGGAGAGGGTGTGTGTGTGTGTGTGTGTGTGTGTGGGGGGGGGGGGGGGGGTGCTAACCAGGAGGAACAGGAGTGCAGGAAGAGTTGGAGACAGGGGATTTGGGACTTGGCTGGGAGTTCCTGAGAAGAATACAGGAGGCAGCCTGTGTATGTGTGTGTGTGTGTGTTATGTGTGTGTGTGCTTGTATGTGTGTTATGGGTGTGTGTGTGTGTGTGTGTGTGTATGGGTGGGCCCCTGTCACCGGTGCCTCCAGAAGGTTCCATGGTGTGCATGTCCTGGGCACAGAGCTCTGTGGAAAGTAAGGGAATATGCCAGCCGTGTGTGTGTGTGTGTGTGTGGGGAAAGCCCCTCGCTTTAAATGCACACACTCGAATGCTGATCGGGTCAGCATTAGAGAAACATCAGAATATATTGCACATGTTGCCTCCCTCCAAACAGCCAGAGTGAGAGAGAAAGACAAGGAAAGAGAGAGAGAGAGAGGGAGAGAGAGAGAGGAGGGGTGCAGGAAAGGGCAAAGTCCATGAAACTAAGCCCTAGGGAAGCTGTCTATCATGTTTGCTGCTCCGTGTGTGGGCTCATGTACATCTTAACACACACACAGTACATTCATATGACACACACACACACGCACATACATACTTACATACACACACACACACACACACACCTGTCGTATGCATTCCCGTGGGGGCTGACTTCTACTCCCTCCAGATACCACACACGCAAACACACACAGACACATTCAGACGTACTGTCCCAGACATGACAGGTCATTTGCTATGCTTACAGGCTGATTTGCATGACCAGCAGTTTTGCCGAGGTATGTTTTCCTGTCTCCTTGATTGCGTGTGTGGGTATGTGTTTGTGAATGCAAGTGTGTGTTCCTGTGTGCAGTCTGTGTGACTGTGTGTGTTTCTGTGTGTGTGCGCGTGTGTGCATGTTTGTGTGTGAGTGCGTGCGTGCCTGTGTGTGTGCATGTGTGGAAATGCGTTTGTGAATGCAAGTATGTGTTTCTCTGTGCAGTCTTCGTATGTGTGTGTGTGTGTGTTTTATGTGAACAGAGAGGGCCACACTGCTCGGCAGCAGCAGTGACACCGATGAGTGGTGTGTGTGTGTGTGTGTGTGTGTGCCTGTGTGTGTGTGTGTTGTGTGTGTGGTCAGCTCCTGGCGGCGGGAGTTTGGCAGGTATAGCATGCCGTTCTCGTC
>CM059266.1:12350502-12398611 GCA_030347295.1 Setipinna tenuifilis | reverse complement strand
CAGTTAATCACAGCTTCTTGCCTCTTTCCCAAACTCTCCACTCTGACTGAGCAGCTGTTTAAAAGAAGTTGGAGGATGCGTACGCACCAAACAGCACTCTGTTGCACTCTCACTCAAAACACCAGCTTTGCCTTTCACTTCGAAGATGAGAAGCATTATGATATTTTTTGCAAAGACTATCAGACGTTTATAATATATATCATATATTATAAATAAATATATATATATAATCAATTAAAAATATTGTATATTTTTTTCAATCAATAATTTATCATTTATAGTGTATTCTATTATATTAAAGGTGATGTCCACTGTGGTAGTGTTTATAGTGCTGTGTGCAACAGACCTGTATCTTTAACACAATTAATTGACGAGCAGTAGCATTACCATACCATATAAATCCAAAATGCATTTTACCCATCAAATGCTTTTGTGTAGTGTCCATAAAACATTAGAGGGAGTGTATTCTTACAGGCACAGAAAACCAAACACAGACATTGTGATTTTCATAAAGAATTAATACCTACTGTGGCACACAGTATGTTCTGTCTACAAAAAGGTCCTACGCTCAGTGCAGACATCACCATTTTGTCTGATTGTTTCGAAAAAAGAAAATTATGCATTGCCCCCCCAAGAAGCATTGAAGCAGTACAGGGAAAACATTCAGGAAATTGCTTACATTCACAGTAATATAATAATGCCAGTGGCCATTTAATGTTTAGTAATGATTTTTCACAATTCCAACCCTTTTAAACAGCAACATAATGCTAAATAACATACCGCAATTTCATAGCACACACATGTACTCACAGATGCTGAAGTTCTTCATCTGATTAAAACAGAACTGAGTGAAGATGTGAGCAACAGTTCTGACACCCTCAACACCCTCCCTTCCGTTGAACTCTGAGTGGTGTCCTTGTCTCTAAGACTAAATTAGATAACAGCCACCACGTACCTCGCTTTGGGCTCACAATTTGGCAAGTAACAGATTATCACTGACCTTTTTTCCTAATTTGTCAAAACTGTGTTGAATCAGCTTATAATTAGTTTATAAACTATACCCAACCTAATTAACACACCAGTTATAAACCTTTCATAAAGCCCTCACAGCTGTTTTATTGTAAAATGGTACAGAATATGTCACAAATCTATGTTGGTAAAGACAGCACTACATTAGTGTTCCTCAACCAAACAAGGTTATAACTGAAGATACTGTCGTTTCAGCTCATTTTTGGTGCATCAGCAGTGCTATTTGCAGGCTTCAGTGAAGTGCATTATTAAACAATGTGTGTTGCAGTGACCAAGAGAAGGGGATGTGTGGAGAATCCCAATCGCCAGGGAGGATTCAAAGAAGTCTTCAAAATTAGATGAGGAGGGGATGGAGAAGGTAGCAACAACAGACAAACATGGCCGCCTCCTGAAAGGCTTGTACATGTACGTGGGGAAGGTCTCTGACTATCCTCCTGTTCTTACAAAAGGGGAAATAAAGGCTGCATTTTTTTTCTGGGCAGTAATGAAAAAAAAGCAGCAAGTGTCATCCATGCACTTCAAGACCCGCTGAGGATAACGCTCAGTGTGGAGTGTGTGTGCGTGCACACTGCAAAGTGTGAAATTAAAGCTAAAGTTTAAGGCAGGGCTTAGTTTTAATACAACATACATACATACAGTACAATAACATACCACTTAAAATCTCCCAAATGCCTTTTGACATAAAAAAACGAAGATATTTCCATTGTATGTTGGTAATATTTGGTACTGACTGTTGGTAATATCTGACTGGGACGGATTGCAGGTGTAACACTGGGCATGTTAGAGAAACAAATCTTCTCTTCTCGATCTCCTGGAGAGAAAGAAATCAGGAGGAAGCTGGACTACCCGCTGGGGGAAAGGGTGTGAAGCACAACCCCATGGTTAGGTTGTTACTGTGTCTTGTTTGCCAGTTTCTCTGTCTTAGATGTTTGTCTTGTACTCCAAAAAAATAAACACAACACCATTTGTTATAGTTGAATATGAGGTAGTAACTTGGTAATGATGGTAATAAATGGTAGTAATAATAATGACTTCCTGCATACAGTTCAATGGCAGAAAACACATATCATGTGGGTGACTGCTGACTGATAGGAGAGAGGAATGGTTTGTCTAACACCCCCACCTCCTCCCAACCTCCTTCCCTTTCTTGTGCTGTTTATAAGGAATAGGAGAGCATACACAGACCCTTTCCAGTGGCTCCTACCTGGCACGTAGACCACCCAAAACACACTCCTCACTCCATTAAAACACACTTCCCTTTAGTAGCCTGTAAAGTATTGATTTAGACAAGTTCAAATTCCTCCACCTGTACCTTTTAAAGTATTGGTTTAGACAAGTACAGTACACTGTACACTTTCTGTAATGAGGCCACAGTATTCTGTCAGTCTACAATACGGTTAGAAATATTTGCTCCATGAAAGTTTGAGGCCTGCTGTAGCAGTCTTTAAGTGTCCTTAAAACCACTGCAGCTTCACCCAGCTCTAATTAGCTAGATCTTTATGCACCACGCACGGACTTGAACATCCCCAGTGGCGTGTCATGTGACTTAAAGGAATACTCCAGAGTAAAAATGAATCTTGGGAATGTTAAAGCATGATAACATGTTGGTATGATTGCTCAGAGGGGGTCTCGCCTGGCGAGTAAAACACTGTAGAGCGCTACTGGTTCCACACTTCCTTGGTAGTATAACAAGGCCCCTGGCATTCAAAAAAGGCACTGACAACTTTGTAAGTGTACAATTTTTTTATTAAAAAGATTGTTTGTACAGGCAGTACCTCAGTACCTTGCTGTAGTTTCTAGTCGCCGCATGATGAAAGTCCATACAAGTCGATTGATGAACCAGAAGTGAAAGCTTGCCGGAATTGTTGACTTTAGTTGTATTGTAAGTGTACAAATTGTTTATTAAAAAGATTGTTTGTACAGGTAGTACCTTGCTGTAGTACCTTGACTGTAGTTGTATTGATTGTCTCCTGAATGCTGCAGAGATGGCAGAACACGAATCCGGACTTATTCGAACGGGAACATACAGGTGCACAGCTGTGAGAGTGCAATGAACGGGCTGCCAGAGAGAGATGGCATGCAAAAGAAGCCACCATAGCCCCTGACTTGGCCACAACTCAATCAACTTGAAAGTACTGAAAGTATAGTTACAAGGAAAGATTTATTAAGTTTGTGTGTTAAATACTCCTAAATTGTGGGCTCCATAGTCTTAAAAGAAACATCACTCTGGATAAGGATCTATCTATCTATTTATTTGTCAGTGGGTCTGTTTGTCTGATGTTTTAATCTAATGTTCAGGAGTTTTGTATTACTGTTGTACCATGCTGCCTACACCATACCTGTGATCACAGATCACAGTCACTGTGAGGTTCAGAAAAGTCATGACAGTTGCAAAAAACCTTAGACTGACAGGGGGACTGATTTCGGATAGGCAGAGTATTATTTGGTTTCAATGAGGGCAAAGTCTAACAACAGCTCTGTCTGTGATGGTAGTTTTTCCTATTATGTTGGTACTGTGAGATACAGGATGTGTACCAATTATTTCTTATGTATCTATCAAGTCGCTCTTGATTGAAGCAGAGCCTTTATGTTGAATTGAAAAAAAAATGATAATTAAAAGGTTCCATTTCATTGTTCTATTTCAGCCTATTTTATTTTTTTCTTGATGGTAGTTGAAGATGCAAATCAACGAAATAATGACTTTGCTGTTTATTGTGGCACAATATCTTCAGGTCAGACAGAGAGAGAATGTCTCTTGTGAATTGCATTTCCACATCAGATGGGTTTTGAGCACTATCTCATAAAACAATACATTGTGGTGATTGTTTTTTTCCCTCATCATCCCAAAATTGGGTTTGCATTTCAAGGTAGCATATCTGCTCAATTTATACCAAAATGGGCTGTATATCATGATTTGTTGGGATGAATCACATAACAGTGTATAAAGGCAAACCATTCAGCAGCCATACAACTGGAACTAAATCATCCTTTGTGTCATAACCACGTTGTACAGTGATTTGACTGTGATTCGTGGTCAAACCAGAGTCCTTGAATCAAATCATTGACTATTATTATCTGTTGCTATAATGTTTTTGAATTGACAGAATTGCATGATGCCCTGTTGTTGTAAAATAGTGCCATAGTGTTAATAAAAGCATTTTAGGAAGGCCAACCTCTGACTAGCCCAATCCTCGGATAAAATAAGCTGCATATTTGTTCATGAACACTATACCAAAATAGGAAAATATAAGTTCTAGGGACATAAAACTCATTATATATCTGTGCTTAAAACAATTACAGGCCAAGGCTACTAAGGATTCAGACTCTGTAGGCTGGGATCTTTGTTTACTTAGTATAAAACAAGCCAGGTATGGCAGAGCAAACATACAGAAAATTATGGGATATAAACAGTTTGTCAAAAAAAAAAAACAGCCTATCCAATAAGGGTTAAGACATTGAGGTTGCCAAGGGAGAAGTTGGGGTAGGAGATGCAGGAGACTGAAGATCCTCCGGAGATACTCAAAGAGAAGATGTGGGAGAAACACTTGAGAATCACTGCAGACACACAGCAGGATTACTGAGGAAACACAGGAGAATGGCTAGGGTAAGTCACGGGAGGCCAAGCCTGTGCTTCTGCTTCAGACAAGCTGGCCAGACAATGAGGGAAACAGGACTGTTTAAACAGGCTTAAGGGTTGAGCAGATGTTCATAATTAGTAATCAGGGGAGTCCTGAATGCAGTTAGGGGGGGCAGGGGGTGTGGTCGTGGGGGAGCTGGCACAGACATAACCCAATGGCGATGGGTAGGAGAACTATTACACTCCTTTTAGACTGTCCCAAAACGGCTAGCATCCATCCACCCATCCATCCTTCCATCCATCGTCTCGCTTTTCAGCTGCATGTATAATGCATAAACAAACCCACATGCACCGTATGTGCACTCAGTGTCTTTGTGCTGTGCTGTGCTGCTTGTGTCCACTGTTAGTCCCCACGGTGCCCCCATCAGCCTGGCAGAGGCAGTGCCATGGTCGTCGGAGATGGCAGCAGCAGCATCAGCATCAGCAGCACTTGGGGCTTCACTATGAGTGAAATTACCAACTAGATTATATGGAGCGCCTGGGGAGGCCTTGAACAGAATTTTTTTTAAAAAGAGACGTACTTTTGCAAGATTGAACCAAACTTTTGTAGACTCTCACAAAAATACACGGGGGAAAAAAAAAACGGAAAATCCCCCCCTTCCATGTCAGCTTAGCGGGCCTTAGTTTCATTCTATCTGCCATTACTACCCTAAATATGTTTTCTAGAATATAGCAGTGCTGGTGTTGCTATTTGCACTTCTGTTTGTGTAATTTTTGTCCTATGTCCAGAGGGGTGTTTGCTTTTTTATTTGGTCTGATGAATGTTACTTGTCAACTCTTTGTTGACCACTTGAATGAAATTTTTTTTTTTTTTTAATCTGACTATAAATTTCCCATTGGGGACAAATAAAGAATGAATCTAAATCTGAATCTGAGAACTATGCTGGCAGCAGGTTAAACTGTGATATAAGATGAGGCATCCAAACGAGGTTTTGATTTTTCCACACTGAACCACACATTCACACTCACCCAGCTCTTACACTTTTCTTAATTTCTTACTTTTTGATTTATAGTAAACTTCCACTTCAACCTTAATATGAACCAATTTGCATTGTCCCTGTTGAAGTTGTGGCCAAGAGCAGGGTCATGATACCACTTTGAGGATTTATGGACATTCCCTGGTTTAACCAAGAAAAGAGATGCATAGACACTGTAACAATAAATGAATTTAGGTCCATTATGCTGAACCACTATAAGTGTAGTCTAGCATAACATAACATTTTTTTCAGACTTATAACACCATGATTGTTGATTAATTGTACAGTGTTGGCGTGCCCTTATCCTCCAGATTAATGTCTTTATAGTGTCTGCATTTACAAACGTAAGGGTCAGCAACACCACATTGATTTTTTTTGGTCAGTACATCTCACATTTAATGCTTGATTTTGTTTGATTGAATGATTGAAGTCATCTTACAGAAAGTATGACCCTTCTAATGATACAGTTATGGAGAGGTAGCATATAAAAAAAACAACAAAGACTTTTATACACTCACAAAAATTGTTTGTTAGCTCTCAGATATCAGCCAAGGGGAAACATGATGAAGGCATCAAATGCATCAGTGCACAGAATGCAAGACATTTATTTTCTATCATAAAACCCCACATTACTGTGCTTAGGTCAGTTTTACAGAGGGCTGATACCTTACCTTTGTAAGGAATATGAATAATGAATAAAGCACCACTGCAAACAACTTCAGCTGACCAAAAAAAATCTCACCCTTTGGAGGGTGGAGGAGGAAAGCAGACATCTCACCTTGACTTCTTCATTTATCTATGCACATATACACACATAGACACCTAACACACACACACACACACACACACACACACACCGTGTCAAATAGAGTGTTGAGCCATATCAGCAACTATTGGTAAAAGGCATGACTTTTTGACCCTGCCAGTGATTGAAAACACTTCTCTACCGACTCTTCTGTAATACCAGAATCTGTTTTCCTTATACCATGGTCCCCAGTCTAAAACGATGTAAAGAAATCAAGTTAGGGTGCGCTCATAAATTTAATCAGTTACTCTGAAAATGGAGTTTCACTCTGTATCTCAAAAACACTGAGGGCCAGATGAAGTTGAATTATGCCCCTGTATTACAAGGCCTGTTTAAATTTAAGGTGAACTCATGTACAAGGAGCTCGACTTTTGCGTCAATGAATTTTTGCTTCCTTTTTCGCTCCATGATGACCACATGAACAGCCACTTCAATTGCACCATTTTAAGCACCATTTTAACACTAGAAGGTCAGACAAAGCACTAGTGATGTCATGAGCTTCATGCATAACACATACCACAAAATGTTCGCAAATGTTCATACATATGAGATGTGGCCCTGAACGTTCTGCCTTTCTTTGAAATAATGAATGGTAGTATTTTTACCTTCAGAAAGGAACAAAAACTTTATTCAAGTTAGTTTTGCTTCTGGGTCATACAAACATGATCATTACACCACCGTGCCTTACAGACACATACTGTAAAGTCACCCAGTTAGCCACCATAAAAGGTCTCTTTAGATGCCTAAAATAACAGGTGTCACAGCAAACTAGAGCTGATCTGTTCACAAGAAAGGGCTGCTGCAACAGTCAAAGCATTGGCTGACGCAGTCGTTTTCCCAGCGGACAGCCATGTTGTTTAAGTAGCATCCTCACCGGTGCCATCTGTGAGCTCGTACAGTATGCTGGTGTCAAAGGGAGCATTGCTATCCTGAGTACAGTTGCACTATTTACCAACAAAAGCATGATTGGGCTGATGAAACCGGCGTAGTATTTCACTGGTGCTTGCAGTATGCACCAATGTGTGTAATCTATACTTTCACACTGACGTGCAGACCACAGACATGAAAAAAAATTGTAATGTTAACGTTTATGCCAATGTAGTCTAGTGGGACAATGTTTATAACAAGAACTATGCTAGCTATCAGTCTGTTTCTCCCACCTTAAAAGACAGAAGTTTTCATTTCTGCTGGCATCATTTCAGTATCTACCTTTTCCTTCTTTACCATTAGTGTGACTTGTAACAGGAAGTTTCATGTATTGAATCTGTAACCTTGTCTCTCAAAGACGATGCCCATTTAACTACCATTGCGGCTGTCATCCACACACACACCACCAGCAGTGGAATGTGAACCATATGAAATGGTCTCAATACACTTACTATAAAATACTAAAATAAAACAAATTCAAAAGTAAATTAAACAAACAACAAGTAAAATATAAAACAGAAATAAATAAAAGTTGTTTAAACAAAGAGATACATAAATAATAAATAGCAATTAGTTATATGTAATTGTAGTTGTATAATATTAGCCTTGTGATTGGCCACACCATCAACACCCCATATTCTTCGGGTAAGCAGTGCAGGTTTTAGAAAGTTAGAAGCCCATTTCATAAAATGTTTTTACTTTCAGTAGTTGTAACTCACAACAGTAAAGTGTGTGGGTTAAATAGTTTAAGCTTGCACTGTGTAGAAGTTGCCCAGTCTGCTGCCACCACCTCGTCCTCAGGTACAGTAAGCAGTAAGCAGTAGCTGAAGAGAGAACTAGAAGCATCTTCATCATCACTCATTCCAGTGACGCGGGAGGCTCTTTACATAGCAGAGGGTAGTACATACATCCTGCTCTTACACTGTCCACCTCCATGAAGGACTCTTCACAACAGAAATTTCAGCCTGTACTACTTGCCTTGTCTTAAAGTCATGCTGTCTTTAGGCTTGTACTACAAAATTAAGTCTGTTTTTTTATATTTTATTTTTTTACTTTTTTGCCTTTTACTGTAATTTATAACAGCAAGTTTCGAGCATCTCATTCAAAAGTGTGTCCCAACAAAGATCCCCAGGCTGCCACTACTCCCATCACCAACGGAGTCCTTGGGTTAGTAACAGAGTGTACTTTTTGAAAGTTAGTGGCATCTTCACATTTTTTGTATTCACAGTAAGAATTACTTATACCAGTAAGTTGTACTGTACGCATTAAATATTTTAGTCATGAATTTTATACAAGTTTGCCTCTCCACCACCACGCAGTACTCAAGCAGCTTAAGTAGCACAGCATAGTTTTTGAAAGTTTGTAGCATTGTCACATTTTTTATTCACAGTAGGTGTAACTTATAACACTAAACTGTATGTATTAAATATTTCAACCTTGCATTTTATAGAAGTTGGCCAAACTGCCACCACCACCACAACTGAGTGCTCAAGTAAGTACCACGCCACAAAGAAAGTGGCAGAAGCAGTCCTACACACCACAGAGAAAGTAATAGAAGCACCTTGGTCATCAGCATTCAGTAAAGTACAGGCTTCTGTAGGAAGAGGACGGTGGTGTTCATCCATCATTTGTAATATCTGTGTCACATGCTGGTATGTGTTCAGAAACCTGCTGGTGACCCCCTTTTTATTAAAACCTGTCTGACTAATGCAATTCACAGGAATACTGTTGGCATTAGATATAAATAGATGTGGATACTGGCTGTGGATACAACTACCGGTACTCCGGATGCCTTGTCATGCAGGTAGGCTGTGTGCATTAAAAATTGTTACCCAGCCCTACTGAGGAGTTGGGCCGGCTGCTGCAGCTGTTATGATCACCGTACAGCATTCGGGGCAAGGCCTGGCATAAATCATGCTGGGGGGAGCACTGTTTTATTTACAGCATATTGGATGGCACAGGAGTGTCTGCTGCTGCAGTCACGCCATCTCTCTCTCAGCATTTAGACAAATCAGTGAAGGAGTGTGGATGGAGTGGCTATTTGGGCAAAGCAGGAGGGTGGGTGAAATGAAGCATCTGTTTTGCCTTTTTACTATTTACCTGCTGTGCCCTAGTTCTTACAATTCCAACCTCCCATAGACTGTTTGCAAGTCTCTTTCCAAGTCTGTTTCTAATACATGCTTGCTCAATTTGGCAAAGGTCCTAAGCTCTAAGCACGTTAATATATGTCATGATCACGTACATACACACTGGCCATGTTTTTTTTTGTTTTGCTTTTTTTTTTTTTTTTTTCTTTAGATTTGTTTTGTCCTGTCCACATACAAGACCTCTAGTAACAAGTCCCTTTTTTGAGTAAGGCTTTGGCTATGATAACTCTAAAAAATAAAACACAGATAAACTCCTTTTACATTGCAGCACCTCTGGAAAAAGGCTGCAGAGATTTTGGGCTACAACTTTAGGCTACAACCCAAACTTCAACGAGTTCCTCTAAGATCAACACAAGAACAGCTATAGTTTACAGAATCAATACATTGCTGTAGGTTCAATAAAGAAGCATTCTGGCTATTTCTTTTGCCTGAATGCTAAATTACAAGTGTTCTACAACAATAACAATCATTTTTCTCTCCATTTTTTGTTCTGGTACTACTGCACATGACATCACCCCATACCACTATCCTCAAACAATGTGGGGAAATAGCAAATAAGCATTTTAAAAATAATACAACTTATATGTGCTGCATATACATCAAAGGCAACATGCTTGCTGTGTCAAGGCAGCAGATATTAATGGTGTGAATCTGGGCGCAGCACCAAGTGCACATATCCTGTGTTGTGTTGGAAGCCATTTGCTTCTTTGTTTTCCCTTCAGCACTGGCATCTTGTATAACTGCAGAAAGCTGGACGGTGTGATCCATCACTGTGATGTTTAAGGAAAATAGAGTTAATCAAGACACCTACACCATGCTTTACACTTTCACTTCTGTGTTCACTACCAACACACACACTGGGATTGACAGCAAACTTGCAACCTTGTCAAGAGTATTTGCTCCTTCAGCAGCCTAGCTAATATCACATCCCTTCACTCTGTTTAGAGAGGTGTTGCTGAGTGAGTGTTGGCCCACTGAAACGACAATAATTTCCCAGCAAACCCCAGAGGAACTGGATTGCATTAATGAATCAATACATCAGAACTGAGCACTGACTGAGCTCAGACAGATATCCTGACATGTTACACAGGAGAGAGAGAGGGTATACTCTGCTCTGACTGCAGCCAGTCAAAACACCCCAGCTTCCAGATGCTAGCACATTTTTCTTTTTAAATATTTCTGGGTAAACAAAACATGTGACTGCAAGGGATCCCATAAGCAATCCAGTCTGACAGGTGAAGTCATATGTTGAGAGAATGGTTATCCGGGTCTGAAGTATATATTGAATCAATAGCTTTAAATGAGGTTGCTGTTGGTCTACATACACTGGCAGTCTTTTCCTGACAGGTTTAATTCACGATAGGAAAAAAAAAGTCTTTGAAAAGTATTTCCTTGCACAAACACAGCAAGCACTTCATTGCTTCCAACACAGCAGACACACAGAGCTCCAAGGTCAGAAAGAAAAAAAGAATGTGGAATCTAAGTCAGAAATGAGGTTCTTTTTTTTCATGAAGGTTTAGCATATCTCATTTTTTTCCCTTTCCCCTTTTTCATTTTCTTTTGACGTGTACTATAATTTATCATTTTCCATGCCATGATGTGTCAGACTGCTCTGCATAAATGTAAATCAAATGAGTATGCATAACACACGGACATGTTAGCATTAAATATAGTGTATAGTGTATAAACCACAGTACTGAACTCCAAAAAACATTATCTAGCAATGCTTACTGATCAAAGTGCTCGGCCTTTACCAGTAAGCTTTGTCTTAGAATGAACACATGGGTAGTTTTCAAAAATTGACAGCTCAATTGTGATGCTGTTTGAGCAGAGTCATTTTGGTGTACTCTATTTATTTGAAGTGAATACTACTTATTCTGGATTTTGCATGACACTAATGTTTAGTAATGGACCTGTTTATAAGTCTTTAGGGCTTTGGTAATGTAGGACACGCTCTTACCCCTAAACTGAGCTTCTTCATTTACACTCTACCAAAGAGGCCTCCAAGACATTTGCGTTTGCAAGATAATCATATGTTCAGGTGTCAGAACGACTCAGCTCACAGTGGTTAAGACGCTGAAAGGAGACCACACCGATTGCTAAGTTAAACAGTAATTTCTTAAATGAAATAAAAACATATTGGTATTGGTAGATGTAGAGGCAAACCAAAGTGAAGAGTAACATCATAGTTTGAATTACAGGGGGTACTGGGGGTAGAGTACCCTCCAATCAAGACCCAGTACCCCCTAAAGAGACCAAAATAACAGGGTTCGGAGGGTACCAACATATGAATGTACTTAATACTAAACATAAGCAGTAGTACAGTAGTATAAAAGGTAGTACCCCACAATTATAAAGGGGTAATTTACACTCTGAGTATCATCTTAGTGGAAGGCAATGGAAGAACATTTTAAATGGAAAGGAACAGAACTGCAGCCAGCCAAACAGCCAGAGCATTGATGAAAGAGAGTGAGCAGACCAGAAGACCCTTTTTTTAAAGGAACACTCCACTTTTTGGGGAAATAGGCTTATTTTCCAGCTCCCTTACAGTTAAACAGTTGACTTTTACAACTTCAAACACAATATTTATTTCTTTATAAATTAAATATATATAAGGTTTGGAGTGTAAGCAGGTACAACAAAAAGATGGGGCTAGACATGTCATACTGTACATTTGAAAGATATCTATTACCACAATCAGGACCATCTATGAAAACATCATGTTGATGGGAATGCCAGTTTGGACAGTGAGGGAAAACTCCAACTGTATTATGAAAAACAAGTTCTGCACAGTGTAATTCTATAAAGAGACACTCACATCTGACATTAATCATAGGAAATCGTGAGACAGATAGACCAAAATAAAAAAAAATAGAATAAAATTTGGATTGTTGAACTGAGACAGTCAATATCCTCCTCTACATTAGTTCATAGCTGTATCGATCTCAGTGCTGTGGTACTTTACTTCAGAAGCATAAAATGATGACATACAGTATTTGACCTTTTCAGTTGTTTGCTCATTGCCATGATGATTACAGCAACTTCTTATGAGGTACAAACCTTCATCACACTCTGTTTGACTAGTTGATTACAGTGCTCAGATTGTGTTTTCACTGCATTGTAAAATCACAGACAGCCACCAGTTAGGCAGTTTTATTATCATTTGCCCTTCAGTGTAATCTATTGATGATGATTGATTACAAACAATGTCAGGTACTGAGCTACAGAAACCAAAAAAATTGGTCTCGTCAATACCTTTCAAAAGTGGAGGACGAGAGGCATCATATAAGCTCATCTCTAGTCAACTGTTCACTTAAGTCAAAGTACAAAAGATATGTAATGACAAGAGTTTTCCATGCATAGTTCACACAAAAAAGTGACATTTTTTAGACTTTTTTATTCAATGATGTATTAGAGGTTAGTCATCACGGGGACAATACGACACCAAACTATTGGAGGATGAGTGGCATCATACGTTGCAGTCACCAATCAATCCTAAAACTGTGGAAGATGCAGAGGCTGTGTGAAATCACAACATGCAATAGGTCTTCACTACATGTAAGTGCATTGTGTCCACAAAAAAACACTTTCACACTACTCCAAGGAGCATATTGTTTCACGCACAAAAAACGAAACAGAGGAATTGTGGGTCTCGTAATACAAATAGAAAGAAAAGAGCTCTTACATTGCCCTATAGTCCTACTAATACAACATTAGCTCTGATTGTGTAAAGAAAGACAATTGTGCCCCCACCCCCAAACAAGCATTAAACAGTAGAAGACTAGGCCACATGTAGAAAGTCCAGCAAATTGCTTGTATTTGCAGTAATTTAATAATGCCAGTGGCCATTTGATATATGGTAATGCTTACTCACAACCCAAAGCCTTTTAAAATGCAATGTAGTCTGAAATCACAAGACATTTCACAACAACACACTATATACTCTCAGACTCTGAGTGCTCTTGACCTCTGTACACCCTTTCTGGCCTGAGTTAGGGGGGGTTTCCAGAAGCACTGACAAACACACACACACACACACACATCCTCTTCTGCTTGCCTTCCGCTGTGGTTGCAGCTGAAGTGAGATAACAGGCACCATCACCAACCCCAGACACTCGCCAAGGCGTGTTGAGCAACCTGTAACCAGAAAGGAAGGCGATATGACAGGAAGGCAATATTGCAAGTGCGCCATCACGTCTGGTGATCTCTCTGCTGGGCAGAGATGCTTGCCTGCAGCTCGTCTGAACGCTGCCAGGTTCCACCTCAGGCATCAGTGTAATTAGGCTTTGGATGTAAAAAACCTTTTAATAACCCCATGCCACTGTGCTAACACATTAGCATGTGCCAACAGGTGGCGCTGTGCAGTGTGAAAACATGGTTTTCAAATTAAAAGTAAATCCACAGTTTTAGAGTACCAACAAAGTGTCACACGTTTTCAAGATGGTGCCTATATCTGTTTAAATTAATGCAAACTATTAATACAGGGAATGTACAGATCAGCATAGCTATGTAAATTATGTCAGCAAAAATTAACTTCTTTTCGTTTTTTTTGCTTATTCTTGCAACACTGTTGGGTAAGTGGGTATGATCACTTCTTTTTCTGTTTTACTGTGATGCCAGCTGATTATTTTTTCTGCTGATGCTTTTCGTAATCTTTCTAAAATTGCCTTTTAGTGACATAGTCACCAAACTCATCCATGTTCACTGTAGCCTGGACACATTTCACTGCATTCCAGTGTGATGCAGCTGCACCAGGAACATAGCTACATGGAGAACACATCTAATAATAAATATTATTTGTCATACCAAATGGATTTTTAGAAATTTATTTGAAACATCCATTAAAGGCATTGCAAGCAGTAAGCAATGGACACACACACACACAGACACAGACAAACACACACACACACACACACATGCACAGACACACACACACACACACACACACACACACACACACACACACACGTACACACACACACATACACACACACACACACACGCACAGACACACACACGCACGCACGCACGCACACACACACACACACACACACTTGCAAATGATGACACACACGTGAGCACCAGGAGTGCAGGGCTGCCCCTCTCTAAGGCACCTGGGGAGCAGTTGGGGGTTAGATGCCTTGCTCAAGGGCGCCTCAGCCTTGGGGATCATTTACTCCCCCCTCCCTTCCCCCTCCCCCTCCACCTCCCCCTCCACCTACATTTGTTTCTGCTGTCACAGGGAGTCAAAACCTGTGTCCCTGCCATTTTAAGGCCAACTCTCTTATATGTAAGCCATACATAGCTATCAGCTTGTTCTATTCCACACCTGTTACACTTACAGTACGTAATTACATTAAAAGTCTTGTCATGACATTTAAAGCTCTATAATCTTGCTTCTAAGGTATGTCCTCCTGGAGATTTGTACACTGGCCCACACACTGCAGTCTTCCTCAGCAGGCTCTCTGACCGTACCACTCATTAACCCTTTCACGACAGGTGCTAGAACATTCTGTCATGTTGCCCTAAAACCTATACAATGCCTTTACAGAAGGCATTTATCTGTCCAGGCTGGCATACCCACAGTGACATGCTGGCATTGTACCTTATTAGCCTTAAATGTTATTAATGTTACCTTAGAGACTTTCTGTTTGGATTGCATTATTATTATTATTATTATTATTATTATTATTATTATTATTATTATTATTATTATTATTATTATTATTATTGTTGTTGTTGTTGTTATAAATAGTGGTGGTAGTAGTAGCATCAATAATGGCTGTTCAGAGTGTAAAAAAAAACATGGATACAGCAATATCACAAATAATCAATACATTTCACCAACTGTACAACACATAGGTCCGGTCAGGTCGAACAACTTAATTAATTTCCACCTGAATGAGAGGCATTGTGCGGGTAGCAATATGCTGGGACATCCCCATACCGTTCTCTCAGAGCAGGAGAGCCTAATTGCAGCCGGCTATCTCGCGGTGTTCCATTTGACAGTTATTGAATAAGGCGGTGAGGTAGATGGATCAGGGGGATTGTACAAATAAGCATGTAACATGGAGACAGGTGAGTATACGAATTAATGTGCCCAAATTGATTCTCTCTCTTACCCGCCTATGGCTGAACAACAGCTGAGGGAATATCTGTTAGTAAGCCCACTCTCACTTGATTAAAACATCAATATTTTTATTAAAACGTGTGGGCACTCAATTAATTTTGGGCGCCAATTTCAACAACCAGTCAGTGCCTTATGAGTCCTCATGACAGTGCTTTAGGGTATGAGAGGGGAAGCCCAGCATAGGCTACGCTTAACAGTGCTGTGCACTTCGATGTGCACTGAATAAATGCACAATTCCTGCTCATTGTTCTTGCATTTTCTTCACTTTCACAGATACTGTCATGTATGAGTTTCTTGCAAAATGTGTTCGGAGTATCGCAGCCCCTTGTGTTGGTGATATTGTTGCTGTGGGCAGCAGCACGTGTCATGTTATGAGTTACTCTATGATTTCCGCCACTACTGCCCACTAATAGACACTATTTGTTAAGTGCTTGTACCAGCTCCTTTGTGAAATCATGAACAAGTTAGGTCAACCAGAGACAACAAATTAAAAAAACAGACTTACCAATCCTTTTTGAGAGGAAAGCATAATGAACCTAATTACAGAGCATAATTTGTACAAGAAGGTCCATGCATTTATCCTAAAACGTGGGGCGAAAATGCAAATACTAGACTGC
Source organism: Setipinna tenuifilis (assembly GCA_030347295.1). Taxonomy (NCBI): domain Eukaryota; kingdom Metazoa; phylum Chordata; class Actinopteri; order Clupeiformes; family Engraulidae; genus Setipinna; species Setipinna tenuifilis. Next base: position 12,382,342 of record CM059266.1, on the reverse strand, counting down.
TAGTCTCTGATAAATTCAACAGCTTCCACACATCCAGTTTGAAAACAGAAGAAACGTGTCCTCTATGACATCACTTCTCTCTGTTACTTTAATTACACACTCTTGTGTTGGAAGGAACAGACAATCTTGTTTTTTTTCTTCTTCTCCAAACTTGGTCTTTTCTGTGTGATATGGGTCCAAACTCCAACAGAATGCTTTGGGGAGGGACTTTCTCTGTGGCACGTTATGCTCAGTTTATTTAGGTTTTTTCCCCAGTGATTTTATTAGCTTCAACAGGAAAGACATGGCCGTCTTCTACTATTCACTTTTCGAAACATTGTCAATGTATTCCCTAGCCGCTATGTAATAATTAGCTCTCTTTAAACTTGATGGATCATCATAAACAACCAGCAAACCATCTGCTGGTGTTCTGCTAGGGCGTACAAATGAGTGGATTCCTGGAGGTAAAAAAAAAGATTATGATCAGTGTTAGAGACAGCTTCTTAAGACAGGCTGAAGAATTAGACTTTACTATGAGGTCAAAACCAATCTCATTCCTCACTGCTAGTATACCTTGTCTGCCAGCCATTTTTGCTTGAGTTCGTTACATTGAATGTTTATGCTTACTGGCAGAGGGAAAGACAGACAGAAAGCAGCTCACTTATGCCAGTGCATTTTAAATCAAAGTGTTTCATTACAAGCAAGATAAGCCATCAGTCACGTTTAACTCGTTTATCTTTGACGTATCAGCAGACCTATTATGTTGATGAATGATAAGGGAACTTGCTGATTGGGACAAATTTAGTATCACACACATTCGGTGCTCCTGTGTTTCAATTAGTGCAGCTTGGAGCTTTAAAGGATGTTGACTTCCAGGGGCCACGTGTGCTGGCAAAAAAATGAGTGCCGAACTGCGTTATCAATCACCTTAAATGTTTTTTAGCTGCATGGGTGATGTATGCAAAGCAGTGCAGCATTTGTAAAGCAGTCTAGGGAAGGGGAGCACCGTGCGTCTATCCCCCCCCCCCCCCCCCCCCCCGTACGATTTAGGAGCTGGGCACTCGAAAATGTTGGCGAAAAGTTCAGCATTCATCAAACCGTTAAAGGTGTTTTGTCATAATGAGCTGCGCGTTTGAGCTGCGCCTGCTCTGCGTTTCGAGGGCTGCTGAACATATGGAAGAGAGTGGCTGAGCATCCCTATTCTTGGGGGACTCTTACTGTCCTCGCACGCTAATGAATTGCAAATGAACCGTTTGGATAGATGGCACCAAAAGGTGTTGGAGGGCTGCTTATTTTATGTTCATTTCACCAGGCCTTATGGCAAAGAGCAATTATTATTAATTTGAGAAGTAGAGGAACGTATATATGCATATTCATAAATGTATGGGGGGAGAGGACTTCCTAGTAGCATTAAGCATTAAGTATTAAAAAATGTTCATTTCATCAGGTTGGCGACCTCTTGCTGTAACTCAGTTTCCCTTTAGCATTCTGGAGCTGAATCTGAAATATCTAGTCGCTCCATTATCCATTACCCAAATGAGAAAGGACATCTTTCCTTAGGCATTGCATCAAATTCTTGCCATAGTAATGCATCTATTGTTGATGGAGAGGTTTAAACCCCCTAGTTACCTGGAAAATTTTGCCTTAAAAATATATATATATGAATGTATGTATTTCATGACATACTCATGGTGCTGATGTCTGCAGACATGATGTGCGTAGATGGGAAAAGTGCATCCATTTAATGTCAACACGTCAATCTTAATGAAGACGTAGGAGTGTTTCAACTGAAAACTTCTTCCTCTGAGGGAAGGCTGTTTTCATCTCTGTAGAATAAACCTCTCTGCTGTTGATGTATCAATAATATTGATAATCATCAAGAGTGTGAAATAGGAGCATTGCCATGGAGACAGAGGAGTTTGTGAATTTGTTTTGAAACCTCAAGGGAGCTGTCATAATGTATTTCCTGTGAAGGAAAAAGAGATAGCTGACATTCTCATACATGCATACAGCTTTTTCCCCCGCAGACCTGATCTCACTCTAGCTTTTCGTAAAAGGAAACATTTGAAGAACTTTTCCTCTTCAGACAAGAGGTCTTCACCTTTATACTCAATGTATAGAAAGTAGCCTACGTGTAGCATTCAATTCTTAGGACCACTATATTATATTATATTATATTATATTATATTATATTATTATATTATATTATATTATATTATATTATATTATATTATATTACATTAGATTACATTAGATAGATTAGATTCCATACAATGTTTACAACAGGAACTATAAGCCAAGCTGTGGTATAAAGTACATTATCCACCAGATGATCTCTGTTTTGGCAATGTACACAAAGATTTCAATCAGTAAAGTGTCAGATTTGGATAAAAGTGGTCTGTGGACAGGAGTAAGCTACATCTAGATACCATTTACCACTTTACCGTGGCTGACCTCTTCACTCTAGATTACAGGAGATACAATTCGGCCAAGTGCAGAATCAGATTTAGGGCAGGGCACCTTGCCAGATAGCCCATACTGTGAAACAGTTTTCAATCTATACTGTTAGAAGGAGATGTATTGAAACTCGCCCATCTGTAACATCTTCTTGATATTTCACATTGTACAATAGTGTGCACACTCTCAGGTGAGCCCATTTGCAGACTGAAGCCGATTTCTTTTCCACGTGAATTAAACATTCTTTACCAAAGGTAATGGATTGGCACAGTGAGGTGACATCTGTTTTAAGGTCCCGAAGCAACCCTTTGCCATTTACTCGTGACCTGTGTTTCTGAGATAACCATTGTGCGCTATCCATTCACTGCAGTTGCATACCTGCATGCTGATGATTTTCCCCTCGCTAAATACAACAGAACTAATGAATTATTTGCCAGTGAGGGTTCAAGGAAAAGCTGCCTTCATCGAGCACAGCTATGGGCAATGGAGTCGTTAATAAGGCATGGAAAATAATTGTTGTCTTTGCACTGAAACCCCCATTCAAACAAATAGCCAAATATTTGTACAGTGAGGAGTCATTTGGTTTAATTTGCTTTCAGTTCAAGGCCTCAACCGACAGCGAAAGCGAAATGAGGAACTCTTAACAAAGACCTTGAAACGCGGTGATATGAAATTTCACAGCCACATTTCTGTGAAGATATGGAGCCTCAGATGCATTCATTAAAATAAACAATTATAGACACCACCACCAACACCAGCAACAACAACAACAGCAGGGAAAAAAATGATAATACCTAAATTGAGTATGAACATTCAGATGCAGGGAAGAAAAAAAAAGTGACAACGTTCGGAATAGGTAATAATCTGAGCCAGACCTGGTGCTGCATGTTGAATAATTCGGCATGCAACCTTATGAGAGATTATGAGTCCACTGCTCATGCGTGAAGGGTGTGCACCAACAGCTTGAATTCATTTAGAGCAAACCGCTGCAGTCACAAGGAGGCAGAGATACTGTAACCCAACCACTTGCTACTTGTGATGTTTTAAATGTAGCCCATTAGACAGTAAGGAAGGAAACACCATCCATTTGATGTAGTTGCTTGAACGTTTGGAAGATGATTGCCACATATATTTGCAGATTTGAGTCAACATTTTTTGGCATGCAGAGTATACAGCCTAACATATGGCTTTATCCAGATAAAATATAAATAAATAAAGCCCAAAAATGCCCCTATATTTTTGTATCCTGTTCAATCCCCTGCTTCTCCTACCTACAGTACAGAGTCAGTATTTCTACTTCTACTATGGTCAAACAATATGACCATATTTTATCAACAGATGCTGGCTATTATTTAACAGAGAGAGCACTGGAAAACAGTGACAGTTAATTTTTGTATAAACTCACGCTTGAGACAACCCAGGTGAGGAAGACACTCATTCTTTGCGAGCTGTTTCCTGATTAAATGTGACTGCAACACAAGAGGACGGCTGTAATGGTTAGAGAACTTCGTGGTCCGCAGGGTGGAGACGCTGTTATATCAAGCAGAGAGAGAGAGCAGAGATGAATGGGCCATGCCTTTAATAGCCATTGATTTCCAATTGAGGTCTTCTTAAACAGTTTGGAAAGAGCTAAAACATACTCTTTTCAAACTAATCTCACCAAACACACATTCACACACTCACACTCACACTCATAGATGCACGCATACAGACACACACACGCACACACACACACACACACACACACACACACACACACACACACACATCTATATTTCAGAGAAAGAAAAAGGAAGTGAAGGGAATAGAATGATTTTCGATATTATTGTGCAGACTTTTCTTAAAAAATGACACAGCACCAAAAGCACTTAACAACATTATTTAATAAACTGATCATGAATTAATCATCAGTCATGTAAATCAATGAGCCAGAATGACATACAGCTAGGTAGTTTCACTGGCAGACCCATTCCCAAAACAAGCTCCTCCAAATATGATAAGTATGTTAGGTGAGTCAGAGCGGCAGACTAAATCCCAATGATGGAACGGCAGAGAATCTCTAAAGCCTTCCTTTGTGATTGGCTCTCAATTTTACCGCTATCTGTCCTTGTTGGACCAAAGCTCGGATTGCTCTCTTGGTATAAAAAAAACACCTTCTTGATCCGGAAAGCAAGATGAGAGGGAGTCAGTTGGTACATTAAAAGCGCCAAGTAAAGAATGTCTGTGGAATTCTAGTAGATCGTATTGGCAATTTTGTCATCTTTATAGCCACTTTAAAAATGGTTCATATTATAGCAACATATTAAATTATTGGTGGAAAATTGAAATATTAAGCACAGAGGGAGTGCATCAGGCATCCACTAATGCAATCATCATGATAAGCTATTCATTTTCCCATGATATTGGCTCAGCAATTGATCTGGAGGCCCCTAATTTGGCCAGAAAATAATTATGTTGCATTTTTGATGGCTGCTGTAGTTCTTTGTGCAGATTAGCCTACATATTTCCCCCTGAAAGGGCAGGCTCATGTTTAAGTGGTTAGGACAACATCCTCTGTGTGAAAGTTTTGAAAATTCATATCACGGAACTTTATGTTAATGTGTCTGTACTGTGGTGTGATTTTACATGACATTATGATGGCCTTGAGCTTTCCCGACTTGGTTAAAATTACAAACCTGAATATAATTTGCAAACCTACTAGGCTTGAAACAACCCCAAAACTATTAAATCTCCAGAAGGTTGCATCAGATTACTATCTGGTACTCCCAATGTAACAAGTACAACTCTTTAATCCAATACCAGACACCACCGAGGGATTCACTCATGTGCTTGTCTGAAATAACATGAGAATACTAATTTCACTTTTAATGGCGTTTTACGAAGACCTACAATGACAGGTTTAAACTTGTTTTTTTTTTTTTTGACTTACATTTGCAGCCAAGCAACCTTACACAACTAAAAAAAGTGCTGGCCTCATTTTGGTGACATTGTTGTGTGTGTATAATTAAAGTGTAATTAAACTATGAGCTTGGTCACAAATTGGTTATTTTATTATACCAATTAAACCGTATTGTTTTTCTTACAAATAATTGCAACTTTTAGCATTTCTCTTGTATAATGTCTGTTCCATCTTGTTTTAACAAGTTGGCTGTTTCCATTTAAGTCGCCTTAGGTAGACTTTGCCTTGTTGCCACTGCATTTCTTATGCCATGAAAGATTGAAAAGGCTTAATCAATGCTACCAATCCATGATTTGAGAAATTGAAAGGAGTTGTTGTTATTGTTGTTGTTGTTGTCAAACATTAGTGTATTTTGACCCTAAAGCAAAATGCACTGCCCCTATATTCTTTAACTTCTATGGCAGTGCTTGGTTAGGCCTGTGAAATGAAGGGGTTTGCCTTAATCTACAACGCGTGACTTGATTATCTCTGCGGTAAGACTGAGGAAACTGTTAGGGGAGAGACGGCGCATCCTGACTTCTTAGCTGTGACACTAATGAAACCCCCTGACGTGGATGTGTTGAAAGCCAAGTGCATTGCCTTGCGTGCTGTCAGAGAAAAAACAGCCTCTTTTGACATTCAAATTATGCCCAGAACACCCACTCAATTAGGCTACTATTTCATAATTAGCCCATGTTTCAGGAAACACTTTTCCCTCTGTGGCCAGGCTACCCCTAAGTCAAAATTCATATGCCTTGATAATATTCACAACCTGTCTACAAAATGACTGCTGAAGTGTAGACTACAGGTCTATGAGACAAGGCAAGTAATCTTATAGCGCATACCATGCAGAAAAGCAGTTCAAGGATTTACATATGCATTTGCATAAAATGTAATAAGCGTGTTATTGCAGCCCGTATCAGTCAGTGCTATACCGCATATAAACTTCGTGGGGCAAAATAATTCGTCACAGATTTCGTTTTACTAGTTTCAGTGCGTATCACATCCAGGAGATGAAACGTAAACAGCACCGCCCGTTTGTCTCATGAGGCACCACGGGATGACGGTAATAGCCGGTAGTGTGTTTTAGCGCTCGCAGGCAGTCTGTCCACCAGTGCTACCGAACAGAGGATGTCATCCGCGATTTAGACAGAAGATTATCAGTTTGGATTAATACGGACTTTTGAGCGTCAGACGCATTTTCATGGAGAATACAACACCAGTAAAGGACATTTCATGTTTGTCGTTGTGTGATATTTTCGTGTTGTTTTACATGTTTTCACAGTCCAGGGTGTACCCGTAGAGCGCCTCTGGAATCGTGCAATTTCTCTCCACTTCCCACTCGGGATATGCATGACCCGCTTTGCCTGCGGTTGGAATAAAATGCCCTGTGATCGCCGTGCTGGTCGGGAGTTTACAGCAACATCATCTTGACTGCAGTCTGAGGAACATGGAATAATAGAAGAATGCATAAAGTCTGGGAAATATTTACAATTCTTCATGCAAATTTGATCATCTTCTCTGCAGGTATGCCGACGGGGAAACGGGAGGTGTGGGTGGTGACAGGGATACGGATCTACGAGCCACAGGCAAACGCAGTCTGATTATTATCCCGTTCTCAAAGAAAGAAATTAATGTTAGGACTGGGAGATCATTTAAAAGAACTGCTCCGGTGTATGTTTACTGATTTTTCACACTTAACTTAGTATTTTTAAGTTTTTCAATGACTCTGTACCCATTTTCTTCACAGGAAGATCCGAACTCATAATTATTGTAGTTCTCATAATTTATCACTGATCGTTTAATTCTTCATTCAGTAGATCTGCATATTACTCTCTCTCTCTCTCTCTCTCTCTCTCTCTCTCTCTCTCTCTCTCTCTCTCTCTCTCTCTCTCTCTCTCTCTCTCCCTCTTCCCCTCTCGCTTTCTTTCCCCTCCCTTATAAAATATTAACGAGTTAGAATCACATTCTGCACAAGAGATGTGATCAGACAGACGTCTGTTCAAAATTCAAGTGCCAACAAAATCTAATTACAATTTGATTTTTTTAATCCTGTGAAAGTAAATGTTTAGGCACTGAAATTATGTTTGGCAGAGTTGCGCTGTTTTCTCCGCGTTCCCTTGCGCGTCCACTTCTGGCCCGCATCCACACCTCTGACGTTCTCGGATGCATCCAGCTGTTCACGTCATTTGGATGCCTGGCAGGCAGTCAGAATTCCTGACATCAAACATCAGTTGGACAATAAGCCACATCAATGATGCTCTGACAAATAGAAAAACACATACACACACACACACACAGAAAGAAAATGCTTCTTCAACGCCTGTCCACTTAAGTATTACTTCCATCATTTCAACACGTCGTTTTAGTTGTCTCTTGATCTTCATCTGTGCAGGCTTTAATCTTGCAGCTTAGTGTTAATAATGCTGGCGTTGGAGCCTGTAGATAACCCCTCTTTGGCCTCACTTAGGCATGTTCAGGGAGGATCCACGCCACCAAATCCAGTTGGAGGTACTAGAGGCTGGTGGGAAATGACAGTCTTGAGGACTTGCCATGATTTCAAACACTATTTCATTTGAACCACCAGCTGTGCTCCTCTGCTTTGTAGATCACTGAGACACTCAAGCAGTGGCATACATTTAGCCTATGCGTGCCACCGATACATCCCCATAGTCCAGCTGTAATGATCATTAAACAGAATTTTTTAGTAGCCTTTATACATTTCAAAGGTTTGATGTCTAAAAAAAAAGTTGTTGCATTTTGGACGATTCGCTTGGCATAATCTTGGCATATGCTTGGCATAATAACGGCTTCTGTCATTTATCACAGTCATGCAATCTGGTTTCAGACGGATGTGTGCACAGTTTACGGATGAACCATAGTATTTCTCTTCCTCAAGGTCCTTTGGTTCAGGGCTTGTGCACTCACACAGCCTCTGCATTTGCATTCCTTTTTAAACTCCTGAGGGCTTTCCACCCTCCCTTTTTTATTTATATATTTATATATATATTATGTTTATTTATTATTTATTTTCATCTCCTTTTTTTTGGAGAGGAAGGCCGAGGAGCAGCCTGTTGTGTTCCCCGGCCGGGTAATAGGCATGTCTGTGGGTGATGGGGAGAGAGACAGCGGAAATGCAGCACACAGAAGTGCGAGCGAGAGGGACCGGAGAGAGGGACGAGTGGCGGGTGAGAGTGGAGTGAGAATGAGAAGAGGCTGGAGCCCGCATGACTCAAAGCACATGAGTCAGACGTGAGCGGGAAATCAATGCAGGATTTTTCTGTGGGCAGGTGGGGTGAGAGTGCCGAAGGCTGGTGAGACAACAGCGAGAGCTGGTCCGCACCGACTTGACTCGCCTGCTGCGCTTATCTGCTTTTTACGGCAACTCAGGAGATGCTAATGCTCCAAGCAATTATGCACTAAGTGCATGTAAAGAGAGGCGGCCAATAATGATGAAGTGTATTTGCCAAGGAAGAAATGCACCACCAGCAGCTAGAGTGGAAGAGAATGGCGCTAACAATACACACGTTATAACTTTAACCCCCAAGGGAGCGCACATGGAGATCTCATTCACAGCTTCACCTGTGTGTCAGAACTCTGTGTCACTGTTAAAGTCATTGTTAAATACATTCAGTGAACTACTTGCATGAAAAAGGTGGAAGTGGTTGCACCCTGGAACAGTGAGTGATCTATGGTATATAACTAAAGCAGAAAGTGGTCTAGATTGAGGCCATGTCTTGAAATTGAACACGTGTCCTTGAAGTCACCATTGTGGAAGCCTACCAGCCGAACCTTAAAAGCAGTGTGCACGTCACCGAACCACCGCATTGTGGGCACTTAGAAAAGGCCAGTTCAATAGTCTGGCTTCAAGGGTTGACTCATATTACCATTTCTTTCATATTCAGATTGCAGACCTCTCTGAATTTTGTTTCATAACTGTCATTGGTTGAGGTAAAAAAATATATAAAAAAAACAGTTATGCTCAACCTGGTGCCTGACCAAAGGGACACAAGTGATGACTTGCAAACACTTCAGCAAAAAAATACAAAATGGCTCCTGTTATCAGTGTGGCTGCATTTGTCAATAAGCCTCTTGAGGTGAAAACCACACATATGTATCGGTATCGATAAAGGAAATGTGATATTAAAACCTAAAGCAAACAGCCTTGGGTGCTCTCAGTGGTTGGGCACAGTTTAGCCAGTCTGTTTTGGTGAGGCGTCTCCTGAAGCGTGCAACATAGCCATGTCTTAATTTTGCCATGGCAGATGCCATATGCTGCTGTAAGCAGTTTTAATGATCAGTGTCCAGTGATGTGATAACATTATGTCACCATAATTTGTCACCATAATCTTCATGGCTGTCTAATGCTGTAACAGTTTAATAGCACGCAGCATTAAGCTGTTATGGCATTTCGAATGACCAAAAATGATAACTCAACATTGTCAAATCATCAGACACGTCAGCTGTCATCTTATGATTGACATTTGCCAGAATGTGTATCACATGGTTAAATTACTGTTATGAACCTGGGTTTGAGTAAAGTGTGAATTCAATTTATTTATTATTTATTTTGTGTATGTTGGGGGGGGGGGGGGGGGGGTTACTGGGTGATGCCCTGAACTTCTTCTAACCAATCAGAACATCAGAATGCAGCTGTGGTCCCCTTGCTGACACAGAGAGCACCCCCAGCCCCCCACCCCCCACCCCAACCCCCACCATCACACTACGCTGAGACAGACGTCCCCGTGTGACCCAGAATGTCCCTTCGACATGTCCCTCTAACCTAAACATAAGACATATGACATACATACATACATGCAGCGGGTGTATGCACTGCTGGGGATTAAGGTTAGTTAAGCTAAAAACATATTAACAATGCCTCCTAATGCCTCCGAATGAAAAGGCAAGTTGCATAATGCAGGAGCTGGGCCTGATGAATTATGCGTGGCAAGTCCCTTTGCTGGAGAGCGCCTCCATCAAGTGATTGAATGTTGATGTCATGCGATGTAGCCATGCAGGACTGCAAAGGGTTTTGATCAGATACAAAGCAACTTGTAGCCAGCTGAGACAGAGAGAGAGAGAGATAGGAGGGAGAGAGAGAGAGAGCGAAAGCAGGAGTGAGCAGGAGTGAGAGTGAGTGAGAGACGAGGAGAATAGCAATGATTCGGAGTGCGTTTGAATGTTCAACTCAGTAGTCGGGTTCCATCCTGACCTAGTTTTTGCTCTGCACTCTCAGTTTGGAGCATACATGATGCACAAGGAATCTCCTCGCCATCTTAAAGCATGTTCACACTTTAAAGTGCACCAATGAACATGTGTGTGCAAACACATCTCCTGGTACATGTCCTTCGAAGAGAACCATCGGGGGGGCTCTCTAAATGCGTCCAGTACATGCGATTACAAATAAATAAAAAAGAACTTTTTTTTTTTTTAAGAATCTTGGACACACGTCAGAAGGAGAGTGTGAATGTTTCATCCTGTCTCTGGCAGTTAATCATTGATCGAGTTCAATAAATAACAACATGACATGTGGCTTTATGTATGAAATCTTCATGGAATAAAGTGTGTAAAGTCTGTGCTGTTTTTCTCTTTCTTTTTCAGCTCAGCCTAGCTCACCAAAGCTCCATGATGGTTGGTGGGCCTACAAAGACGCTGTACAAGGCAGCTTTGTTCCAGGTAAAGTGCTCCTTTGGGATCCTTTTTCACTCATAATAACAGCAGATTGGTCTTTGAATCTCAGCATAACCGCGCACACCTACCAGGTGCTGTGAATGTGTGGCTTTGCTGTTCGTGGTTGTTACTTGTATTTCCTCCCACGGTACATTGCCTGCTTGTGATTCCCGCTCGTCCCCAGCTCCTTATGCAGTTTTCCCTGAGCATATAGGGAGGGTGTGTCAGTGTCAGTGTCAGTGATGTCTGTATTATTGGGACCGACTGACTGACTGACTGCCTGACTGAGGTGTTACCGCACTGCTGGTTAGTGACTAAAGCACACAGGTTAAAAAGTCGTCGGTGTGGCGCTCCGGAGACTACTTAAAAAACGACTCACGCTCAGCTGTGTTGTGTTGTGTTGTGTGGCTTTTAAAAAACTGCAACAGTATCATCAACCCAGCCACAGCCTCCCTGCTCTACAACAGGCTGTGAACATCAGCCTTTAGGATTGTTCAAACATGACTCAGTGTGTTGTTTGGCACGCGGTGTTTGGAGTGAGCAAACACAGGACAGGATTTGTTCCGCTCTCTCTTTCACTCTCTCTCTCTCTTTCACTCTCTCTCTCTCTCTCTCTCTCTGTCTCTCTATGCATGTGCACGTGCATGTGCATCGTGTTTGTGTTTTTGAATTTCACAGGGATGTGGGTAGACTCGTATCATGAGGAGGATGTGGTGCATGTTTGCTGTTTGCTTAAAGGTGGGGAGTAAGGATTGGGAGGTGTGTGTGTGTGTGTGTGTGGTTGGGGGGGTGTGGGTGGGGGGGGGGGGTAAAATTGAGGAGAAGGGAAAGCATCTGTTGTTTCAGGGATGACAATTTTCCATGCTAATATTCCTTAAGCCAATTAAAGAAGCTTAAGTAGTGAAGCCCTGACAGAACACTGTTACGGCAAGTTTCTATTTATTTATTTATTTATTTTATCAGGGATTTTATGACGTAGGTCAGGTCTGCGTCATTCACCCCATGTGGCAGGAACGAGGAAAAAAAAATGCCACAGAGGTTCATCTATACAGTATATTTTGAACCAACAGTCCGTGGAACATAAATGTGTTATACGCAGTCTGTAAAAGTAGGTCACCAAATCTTTCTATGATCATAGCCAGCTCTTTCACATACGCCCTTGAAACTCTCGCCGAGGAGGAGGAAGCGACAGAGGGAGTTGAAGAGGGTGGGAGGGAAGAGAGAGAAGGAGAGAGGGGGGGAGAGAAAGAGAAAGTGATGGTGAGGGATAGAGAGATAGATAGATGGATAGATGGGGAGTGGGAAAAAAAATCACTCCTACGCAGAGAAGAGCAAGTTGAAATGGTTATAACTGTGCTCAGCTGAAATGGAAATATGATGTGCTTTTCAGAGTCAAACACAGATTGAAGCAGCTCACTTGTAATATTCAAGGTATTATATTGAAGTCTCACTCATTTTCGTATTTGATCTGTATATGTGTGTAATATTTTGTAAGGTACTAGCGACTGTGTGTATCGAAAAAAAAAAAGTTCTGTGAGTGGTAATATGGTATGGTTATATGTCCCACTCTATCTAAATGCAGCCCTGGATACAGTGTCCTTAAGTTATTCAAGTATTACATTTCAGTGTGCAATATACAGAAATAAACAAATCTTACCTTTCCATTTCAACCCCGGTCATAAGTGCCTCTTGCAGCAATTTGTGCTTATACTACAACTTGTACTAATTCTTTTTGTTTAAGGTTTTAACCCTTAAGGTGTACTGTCACTCCTATGTGAAGGGAATGTTGGGAGGATGAAAGTTCTAAAGAATGTTGGGCTCCATAGAAAATCATGTGGAATTTTAGAATCTTTTATTGTTGTACAATGCATTCTTTTTTAGAATGTTCAAAAGCTGACACCCTTAAAGGTTAATGACATAGACTCAATGGTTACTGAAAGCGAAGTGGAACTGTGTTTTTAGAAGAATGTGTGGCCCTGGAAATAATTGATCTGTGCCTAAATTCCCAGCATTCTTTAACATGCATCTGGCATGATGAAAAAAAAAAGAAAAAAGAAAGCCTGAACACATTCACCTCCTTTGGCTCTTTGGCTCTGAACCCACCACTTCTGTTTTCCCCCATTTCAAACGCACCAAAATAGCTTAATTCCTTCCTGCGTGTGGGGGTGTGTGCTTTTTGGGTAGTGAAAATGTGCACGCATCCCATCGTGTTGTGCTGGTAGGCAGGCTTATGCCATGGGGACAGGGCCGAAGATCCTGCCTGCTGTTGCTGCTGTCGTAATGCGGCGTCCCCGATTACTGGGACGGAGAGACAAAGAGGGCCTCCCAGGTTCTAATTCTACCCCTGATGAGATCGTGACACGGCAGCGGTGTGGTGGTCTTGTTCTGTGTGTGTGCCTGGCCACCCCTGTCTGCCCCTGTTTCTAAGCAGCCGTCCAGTCACCAGCCACTCGACGTAAAGAACCCAGGAGCCTGACACTAATGTGGAAATGGATGCAAAGCTTTTTTCCTTTCTTTCTTTGTCTTTTTTTCTATTTGTGTGTGTGTGTGTGTGTGTGTGTGTGTGTGTGTGTGTGTGTGTGTGTGTGTGTGTGTGTGTGCCTTCACTGTGTTTTAGAGCCCATGCCGGGTGTACATCAGAGAGAAAAACAAGATAGGTGCTTTCAACGAGCAGCACCCACATTAGTACAAATAGGTCAGAGAAGAAAACAAGCGCTTGCCTGACTTAATATGAGCCAGGGTTGGTGTGTTTGTCCTCCAGGAGGAAGCAGTCTGCAAATGAGGTAATGCAGTATCTGTAATTGCTTGTTGTGAAGTAAAGGGGCAAATTATAATAAACGTGTTGAATCCTAATTACTCAGCCGCTACACCACGTGTATGCTTATGGTCATTTGAATGGCAGAGTGATTAATTCGTATTATTCAAATTTCAGCCGGTTCGCCAGAATTTCTTCAGACTAATGTTCGGTGCTCCATGGTCATTTCATTTCTTTTTTTTTGCCTGTCACAAGTGTCTACACGGAACATGTGTTTCACCAACAGCCTTCTGTTCCTGCTTTTTTTTTTCTTTTTTTGGTCAGGAGTTTTACCGCCCCTCACTACGGGCCTCCCTCGAATAACGCGGCTAGCAGACGCCAAGGCTATAAAGTGAACCACTAGTCTCTGTGCTGTGGCCTTGAACGAGGCAGACAGACTTAGTTGGCATATGCACAGCATATGACAGATTCCCCGTGACGATTGTCAGAAAAGGGCTTCACGCTTCATTTGCTCGTGTCAGTTTAAAAGCACCGCAGAGTTTTCATTCGTCTGTCCAATCCGGTGCTAAGTCCAATCTGTCCTCAGGTCCCCCTTTTGGATGAACTTGCCATCTGTCCTCGACACACTGATTGGACACCATCAGATTTTCTTATCGCCGCTCACTCCGAATGATCCCGCTCGCTTTCGCGTGTGCTAAACTGGAAATCTGTTTATTGAACTCTGTGTAATGAGAAACGCTGCGTGATGACCACTGAGCACTTTTGCTGTTCTTTTCAGAGACACTCTGCTGCCATTGTTGATGTTGTTGTTGTTGTTTTAAAAAAGACTATTTTAGTTCGGCGCATGGGTCAAAGCCCAAGTTCTAGGTGGTATACAGCAGACATGTGTTTGACAAATGAAGGCCAGGCAAGGAGGGGGCGAGCACAGACAAAGCCAATTTATAAAGAATAAGCTAAAAATACACATGCTCTCTCTTTCTTTCTCTCTTTCTCTCTCACTCTCACTCTCTCTCACACTCTCTCTCTCTCTCTTTCTCACCCACACACACATATATATATACACCATAGGCACTACACAGACACATAGCTCACACATGTACACACACACACACACACACACAAACATAAACACAAACACAAACACACCGACATACAGACAGGCAGTTGAGTGTGTAGAACACAGTGTAGAGCTGAAATCAGCATGTTCAGAGGACCAAGTACAGTTACAGCACCTTTGACAGATTCATTGCAGCTGGCACGGTGACACTCAAGGCACGCTTAGGCTTCTGCTCTCCAAGCTGTAAGACTGCACTGCATAATTGCAAGTCTGATCACTGTAGGGCTTTTGGGTAGATCCGACTGGTTTGGAGTTCTGGCCACAGTTCCGTGCTGCTACACTACACTGGGCCAAATGCGTTTTTAATACTGCTGAATCTCTGGTCAAACAAACATTTTATTTTCTGAAAATAGCAAATGTGCTTACAGTTCAAAAAAGAAAACAGAAAAAGATTTAAACTCTGGGAAAATACACAGTCCACAGTGTGCAGGTTTGGGTCACATGTAGTTTCACAAACCCTCAGCGTGTTAGTCTTTAGTTTCTTTTTTGCACAGTACATTTTTACAAGCTCACGTGTTTTGGTTTTGGTACGGTGGCACCTCATTTGAGGAGTGTTAATCTATTTAATGAGGGACAAACAGCTTACCCTGTAGCAATATGGGGGAAATGTTGTTCGTGTGCATTGATTTGTCTGTTATTTTTGCTAAATAACGTACTAAGTATCTTCTAAATCATGCAGTGTGTTTCTTACAAGGTTATCGACAATAGGAATGAAGGATGTTTATATCAAGTGGATTCTGTAATTACTGTGTTTGTAGATAGTGGCACATAGCACATAGAGATACACTGTCCAAAATCTGTTTTAAAATGGCATCGGGCTTCTTTTAAGTGTCCCAGTGTTTGAATTCATGTTGTCACTCCTTTTTTGATAAATTTGTCATTTGCTTTGGCCAGATTATGCCAAAAGATAATACATCAGTCTGTCAGTTTTGTAAGTAATGTCTGCCCAGAGATGAGAAGATGGGTTGTGGAAATTATTATTCTTTTAATGTTACTGAATTTAAAATGGTGTTTAAAATGAAGGTTGGGGCTTTCACAAATGATCCACAGTGAATACTGAAAGGGAGGGGACGGGACAGAGAGAGAGATACAGAGAGAGATAGAGAGAGAGAGAAAAAGAGAGAGAGAGACATAGGGAAAAGTCATAGAAAGAGAGAGGAAGAGAGAGAGAGAGATAAAGAGAAAGAGAGTGACAGAGTGTCAGAGAGGGAAAGGGCAGAAGAGCAAGTATTAGAGTCAGAGAGAGAGAGAGAAAGAGAGAGATTGGCAGAGAGAGAGGGCAGAGGAGCAAGAGTGGGAGATAGAATCAAAAAGAGAGAGAGACAGAGAAAGAGACAGGTAGAGTGAGTAAGTGAGCATGGGAGAGAGACAGGGACAGGTAGACTGAGTGAGTGAGCATAACACAGCGAGAGACAGAGACAGAGAGCAAGAGAGAGAGAGACACACACACACACACACACACACACAGACAGGTAGAGTAAGTGAGTGAGCATAACACAGAGAGAGACAGAGGCAGAGACAGAGAGAAAGAGAGAAAGAGAGAGAGAGAGACACACACAGACAGAGACAGGTAGAGTAAGTGAGTGAGCATAACACAGAGAGAGACAGAAAGAGAGAGAGAGACAGACAGACAGAGAGAGAGAGAGAGAGAGAGAGAGAGAGAGAGAAGTCTCCTCCTGCTCCCTTGCTCACTTCAGCTCCTGTGTGTCAGCTCCCATCATCTGTAACCTTCCCCACCCTCTTTTGCATGTCTTTCATTTCCATGCACTGTCTCTCCTCCCCTCGGTGGTGTGATGTCTAGGCATATGCAATCAAGTCTGAGCTCCCCCCACCCCCCCACTCCACCCCACTCCACCCCACCCCGCCCCCACCCCCGCCCCACCTCCCAGATGGACTCTCAAACCAAATGAGCTCGCACCAGGCACACCTCCCCTCACTTGCTGGCTAAAAATGCAATCTAGTGAAATTTGGGACGGTGCCAGTGTAAGAGAGTGAGGAGGAGGAGAGGAGGAGAGGTGTGGTGGAGGGAGGAGAGGAGAGGAAAAGAGAGGAGGAGTACAGTAGAGAGAGAGGACCTCCCCGTCAGCCCTACCCGTCATCATCAGCATCAGCCCGGGTGGTGGCTGCGGCAGTGGGGTCTTTCACAGAGCTGGGCTGGGATGGGCTGGGATGGGGTGGGGTGGGGTGATGGGGACTGGGGGTGGGCGTGTGGGAATAAGGTGTGGTGGGGTGTGGGGGGGTGGGGGGTGGTTGAGGGGGCTGACTCGTCAGCTTTGAGAGTGAGGGAGGCTTTTAAGCCCTCTAAGGGGCCCCGCGTGCGCGCTTCACCTTTATTACAGACAGGGCGCGGTGCGGTGCAGGCGCAGACGAGGCGTCACAGCTGACAGCTTTCCGTCGACTTAATCTACACAGCAAAATGTTTCTGCCGATATGATTCTTCTTAAGGGAGAGACGTTATCTCAGATGACACCCAAACTGATGCAAGATACGCGGGTGATAGTTAGACACAGGGGCAGCTTCCATAATTGCACCGAAGCCTGGAGTGCAAAAACACTTTCACCGTCTCTTCGAAAACGGCCTTGTGTTTTGAATATATTGTAATAATGAGTCCTCCCCAAACAGCGATTCATTCATAATTAACCAGTGTTGTTGCCAATGCTACTAGCTTTAAAACAATCCTAACAATTTTCTTTGAAACCGATATAAATCAGTAATATTTTATGTGTTTTGCGTGGTGTGTTTCCAATGCTGCAATTTCACCACAAGATATTTCTGAAGGGGGAGAAAAAAACAGTTTTCAGTTGACGTCAAATCCTCAGCCTGAAGCTCCTGTTGAACAGCAAAGGAATAAATTATATGGGTTTTGCTGAGCTATTATAACACCCAGAAAGTGTCATGGCTGTCTTTGCTCCGGATATCCAGAGTGGATGAATATATCTCATTAATTTGTTTTCCCGGGACCGTTCTCTCTGGCATGAAGAATCAGCTGTCTGCAAACTGAATAGAAAAGTCCTCCTGATCCTTTCCTTGATCATTTCGTAAGCACAATTCATTTTTCTTCTTCACCAGGTCCTCTGAACTACTACAATGTGACTTTTGCAGAACAATTCACACTTTTGGACTTGTGTACTACACACGAGGGGCTTAACATGGCTGAACATCATAAATTGTTGAACAAAGAGAAACAGAAAAAGTAAAACCACTGATAACTAAATTGCCTTGCTCACCCACTTCGAGACTCTCCCTTTGCTAAGGTCAACAGAAGATGGGGTGATAACAATTTGGCAGATAAGCGACTATAAGGCAACAGGCGGCCGAAGCTATTGAATCTTCCACAGAGAGAAGCAAAAGAAAGAAAAAAGAAAAGGGAAAATAGACTTTAGGCAACGGATCAGATTAGCATTATCTCTTTTGTTGTGGATTCCCACTTGAAAGGGCCCACTTGAACATTATTCATTTAAGGGTAGGGCCCAACGTTCTTCTGGAATATATTATGGAGAATTTCATCGCTGCTAGCTAGAAACCCCACACCGCGTTTTTTTTTTTTCCTTTCCTTACCTACTTTTTTTTAAGGATTTCAAAGGGAACATACAGAAACAAAGACTGCTTGCAGTGCCTTCCAGCCGGCTTCACCTTGGCAGGTTATAATAATGGCAGCCGGCGAGAGAGAGAGTGGTGAATGTTGGTCCAGTGGGCTTATTCAGCCAACCATTTAAATGTGGAGACAAAAGACGTCCGCCGCACACCCTGTGCCACTATTGACCCCATGTTGGCGCGGCCTTGATGCATGTCTGGGCGGTGAGCGCACGTGTGCGTGTGTGTGTGTGCGCGCGTGTAAGGGGGAGTGTGTGTGTGTGTGCGTGCCTGCGATTTTAACCAAATTTGGGTCTTTTCGATCCTTTGGAGAGCCAGTTTGCTCAGAGCCAGCCAACCAAATGTCAGTGTGCAGCTGAGCAAAGGGGATTACCACACGGTTACATCATTATTTTTGGAAACAGACATTTATTTCGGTCAGCTAACACATAAAGCGCCCCAATCTGCAGCCAGAGGAGCGATGTAATTGATTACCAGAAAAGTCAAAACGGTCCACTCACTGCGGCCTAGTCTCATTAGTGCTACCTCCGGAGGGAGGGGGAGATGGGGGGGTGAGGGGGGGTGGGGAAGGGGTCCAACGCACAACACAGCCACACAAATCTTTAATGTAATGACAAGCTTTTAATGGATTTCACAACTTTCCTCTATTTGTTAATTTGATTGCTAGTTACGTGTCAATCAGTGGCGATTGCGGTATTGAGGAGACACACAAGGCCGAGATAGGCCCTGAAAATTAATGACTGAAATGCATTTAGAATCCATCAACAGAATTTTTCAAATCACTGAGAGCCATGGATCAGGATTTTTAATTAATTGACCGAGCATTTTTTTTTGTATGTGCCCTCCTCTCTCTTGCAGGTAGAAGGAGAGAGAGAACGAACAGAGCCGTAATCCCTTTGGGTATCACATCCACGTATGACATGCTTTTATGGCTCCATATTTAGCAGTCAATTTACTAACAGCATGTATACATACAGATGCCACATATGTTTACGCTGAGGGGGAGATCTTTGAAAGCTCTGCGGTGCATTTACAGATCAGCAGCTCTGCTCAGATGGGGGTGACGAGGGTGGGGGTCGCATGGAGAGCATCAGCTCTTAATCTCTCCACTTAGGGCGAGGGAGGGGGGCAAGTCACCCTGTCACTGAACCCTTCCAGCTTTCACGCGCCCGCCTTGGGTGCCGTAACGCGACGGATGTCTCCGGCTAGGGGCTCTGCCGGGTCAGGATTTCGCAGCGGGGTCAGCCAGACACATCTGTTGCCCCCCCCACTCCACCCCCCCACATGCACCGGGCGCCAATCTCTCTCATATTCCCCCCTCCCTCTCTCTGTCATTCCCCCTCCCTCTCTCTGTCATTCTCCCTCTCTCTCACATTCCCCCCTCCCTCTCTCTGTCATTCTCTCTCTCTCTCTCTCTGTCATTCGCCCTCCCACTCTCAATCTCTCCCCTTTCTCCATCATTCTCCCTCCCTCTCTCTCTCAATCTCTCCCCTCTCTCTCTCATTCCCCCCTCCCTCTCTCTGTCATTCTCTCTCCCCTGTCTCTCTCATTCCCCCTCCCTCTCTCTCATTCTCTCAGTCATTCTCTCTCCCTCTCTCTGTCATTCTCTCTCCTTCTCTCTCTCATTCTCTCCCCCTTTCTGTCTCTCCCCTCTCTCAGTCATTCTCTCTCTATTGTTCTCTCTCCATCTCTCTCTCATTCTTTCTCTGTCATTTTCTCCCTCTCTCATTCTCTCCCTCTCATTCTCTTTTCCTTTCTCTGTCATTCTCTCTCCTTTTCTCTGTCATTCTTTCTCTCCTGCTCTGTCATTCTCTCTCTCATTCTCTCTCCCATCCTCTCTGCCTCTCTCTCTCTCTCTGTCCCTAACCCACTCCCTATCTCTATCTCTTTGCTTCAGTCTCTGCCTTGCTCTTCATTGCACCTTTTGTCCTATTCACTTACTCACTAGCTCTCTCACTCTTACTCCAATCCCTCTTTCCTTATCTCTCTAACCCTCTCACCCCTCATGTTCTCTCTACATCTCTCTCTCCCTGTTTCTGTTTCTCGTTCCCTCTCTCTACATCTCTCTCTTTCTCTCTCGCACTCTCTCTCTCTTGCTGGTTTTGTTTCTCACTTCCTCTCTTTACATCTCTCTCTCTGTCTCTCTGTCTCTCTTTCTTTCTCCCTCTCTCTCTCTCTCCATCCTTGCCTCTCTCTTTCAGCAGTCCTGGCTCTGTGAGTGGCTGAGTGGAGTTCTCTATGTCTATGTCTGTGTTTTTCTTTCCCCCTCTCTGCTCTCCCTCTATGCATCGTGTCTATTAAAACGCAGCCATTTGTTTTTTTTTATTTTCTGCTTACCTGCTGGTTCTGCCTGGAAGCATGAAGACATGGCCGCTGTATGCTGCTGGCAGGCTTACTGTAATAACAAACGAACCACTCACTTTTGTGGCAGACACCCGTGTAAATCCTGCATAACACACGCAGAACTCACAGATCAGCAGTTGCGTACGCGCTCCTACAGAGCGCGAGTTATGTCCCCCCCGCCCCCCTTCCTTTTTTTTTACACAGAATTTCATTAAGATTGCCCATGCCCTTCCCATTAACAGCCAAAGTCCAGGAAACAGCCCCGTTGAGTCGGACTAATCCGTTTCTCTAATAACTCAGTTAGGTGCTGGTATAATGAAACCGCCCTGCAGACTGACATTTAGCAGATGATTATGTCTAAAGCAACTTTAAAGCAATTTAGTCGAGTCATTCATTTTATCTGGCGTCGTGCTCCAGGGAGCATGAAACCATACGGCCTACTGCACCAGCTCAGATACTGCCACTCGGCCTCCCTGTATATCAGTGTCATAAGCAGGGGAAGGCGAAGCAAAGGCCATATTTGACCAACTGCTTCGTTCCTGAAATACGGGATACAGGGAAGTAATAACAGCAAAGTAATAACTGTGGCATTTCAGTTATAGAGTTGACAGCCTGTGCCTGGGAGTCCGTGTGTGTGTGTGTGTGTGTGTGTGTGTGTGTGTGTGTGGGTGGGTGGGTGTGTGTGTGTCTTCCCTATATAGTCATTTAACTACAAAGCTGTTAAAAGTTTGTCTTCATTTCCTGTCCATTTTTTTTTTATAATAGTTAACTTTTTTTCAGGAGACACTAATTGCATTTATCAATATGCAAAATTCAAAAGCTGAAAAAAAATATTCTTGAATTTGTTAATACTCTAAAGTTTGTTTCCTGTGGATTGACCACTTCCTGGCTATGGTACATGGACTATCAAGCAGTATATAGATCAGTGATCCCTCACATAAACGAATGGCGTCGTCTGCTTTGGTTAGTGTATGCTTTTTCAGACGATAATAAAATGACTTTTGGGGCATTTTGTTGACGCGACTGCATGTCACAACACTCTAACAACATTCCGGTCGTGGTATTAATTACATCTTGTTAAAATAATGATAGTTTTATTTCTACCGCCCGTAACCACACATAGATGGTATCAAAATGATGCCTGAAGTATACCCTGTTGAAATATCCACAAAGGACTTCCTTATAAGGCGTTGCGTTTTAAACAAACGTGTTAGAGTGCCATGAGGCACTTTCAACGCGCCGGCGCGTCTATTGAGTTCTAAGGGTTAAAGCATACATTAAATATGCATATAAAACCTGTGTATATATGCCTGTATGTACAGTATGTGTGTTAAATACTTTATAGATCTGTGTCTATGTGTACATGCATAAAACCGGTGCATATTTCTATGGTCATGTGTATGTATGTACTGTATATAGTGAATGTAAGTGTGTATGTATACAGACAGTGTAATCTCTGGGCAGAGAGTGATAATTAAGCACTCCACAGGTGTGTGTGTGTGTGTGTGTGTGTGTGTGTGTGTGTGTGTGTGTGTGTGTGTGTGTGTGCGTATGGGGGACTGCTGTGAAGTTTGCATGTGCTGCCGTAGCACACAGAGCTAATGCTAGCAGGGGCAAAGCTGAATGTAATTATAGCACGGCAGGTTAATGATGTCATTGATGGAGTGGCCAGAAAATTTCTCAAGCCTTGCGGGCACTTATCTCTCCGGCGGGGCCGCGGCTCGCCGGCACCTTGTAGGCCGAGATTGCGGGCTAGAGGTGTGCTAATGAGGGAGAGAGGGGGAGCCCATCAGAACCAGCGTCTTGTGTTTGGCCAAATGACAATCATTCGTCTTCATTTGGGAGAGAGGGGGAGAATATCGCAATTTCAGCCCCGTGTGTGTCAAAACAAACATGTTAGGGATTTCCAACACCCCCGCCACCCCCACACCCACACTCTGCCAAACCCCACCAACTCATCCACCCCCCCGACCCCCCGCACCAACCAACCAACCAACCGCACACACACCAAAGACACACAAACACACACGAATCTCATCCTCGCGGCGTAGGTTTGCCCAAGGCTCATCTACGGGGTTGCTGTGGTGCGTGCGTGATGATAACGACTGATCACTTTCCTGATCTTCTTGGCTGTGCCTGTGAGAAGCCTGCATAAATCAGCAAACACTGCCTGGTGGAGGGCATGGCAGTTGCTGTCGGCTCGTGACAGATTGCTTTACACGTTCATGAGGCATTCAAGTGCTGAATGCCATCTTGCCGCGGAACAAGCTAACCCAAATGTGTCTGGACTGTATCTAATCCATGCTATCAGATACTGTCCAAGTGATGAATTTCAGACCCGGTGTTGCGGTGGGGTTTGTAATGCATCTTATGCTCTCCCAAGTGACATGCAGTGTAGCTCTCTCACACAAGCCAAAACTTGTTGTTGTCGTTGGGGTTTTTTTGGTGCTGTTCCCTTGTAAAAATGAATGCGCATGACCTTGGGATTTATTCCCCACCGCCCCCCCCCCCCCACCCCCCTGTGATGAATCCCAGGGAAACGTAAGCCAAGCAGGTCCAGCCTTGGGCACTGAATGGATGCGTTTTCGTACCCCCTTTTTTTCTGTTAGCTTCATGCGTTTTCTGTTAGCCTTTGCGTTTGTTTATTTATTTATTGTGTTTTTGCAGTGCCATCCTTTTGGGGTCTGGTGAACTCAGCATGGAACCTGTGCGCCATAGGGAAGAGGCAGTCTCCGGTCAACATCGAGACCAGCCACATGATGTTCGACCCCTTTCTGACACCCCTACGCCTTAACACGGGCGGGCGCAAGGTAAGAAACTATTGCGCGGGCATGTGCACACACACACACACACACACACACACACACCAATGCCTTAACACAGGTGGGGACAAGGTAAGTAACTATTAGGCCTATGTACATGTACACACACACAAACACACACACACACACACACACACACACACACACACACACACACACACACACACACACACACACACACACACACAGACACACACACACACACACATTGTTCTGGATGGGTGGATAGGAGAATGGTCTATGCTATGGATGGATGCATGGATGGATGGATGGATCTGTGGATAGATGGATGGATGGATGGATGGATGGATGGATGGATGGATGGATAGATTGCTAAGTACATAGATGGACCAGACAGTCGATCTTTAATGTAGTAGTGAGAGCATCGTTAAAGTGATTTTTTTTTATAAAAGTTGCACAGAAGCAGGGAATATGGGTTTAAAGGAATAGAGGACTTCCACGTTATTTTTTCCTCTCTTGATGTGAGCCAGATGATTTCGCTAATTAGACCAGCCTGTGGTTAAACAGTGCCCTGTAGTAAAACTAATTAGCAAATCCATATGCTTGACACAAAATAAGGCAGAGCACCTTCACTTTCAGTGTCTACAAATTCCACCCCAGGGCACCAGTAAAAAGGTTGGCAATCATTAGGGACCCCACGTTCTCACTTAATCATAATTAGTTCTGATTTGATATGATCATGACTCTTCAATATCTCTATTCCACACCTGCTTTGAAAAAGGTGAAGTTTTGCAAAAAAAAAAGAATTAAAAAAAAAAAACTTGAAGCAGTCATTTAAGGCATTACTTCAAAGTATTGGAGCAGGAGAAATCTTCAAAGCCTAAAAAACTCTCTGCACGTCCCTTGTTTTTTCTTACAGTTCATCAATATTTCTCAACTACTAACATTCCAACAGACGCATTTAGAATTGAATTGGCGTTTGGCATTTGGCATGCCTTTCCACACTCTGCTCTAATTTGTATGGCAATAAGCCAGTAATACGCCAACTGAAAGTCCCCCACGCCCACCCCCCCTGCCCCCCCGACCCCCCCACCCCCCCCCCTCCGAGGTTGACATGGTATTTCACGTTACTCATCACCTCCGTCCTCAAACAACATGGCCCTCACTTGATACGGAGATCATTAGTGGCGTCCCTGGAGTGGTGTCAGACTCGCTGGCCTTCTGCCCTGCGACTGACCACAGGGATCGCGCAACGAGTGGCGGATCGTAATCTCGCCGTCCGCTTCCCTGCCAAATGTGTTGTGGTGCCCAAGCAGCGGTTCCAGCAGCAGGATTCGCCGACCACAGGTCAGGGCCGTGACCTCGCCCCATAGGACCTTCCAATCAGCACCGATGACACACACGTTGGCCTGTGCTCCTGTGTGTGTGTGTGTGTGTACTCATGCGTATGTGTGTGTGTTACGCAGACATGTGGATATATTTGCTGTGCATAGCCTCGCTCGCTCGTTTGCTTGCTCGCTCACTCAGTCACATTCACATTCACATATAAATACACTTAGGCAGATACAGACACAGATTTACTCAAGCTTGCAAACATCAGGCACATGTGTACAGACAGCAACACACACACACACACACACACACACACACACACACAGACGCATAAAAAGCAAACCATGTAAAGGCACCATATTAAATATGTAAATGTCACGATTGTGTTGGCTGATGTGTGCAGGCGTACAGACACAAGCGTGGCTCTCCAGCTAGGCATCATTTTTACATACACTGTCTCTCTCATTGCTGCAACACCATCAAAACCTCATTCAGCAGCTCCCCTGGCCCCACTGGTGTCCTTCAACACCTACACAACCTGCGGAAACCATGGAGACAGGCTCAAGGAAGATAAAACAAGATAAGAACAGCTATACACACACACTGTCTCACACACATTCGCAGACACACACACACACACACACACACACACACACACACACACACACACACATATTTCTATACAGTATATACTGCATTTATATAGTGTATGTACCAAATAAAATTCAGGTTATATACAATTTCCTTATTTATTTATTTATTTTGATGTAATCATTGCGTTTAAAAAAAAAGCTTGTCAATGCTTGGCACAGGGATTAGTTTTCCCTCCATGACAGGGGCAGCCGGAGAGGAGAGGAGAAAGCAAAGAGTTAATTCCTCATTTAAAGCCCTGCCCTATGATTAATGTAGCTGTGCATCTGTTGGAAGAGATTAGGCAGCTCCACCATCTGTGCCCACCCTAGCCCGTCAGAGGAGAAATTTTCTCCGACAAAGTTGCCAGAGAGTCGGGCAGGAGGCGGTCGGTGGGACGGATGGGTGGATGGGACTGACGGGCGGATGGCCGAGCGGCGTGCGTGCGTTCGTTTGTTGGAGCGTCGGTTGGGTCGGTGCGAAAGGGGGCCGTCGGCGCGGCACTGTGCCTCCCCGGTGTTTAATAATGCAGCACGCCCCGCCGTCTTCACTCGCTGCCGAGTGGGAACACACACTCAAAGATCTAGGCGCCCATGTGTGTGTGTGTGTGCCTGTATGGAGGGCATCCTTAGAGACAGACAGATGTGTCTGTGTGTGTGTGTCTGTGTGTGTGTTCATGTGTGTTCATGTGTGTACATGTGTGTGTATGTATGTGTGTCTTTGTGTGATGTGTGTTTATGTGTGTCAGTGTGTGTGTCTGTGTCAGTGTGTGCGTGAGCATATGTGTGTGCGTGTATGTGTGTTTGTGAGCATTGTGTGTGTGTGTGTGTGTGTGTGTGTGTGTGTGTGTGTGTGTGTGTGTGTGTGTGTGTGTGTGCTTGCACGCACACTGGCGATGACCTAAATGGAGTTAGTATGTGTAGGTGCTGCTAGTGCTTGCTCTGCCCGTGCTGCTGCCTCCTCTAATGGGCTGTCTCTGTTTGTCGCTTGTTTCCGAGCAGCGGGCCAGTATCCCTCAGACTTGAAGGTGCACTCTGCCCCTCTAATCTCGGCCACTTCCTGTCAAATTAAGCCAATGGCTCGTCGCGACACTCAGCCTGTATGTTCGCTGTCTGTCTGCACTCAGTGAGACTCTGACCGACTCTGACTCTGGCTGGCTGATCGAAAAACAGTCGCAGTCCTGGCACTGTACACGAGGAGCCAACTTAGCTCTTCACAAAAACCGGGGCCATAAACAATCCCAGCCAATCAACGTGGTGCTTTAGGAATATGGGGAATAGGCCGGGTAATTTGATTGGCTGGCTGAGCTCAAATATCGGGAACTTTTTTTTTTTTTTTTTTTTTTAAGAGCGAATCGCAGACTACATCATATTCCTTGAGCCTAGTTCCTGGAGATGGCAAGCCTCTTGGGCACATCGTTTTTATTTTTTTCCTTTTTCTTTTTCCAGGAGATGAACAGAAATAGAGAGTACTGAAAGAGGGGCGAGTGGCAGTAGAAACTGAACTGCGGCTCCAAACCTATTAGTGCTGCACATTATTAATGCCCTTATTAGAGTCAGACTGACATCGATATTAAACACGCCACACTTTATGCACACAAATCAAAAAAAGACGTGAGAGCAGCTAGGAAATACAAATGTAGATAGCGTAGCGTAAGGTAACGTAACGTTTGGTATGCGTGTACATGTGTGACTGTGAGTGATTAAGCTTATCAGCGGGGCTGGTGTGCTGACCCATTGGGCTGCTGTAGGTCAGGGTGCGAGGCGAGGCAGAGTGTGAGTGAGCTGAGTGACTGTGCTGGCTGGTAATTAGAGCTGTTGTCACAGAGATGCTGCGCACAATTCATAACACTGTCAACAGACTGCCGCGCTCCCGCTCCCACTCCCTCCACCGCCGCCGCCACCGCCACTGCCGCCGCCGCCACGCCGCCTATCTCGCACTCATTTGATTCCCCTTACATTATGCACCATGATGGAAATTACGGCCTCTCGCTGGAAGCCTATTAAAACAATGTGTCAAATAAAATTGATTACACCCCCACCCTTGCCGGGAACCTCGGCGATATTTCTCCCTGCTAACCCTAACCCAAACCAGATTACCTCGTTATAAACGACTCTATTAAGATTCATGCGCAAGGGGGCCGACAGCTGCAAACACAACTCTCCTTCACCTTCAAAGTGCCATCTTTCATCATCTGAGCCATATCTCTCCCCCGCTCTGCCCTCCTGCGCCACCCCCTCCCCCCCCCCCCAGCACCCCCCAGCCCTCTGCCTCTTCTCTGTTCTTCCTTTGCACTTAACACTATGCCCTCCACACACAGGAACTGACTGTGCTGACGCCTGAATCTGCATATTTTATATATATATATATATATATATATATATATATATATAAGGAACATCTGTCTGTCACTCTGTCACTCTGTCTGTTCCATGCCCAACTCTGGAACCATTCGTTCCACTGAGCTTAAATTTAGTATAACCTATATTATTATAATAACTGCATTAAATAATTATAATATTAATACATGAAGATTGTTCGGTTGCCCATATTTTGTTTCTCTTTGTATGTATGTCTAGCTGTGTAGCTGTCCTGCTGTTCAAGTAAACATAATACAATTATTTTATTATTAGTTCCGGAGTGTAACACCTGATATCACCCATTTTAACATGTAAGGTGTACAAAACACACAGTACCCAGGCACATCTTCAATGAGCTCTGCAGGGAGAGAGAGAGAGAGAAAGAGAGAGAAGGAGAGAGAGAGAGAGAGAGAGAGAAGGAGGGAGAGAGATAGAGAGAGAGAGAGAGAGAGAGAGGGAGGGAGAGAGAGAGAGAGAGAGATTTTCTTCTGTAGGTTTAGGTATGTCTCTTTCATGTGTAGAAACGCATGCTGAACATGCTGGATTGTCTAACCTCATTATAGCAAATGTCCAGATAGCTCCATACATGCAGAAAGCTTCAGTGGTAAGTAAATGCTCTGGTAATTGTATTTGACTGCACGTGGTGCTTTACTGTCCGATAACATACATGCAACCCCCTCAAATATGTAACACCCTGAAAGCACCATGTATGCTCTCTAAGAACCTATATGGACGTGACTAGGCTCAGACCTACAGATTGTCAAAAAAAGACCTGCAGGGTCACCTAGCACTTTAAACCTTGACAAGAATGTTACAATGACTACATTTATATTATTTTTAAATATTAGGATGTGTGTTGTTTATCATAATAGTATACCCTTATAATTATCTTATGTTTTATGAATATGTTAATGAATACCACTATATTCTAAAGAGATTTAGTTGTTGCAACGCTGCTGTCAGTTGCAAAATGTTGTTAAACTAACTATGCATAAGGGAAGAATTTTGAAAAATAACTCCATAAATGGTTACTTCTTGCAACCTATAAGCTGAAAAATAGACAGATTGACACTCAGAAATAAGTCTTTGGATATAGTGCCTACGCAGTGTGCAAATGAAACACTCATGGTTCATTTGCATCTGCTGAATGCATCTACGGGAAAACCCTGCTAGTATTACTTCCTACCACATAGTATTTCATAGTATCGATTGAGAGAATTCTAAAGCGAATTAACAGAGACGTGACACAGATCTTGTGATTGCTTGGTTGATGACACCCTGTGAGATTGCTCAATAGCTCTTTTTTTCTCCCCGTCTTCCTCTTCCTCTCCATGCCACCCATCTTACGTCTACCTTCCTCTTCCTCCTCCTCCTCTTCCTCCCTGTGCAGATCAGCGGAACCATGTACAACACCGGCCGACACGTGTCCTTCCGGCCCGATAAGTCCCACCTGGTCAACATCTCCGGTGGGCCCCTTAGTTACAGCTACCGGCTGGAGGAGATCCGCCTGCACTTCGGCAGCGAGGACAACCAGGGCTCCGAGCACCTGCTCAACGGCCAGGCGTTCCCAGGAGAGGTGAGGCGGCTGCGGGGATTGGCCCACTTTTAGTGGCTGGGTGGTTCCGGGTCGGCTTTGGGCCGGCCGTGGCCCCGATTCGGCTCCAGACGCAGCTGCTACCCGCGACCTGGAAGTCAGGCAGGCAGTCGTGTGGCAGATCATGACATGACCTGTTAAAAGAAAAACCTTGTTTTGTAGCAGCTTTTTAAACACGCTGCAGTTGTACACGAAATCTGTTCTCAGCAAAAGAGCTGCTCAAGCCTATCTGGCAGGTCCCCCACCCCTTTATGGGCAGGGGGAATCCCCTTATCAGAGGGCTCTAGAAGTGTAGAAAACCGTGGATTTGAGTTTTCATTTATTTGGCCACGCTGTGCTTTGAAAGGCTGCAGCAATGCTGAGGTCATGACTTTAAAACCCCCCTGAGAGGAATCAGCGTTATGATTTGAATGCAGCCGCAGGATTCACTGAGAAATGCAGCTCTCCGAGCTAGTGACAGCTTTATCTGCGGCAAGGAAACGGAAACCATGGGTTTTATTCACAGTATGGAAGTGCGGCAAAAATACTTGCCTTGGCCGTCTCATTTCAGGATTTAAAGGGATAACCTGAAAAAATGAAGGGAAAAAAATTGGCCTTATCGACTCAACTTTATGCCAGTAGTCACCCATATAAGGCTTTGTTGTCAGCTGTGTACAAAATGAGCCATTCAGCAAAACGGCCTTGACCAGACAAGCAACAGTCACCATTCACTACAACATTTTAGAAAAAGACCTTCTCCAATACTCTTCTATAGGTTCTTGTGTGGTTCACCATGGGAAAATCCAATAGAGGTTTCTATTTACACAATGAAAATACCATTAGTAAGAGAAATGCCCTACATACGTCTACTTACAAATTTCTACTTACACAGTGAATGTCATCAGACAAATTATTTTACTACATGAACTAGAAATATTTCAAATACAGATATTTTTACCTACACATGAATGAATAGTCTATTGCAGAAATGTGGTAACTGGGTGAACAATAGATACTGTATATATAACTGTATCACCGTAGATATTTCTATTTACACAGTAAATAAGCCATTACAGAAATTACTAAAGGGGGTGACTGAAGGAGGAATCTCTTTTAAAATGGCTGCTGACCAGGTATAGACATAAAATGCATATGTGTGTGCGATCATAGCGAGCTAATCAAGCATGTAATTGTCATAATTTGTGGCTATGGGGGTGTGGATCAGAGGAGCGGTGCTGTGTTAAAGACAGCCAAGCGTGTGTGCCATCAGTCTTCAGCTATACCATCATTTGCTTAATTTGTTTTCTAAATGCTGCACAGCATCTGGAGGATTAAGGGAGTGCTGTTGTTACTTTGCGGGCAAATGTATAGATATATACTGTGAGAGGGGGAAAAAAAATGTTTGTTTGTTATGCTTGATGCAGCAATTAGTTTTAATTTCAGTAAAGAGCAGTAACAAAGCATGTGAAACATTCTCTAGATTTAGCGGTGAAGGTCTAAACAACAAACATCTCCAACTCAAGCCATTTATATTATTTAAGACTCTCCCTGGGCTCTTAATGTTAGTGAATTGTGCCTCTAATTTAAAGAGTTCTGTTGACCTTTTACGATTATATAACATAATTAAGTTTCTCTGACCAGTTGCCTAAAGTAGCTTTTGATGGTCTTACCCCTGCCTCCATACTAAAAATTCCTTACTTTCATACTTTTATTCTCTACTAAAATTCCACACTACTCCAATGTGTCTCCTAACCTCAGGTGTCTGAGTGAAAGTAGCCCCTTCCTTTGTTACCATGGCAAAAAAAAATAGTGCTGACCACATTTTTTTTAGCGCTGGGTGTATTGAAATTTCTTGCAGCGCCTTTGTCATATCCCGGCTGCTGTAATTTCCTTTCGTGTTTCAGTGTCTTGGGTGGAAACCAGTGGTCCTCCGGACAAATGTGGCAGTGCAATGCATACAGATGAGGGGCATCCATATTTCTGTGCACTCAAAACCCATCATTCACCCCCAGCACGCCACCCTTGAGCTGTCAGAGTGTCAGAGTGGATCACAGGCCCCAAATCCCGAGCAATGTTGATCTCAACGCTATACCGGCACCGCCACGGAGATATGCATCTTCTCACTAGCACCTATTTGTGGATTTTCAATGGGGAAAATCAAATCTGGGATTAATTCAGGAGCTAAATCGGCTGCTATTAATTACACAGAACAGTTCTATTAAAAATGTAATGGGGTTGTGCATATCTGAGGCATCTGTGGCCAGGCATCTAAAACGGCGATTGGATTTGCGCTCAGGGGGCAGGAGGAC
>CM059266.1:12315502-12345502 GCA_030347295.1 Setipinna tenuifilis | reverse complement strand
GCCTGTCTGTCTTCCGTTAAATAAAGTTTTTAGGCAGTTTTCCAAAAAAGAGTTTGTAGGCTATGCATGTTTGACTTTAGCATTGCGGAAAATGTGTTTATTTTACAATAAGGCAAGCTCTGGTATCTGCCAATTTGTTGTTTAGAAGATGCAGAAATGTGTGTGTGTGTGTGTGTGCCTTCGCTAGCAATCTGCATACTACACACTGCTGAGAGTGTGGGCGGGAGGTTGGAGGAAAGAACAAATGTTATGTTACCAAATATACCTTTGGATTTCTTGCCTTCACTTTTTGCCTCGGTATCAGTCTCTGTTCACACCTTTCATTTGTCTAGAATGGAATTGGACTGCGCAGAATGTTACATTCTGGTGCCTTATTAAAAAGTAACACATTTATCAGCTGCTTCGTTAATAGCAAGCTGAAGCAATCACTTGGGCATTAGATAATGTAATAGGTTGACTTGCCAAGCAAGGTGCATTTATTTCGAATCCCGTCTGTCTCTCTGATTTTTTCCCCCCCTTTCCAGTGAATGAATGGCTTTTGAAATAGCTGCACAAACAGCTGAGGACACAAAGTCCCGGACTCCTCTGGGAGCCAGGCTGTGGAGAACGAGCAGCTGATGAAGCCCCAGTCCCTGTCCGGATACAACTCATCCTGCAGCTCACACCGGGATCCACTACATTCACTACATTGATTCAAAGAGACTCATTTTTCTATTGTATTTATGTGTTTATATTATGATGAGAATATGTGTATACAAAAAAAAAAAGAAAAGACGACGAAAGAAAGAAGAAAAACTTTTAAGAAATGTTTTACATGTTTTCAGAAATTATGTGGCTCAAAAAAAAAAACGGTATGTCACTGTCCACAGAAAAATTTGTGTATGTCATGGATCTCAATGCCTGGTTAAACTCGGAGAAACTCGGATGATGTGAGGACCTGCAGCTTGAAGCAGCCTGATGATTTGGGGATGATTTGAGAATATTCCAGAAAAAACCATCTTGGGTCTTTGCCTTCTATAGAGCACAATCTTGTTTAACCTAGATGTTTCTTTTCAGTAAGCTTAGAGTTAAATGTCAAGTGTGTTGTACATATTTACATTGTCACTGTTAAGTTTTTTGAGATATTCAATACAGTTACAGCTGAATCTCCACAAAAGCTGAACCAAGAACTCAGCCTCATTTTGTAACTCGAGCACTCATTGCATGTATGCGTTATCTTTACCACCATTAGAGGGCAGTATGAGACCACGAAGCCCATTCTCTGGCTCATCCACCTGTACCACAATGCAGAGTGTTCAGAGCAAGTATGACTCCAAGGCCTCAATTTATTCAGGCAATTTTGCAACAGCAGAGTTCTGATTAGATTCTGGCCTAGGTGTGATTGCCAATAGGAAACAAATGTAGTGATTCTCAGTCTGGTTTGCGATTCATTCCCCTGCCCCCCCGCCACCACTCCCAAGGAGCCTCAGCCCTATTCCCCCAAAGGCACCGCAGGCTGAATATTTTCATTCCAAAACTCATTTGAAAGGTGTATTCCTTTTAGCGCATATGTTATACTGGTCAAACCTGGCCCCTGCATAGAAATATATTACCCTTCCCCTGATTATTGTCTAGATAGGGCCGTTATCTCCCCACCCTCTCTCTCTCACGGGTAAAGACCCCACAAGTGATGTTAAGACCTGCCGTAACACCCTCACTTAGCAGACAATGATCCCTTTGCCAAGTTTTACTCCGCCTCACAGCCAAAATCTATCTGAACTTGGCCATCAAACAATTGGTCTGCTGCCCTCAGACATGTCTTCCAACGCACAAGGCCAGAAGTTACTCTTAAAATTTACAGACACACAAAGACCAGACCTCTGGCTCTCGTCTACATCTATCCCTCAATGGAAAAAAAAAGAACCCTTACAGAAGTGCTTAACAATTGCTAAACAGGTTAGGAAACCTTCACACTGAAGGCCTCCTGACATAAACCAGGATGAGTCGACAATGAAGATGGGCCTTTTCAAGAGCTAGGGCCGAGCACCCTCTGGCCAATACAATACAGGTGGAGGGTTGAACAAACTGGAAAAAAAAAAAAACAAGACAATGCGCGTTTGAAATCTCCATGGGAACGCAACTGCACAGAGCCTGTAGTTTTTAAATGGCAAACTTCAAGTGAAGACGCCTGAGCTGAATTTCTTGCCTCAATGCGATTAGTTGGACATAGATGGGAGGCCAAGACTGGAAGACGCCTGCAGAAGAAAAATCGGTTTATTCCAGTTAACAAGATTCAGCAGAACCTGGAGCATGTACAAGCCGGTGTTTTTGAGACTCTGCAGTAACTGGATAATTACACCCTAACAGGGCCAGACTTAACATACTTTAAAAGGGTTATGCACAGGTGTGGTGTAAAGTATGCTTTTTGGGAGGTGGCAATCTGTGTCTGAAAAAGCAGCAGACAGGCACCCAACATCTTAATTTGTAACGCGGAGATATGAAATGGATGTCAAGTGCTGTTAATACCAATGTGTGTGTGTGTGTGGGAGTGCAAGTCCAATGGACATTTGATCTTTAGGAAGGTTAGAGACGGGCCTAGGGCTCATGGTTAAATGACTCACTTGAGCTGGAAGTAATGTATGCATAACACTGATATTCAAGAGTGCCATTACACTAATGGCATGTAGAAGTACATATGGCACTCTATCGCTGCTCCATCACCCACTTGTGAATGCAGTCACCACCTCCCAAAGGGATCCACAATGTGCTCTACCTTTCAATACCCACAAACTGTTGCAGAGCACAAATTATACAGGGTTTTCCCCAAACTCGAAACGACTGCCTGGAAAAAAATAGTTTAAAAGCACTTGTGAATAGCTAAGCTTGGGAGTCTTTAGAAATTGAATTGGAATAAATCAGTTCATACATGGTAGTCGAGATTTTTTAGGTTTCAGAGAGCAGTAATCAAAAATGTTCCAACTGCTGACTGTAGCAAGAAGGAAAAAAAAAAGTCTAACTTTACAAATCTTGGAGCTCATACCACCACCTCTGCTACAATTGGCTTATGACACAGCGCTGCCTTGGATATAATCCATCTATTTGCTGCAGAATTGTTCAAAAAAACAAGGACGGAAGGCGATGAGAGACTTTCCAAGAGTTTTATTGAAAATAACCAAGCCAGGGTCAACATCAGGCAATGCTGCCAGCATTGGAGGCAATCCTGGGCCACAGATCAGCGCATTCCTTAGCAACAGGGCCGGTGATGGCAGAACCTGTGGTGGAAATAAAACAGTTCTGAGAAACAATACTCACTCACAATATGACCTGATAATACTTTCACTTGAATTACAGCAAGACAGCGGTGTATTAACTGAACAGTGTAGCAAAGGTTATACAGTGCACCAAATCTAAAACTGTACAAACTAAAAAATATAGATAAAACTTGTGTTGTTGATCAGTGCAAGTGTTCCATTCCTGATTGAGATTAATTCAGTACAAGGCACTGCCACCTCACCCAAGAGAAATGGTATAATATTCCCTTCAGCGACAACTCACCCGGCCACTAAACAGACGAAGTAAGTGCTTTTAAGAAGGGGGGGGGGGAAAGTACAGCAAGCAGAACTGCTCTGGGCTACCCACCTTTCATCTCTCCTTTGACGTTCACTATGACCCCCGCATTGTCTTCAAAGTATAGGAACACGCCATCTTTTCGTCGATACGACTTCCGTTGCCGTATGACCACCGCAGGATGCACTGTGAGGGAAGAAACGATAATAAGAAACC
This sequence comes from Setipinna tenuifilis, assembly GCA_030347295.1. Classification (NCBI taxonomy): domain Eukaryota; kingdom Metazoa; phylum Chordata; class Actinopteri; order Clupeiformes; family Engraulidae; genus Setipinna; species Setipinna tenuifilis. Next base: position 12,341,740 of record CM059266.1, on the reverse strand, counting down.
TTGCTACAAACGCACAGCATCGATGCTCGTCAGGCACGGGCCGGTTCTTCTCCCAAGACACCGGTGCCGCATTGAATACGATCAATAGGCTACCGTGCTATGAAGAGTAAAATCACCAGGGGGGAAAAGACACTTGGCCTAAGATTAAACCCTATTGACCTCCCCCCTGGAGAAGGTAAGCGACCATGGACCATGAACACAGCTCAATACCACCACAACTTACACAACCCAATACAATATGTATGGAAGACATACTCCTTTCTAACTTCTACTAACTTCCATAAATGCATGTCAGAGTAAGTTTGCTGAAGTACATAAAGGTTTTTTAATGGTTCTGTCAATTATGCTGGACAGTCATTCAATTCTTTCTTGAAAAGAATTTGTATTTCCAAATCCTTTTTTGGTCTCATAAGGGCAATTTCATTACCTCTAGTCATCTTTGACTAGGGGAGCCTTTCAATCAGACTGTGTATAATCACAAACAGCCCCCCCCCCACTGGCACAGTATCCATTTAATTCAGCTAATTATATTCCCCACATAATAGAGTAAACAAACTGACACAGTAAGCTGGGTTTCCATCTGACGTCAACCATTCGAAAAGAAAACAAAGTGGAAACACTTAAAATTTGCATAATATCCACTATGTGGAATGAGAAATTAATTTGGCACTGGGGTGGGGGGTAACAGGGTATATAAACAGCAGTTGTGTTCGTATGTCTCCAAACAACCCCCAAGTACTGAACCCAGAGCTGTTTACAAATCCCTTTCACTAGTTTAATGTCCAATTATTTCTTATACAACATTACAGCAAACTGACAGTTGTACATTTATCTCCCCAGATTTCTCAATAATGCACTGTAAATGTTGAAAAAAAAGTTAATGCTTGTACACATGTATATACGCACACAGCGCGACACAGACGCACAATAGTTTTTACATTTTTCTTGAGTATAAGCAAGTGTTCCATTCCTGATTGAGATTATTTCAGTACAAGGCACTGCCACCTCACCCAAAAGAAATGGTATAATATTCCCTTCAGCGACAACTCACCCAGCCACTGAACAGATGAAGTAAGTGCTTTTAAGAAGGGGGACAGCAACATTTACAGATGTTGGTATAGATTTTACACTTGACAAAAAGCTTTACTGTACATAACTCAGTCACTTAACCTGAATCCCATCCAGATCAACTGATCACATTTCCCCCCCAATGGCAAACACCCGAAGATGTCTAAATGAGTGTGAATGCAGTGATGGGGAGAAAATGCCACTAAGATTTCAACAGAAATTTGGCTAAACATGCATTCCTAGCGTTTCCACAGTCCAGTGCTGTGTGATCAAATGTAGCAGCAACTCACAAGGCAAAACAATACGGTCAGTGTTGGCACAGTAGAGCTGGCTGAGACGGCACACTCACCCTTCTTCCTGAGTTCTGGCTTGCCTTTCTTCACTGTGGCCATCACCATGTCACCCACACCTGCGGCTGGCAGCCTGTTCAGGCGTCCCTTGATGCCTTTGACGGAGATTATGTACAGGTTCTTGGCACCTGGATGGAAAAAAAAAAAAAAAAAAAAACAAAGACAAGTTCTTGGCTGAGTCTACACTGGCAGTCAAGAAGGCTCATCTGGCCAAAAAAGCAGGACTGTTCTCTTCCCCAACGCAATCTGAGGACTGAACTTAAATCAGAGAAAAAATTGAAGTGGACAATTAGGAGTGTCAGACTTGGACTCTGGCAGGCAAAGACAATTTATTTTGATATCTAGGTACAACACTGTCAAATAAAGTCCCATCAGTTGCAACCCATCATTGTTTTTTTTCTTTAAACACTATTACAGATAGATAGTTGGATGTTCCAGTGCGGATTGAGATTGAACAGTACAAGGCACTGCCACCTCACCCAAGAGCAAAGGATTTTACTGTTCCCTTCCTCGACAACTCACCCAGCCACAAATCAGACAAAGCAAGTGCTTTTTAGAAGGGGCAAGAAGCAGCAGCAGCAGGCTGTGCTTATTAGGTCCGAAGCGCATCGTTATGTCTTAATGCCCTGTAAACAAACACAAACCCCATACCTGTGTTGTCCGCGCAGTTGATGACTGCTCCCACTGGGAGACCCAGCGAGATGCGGAACTTCGCTCCAGATGACCCACCACGTCCTGGGAGAAGGCAAACAGATTAGGCCATTAAATTATATTCCATTAAGTCTGGCCCACAAACACAGTAAAACTTTCAACATCATTAACCTTGAGAAAACGTCCTGCGACCGAGAATAAAAATGCCCCCCCTCTGAATTCTGCCTTTTGTAGTGATGGCTATGTTAGGGATTGGGTTAGGGATTAGGCTTCATACATCATCGTGTAATGGGCAAAGAAGCATCTTTAAAGCCACTTAACCAGGGTCCAACAGAACATTTCCTCCTACTGGGCTCTGGGGCCAGATTACCTGATAACACATACATTACTACTGCCTCCCCAAATGTACATTTCCTTACAACTGCTAATTTGCTCAACTGTTATGACCCCCTGTTTCAAGTCTAGTAGGCTCATATGCTTAAGTTCACACAATTAGTATCACAGACCAAATGAAATGACTTGTGGCCTAAATGGGCAAGAAACATCACTGGGCTGTTTAAGATCAACCAACTGGCCAGACACACACTTCTACAGGCCCTGCACCAGCAGACCAATGCTTGTGTTAAACCCTGCACTTATCACTACACAGTATTGATTTTCTTCATTTCTGTGCCAACTCAGTCTTCGAGTTAGACATGGCATCAGTAATGTTTGTACCTCCACAATGTTTGGACCCCACTCACCAATACAAATCTTTTTACTCTCCTACCAAGTGAAAAACGGCATCACGTTCTTCAGACTTGAACCACAAGGCTGTAAAACTGTTTCTTTCCCTAAACCTACCAAACTTTGACTGCTCTTAGCACAGCAATGAGCGTAATATCCTCTTAACTGCGTTCGTTCAATGGAATGACCGTGAACCAGAAACTACGTTGTACTGCCACTTCACAATCAAGATGAAGACTACTACGACCCATATGACACTCTTATGGTTAGCATTGAACCGTCTTTGCATTTATTAACCAAATATTTAGTCATGACTTGCTAGTCCTTTACGCATTATACAGACACTGCATATTTTGTTGGACAGCCAGGTTTGACTGAACGTGTCGCTAGTGTTTAGCTCTATGCTCAGCGAATAGCAATGTAGCTTACTAACTGCTACTACATTGGGACGTTTGCCTTCCACCCGTCTCGTCTCCGACACCACATTTTTGTGTCAGAAATAATGAACATAACCAGACAACATTAAAACCGAATAGAACATACACACAACTGTACGTAAGGCTTAGCTCAAGCAGGCTTCCATCATCCGCATGCCCAAACTCACGCCGGCTACAAGCTAATGCTACTTAGCCTAGCCACATTTGACAGTGATTGCTCTAAGTTGCGCAAAGTATGCATTAAACGAGAAATAATAAGTATGACTCTTAATGTGTATACAACCAGCTCAAATCGATATAATATTCACGACTGTCGTTAATTCCACGTCACTGTGCGTGTGCTTATACTTTCTAGAATGACTAGCTTGACCTAATGGCTAACAGCAAACATGGCTTCCAACTGCGCCCGCAAATGTTAGTGCCTTATAACTCATACCTAATCACAATTTTGACTACATATAAGCAGATACTAAACGAGTAATTTCAAAACTCCACAAAACTGCTTCAATTTCATGTCATACACGTTTTTAAAGCACTGGATGAAGATAGATTTGAGTAGCGGCCTCTTACCTCTCTTAGACATTGTTGCTGAGGGGGAAAGAGGAAGGAGGAAAAGGAATGCTGGGATATAAAGTTGTGCACACGTTGCTTCCGCCTGTCGACGGCGATTCACATTGGCCTAGTAGTAACAACAGCTCAGCTAATGTTAGGTCGAGACTTTGGTGTTGCAGTGCTCATTCATGTGCATTTTTTTCCTTAGATCATTTTAACATTTTATAAATGTAATTTCGGACATCACCTTACAACGTTCTTTGCATACAGCTGTTGCATTTGCTCGTTTTTGTAAACATTTGCTTGCTAAGTAGAAATGAGGGTAAAACCCTAATGTCCCCATGGCGCCATCCTTGTACCCATTCATCACTAACAAAATTGGCCTACCTCAGCATCTTCTATCTTGTGGTCATAAAGTGGGGCGCATCCTGTCCATTTCGATAGTCTCTAGTACATTTCTGCAAGAACTGAAGGTACAGCCCAGCTTATTTAAAATTAAAAAGTGTTATGGTAAACGGTAAGCTTGGTAATTAAGTAGACACTAACCAATTCACATTGTTTGTGTATGTTGAGGATTTATAGTCCTTTAATTTCATGGAACATTGATGGGACATTTCATGGCATATGCCAACTGTAGTGACCATGAACAAAGCTAAAGTAAGTAAGTAAATAAATAACAAAGGTTTAGTTTTTCAGACAGTTTTATTTATCACTGTTAGCTTGATGAGCCATCACCATTATATATTGTATTATGGTAATAGGGCAAAACATCAATAAAAGGACAAAATGTGTTGCTCAAGTATACAACTTACACTCTTTCTCTCTCTCTCTCTCTCTCTCTCTCTCTCTCTCTCTCTCTCTCTCTCTCTCTCTCACACACACACACACACACACACACACACACACACACACACACTTTCAAGTACAATTACATAACCCAAACACAGTACTTTGCTATATTACAAGCTTAAATACTGGCAAATATGTTAACGTCTAGCTTGCTCTTGGGATATCACAGAAACGCTTAGTACATTGCACTACATATTTATTCTGAAGTATTTAAAGCAATGACAGCATTTAAGTAAGATAACAAGAAAACAGTTCATTTCAATGAGGAATAACAGGTACCAACAGTCTGAATTGAAAGCTTGTTGGGTGATCACAACTTTACGTATAAGCTCATTATGATACAACCCCTCTAGCCCTACGAATACTTTGAAATGATTATTAGCCCTTCATGGATATAACGTCTTTATTTTACAACATGAACAGTGTTTTACTAAGATGCCATTTTGTCTCTTGCATGATCTCTTAAACCTATGTTTGGTCTATTTGAACTACATATATACAAGATAAACAGACATACATCAACTGTGTGTTTGTGTGTGTGTGTGTGTGTGTGTGTGTGTGTGAGAGAGAGAGAGAGAGAGAGAAAGAGAGAAAGAGAAAAAAGGAAAGAAAGAGAGGGAGAGAGAGAGAGAAACAGAAAGAGAGAGACAGAGGAAAAAGGAAAGAGAGACAGAGAGAGAGTTGGATCTCCAACACTATAACGTGTCTGAGCTACAGATGGAAACAATCTGTTTCTGGGTCTAATGTGTTTTGTCAACATATGTGGGTCCGGAAAAGGGCGTGGAGCATGGCAGAGGTCAGTGCTGGCAGCCATGCCCACGCAGCATGTGTTCGCCCTGGGCATGCCGCCTACCTGGCCCTCTTTCCTCTGACCAGACTACCAGAGCCACACACAGTTACATAACACGCTACAGAGAACACACACACTCAATAGCCCCCATCCCCTCTCAAGGAATCCAGTCCAGCCTAGGTGAGAACTGGGTCTTTTTGTCCCGTTCCCCATTGCCCTCCGTCCCCCAATCCAGCTCCATCTCGCTCTCGCTCTCCTCCATTTGGGTTGTGGATGCTTCGGTTCCGCCCAGCTCGTTGTCGGACTGTTGGCGGGTTTCGCAGGAGGCGTGCGGGTGGGTCTGCCACGTACCGTCCCTATAGGTGCAGAAGCACACCGTCCTCTCGTCGATGCTGACACGCTCCCCGGCAGGGATCACCTGGTTCCCTGCAAAGCAGTTTGGTCCTGTGGTACAAACATAGCAGACATGTTTTCTTTTTTTTTTTTTTTTGTGATGAAATTTTTATTGAATAATGCATAATGTACTTACCAAATATATCAAACTGTATGTACATGAAAAAGGTAAGATCATTGTCTTATTGTCACAAAGGTCTATGCAATATAGGGCAACAGCCCAAAAAAAAGGCTTTAGTGTAATGACATTTCAGGTGAAGTTATTTACTTCAAGTTGACCCATAGCAATTTTTTACTTTTTTCTGTCAGACACAATAAAGAAAACGTCATTTATTCTCATTATATAACCTGCGGCCTTTTGATCTTATGTTTTGACTCCTTGACTAACACAATTCACTGATAGACTAGAATATGGTGCCCCCTCTGAAGATTGCCTGACAGGAATAAGCAGAATGCACTTTAATGTTTTGATGTGCTATTGGGTAATGGCAGTAACAGAGTTTGGGGGGTTTGGAGATATATTAGTAATATTTTCACAGACACATTCTTTTCTTTTGATCTGCCTCATAGATGAAAGCTCATAGGCTACATAATTAATTTGTTCTTCAGCCCAATTGATTTTTTTGATGTTATGTTTTCCCAAATTTGGACGTCCCTCCTTTGTCACCCCTTGAGATTGTAGAGGCTTTGAAACGATACTGCAGTAAGTCCTCGGGGTTGTTTATCCTTCCATTTCAGCATTCACAGTGAGTTGATTCCCATTTCAACACCAATCATCTGTAATCCTCAGTAAAGTAATTGAAGTGATGTGATTGTGGTGGATTTGCTGCTCAAGTCAGTGTTAATTCTTGCTTTCTCACACAAACAAAGCACAAGAGGAGCATAACACGCAGAGGCCAAGACACATGCGCTTGCAAACTCAGAAACACACAAGCATACAGACACACATTCATGCACACACACACACACGCAAATGCGCCCACACTCATGCACACACACGCACACACTCATACACAGACATGCACACAAACACACACGCACACAATCTGTTCTTCTTGTGCCTTCTGTTGAAGAGTGGCCCCATGTGGCTGTGTTGTGTGCTAGATTCTATTTTGGTTTGAATGGCGGCGAGGGCCATTTAGTCTATTGAACACCTCTGTTGCGTCACACTTTTTCCATTGCACTGATATCAGATCCCACAACACACTCAAAAGGCCTCCACTAGTCAATACAAACACAAAGAATTCTCAGCTTTCCACATCACTAATTGCCATAGCATGTGCTTTGGCGTTACATACAACAAACATACAACAAAACTAAAATGGTTAAGTAAAAGCACCATTACATATTCATGCAAGTGTATAATTATATCATTCTGTTACATAACACTCTTCAGCTCCCTAATTTTTTTGCTTTTATTCATGTTCCTCACTCAAGTGATGTTTGAAGCCTGCTACTAGTCTCATGAAGAGCAGTAGGGTCGAAACATCACTTGGGTGAGGAACATGAATAAAAGAAAAACAATCATGGAGCTGAAGTGTGCAGACCTCTTCCTTATGCCTTGGACTGCTTCTGTTTTTTTGGTTGAGCACCTATTTAGATTACTTATGTGTGCACCCTCCCCCTTTTGTTTCCTTTTTTTGTTACATAACTGCTCCTTATGTATGTGCCGTATATTTGCCAATTATTATGCCTAATTTAGAGCCTATAGGCCTATAAATAACAATAACAAAGCAGTCTGACATTTGCATTTGAAATATTTATGCTTTGTCCTAAGTGCAAAAAACTGCTGCAGTAGGTCTGTGATTTCCTTTGTAATGTGTGGAAAAGGGACTAGTATACTGTGCTTGATCAGTACACATCATTATTTACATTCTCACTCACCATTCTTACAGACGGGACAGCAGTGGTTGGGCTCAAATGTTGGGTCTACACAGTGCAGAGCAGGACATCCAGACACGGTACAGTACACCTCCCTGTTCGGCTCACAGCGGCATTTCTCACACGGAGACAACTTGAAGAGGAAAAATCATCAGCATGGGGACATCTGTTACTCTGACTAAACTGACAGGAGTTGGCCTAATTCCAGAGGGTGCTGCTTCATCGATGTGCTCTTTGATCAGAATTACAAATGTAATTGAAGTCTATTGACCATTACTAACATGACATGTTCAGCCTTTACTAAAATCAGGTCTTAAAGCAGCTAGCCTACCAGATTGGTGATATGCAGAGCACTGTGGACCTGCTCACTAGTACAGAGATATCTGAAAATGAATCTGCTTTTCGTAGGCCTACACCCAGAATGCAGTTTTACCAAAATAGTTGAGCCTTCTTACAAAAGGAAGTGATTTCACTGGGAACAAAGAAAATGTTACCTTTTATTAATCTTTAATAATTTTGTGTTAATGCAAAATGACATGGCAGTCAGTTCATATCCAAAACAGTTCTGCCTCTCTGAACAAAATTTCCAACAATTTGAGTTTGAGAGGATAAGAAGAACCTATATGCTTTGTTAAATCTGCAAGACCTCTAAATAGTGTAAATTTACCTCATGTGTTGGCCATACGCCTGATATGACAGTTAGACTGGCTCACTACCAATAAGTGAGGGAAATGGCACACATGACTCACAGTGATACACACAGAAGCCACGTTACATAACAGGAGAAATCAATGGGCTTATGGCGCCAGGTGGTAGGATTAACTCAGTGGCCACCGGGTCTCTGCAATGCTCAGGTTCTCGAAATAAACTAAAATGCCTTCGGTAAAAGTAAGACAAAGAGCATTCTGTAAACAAATTCTGCGTAAAAAATACTACTACTGCTAACGAAACCATAGACGAGGGTTTTTTTATGTAGAACACTTACAGAAAGTTATTGTTGGTGGAGTTCAATTACCCCCAACTATTTTTGTGAAACTGCATTGGCAAATCAGTTTCATTCCAGAATTAAATCAGTACAGCATCTCACCTTGAACTCCTCTAGAGGTCTGTAAGTTTTCCCCCCGTAAATGCAGACCTTGCTGACAGCTTCGCACACAGGGCAGCAGGACTTGTATTTAATGCGCGTGCAGCGCGGGTGGATGCGCGGGCATTTTGGTCTGACACAGATAGGTCCGTCCTCGGTGCAGGTGCAGGGACAGGCAGTGGGGCTCGGATAATAGACTTCGCCGATGCCATAAACGAAACCATGATCGTCGATACACCACTTGCCACGGTAGTCGCCGAATTCGTACTCCAGGTCAGCCTTGGACGAATATTCTGACACTGCCCGAGAAACGCACCAGAAGATCCCAACCGACAGCCACAGACCGTGAGGGCGCATCATTGCCGAGCTCAGTGCTGTGCCGGTCTGGCTGTCTCTTGTGCGCTTTTGAGGAGAGGCGCCCGCAGTTATGGCCTGCTGCCCAGTAGCCACATGTATGCGACACACTACCCTGGGAATCAAACTTCCGTCCCATTGGTGGAGCACATCAAACAAACCCTCTCCATTGATCATGTCAATGGGTTACTGGACTTCGCCTACTTCAATCTCTGCTCCCGTGTGTAAAATTAAAAAGTTATGTATATTAAAAAGGTTAAAAGGTTAAAAATGGTTTTATCCATGCTATGATTGCATGTTATGCACATGCACAATTTATGCTCAAATTATATAGCATAGTTGAAAAGTTCTATCATCTGTATGGAAAACATGACAACAAAATTCACAATAGAAATTACTTTATTGGAGTAATATAGTTTAACAGTACAAAAACTATAAGGGTGACAAAGGCTTGCTAAAAGGTCCAATTCAAACAAATCTAAAAGGAATTCATTTGAAGTCTGAGATATGCAGTTAGTGACGGGATGTGAAAGTCACCTTCCATCACCCTTTTACTTACAGTGAATACATCAGATGTTAAAAAGTCAAATATTCAGCTCATCTGCTGGGGAATTTTTGGTAAAATAGTTGGTAACTACAGTCCACACACACTAGAGATCATTTCACTAATTTATCATATAAAAAAGGAGGCAACCAAACATAGCATGTCAAAAAGAGAGAGGGGGGTGGGGGTGGGGGGTAGAGTAGGGTAAACAGAGGGGAAGACAGGATGACAAAGGATGCCATGAAGGCATGGAGAACAGCTGGCAAGAGCCCAGCACCCCCTGATAGCAGCCCAGCCCACCCCCCTCTTTCTTGCACAGGGGCTGAAGAGGGCACAAGACCAGCAGGTACACTGGTGTCACTTCCAAGACAGTTGGCACGGATCCCCACTGCTATGTTTGTCAGTTCCTGTAGTGGGCAAGGCTTCCACAATGAGGAAGGCTGCTGTGGTTGTGTGTGTGTGTGTAGATGTGTGTGTTTTGGTAATTAACGCTAGCTTGATCTAAGAGGTTTTAAAACTAGCTGGTGTTGGTCTGATGGAGTTCATGAGTGCCATGAACGGAATAAAATTGAATTTTATCTAAAAAAATAACACTCGTCCTGTCTGGCTAGATAGAAATTCAGCCCTAGTCTAACCTGCTGAGCTAATTACATAACAACCAGTGCTTGTACACACTGCACTAATGCAACAACAGGCACCCTTGAGTTACAGGACAGCTGCAGGCTGAGAGGCATTTGGCTGTGGCTAGGGGTGGCTGTGAGGATAGCGTGTGCTGGCAATGAAAGGGTGGTGGTGCTGGGGTTGAGACCAGGAAGATGCAGTGGGGTGTGTGTGTGTGTGTGTGTGTGTGTGTGTGTACGTGTGTGTGTGTGTGTGTGTGTGTGTGTGTGAAGGTGTTATTGGAGAGGGGGTGGGGGTGGCCGCTCCTCTGGGGCAGGGGGCTCGGGGGGAGCAGCAGGTTCTCCTGGTCCGGGGGTGTTGGTGTTGGTGGTGGTGGGGGTGTTAGAGGAGGAGGTGTTGGAGGAGGAGGAGGAAGAGGAAGAAGAGGAGGAGGTGGTGTTGGTGGTGCTACTGCTCTCAGACGAAGCGGTGCTGTCCGTGGTCCCCTCGTGCGTGGCCCCCTCCACCACCGGGGGTTCTGGGGCGGTCGGGTTGCTTTCCGGGGCGGGAGGAGGAGGAGCGGGAGCCGGTGCCGGTGCCAAAGCCGGTGCCGATGCCGGTGCCGGTGCCCTCTCCTCTACCTCAGCTGGCTGGCTCTCGCCGGTCTCGCTGGGAGCCTCATCTGCAAGGGCGAGACCCACAAATTATGCAGATGCAGCACCGGATCTGTTGGACCTTGCAATCCTTTATTAATGCACTAATTAAAAGCTCTAATGCACCGATCAAAAAACTTGATGTCAAACTGCTGGGATGGGACTTCAATATCTAATTAGGCAGGGGCTAATGGGATGAAACATTATGAAGGTCTCCCACACGCACACGCACACACACACCCACCTCTTAGTAACTTAATAACAATCTCCTCTTTATCTTCCTTTGAAGCCAGCCCATTTGTAATAGGCAAGCAGTGTCCTGTGTTTTGTGATATGGATTCTGAATAACTAAAGAAGTAGGGAAACCAAATGACCGATTGAACTGTAGCCACAGAGTGAAATGTCAGGCGATAGACGACACACTTCTCCCCTGGGCTCATCATCAGTCACTGCAGTTCTTGCCCAGGGCCCTTTGGAACCAGCTATTACTGAAGTGCCCGGTCCATCTCTGCTTTTAAACCTAGGCTAAACGCACCTGTACTATTCTATACCTATAAAACGCACCTATACTATTCTATGGTCTTCTCAGCCCTGTAAGCTCAGCTGTTCTGGTCCATTACTGTTTGCAGTCTTTGGGCCTTATTACTGGTATGTCTGTTGGTGAACGTTTTTATACGCATGGCTGTGTACTTTTATTGACTGATATTCCATGCGTTATGAACAGCACTTTGTGAGAGCAAGCTATGTTTGAAAGTGCTTTGTAAATACATTTTACTCCCCATTACTAGCCCTGTGTGTGTGTGTGTGTGTGTGTGTGTGTGTGTGTGTGTGTGTAGTGTGGACACGCTCATCTGTCTCTATGGGTGTGGGCTTGTCCTCTGCCTGTGTGTGTGTGTGTGTGTGAGTGTGAGTGTGTGGTTATGTCCACCTGTCTCCATGTGTGTGAGCTTGTCCTCTGCCTGTGTGTGTGTGTTGATGAAACCCACCTGTCTCCATAGGTGTGGGCTTGTCCTCTGAAGCCTCCTTGCTTCCTGGGCTCTGCTCCGGGGTGGAGTTGGCCTGCGGTGTTGTGGCTGTAGGGGTGGTAGGAGCAGCGTTGGCTGCGTTGGCCGCCACCTGTTGCTGCTGCTGCTGCTGCTCCTGCTGCTGGGCGGCTGCTGCGGCCGCTGCCTTCTCGGCCTGCTCGGCCGCCTCCTTCTCCCTCTCCTCCGCCCTACGCCGCGCCGCCTCCTCTGCCGCCGCCATCTCCGAGGCCAGCTTCTCCATGTCCACCTCCACCTTCAGACCGCACAGCTGCAGAGGCATGATGGACACACGTCACGAAAAAACTCAACTTTTCGATCTAACTTTTAACTGCACACATGCACAGAGCTTAAAGCACAAACACAATTCCAGGCCTGAAATGATCAAAATGCTCCAAAGTTTTTAGAACTATCTACTACCAACTGTTAAATGTAGCCTGCTGCTAACCCTGATTTCAGGCACCGTGCCTGAGCTCTTCAAGCCCTGCATGCAGCAGATGTGGAAAAAAAATGACACCGACTGAAGAAAAACTCTGGTGTGTAGCAACCACACAGTATAAACCCAAAGTGTTTCGGGAAGGATAGCATAGCAGGATTACAATTCGCTTCTCTTTTACAACACTAATCACTAGGCTAGCTCTATCCAATTACTTTTCTTGTAAGATCACAAAAAGTGGAATAGTGTTTTAGTTGGGCAAACACCACAATACATACTGAATATCTGAGCCCACTTCAGAAAGGGCAAGCGAAGAAACAGCAAAAAAGGCCAGTCATGTTTAGGGTTGGAAATGGAGAACCGGTTCTGACTTAAAACTGATTCTAATTAACCAAACCCACTGGAATTGTACATCTCTGACGTTATCGATTCTTCTTAATGATTTTCTCATGTCCCTGCACAACGGTTTACCTGACAGCATTAAAGGAACAACAGTCACCAACATCTGTTTTTTTTGCATGGGTGAGAGGGTAAAAATCCCCCTTTCTGCAGACCACAGTCAAGCCTCGTGTTAGAATGAATGAGACTATTTGTGATAATTTCAAGCCTAATAGCGCAGGTTGTTACTGTTTGGATTCAGAGAAAATTAACTTTATTTCAGGCAGCTACCACTTGCTATATAGCTGTTAGCAAGCTAACACTAGCAAACTAGGCTAACAATGTTTTAAATTGAGAAGTGTAATAATAGTAGACACAGCAGCACAAAGTTATAAAGTTTACAGCAATGTTTTAGGGAAGTCGGCTAGTTTGATTGTTAGCTTTTAGCACAAAGGTATACTGCCAGTTATTGCAATTCAGTTAATTGAGCTAGTTCCTTAGCTTGCTAGCTTGCTTTACAAATGCTTTTCTAAAGACTCATAAACAGTAATTTGTTGGTACATGATTGTTGGCACTTAATAAACTACTAAGGAATTGGATTGACAGGCAGAATCGACAATGGAATTGATATCAATAAAATGTATATATAGATATGTATATATGGTAAAATAAAATTCCACCCCTAGTCATGTTGTGATGTCAGCAGTGACACACTGTGCATACCCGTTTGAGTTCAGTGTTGAAAGACTCGGTGGTCTCCAGGAACCTCCTCTTCTTGTCCTGGTGGCGGTCCTCGATCTGCAGCAGCTCAGCCTCCAGCTTCCTCTGAGGGGGAGGAGAGGGGAGGCATACACAGCCAATGTTAGAAACAACTGCTTTCAAAAAGGAGGTTCATCATTATGGGTGCAATATGAAACATCGCCATGTTTATTTTGTGTGCGCATGTGTCTCTGTCTGTGAATGCGTAAGTGTGTGGGGTGTGTGTGTGTGTGTGTGTGTGTGTGTGTGTGTGGTGTGTGTGTGTGTGTGGTGTGTGTGTGTACCTGGTGCACCATGAGGGACTGGACCTGGCGCTTCAGGACCTGCATGCGAGCCGTCGTGACAACCGAGCGCACGTCTGGCACGACTATCTCGCTGAGGATGTCGCTGATAAGGCGATGGTTTCTCTGGAAACGGGCGGCTGCAGTGTGCTTCATGGAGAAGCCGTCATCATAATCTGAGGAGGCACAGACGATGATGCTGATGAAATCAGACAAGACCAGCCAAGAGTGCTTTTTATCTCTCTTCATTTCATTTAACTTCTGATCAGTCCAACCACCCCTGGCATTCACCTCAAAAACATCAAAAGTGCTATATGTACGACAAGTAGGACAAGTAATCATAGAATGGTCCAGACATGTCTGCTGAGATTAAGTAGTTGAATTGAAATACTGATTTTACTGACAACAAACGTACAGCCAGAAAATTCACATTTAAAACTTAGTTTACACCCTGCCAATCTTGTTAATGCTTTGATTTTGTGTTTTGCCTTTTGCCTTTCGAGGGATAAACAGCACTTTTTGAATTTGACTCCAGTACTCCAGTTTTGGCCTCTTAAGTTTTTCACACTTTCGTTGGGGGAATAAGGTCAGAAGATGTGTGAAGACAAAATCGGGTTCTGGGAAAGTTCTACGCCGCTGTTGGGCCCAAAAGACCAATGTACAGTGGAGTTGCCATGGCAACGTGCTGCACACGGGGTCAAGTCAGGCCCGTTTGTTCTCTGACACTCTCACTTCCTCACAGCTCAGGCGTCACCTCCCGAGAGCCACCAGGAGGCTCGCAAAGCTGCACACACTTTAAAAGTGTCAGCAAGCAGGCAAGCAAGAGTTTGCGCAAGTGTGTGATTTTGGCAAAAGTTGCTACACAGTGCAAAAGCTCTGAGATTAATGTGTGTGTATGTGTGTGTGTGTGAGAGAGAGAGAGAGAGTGTGTGTGTGTGTGTGTGGATGCAAAGTTATCTCTGGGAGCACACTGCACTCAAGTGGGTGGAGGAATGAGGACAGGAAATGAGCGGGACAGACTGACAGTGGCAGATAAAACGCTAACCATCGGGGTCCTCGGCGGGCTGGATGCTCATGTAGGGCTCCCCTTTGTCCAGACGAGACTGCCTCTGTCTGTTCTCCTCTTCCAGGGCCGCCTCGGCACGGTTCTTGGCATTGACGTAGGCCAAGTACGCTGGGGAGTTGTGGTAGGCCTTCAAGGAGTCATTGTATTCGATCTGGACAACGAGAGGGCAGAGAAAGTCAGAGAGAGGAATGAGACTCACTGGAACGACTCCCAATGTTTCAAGTGGCTAAAATAAAAACACACAGGGGCCAACGGGTCCAGAGTTATTTTTTGAAGCAAAAGATGATTACTTTCAAGAAATCTTGACAACTCAGTGTTTTTTTCCCACAGCTGCTGTTGTTCACTTTTTAAGAGCAGGGCTGGGCGATTTTATGATCGTGATAAAATTCAGGTCAATTGCGGTGATCAGCTGTGGGCAAATTTACTCAATCACAGATGGCACAAAGTTGCCAGCAGACAAAACTAAAGAGCAGAACAACTAAAAGTGAACACGAGGCCAGCAAATGTGAGGACATGGGAGACTTGGGAGTTATTCTCCAAAGCTAATGTCATTCTTGACAAAAAAAAGAAAAAAGGTACACGTTACTTGTGTAGCACTGCTTTGGTTAGGCTATAGCCAGAGGGATGTGGAGAGAATAAAGCCTGTATGCAAGATATGTTGGAAGTTGGTGCCTTTAAAGACAGCGATACAATACAACAAACCCTTTTCAATTACTTGGAAAAAATACAATCAAAGTGAGTAGACAGATTGCATGAGTTGGACCTGCACAGCCTGCAGATCTGGCAGAGAGTACTTAAAAGCTCATGTTTTTGACAGCATTGAATATAAAGGCTGACAATGAGTGTGCTCGTCTTGACTCTTTCCCTGGGATGAAAAAAAAATCTTGCTCATGAAAAAAACCCTACTGTATCAAAACATTGTGATTTGTATTAACTATTTCACTGCACGATACAGACACTTTATTTATAGCTATAAGTCATCATATGTTGCATGAAAAATGCACAGCACAAGCTTTCCAATGGTGCTTGTCCACTCGCTGCAATAAAGAGTTCGTGAGAAAATTTACTTTAAATTCACATCAAACTTCAATGCTCATACTGCTCTGCATGCTGTTATCATTACATCTATTATTTTTATTTTGACTATACAACTCACGAACCTGTCACTCATCACATTAATGATAAACTATGTGTACATTAAGATCAATTAAAACTTATAGATTCTATTGGTAGGCTGTATGTGTTTATCCACATCGTTAGCCATGCTGAGAAATCCATTTTGATTTCACAGCAAGTTTTCGCATCGTCTCCAACATTCCTTACGTCCCAAAATAATGTATTTCCAATTTTAGGTTGGTCAAATCATGCACGTGTGTATTATTTTTTAATATGCTAATCCCTAGTTTCTTCAGGTTTTAGTTCAGATGCTCTCAAACTGGCAGTACCGGCCAAACATAAATATATATAATCGTGATAATCAAAATATATGGGAACAATATGGGAAAACATAGTGATATTTTATTGGCCATATATCTCAGCCCTATTTAAGAGGCTACATTAAACTTTCCTGCAGTCACATAAAACAAATGTTTATCAACGTGTTAACATCACCTACACGAATTTCTACATAATCTTCTCACTGCCACCTGCTGTGTTGTAGTGTAGCCTGTGAGTAGATTCGTATCACCACCTCACCTCAGTGCATTAGCACACACACCTCACTCATTAGAGTGTAGACAGGCAGCTGTTGCTGCACTGACAGTGGGTAAATGAATATAAGTAAGAGGGCTTCCTATCGCCAACAGTACTGTAAAGAGATATACACAGTACATGTGCAACAGCTACACGGGTAATTAACAGAGTGCAGCTTCGCTAAGTGGAAGCCGTCACAAGATCTCCCCAGCATGCCTACAGGGAACAGTCTTCCAAAGCCATGTCTGTGCAAGACATACTTCTTCGGATCTGAACAACAGAAGTACTTTTGTCTTTCTTGAAATAGGCACCATCTGCCCTTAAGAAGCAGTCAACAGATGAACAACTGAAATGATGTGAGGAGCAAGAACAGATGGTAGTTTTACCATTACACAAGAGAACCTTTTTTTTATTGCAACACCTGGGAGGAGAGGCAATACAAGTTAAGGTAGATACGTTCTGATTTCTGCCTTATCGACACTTTTGGGAATTTTCAGGAAATTTATAACGACCATCTGTCTGTGAGACCAACCTTCTCAGCCTCGTACTCGTTTAAATAGTCCTGCTTCTCCTCATCCGACAGGTCTCTCCACATACCACCGATGATCTTTCCAATCTCCCATAGCTTCAAATCAGGATTAGAGGCCTTCACCTGGTCCCATACCTACAGGGAAACAGGAGGTCGGTCAGACAGCTACTATGGTCCAGTGAAGGGGATGGAGGGAGAGGGGATGAGAGATAGAAATGGAAAAATAACAGAAATCATAATAAAGGATTTAATAATGGATAAACCAAGCTTGTGTTCAACCACAACTAATGGAATAAATAATCCAAAATCAAGTTTTTTTTTTTTGTTTTTTTTTTTTTGGCAAGCATCTTGGAGCAAATTTTAATTCATTTCAGTTTTGCTGGCAAGAGACCAGAGATACAGAAAATGGCAAAGATGGAAAAGAACAGATAAAAAATGACTTCCAGCGCTCATTCACTTCTGCTCCTTCCAGCCTGGGGAAGGAAAAACCAAAAAATTAAAGATGGTGCGGAGAGATCTGGCCCCCCGCTAAACACATCCGGTTTCTGCGCGAGACCACCATCTCCGCAGAGTCCTCCCAGAACACAAGCAGCAAAAGCAGACACCGTGGGTGTCTTACCTTCCTGCTTACCTTCCGGCTGTACCGCATGTAGGGCATCAGAGGCTTGTCTGGCGGTTTGGGGGGCTTGGGGACGGTAATCCCTGAGGAGTTCTGTGGAGAAGAGGAAGAGGAAAGAAAGAGAGAGAGAGGCAGACAAACACGGGTCACATGTCAACAGGTAGATGCAAGAGCCTCAGGTTAAGACACAGTGGCACGACACTATGAGAAGAGGAGGCCAGGGGGAAGGAAGTTGCACAACTCAAAGTGACAATGGTGTGACACCACATTTTAAAGGACAGGAACTACACAAGAAGGAAAAAGCATTCGTTTCTTCTTTTTTTTTTTTTTTTTTAAATGCAAACTACCTCGTCTACTTAACACACATGCAGGTTTTTTAAGTCCTCACAGTACTTCAAGAGACGCCTTGGGTACGTGTGGATAGACATTTCAATCATCCTGATTGGCAGGACAACACTTTTCCCACAATGCCGTTCAACGGATATGAAGAGAGAGTCATAGCATAACGCAAAAGCCTAATGCCAGGGAATGGTAACAGGCATCAGTAGCCATGCAACTGACTGGCATCTGCTTTTGGGTATCATGAAGAAATGAAGTTTGGCAAAGGGGGACAGGGGGGGAAAAAAGGAGGGCAGGGGTATGCTACACCTCTCAGAAACAATCACGTGTACGTGAACTTGGCCCCTCTAAACCAACCCTCCTGGATAACACATCACATAGCATTAAGCCTGAGGCAGTGATTGTTCTTCAGAGGTGTCTTGTGTGTTTTAGGAAAGAGGGAGGAGGTTATGAAACTACTAGCGATAACTACACGTCTGCCTGTGACCTAAAACACAGCTAATGTCTCAAGATGTTAGAAATCCACTATCCACCAATTGCACTTTTTTTGAAACACTTAAAAACTCAGCAAACCGAGTGGTGGTTTCGATTAAGTGTCAGGTTCAATTTGATCTAGGGCTAGAGAGGTTAATACTCTCGGCTGTCAATCTAGCCCGGCCTGCTGCCGGTCCTACCATTACCCTGTTGTTTCCGCCGGAGTTCCCTCCCAGCCTGTAGTTGTTGTAGGCCAGATGGCTGTATGGGTTGTACCCCACAAAGCCGGGGGTGGTGGGCATTTGCTGATGGAGACAAATGAGACAAAACACGAATGAGAAATGACACAAACAAGGGGAGGCAGGGACAAAAAAAGAAAATGAGAGGGCTATCTTGCCGTTTTGTCTTTTGTTTTCCCCCACAGATTCGTGGGGCTGCATAAAATCATGCCAAAAGCATTTACTCCACAGCAGCATAACAGTGCTATAACATACCCTTTTCTTTATGACAACATAGAAAACAAACAAAATGACAGATGATTTGGGAGGGGAGGGGGGGCAGGGGTTGAGGGTAGGCAGGTAAGTCTTAGGGCCACAACTCATCAGCAGGTGATTAGTGGGGAAGGCTCAATTTTCAGTTGTACTTTTCCACAGCCATGCTTTGCAGAAAAGCACCATCATCGCCTAACACACTTCAGGCACATCTCAAGAGGCAATCAGCAAACTATGATGGGAGGTCAGCCTACAGAACATGGCTACAAGGAAAGGACAAACCAGGCAACAACAAAAAAATCAAGTGGGCCCTTTTCAGTGATCTTTGCCTTCCACCCCTCACACCTCCCTGTTGCCCCTCAGTACCCTCAGAGTCTGGGATGGAGGGCTGAGAGCAATGGCGGGTGGTGGGCGGCGCCATACTTACTGTGGTGGGGGCTGGGGTAGGGGGTGGAGCATAGGATGGCCGTTCTGTGTTGGAAGATGGAAAGACATGCATAAGAAAAATAACACCTTAAAAATGTTCAAATATTAATGCCATACCTTGACCCGAATACCTTGTTCTATATACAGTGAGTGTGGAATCCTAATAAACATAGAATTGTCCATGAGTCTGACTATATACGATGTCTAGGTGTCAACTTTTTTTTCTTCAAGGCTGGATTATCAGCTTACTAATCAAGCATGCTGATAACCAACATTTTGATCCAATATGTCTGCTTATGTTACCATCAAAATTAACAAACACCCCCACATTAAATGTCAATGCCTTTCATCATATGTGGGACACTTTGCCTGGGAGGCAAGGATGCCCTGCCCTGGTAATAAACTTAAAGTGAACAGAGCTTCTGGATTTTTCTAGCTACTTTTCTGCCTAAATTGTGGATCATCAAATGAACATGTTGATGTTCACCATCGCTTATTAGTTAGTTCTGTTAAAGTGGTCATTACTATTTTATCACCATCAGCTAGCTAACTTGACTAAATCTTCATCACTAGTCTAACCTGCTTCATAAGGGCAAGTAAAAGCCAATATTGAGGTCACAGTCAAGTTCAAAGTCATTACACATTAAATGCAAACAAGATAGTTACACTAAAATAAACTCTACTATGCAGTACAGTGACTAAAGCATTGCAAGCAAAGTGTATGCTGGCAGTAGAAACAACTTTGTTCTCTGGTGATAGGTTAAACTTCTGGCATCTAACAAGTGCTCTGAAGCAAACCTACTGCAAGTATCACATTCATAATATATGGTATGATACGGCATATCACATTTAAATGTATTCTGCAATGTATATTAGCATATCAACATTAAAATCAATACAATCATAACAAATGGTAAACAAGAAGGCAGATAAGGCACCATCCCTGGTGCTGACAAACATGCAATGGGCTACTTCATGGTATGGGCAATTTCTGCCCACCATTGTGTACTTCTGTACACCGTGTGACTGTTTAACATCGAAGACCCTTACTTGACATTTTGTCAGAGGTATGGAGGAGGTCAGTCTATCCTCTTCATTGGTTCTGCCCTGACACAAAAAAAACACAGACAGGGACACACACACAAAGTGAAATCACCATTCACAAAGCATACAGTTTTACATCAAAGAATAGTTAAAACGCGACTAAGACCAACTGCATAACAACTACTTTACACATATGTTACAACTGCGAATAAATCTGGAGTAACTCATGTTTTACATTGCGCCTTTACAACTTGTGGCCCCCGAATGAGCTATGGCGCTTCGGGTCGGTGGCCTGACGACAAATATGTTAACCAGGTTACTATTCAGGCAATCTTGCAACTGATACTAAAAATATGGGCACGAAAATAAACAATATTCATACACACATATGACTACCAAAATTAAGGGTTGGGAGTCAGAACACTTTGCAACCGTGAAAAGGTTGTTACTTGTCCTTCTCTTGACTACAACGTTAGCAGTTAGCTACATTGAACAATACGTGGCCTCGCCTAGCAAAAAAACAACCATTAAGAGGTAAACATTCCCTGTTAAGAAACTCTGCCTAACTACTCGCAATTGACCTGGCAGATGTTGAACATTTTGAAAAACAGGTTAGATCAATGTTCACCGTTAGCTTTCGTTTTATTCTGCAATCATCTATGTGTGGCTGGCATTCTGGCCACACAACGTTAGCTCTGGTAAGACTAGGCCACTAAAATAAATTAGCGTGCCCACCACCATCCGACTGGAGCTTCACACAATGCAACACAATAGTGCATACTGAGCTATGCTACACAAGGCAGGTAAAACAGTTCACATTTCATTTACTACAATATAAAACCCCAAGCTTCGCAACAAATTCGACTCACGTTAAGTGTTACTAGTAGGCAATGTTAGCCAAGCTAATGTTGTGTATTTGCTGTAACGTTAACAGCGACGTTAGCTTGCTACGCCTCGCTTTCGTGAAAGAAACTGCTAACAGTAACACTACAGCCAACAAGGGTTTACATCGAACTAATTATAATTCTAAACAATCTACCGTATCATTGTATATGCGTGTTTATGGACACACGCTGGCTTATATGAATTTCCAAAAAACAAAAAATCGAAAATATACCACAGCGCTTACCCTGATATCCTTTGTTCCCTCTCAGCGCCAGCGCTAATCTGTACATGTCTATGGTGATTGAGGAAGTATCCATCAGCTTTCGTGTGCAATACTGCCACTATGCGTTGGGGAGTTTAAATAAATTATATTATGCTTTGGCCTTTCCTTTGCCTCTGCAATCCTCGAATAATTTGCTACCAGGTCAATGAATATAACAGTTATTTGCAAATCTGCGTTTAACATTACACAATACATGCCAAGTCCCCAACTTTACACAGAGAACGACATCTTAACAACACCAGGGAATTGCATGATCATCATGGCTGCATTGATGGTCCACAGAATGAAGGCCCATCCTTACTGTCTATGGGCCCATCCCACCAAGCATTTTGCCAATATGTCCCACTACAGTGTTGACTGCAGTGCTGGGGATGCAAGTCAAGGAGTGAAATAAAGACAAGAAGAAAAGCACCATCATCAGACAGAACTAGTCAAGTCAACATAAACATTGAGCACCGATATTTAAAATGAAGGATTTGTTTGATTCATAAATCTGATTGTAAATGGGCACTCAAAATGTGAAAACAGGACTTTCAAACAAATACTTTGTCTCCATATCTATAATATTTATTTATCTTCTTTTTTCTTTGGTCGAAAATGTGGATAAACTGGCTGTTAGCTTTGGGTTCCTTTAAATCACTTAACACAACGGACTCTTGGTTTGTTTTAAGAATAAAGACACCTGGCTCTAAGATCTTTGCATTTATTTTGAGTAAGGTTAGCATGGCTTGTTACAGTGTACTGGCACTTTATGTGAGTCATGAATGGCCCAACCAACAGCACCTTAATGAACAACTATATCCTGATCCCTCTGCCTTTTAAACACAAAATCAGGCCGATAACATCTCAATCTATAGGCCTATACAAAGCTGAAACGGACCAGGACAACGCACAAGGACCTGTTGATCTAGTCATTGTGGTCTATGACCACAACCATACAATCCGGTCCCGTTTCATAGACATATGACAGCAGAGACGTTTGGAGGATTTTTGACAACAAATTAGACAGGCTGGACAACAGCCAGAACCAGTTGACAGTGCGCCGCCTTTTTTCCCGAGCTGCAAAGCGCTTACTTCCGTTGACGTCTTTTTAAAACTTGGGCGGTTGCTGGCGAGAGTTTTCCTTTAGATGTACTGTACCCGTTTCACAAAGCTTCTGTGAGCTTTTAGCCTATTGATTCTCTTTTTACAAAATGGATCCCTCGTGTGATCAGTTTGAAATTGGCATGTCTGTGATGATTAGTCGCAGCGATGGTAAGTTTGTTGAAAGTTAGTTCATCATAAGTCTTAGCTAGTTTTGGTAGTAAGCTTTAGCTCCTGTTAACTTCAGTAAAATCTATTATCAGTAATCCAGCAAAGTGAGTGGTCGACTAAAAGTAGTATGAAATGACACCTGTTTAAGTTTTGTAAAATCCAGTTGTTTCGAATTTCTACAGTTTGATTATTCTACATTCATGTTGTGCTGCACCGACGTTAAACACTTCAGGATGTGGACAATGTTGTTAAATGCTTGATTAAAAAAACCGAGGGTTTTCCGAGAGTTCCTCCTAGCGCCGAACCCCTTGACTCTCGGGTCATCCGACTGTAGTAAATATGTTTTTGTCACGTAATGTGTATAAAGTGTTGTCTAGTTATCTGGTCAATTTTGTTATAACGAATAGCGCTAGTCACCTAATCCGACCTCTCCTCTTCTGTGGCATATGGAACGAGTTCAACTCGGTTTTGACGCCACCTTAACCCCCTGAGACAAATTGAATGCACCAAAATACACACACACATACACGGTCACCTGTTAACACGTACAAACCTTTAGATTATTTTTTCAACAGCTTTCATCTCGTGACATTGTTTCAAACGAGTCCAGTTTTATCCGTGTCATACTCAGCCAAACACACTGGTAGCATTTACGTAGGCTACCCTATGTGTCCCTGCACCCGTTGTATGAAGTGTATTTTAAACAAACAGACTTGTATATCTGTAATTCTGACCATGGGACTCTTTGTTTTCAGGAAGAACTCATGCTGCGACTGTCAAAAGTGTGGATGAGCTGAAATCAGCAGTTAATGTGGAATGGCAAGAGGATGGAGCATGCAAAGGCAAAGAGGTAACTGTTTACTGGGAACTGTTTTATTTTATTTTATTCTTGTCTCTTCAGACACTTGAAAGCCATAGCATGGATTTAACACCACCCCCAGTCTTGGCTGGCTTTCTGTCTGCCTCTTGCCAGCCTCAGCTTACTATGCTGTGGTTGCAGTTAAACAGTGAAGATGTCACACCTAGTGAACAAACAGAATGTGCAACCATGTTGAACAGAAATCATGATGCATTGTTGCTGTGCTTCTGTTTGTTGGCTAGTGTGTCCCCAGTGTAAAATGCTGTATTTTGATATACAGTCTGTACTTTTTCTGTGTGTTTACCTTCTCCCATTTCACCATCTTTCAGATCGCCATTTCAGACCTCTGGGCTATAAATGCACACCTATTTCAGCAGCCAGTCACTCCTAAACAGCCTGTCCAGGCTACAGCTGTCCAAACTTCAGCACAAAAGGTGACAAGTTCAAGTTTGTCATATGTGTGTGGTTAAACATGTTTCACTGCACAATTTAATTCTTTCTTTGCTGTCAACTTGAATACCACATGTAATAACACGTTAGGACATAATAAAAGACATAGGACATAGTTAAAGCATTATGTACAATGGAGTTAAGTGCGTGTGTATTGTGCAAGGTTATCTGTAGTGCAGTGGTCTCTTTCTGTGAAAAGGTGCGATGACTGTACAATGCAACTGATTGAGTGCTATTACTGTTGAGCCAAGGTCATCCTACACAATTGTCGTATCACTAGGGAGTACAGACTACAAGACGTAGTGCTCACACTCTTTGAAATAGAGATGTTGACTGCCGACACATCCCATTTAGGATTTTTGTCTGCGACTAAAATGAAATGGAATAAAGTGGTCAGTGGCTATGAAATAGGGCTGACTTTATGTACTGTAAATTTGGCCTAATCTGCTAATATTTAAAACTGGCTTTCATGTTTAAACTTTGTTTTTTTCCCCCACATCTGTAGAAATACGAGGGAAGACTAAGGTCATCAAGAATGCATCTGCCTACAGACAGTACGTAATGCCTATAGCAAATACTAATATGTTGTGTCTTGTGATGTATGTCCTTTTGACATGCACCATTCATGTATTTGTGTTTGTCCTTTAAAGCAGACCCTCAACCCAGTCCGTCTGAGGAACCAGGTTTGCATGCTGTGCATGTTTTAAGATAAATTTTAGCACAGACCAACACTAACACAGTGTAACACTAGCAGGGCAAACTTTCATAATCACTTTTTTTTCTTTAAAAATAATCACTGTCTTGGAAGCCTTTTCCCACTTTTTACTTTCTACTCCCACTATCTTAAGACGGCACTACATGTGACTTTTTTCATTTTATGAAAAGAGTCTATTAGATTGAGAATGCACTGCTCTACAGCTTTGCAGTGATCAAACGCAAAAATTAATCCTTGAATTATTTGACTACTCTTGCCTTGGATGAAGTGCTTCAGCAATCACATTTTGGGCTTCTCCTCTTGTTCCCTTTGCTGCTGACGAAGAAAGTATGAAAGTATGTGAGTGATGTCTGTTACTGCCAGGTTTCCTAACTAGCCCCTCTGTGTGTTGCCACATCAGTGTCCAGGAGATTCACATCCAACTTCTCGAGCGCTGCGTACAGACAGCCCCCTGTTGGATCCGCTGCTGGCGATGACTGTGCCGCAGACATGCCCCCTCCGTCCGCCATTCCCAAACCCTCAGGTGTGTGATGCTGACGGCAGAACAGTCAAACCTTTTCCTTTTATTCCATCACACCCAAGTGGTTAGGGGAGCAGCTGTTGCCCATTGCAGGGTTTTTACTGCCCCTCTGAAATGCAGTATGAAATATGTAAGGTGACTCCATGTAGTGAATTATAAGGAATAAAGGTTTAAATTATCACACAAGTTAAGACACTACCTACTACAGCAGTATATGCTCTCTCTGGGGGGGGGGGGGGGGGGGGCAACACAAGGTGGGGGCTTGGGAAGCTTACATGACCACATGAGCATTACATAGAAATGAATGGGAAATGGAAGGTACACACACGCAAGCAAAAACACTATAGAAACCCAGCAAAGGCACTAAGAGAGCCTACAATAGTTCACTGAAGTTTTTGACAGTCAGTGAGCTCTTTGCATCATAATTCTGGTGGACAAGCTAAGCGGGGTATTTGAGAAAGCAGATTTAATCACTTACCTGAGTATGTTAACTCTGAGCAAGTGGTAAACATTGTAAAAGAAGAGGACTTATGGCTGTATTCTCTTAGTAAAACAAAGCCATAGTTCACTGCTATCAGGAGGTTTTCTACTTACATAGAGTTCATTTATTTTAGTCAGTTAGTTAACCACATACTTGGAATACTGCCCAGATGGAGTCTAAGCTAACGGTAGTGTCCTGCGTCCAGGTTTGCCAACCAGAAGAACGGGAAGAATGGCCAAGCCTAAACCCTCTGCCCAGCTGCCTCTGGTGGAGAGTGTGTGTGAGAGCGAGGAACCTAGGCGT
>CM059266.1:12278002-12310502 GCA_030347295.1 Setipinna tenuifilis | reverse complement strand
CCTGACTTCAATAAACCCCTCTCTTGCTTTTACGGTAGGAATGTATTCGATCCCTGGGTCACAACAACGACCACATTCCATTCAGGATGAGCAAGCTAACTCAAGTCCTCCGAGACTCCTTCATTGGTGAGAACTCCAGGACATGCATGGTAAGATGGTCATGGAGTTTAGGACGTTTCTTTTGCTTATTCTTTCTATTGCAAGACTGGTAATTTATACTGTATATCATACAACCTTACTGTAAAAATGCCAGGGATGAATAACGCAATACAATGTTTAAAAATCCAATTCAGATAGCAATGATCTCACCTGGGATGGGCTCATGTGATTATACCCTCAACACGCTCCGTTATGCAGACAGGTATTGCTGACTGTGTGTGTGTGTGTGTGTGTGTGTTTTGATGTTTTATTTTACATTAAAGAAAAATTTGGTCATGTCTTAGTTACATTTACATATTTTACAATTAAAATCATAAAATGGTAATGTAAAGGCTGTGTTGAAGCTGTTTTGACCATATGTATGTGAATATGTTGGACAGAGTGAAGGAGCTGAATGGAACATCTAAAGCTGTGCAGGCCGCAGCCAGCAAAGGAGAGCTGCTGGACAGCTGCAGCTCTTCAGATGTGAGTTGGTACAGCTAATAAAAACAAACTCTGTCTTAAATAACTACTGTAAAAAAAAGAGTGATCTTACAATTCTTTTCTGGTATATTTTGAAGGACTCAGTTGTGCCCCTGTATGATGCCATATCACAAGTGACTGAGAGGGAGGAGAAGTTGCGAGATGACATTTTGGTATGTGTTTGACTTTCTTGCTGTTATTGAAATACTATTCAAGTGGATCAGCTAATTTTAAAGAACCCTGTGAAGATTTCTTTACATTGTAGTAGTTCCATTCTATTATGGTATTCCATGTTCACTATTGCAGGCTGGCAGAGATTTTTACAACGCCATGGTGTCTCCCACATTTGATGTAGTTGCTAGTCTACCTGAAATCAGAGAACATCTACAGCGATTATTGGGTTTGTTTTTTTTTTAATTATTATTACCTTTCATGATTGTAAAACTGGTTCTGATTTTCTTTAGTCTTTAGTAATGACTTTGACCTTTACCTTTCCACAGACGGTGTCAGTGATTTGGAGGAGGCGGTTAAGGCAGAGCAAGAGCTGACCTCTTTTTCTTGATTTTTTTTTTCTTTTCTTCTTTGCTGACAAAACTGGTAATGTGTTTTCCTGTTTTGTTTTTTAATTGAGTTTTAAATTCCATTACCTGAATAAACACTATTTTACACTGTCCTCATTCGGATGACTTTTAAATGTCTTCTCTGTTCCTGTTCTCATCACTTTAAAAGACAACCCTTTTTTGTAATCAAAGTTGGCATTAGTTATGGTTGAAATAAGTCTACTTAAAAGACATTAAAGTATATGGAAATGCAAATTATCCCAGTTTGCTTGATTGTTTTTAGGAAATGTTGGTGGAATCCTCATTTCTATGCCAACAGGTGGAGATAAGAGGCTGTATAAGTCAACAGTGGATCTTTTCAGGTGATATGCTGTATGATGGTAACTTACAAGGACGTCTCCTTGTCTACTACTCCAGTTAGGTTAATCATGTTAAGACTTTCAGAAAAAGTTAGCGTTGGGCCCTGTTCTTTGAACTGATCAGCTCGGACTATGTGCCATTACGCCTTGTGAAAATGTAGTCTGCATCTTTGTTTGGTCCTTTTTTTTTGAGAGGGAGAGTAAAAATGTCACAGAGGATAATAAAGCACAACTGACGAATTGGTAATGAACTGAGACTGATGTGGTAAAGACTACCCTAAACTGGCTTCAGTCTGTGGCAGTAGACTTTATAGGCATGAATAATGAATGAGGGGAAACTCAATTTATTTAGGGCTGTTATAACACCACACTACTAGGAAACTGGTGACTAGAGTGTTCTCTACCAAAAGGCAGACTTTGCCAAAAAGTAAGTTGAAGTCATCCACCATGATAGGTTTATCACTGCACACACCACTTTCATAGTTTTATGAGTCATGTAAATTTGTGGTGGAGATTTGTCTTAATTACGAAATTAAACTTAAATGTTATGCCCATTTATGAGGTTTGTATTTGGTCATCCGATTCTAAGATTTTGCACATTGTATGGACTTCTAAGGTTCTACATTTGTACATGCTGTGTATGTATGTGTTTTTTTTTTTTTTTTTTAATGACATTGTAACTTTGTCTTGCACTGTACATGTGTATACCAAAATATTAATTTAGAATATGTCCAGTCCAGTCACGTTAGGCTTGCAGGTGTACTTACAAACCTGTATTGTAAGTTAGTGGTTTTGTATAGTTACAAGAGGCTTAGTGGTGTAAGTTGTATTGTCAGAACTAATAATAATTATATTTGCTTGGCAAAAGTGCCGTTCTGTGTTTGTTCCTTTTTTTCTGTGGTTCTTAAATGTCTAATAAAAGTATCATTTACCTGTCATGACTGGAAAACAATATTATTAAATTCAAAACAGCTTTGTGCAGGGTTTAAACTTGTAACTTCATAGTATCACAAAACATGATATTTTTTTTTTGTTTGAGGGAGGAAATCAATAGTAGGCTATTACTTTTCATCTCCAAAGACTAGGGATTTGCATATTTTTTATTTCCAAAAATGCTTATGACAACCCTAACAATTGTCAGCCAATAGTTTTTTTGCAGTCCTGGCAGTTCGTTTTTTAAATGTAATTTTGATATTGCTGCACATTTGTGAATTATTATAAATAAATGCTTTGACATTTATAGCACGCCCCAGAAGCAGTTACCATAGATACGTCTCTGTTGACGGAAGTAGGAGCGAGGTGCATTTGTATTTTCCTGTCTTTGGCGGTGGTTGGTGAAAATTCAGGGTATCCTGGTTAAGTCGATTACATAGTGTTCCTGAAGTGAGCTGAAACACTTCTGAGTAAAGACATGGAGGAGTCAGAGTTCGTCATCAATTTCTCAGCCCTGGAAAAAGAGTTGCAGTCTGCCGTTGAGGCTGACAAGAAATATAGTCGCGAGAATGACGCCAAGTTCCGCGCTCTGCATCAGAAAGTAGCTACTTATGAGGAATTCAGGTATGCCATTACAAAGTCTGATGAATTGGTTCAAAACTGGCTTTCAGCTCGGCTATTTATTGCCATGAAACGCCTCAAGTTGGCCATGTGGCGAAACGTAATGTACTCGTATCAGTTTCCAAACTGAGTTCTGTTCCTCTATGACAGAATGTTCTAACAATTGATGGGGGATATGTCGCCATAAATGCCTTTCAATGAAGTTGTCACATTCTAACGACAAATTCCCTGTCTTCAGAGATATTGTACTGGCATCTCATCTGAAACCCTTGGACAGAAAAGATCGAGCCGGTGCTCCACGTAAGCAGCCCTGGAACGCAGCAGCCTCTTCTGAAAAGTGTCCCGACCCTCACACTTTGGAATCGATGCAGGTTGTTCACTCATTTCTGCCTAAATTTGATTTTAGTTTTCCCGATTTTGTTGAGTTAGGTTCCCCTTACATTTTTCAGATGTAGGCTACTTTGGCCAATTATTTTCCAGTCCCTTCTTTAAATCTCTTATTTATCGACCTGCAGAAGAGCTCTGCTAAGGGCTGTATCTACCAAGGCAGCAGCCAGCTATGGGACTGATTAGATGCAGTGCTGGTATGGAATTGCAGTGCTCTGGTCTTTGCGCACACTTTTGTAGTACCTTATCACAGATGTATGATTAAACGTATCATTTCACAGAAAATATCCAGCACTTACACCAACACAACATGTAAATTGTAACTTGCTTTTTACTGGTTTCTTCACTGATCTACAGGCTCAGCCATCTGACTTCCATCCGAGGACAGCATCAGAGTTTAGCCGGGACTGGAGGAGAGTGGGCAGCGTTGTCACAGAGAAGTACCAGCTGCTTTTGGGCCTGGGAGGGGAGGCCTTGCGGTGCATTTTCAGTGCTGAGGTGGGCTTTGGTCTGCTGGGGGAGCTGCTACTGGTTCTTTCACAGGGCTTCCAACCTGTGGACTGGACAGAGGTTGTGGGAGTGCTGGATGGTCTATCAAGGACCCCGCGATTTAGCCTTAACGTGTCTCTGCTGAGCAAAGGAGAGATGGGGGCATGTGAGGAGCTTTTCCAGAAGATTCAGACGGGAATGGATGCTGAACCACAGTCAGATGCCAGTCAGTGTGTTGAGAAACCATCTCCCAGTGATACTGGTGCAGGCAGTGATGTTGGTGGGGCTGTGGCAGTCAGTGTGGAAGCACAGGAAGAACATTCCAGTCATGAAAAAGTCAAACATTTAATGCAAATATATGGTGTTTCCAGCAGTGGTGCATAGAGAGGAATGTTAGATGTAACATGGTGGGATTTGCATACAGAATAGTGATGACATAAACCATTATGGGGGAAGTAGGAATTCATTTAATCAGAGTTCATATGCATGTGAGTCATGTTCGTTCTAAACTGGCTCTCTGTTCATTTTTTCTTTAGTTAGTTTGCTTGAAGCTGAAGCAGTACAGTGCTGTAGCATATGATTGTATGCCTGTAGCTGTCAACTCTTTACACAGGTCATCATAAATAAACCAACAAAAAACACATGCGTCAGTAACTTGTACTTGTGAGCTTGTAATGTCTTAGTTGTAATGTCACTGCTGTGATTAATCTTATATAACTTCCTGTTTTATTCATTACAGTTTTATTTGTTCCCTTCTTTTTTTCATTCATTCATTTCAAGTAAAATGTATTCAGTTGGTGTCTGCCAAAATTCAACATTTCATTGTTATGTCAAAGAACATTCATTTTTTATAGTCTTCATTTTTGTAGGAGAAACATGTGAAATACAAACAGGCTCTGTATATTTATATAGTATAATATGAAGTAGGCAGAATAGGTTGCAAGAAAAAGCACGTTGCTGGAGTGAGATTTCATTCTCTGTCAGGCATGTACTCAATAATGCAACAGTTGAGAGTAGCCATGTTGAAATAAGTGCTGCTTAGTGATCACCATGGCAACCTTTGAGTGGCTGTTGAGGATTCCAGAATGGTCTTTTTCATTTTTCTCCTTGATGAGTTATGAAAACCTCAATGGCCTTTTTTTCACTGATCCTTTTTGTGGCGCTCTCCACACTGTCTCCACTGACTGCCTTTGAGGCCCCCGAGGATAAAGAGGACATCTTCGCCAGCCGAGCCTGTCCTGCCTTCCTTGTTTTTGACAATGCTGCCTACCTGTCAGACATGACTATTGAGCTGCCATGCCACTGCAAACCTGAGGAGGCTCACTCTGTGGTGTGGTACTATCAGAAACAGCTGGGCTCCACTGACATCCGTGCGCTGACAGACTTTGAGGGCACGTCTGTAGTCGATTCATCCCGTGTCGGATCGGGCTCGGAGCTGCGGAGTCGCTTTTCCATCCGTCTGTTCAGCCTGCTCGTTTTCCGGGCCCAGGAATCTGACTCTGGCCACTACATCTGTGGTACGGCCTCTGGACACTTCTTTTATGGCTATGATGTGGACGTTCAAGAGGCAAGGCGGGTCTCCTTTCCGTGGAGCAAGACACAGGAAGTAAATACTGTCAAATCTCGTGACAAGGTGCTCTTTCAGGTGTTCACAAGTTTCTGGTCGTGGTCAGTGTGTGATCGCTGTGGCGTCCCAGGTGAGCAAACGCGTGTGGGCCTCTGCTATGTCCAGAGTGACTACCTGGAGGTGCGGTACCGCCTTGAAGCAGACAGGGTCACGTCATGTGGGTCCTCTGCAGTGCCCAAGGCTCTGGGCCTGGCAAAGGAGAAATATGGCGCTGAGCTGGGGGTGAAAGACTGCTACACTCCCTGCCCATCAAAAACACCCACCTCTTCTGAACAACAAGGGCTATTAGAGTTGCTTAGCTATGGGGAGGCAGAATCAGAAGCCACCGTTCCCATCTACTACCACAACCACCCGGCAGATACCCTGCTCATCCTGTCATGTCCTGGGGCCAGACCTGAGCACGCAGTGGCCTGGGACCGAGGCTCCGTGCCTCTCTACCGCTCTCAGTACATGGAAGGTGTGAACCAGAGTTTGCGCATCTTCATTGACACGGGCCACCACCTGCACTTTCAGCCTGTGCAGCTGGAGGATAAGGGCTCCTACTTCTGCTGGCTTCAGGGGAAATACGCCGCTGAGATTAGGCTGGGAGTGTACCTGCGTCTGGGTCATAAGCGCATGTTGTCAGACCCAGAGTCCATTTATGCTATGAAGGTCGTCCTCATATGCTACATGGTGTTCACTGCAGTGTTTTTTCCCATAGTTCCCATAGTACAGAGGCTGTAGAAACCTGTAGTGATCAAATGCTTTCGGGTGTAACGCTGTACAGTAGTACGCTAACTCACAGCGCCCTCCCCTTTGGCTATTAGCCTACTACATCATTAGATTAATCATGATGAGACTTAGAAAAACTTAACACCCTTAAGGCCTTTTTGGGCCTAGTGACTATATAGCCTACAACAGGTATGCGTGGCATTAATACCCTAATCTTTTTATTATTATTAATAATATTATTATTTTACAACTCAGGTATGCGTGGCATTAATACCCTAATCTTTTTATTATTATTAATAATATTATTATTTTACAACTCAGGATGTTACAGTAGGAGTAGTAATGTATTTATGTCTTATTTATTTAGTAGAAAAAGAAGTGGACTCTATGTAAATAGGCAGTATTTCTCTGCAGCAATAGTGAAAGACACTTTTGCGGTCTGCAGCTTGTTGCGTGCCGTCACGAAATCCTTCCAGCTTTGACTGTCAACTTCTCTTTCCTCATTGAGACAACGTCAAAGGCTGGTCGGTTCGGTGCCTCTTCAAGTTTGAAGCATCTTTCATGTCGTACTGTCGGCAAAGCGTTGTGTGCAGGAACTCAAGACGACCGTGATGAAGGGTCAAAACTACACCGAAGAAGTAACCAAGATACTTCAAGAAGCTCCATCGGCGAGAGAGGCACTTGTAGAAAACTACACAAACTTGTTCAATGTGGCGGACTATTGTGAGAAAAACTATCTCGAGGTGAGCAGAAATGTAGCCTAGTTCATCCTTGATAGGCTTGGACTACGTGACATCATAACTTTGAACATGTATGTGCACCTGTAACTGCATTTGGTTGTCCTTCGTGAGTGTAAAATTCTTCGCAGTGGTAAATTAAGTAACTGACAAAATAATGAAGTGAGAGTGGTGGTACCACATAGAGAGTGGCTTAGGCTATGCCTCAGTCTATGGCAGTTGAAAGTGCAGACATAAAGAAGAAATGGTGGGAAACCTGTTAGTTTATTTAATGCCATGTCATTTTAACACCACAATGATGAAGCAAGCTCAACTTCTAACTTCTAACTTGCAGTAAGAACCAGACGACTCGGTAGCTGGTGACTCTAGCTTCCTGTATCAACGAGTAGACTTTTGCTCAAAAGATAAAAGCATAGACTGACTGTGGCTGTGTGGCATTCTCGGTGAGTTTAAGAAAAGGAGACTTCCCCATGTGCTCTTTACCTTATAGCACTTTGCTCAACCTCACAGATTATTCTAACATACAAATGCTCCATTAAGGCTCTCTGCATTTTGCTTTGTGGCTTTGCTACTTAAGAGAAGTGCAGCCTCGCATGCAGCAAGAAAGGGGAAGCAGTGATGGTTGCACTGCAGAACGAGCTCTTAGGAGAAGTGTGACAAGACCGTGCGCCGTAACTGTGCCTCTGAAAATAAAAACAGACATATTGTAACTTCTTAGTACATCCTTCAGAGTTGAACATGTATACACATAGAAGTGAAATCTTATTGTTAAGATGTTCTAGTAATTCAGTTTTTATACTAAGGTGCACCTGCCTAGGAAATATGTATGCCTTCTGTTTGATTGTTTGTTGTTTTTGTTTGTGTGTAATGTTTTGTTGTAGAATAATAGATAATACAATGGCTACAGCAGAGTGCTTTTGTTTTTTTGCAAATGTACTTCTTCCTCCTGATAGACAGCCACAGATCTGTAACTGAGAAGGTGACAAGATGACAGTTAAGCCATGTCTGTCACCCTGACTTTTTCATAGGCAGGAGATGAATCTCAAAAGGCGCTGGAGGAGACTAAGGCCTTCACCACTCAGTCTCTGGCCAGCGTGGCCTACCAGATCAGCAGCATGGCCAGCAACTTCCTCAAGCTGCTAGATGCTCAGACCTCCCAGCTGGGCCAGATTGAATCATCTGTCAATCTCATTGGACAGGTAAGAGCCAAACCTATTGGTGAGTCAGGTAGAGAGAGGAGAATCGTGTAGGGTTCTGTGTCAGTGCAGAAAGAAGACGATATGTAAAGCAGTGATGGTGTGAAAGCAGTTTTATCTATCCTGGTCTTCATCAGTGGTGTTGTAGATTAAAAAAATAACTATTTGGTAAAATCTATGTGTGTTAGGTGGGAAAGGGGGTAAGTAAGCTATGCATGTTAACAGTAGTGATTGTAAAAAGATTAGTAAATGCTGTTTTCAGATTTAAAATGGTGTTTACACATCTGGACATAAATAAAGACAAAGTGCATGGTAAGACTAAGGATTTTCAAAATCCAAGCAGATATCACAGAGGATACAGATACTAATTTATTGGCCAACATTTTTAGTTTAACTGCAAGAGCTATGCAGCAGTCTATGAGCAGTGTCAAATACACTGTACACAAATACACTTAAGGGTACAGTGTAGTAGAAAATTAAATCTAGAGCCGGATAGTAGATAGTATGAGCAGTTGTAACACGTGCAATAGAGCGTTGATAACTTGTTTCAAAATTTATAACAGTTGTAACACCACATACAATACATTAACACAGTACACAGTTTTCAGGATTAAAAAATAAAACATGTTTTCTCATTTAAAATTCTTCTGAATAGGCAGTTAGAGAGTGAAGGGTAAAATTATTCCTTCTGTGCGTGTGCTACATGTCTTCATTTTTGTATGACTGGGAAATAGTAAGTTAAGTGCAGAATTAAAGTCAGTGGGTCGGTTGGTGGTAGAAAATACATTACAGAAATACATTTTTACAGTCACTGTAGATTTACATCATTGGGGTTTTACATACATGGTATGCATCTTCAAAAGACACAAATCAGATCACAACAAGTAATTAACAGGAAAACTCAAAGCATTTAACCAAAATTGTGAGAAATGTTCAAAAAGTGTTTGTTTAGGGGGCCCCATTAGGCAGTTTCTGCCTTCTTTTTTTTGTGGTTTGGATTTTTTTCCCTGATTTAAGAAAACAGATCAGAGTATACAGTGCAATCAACCATGACTGTCACTGTCGAGAGAACTTACAAGGAAATAGGCAGTGTGTGTGCTTGCTTGGGTTTATTTTTCTTAGCCTGACACACCCACAATATATACTGTTTGCCCACCTAATTCAGAAGGATTGTGGGAAAATTCCAGTATGGCAACCAGCCTTTACCATTCCCAGTTCCCTTGCCACCCACAGCCATCAACCAACCCCACTCACTCACCCCTCCCCTTACCACCCCCCTCCCCATTCTCTCTCTCTCTCGCACTCTCTCACTCTCTCTCTCTGGGTCTGAACACTAAAAACCTCTAGTCTATGCCTCCCAGCCCAGGGCCCTGATTCTTGTGCCCAGTGTGAGGGGCCCTAGTCGTGGGGAGAATAGCCTATATCCACCCCCTCCCTCCCTCACTCCCTCCCTTTCTTCACTCCACTCCACTCCACTCTCCTTCCCTCCCGTGCCCCCCCCCCCCCCCAAAAAAAAAAGGTTTAGCAGGGACCTCGGGCATTCCTGCGAGCCTCATGCCTAGCCTCACCAGCCAGGTCACCTGAGGCATGCTCTGGGAAAAGGGGGAGGCTTGAAAGAGCGCTCCCAAGCACATGGACCAATCATGCCCGCTGTTCTTCGCCGAGGGGAGCTAAGCACTCACCGTGATTGATGTGGGCTATTGTCTGGTGTCGCACCCAGGAAGGGGCATGCTACAAAGGGGCAGCGTATAAAAGGGGGGTCCTTTTCGCACTCCCAGTGTGCTGTGCAGAGGTTGGCGTTTTCAGGAAATGGCTAATCTGGTTTGCGGTGTGGCCTTGGTTACTTGCTGTCTGGCTGTCAGCTGATTTAGGGTCAGCTCAGTCTGTTCTTGACTTACTCTGACCTATCAGGGTACACACAACTAGTCAGGCACAAGATCAGTTATCTGGAACCGAAAAGTTCTAGTGCTGTAGTGCTGTAACAACTTACACCCATAAAAATGTTTTGTTTTCCTCAAGGTTTGTCATATTGAGGTGGTGTAATTGAATGTTTGAATTGCTGTGAATTGATTTTTTAAGTATTAAAAAAAAAGAGGTGCATGTGTGGGTACCAACCAAATAGCCATTTAACATTTAAATGATATGTAAATGAAATACATTCTTACACTCTTAAATAATTCATAAATAATACATGAATTAATTCAGCAAATGTTTAAATTGAGGGACTAATGCAGGAAACTCTTATATTAATTTACAATGTATTGAAATCTTTTGGTGGCTTGTCTTCTCCCTCCGCAGACGGTGGACATGCACCGGGAGAAAGTGGCTCGCAGGGAGATTGGTGTGTTCACCACGGCGAAGAGGGTGCCTCGCACCCACAAGGTCATCCCCCCGACAACGGGCAAGGAGCCCAAAACCAAGTACTCACGTACGCCCATCTCCTACGCCAGTCTAGACTCACTTGGGCACGGCATGAAGGTGAGCCCCTTACTGTTGAGCCGCTGTGAGCTCTGTGTTTCTCATTACATGTAACACATGGACATTTTGGTAACACTTCATTTGGTGTTCCTTTTTCAGTATATCTAAATGTAACAACGTGTAATATTATGGACTGACACTGTATATATCTAACACTAACCCTAATTCTAACCCTTTACCCTGGGTGTATGGTACAGTGTAAGTGTGTAACTAAATGATGATACATATTACATACAGTTTTACACTGTACTTGTGAAATAGATACACTGTAACAATTGTACCCAATAGGGACCACAATAGACAGAAAGGTGTAGTGTGCAATGAAAACTTTATTAAGAAAAGTTGATTAGAGGCCAACAGTCTTTACTGTGGAACCATTAACACGAACATGATATGAATCAAAGTCTCTTTAGAGAGAAATACATATTAATTTATCATTTATTTATTTTACTGGTTTTGCTGCAATCACATTGTTCTATGTTGTGTTGAAGTTGTATGTTTGCTATGTTTCATATTTTATTCAAACACATGTATGT
Organism: Setipinna tenuifilis; assembly: GCA_030347295.1. NCBI lineage: Eukaryota > Metazoa > Chordata > Actinopteri > Clupeiformes > Engraulidae > Setipinna > Setipinna tenuifilis. The sequence goes on along the minus strand of CM059266.1, from coordinate 12,299,247 downwards.
ACCCTTAGAGTAATTGTGCTTTATTAATCCATAAAATAGCCAATGTCAGACTACTACTAATTGCATCTTGGTTGGAGTTCTAAGAAATCCATTGAAAATAGGCCTTGTGTTTTGTCTATGCAACTTCAATAGACAAATTTTTAATAGTCTTTCTCCCACTACCACATCCTGCTGAAGAGATGCTGACCTCAATTAGCAATCAAATACACACACACACACACACACACACACGCACACACACACACACACACACACACACACACACACACACATACTAGCACAATGGGCTGACAGTCTGCCACAGCGTGGGAAAAAATAGCGAGAGCCACTAATTAGTGTTGCCAGGGCTAAGCCGTCTCATTGATGCCCTTACACACACACACACACACACACACACACTGTCTCATTGATGCCCTTACAAGGTCTAGTCTCCTTTATGGAGAGTGTCCAGTACACACACACACACTTTCTCTCTCTGTCTCTCTCTCTCTCTCTCTCTCTCTCTCTCTGTCTCTTAGACACACACACACTATCCCACTCACTCAATTTTTCCTCTCTCTTTCATTTTCTTTTTTCCACTCCTTCCTATTCTCTTATACACTGCACGTACACACAAACACACACTGGACAGAACAAATAAGAGAAGCTACAAATATGCATGTAAAATTAAACACACAAACACACTGACAAAAACAAAAACATTCCACAGCCAGTTTTTTTTTTCATTTTGGCCCTGATGCTCAAGCAGACCCATACATACATATATAGATCCCATCTATGTTGGATATTCTGACTGTGGCCTGTGGCAGACTGTATTCTGCTTTGACTGTGGCCATGTTAACAAAGCTACAAACCTAGTATCATAGGTAACACTTTATTTACACTTTATTTGAAGGTGTCTACATAACAGTGACATGCGCACGTTACAAACACGACATGACACATATCATGAACACTAATTACACTTCATCCATGCTTACGACTGTTGTCATGAAGTGTCATTCAGTTTTTGTAATGTTAAGTTGATATGTTTTTGGAATGCAAACATTGCAAAAAAACAAAAAGCCACTTAATGACAACAATCATAAACATGAATGAAGGATCATTTCATGATAGGTGTCATTTTAAAAAACAACATAAAGGCGCTGCACACTCTGGCTTCATATGCTGATCTTATAAATATATACGGAGCCAGAGTGTGTGCTGTGCTGCCTTCGTTGTGTTTTTAAACTTGCACCAGTAGCCAGCATCCTAAAAAGCAGTCTTTGTTGTGGTTGCTTCTTTTATCAACAGGATATGAGATACAGAGTGAACATGACAAAGCGAAGATGAAACGCGTTGTTTACCAAACTAAAATAATAATAATAAAAAAAAAAAACAGGAGAGATCAGTGTGCGGTGATTTTTTTTTTTGAGAGAGAGAGATTATTTATACTTTTGCTGCACATCATTGCCACAAGGCTGTGCGCAGGGTTTTATTTGAGTTGTAATGTGTATAAAGGGCTCATGTCACCTTTATGTAGACACCTTCAAACAAACGGTTACCATGTCATGTATATCAAGCAAACTTAAATATTAGACAAAGTCAACACAAAATGCAGTTTTTAGTGTCCATTTTATTTATTAAAGGAAAAAAAGCCATTTGAATCTACATGGCCTATGGGAAAAAATGATTGCAACCTAAACCTAATAACTAGTTGAACCACCCTTAGCAGCAACAACTGCAGTCAAGCGTTTGCGATAACTGGCAGTGAGTCTTTCGCTGTGGACAAATTTTGGCCCACTCTTCTTTGCAGAATGTTTTTAAAATCAGCCACATTGGAGGGTTTCCGAGCATGAACCACCTTTTTAAGGTCATGCCACAGCATCTCAATTGGGTTCAGGTCTGGACTAAGCCACTCCAAAACCCTCATTTTGTTTTTGTTAAGCAATTCAGAAGTGGACTTGCCGGTGTGCTTTGGATCCTGCTGCAGAACCCAAGTGCGCTTCAGCTTGAGGTCACAAACGGATGGCAGAACATTTTCCTTCAGGATTTGTGAGAGGAGAGTTCATGGTTCCTTCAATCACAGCAAGTCATCCAGGTTCTGAAGCAGCAAAGCAGCCCCAAACCATGACAATATCACCACCATGTTTCACTGTTGCCATGATGTTTTTTTTATCAAATGTTGTGTTCATTTTACACCAGATGTAACGGGATGCACTTCTTCCAAAACTTAAACTTTGGTTTGATCAGTCCACAGAATATTTTCCCAAAAGCTTCGGGGATCATCAAGATGTTTTTTTGGCAAAAGTGAGACGAGCCTTTATGTTCTTTGCTAGCAGTGGCTTTCGCCTTGGATCTCTGCCATGTATGCCATTTTTGCATAGTCTCTTTCTTATGGTTGAGTCATGAACACTGACCTTTACTGAGGCAAGTGAGGCCTGCAGTTGTTTAGATGTTGTTCTGGGTTCCTTTGTGACCTCTTGGATTAGTCGTCACTGTGCTCCTGGGGTAATTTTTGCAGGCTGGCCACTCCTGGGAAGGTTCACGACTGTACCATACTTTCTTCATTTGTGGATAATGGCTCTCACCGTGATTTGCTGGAGTCCCAAAGATTTAGAAACGGCTTTGTAACCTTTTCCAGGCTGAGACGTGTCAATTACTTTTCTTCTCATCTGCTCCTGGATTTCTTTGGATCACGGCATTATGTCTTGGGTTCAATATGGCCTACTTCACCTTGTCAGACAGGTTCTATTTAAGTGATCTCTTTATTTGAAAGGTCTGGCAGCAAGGAAATTATTAATGAAATGTGGCTATGAAATTAAACTTAGCTTTCCACAATAATATGATTATTCACAGGTAGCTCATCATTTAAGAAGGGGGGCAATTATTTTACAAAGGATTATGTAGGTTTGGATAGTATTTTTCTCTTAACAAATAAAATCATCACAGAATTGCATGAACTGCATTTTATGTTTACTTGGGTTATCTTTATTTAATATTTAAATTTATTTGATGATCTGAAACAGTAAGAAATCAGGAAGGGGCAAACACTTTTTCACAGCACTGTATATGCCCCACATGTTACTGCACCCAGTAAAGCCCAGCATTGGCCTCACTGGTCATCTTGCTCCCGACTCTGGTCATTAGAAAGACTCTATTGATGATCCAGTGTCTCTGTTGGTCATCCAGAGACTTTAATAATCTTCCAGTAGACTCACGAAGGGGGCAAACACTTTTTTTACTGTATATGCACCACATTACTGCACCCAAGGCCCAGAACTGGCCTCACTGGTCATCTTGCACCCAACTCCAGTGTCTCTATTGGTCATCCAGTGACTTTATTTGTTACCCAGTGACTTTATTATTCACCCTGTAGACCTGTTGGTCATCCAGTAACCTCTCTGAACACCCAGCTCCTAGTTTACCAGCTTCAGCAACTCACAGCATACTGTTGTTTATTTGTGCTTCTCCTCCCTCCTACAGGACTCAGGGAACGAAGTAGCCCGAACTGCCACCATGACACGCAAGCCTGGGGGCACTCTAGGGTATGTGTGCTCTCATTCAACCTAAGTGGGCACGCAGGGTGGCTTTACACAACACGCAACAAGACTTTTCTGCACTGTTACATGTTGAAACAGTCAGTAGGTGTAACCTGTTAAACTGTAATATTTCTTTTTTATGTTAATGTTGATAAAAACGGATATGAGCTGCACATCTGGTAAAGCATACACACACACACTGCTGAAGCTGATGGCACAGTGTTAGGATTTCCAGTGATCTTTGACCTTACATACTAGCTTTTGTGAGTCATTGTGTTACATCTTTTAATCTCGCACAGGAAGTAGTTCACACGTGGTTTACGTGGAAGATGATTGTTTGAGGGTAAACATGTATGAGGGTGTCAGGCTACATTTCCTGTTTTTTTTCTGTATCTCTTGCTGTCTCTGTGTCTCTCCCTTTTCTCTGAGGTCTTCTCAGACAGGAAGTACATTTTACCCCACCACTTTTGCTAACTTCCTCTGTCTGCCTTCCTATACTGTGAGAAAGTCCTCAGCTACTTCACTGCAACAGCATATTGAAAATTCAGAAAAATGTTGGGAGAGCGTATTTGGTGCAGGGATTAATTAGGATATTAACTGATTATATGTAACTTGATTTGTGTGTGTGTGTGTGTGTGTGTGTGTGTGTGTGTGTGTGTGCATATATGTGTGTGTGTGTGTGTGCGCGCATATGTGTGTGTGTGCGTGTGTGTATGTGCGTATGTGTGTGTGTGTGTGTTTGCGTGCAAATGTGTGTGTGTGTGTGTGCATGCGCGCATATGTGTGTGTGTGCATATGTGTGTGTGTGTGTGTGCATGTGCATTCATGCCAAAACAGGAGAAGTAGCCGTCCCCCTGAGCCAGTGCAGTGTCCGGTGGCACCAACAATGTCTCGAGGAGCATCACTCATCTCCCTCAGCGACCGCTCCACTGGGTAGGACTCACAGCCACCTTCCCAATTACAAGTGCTGTCATGGTGTGACTTTTAAATACTTACACCAGTTTTGGGGTTGTGCAAATTTGTGTGGCAATAAAATTGAGCATATAAGGCTAGCAGGGGCCAAATTGTGGTATTTCTGTGATGTGAAAATGTTGTTGTTTTTTGCTGTTATTTTAGTCTAGACACCATTTGTCACTATCTGTATGCATAGTCATATGTCCTAGTGCTTTCAAAGTTATTGCAAGGATACAAGGATACAAGGATACTTTATTGGTCACATACATAGAGTCACTTTCGTGATGCATGTAGTGAAATGAATTGGCCTCTGCAAAAAGTGTGCTGAAGGTGGTGGGGGGAGGGGGTTTAGGTTGAATTCATAAGACGAATGGCCTGAGGGAAGAAGCTTTTCCTTAGTCTTTCTGTCTTTGTTTTATGACAACGTAGTCTCCAAGTGGTATCTGCTAAGATATATGAGACATAAGAACAGCGGATCTATGTGGGCTTACCTGTCCTGTCTCCTGTCCTGTCCCCCTCCCACCAGGTCTAGTTTCGGCAAGGCCGTGCAGCCTCCAGTGGTCCCCGGCTGGCGGGCTGAAACGGACCTTGCCAGCACTCTGCTGGAGGACGGCGCTCCCCCACCACCCCCTCCACCCATGGAGGAGGGAGACGCCGCCGCCACGCCCCAGGAGCCGGACTCCGTCCCCATCCCGCCCCCACCTCCACTCCTCTCTGCAGAGTCCACAGAGGTGGCCCCTCCGCCCCCTCCACCACCACCTGCTCCACCCATGGAGGCCTCCCTGCCCCCTCCCCCACCCGCACCCCCCCTGGAGACAGGTACACTGGCCCCTGGTGTGGGCGCACACAGGCACACATTGAATTACACTAGGACAGGTCTGGGTTGTATTTCTTGAGTTCAGTCTTTTAATGCCATCTTTTTTAAAGTGTTTTAGCACTGAAGGTATAGAGAAGGTATATGATCATTCCAGACAGATAAAAAGATACATAATTAAGGGATACATTAACTGTACATTATCTCGCTTACTACATAGCTATCTACTGCCACTATCTTAACATCCAATTATTGATTTAAAAATGATTTAATCCATTAAAGAGTATTTGGTGCTACAGCTAAACTCTCTAAAGTTTTATGGCAGCATTCTTCATTCTTTTGCTGTGCCCAGAGCAGCGGGGTGTTATACAGAAGTATGAGTCCTCTCAACATGTGGCTAGTCTATTCAGTTCATTTGGACAAGCTGTGAAACTCTGACGAGCTATGTGATAAGCTCTGTAGCTATGAAAGTATTGCTTCTTTTGTTTTCTTCCTGATTTCATATTTCTGTTTTATGGTCTCCATGTGAACAGCCAAGTTCTAATCTAATGTCCATTGTTGCTCATGACTTTCTAATGTTGCAACATTAGTGGTTGTCAAATGACATCACCCACACGCACTGCAGACGCAGGCGCCTGGGAGCAGTAGCTGTGCACTGAAGTAAACGGCGGGGAGTTCCTGCTCCCAGATAAAGGAAACGAGAGCACTCGTGTTGGTGCTAGAAACCCGAGATAGCCTGAGATAATTACGGAAATTAGTCATCAAAATGAAGAACTGTGTGAAAAACACAGGTTTCATGTTCTCAGACTGCATGAAAGATAATAACAGTCCGCCAGAAGGATATTCTCAGACGGTGGTGATGTGGAAGTAGACAGAATAAAACCAAAAACAGGCAACGCCACTGAAGAACTGACTGACAAATGCAGGGCATTAAAATGAGAGCTAGACATGTAGTTTAAGTATGGCTAATGAAATATAGACTTGGTGAAGTTTGGCATGAATCAATCCATAGCCCCGTTGTTCAAGGTCACCAAGACCAAATCATGAAATGATAACTAACACTAACTAAAGAAACTTCACTTTCAGTTTCTTTCCCCTATGCTACCAATTCAGTTAGTGTTTGCTACCAATTCATTATTTGGTCTATGTTGCATCAAATTCTCTAATTATTTTCCCCACCAACAGCACTGTGTGGCTGAATTAATTCACACCAAACTTTTCCTTCAAGTATGTATTTCTGCAGTTGCATGATGGACATGTTTTTTTTTTTGTTTCTCGTGCACCAGTGGCAGAGGAGAATGGTTTCCCCCCTCCAATTATAATGGACGATGCCCTCCCTCCTCCAATAAGTGACTGCACTGATCTTCCAGCTCCTCCCCCTCTCTCACCATTGGACAACCTTGAAGGTATCCAGCTGTCACTCAAGTCGAAGGAGCACAGTGCCCTAATCAACCTTGGTCCATCGTTTGAACTTTTCATATTACCTGCTTGTGGAATCAAAGCTTTTGCTCTAAACAAGTGCTGATGCCCTCGACAAAATTTGGTTTGTCTTTGAGTCTTAACCTACCTACAGGTTTGGCTCTCTATTTTTCAGAGCTGTAAGCTACTGTATGGTTCAACATGAATCCCAAGAGTTACATAACGTATTCCAGAAGTTGCTAGCATAAGAGGCTAAACAGCAGTTTAGGTAGAGTTATGTGGTTGCCACCAAGAAGCTTCAGAACCGGCCTAAACAATTTGAGTGTCTTTCCTTAAAAGTTACGTCGGTTTCTGTTGAACCATATTCCATGTTATACATGTACAGTCTGCCTAAACGTTTACCAGTTGAACAGCCAATCTTTTTTAACCTTTAACCTTTTGAGGTGTCTCCTTCTCTCTGTGTCTTACCTTAAAAGTTACATCGGTTTCTGTTGAACCATATTCCATGTTATACATGTACAGTCTTTTTTAACCTTTGACCCTTTGAGGTGTCTCCTTCTCTCTGTGTTTGTGTCTGTGGCTTAGCTCCTCGCACACGGCGGCCTCGTGTGCGTCGCCACCCCCCCAGCGCCCGCTCCCTCTCCCTGAGGGTACGCATGGGCCCCTCCGCTCGCTCGCTCTACACGCGCTCGCTCTTCCTGCCCAATGCTCAGTCACGTAAGGCCTCTGTCATAGTGTCATAGCTACACCGCTCAAACCAGCGGCATGATCCACACAGGGCAGCAGGTTTACACCAGAGTCATTTACAGTGTAATAATGACAGAAATGCTTAACTTTTTATTCCTTTTACGTTTTGTAGCCATTACCCTGCTTGTCAGATATGTGTATGTTGCCCTTGTTATGAGAAGTCTTTATGCTATGCAAATTCACCTGCATGTATAAATCCTACTGAATGCAGTTACATTTTTTTGGCGCCTACGCTTCAGAAGTTGGTAGGAATATAATAGCTTTGTTTTTAATTAGTTATAGTATAGCATATTGTATGAAGTGATGTGTTAACGAAATTGCACTGCAGTGTGATTAATTAATGACCAATACTGGTCAGGTAAATGTAAATAATATATTTTGTTAAGCCGAGAGGTTGTATTATGTAATTCTGCAGAGTACGCACATATTGCTTGTCGTATTGTTTTTTTGCCTTGCTGCTTTACACTCTGCTTCTCTCTGCACCCGTGTCAGTCATGATCCCCCCTCCCCCCCCGTACCCTCCTCCTCTCGCACCTCCCGCTTCGCTGAGTCCACTGACCAAGCTTCCTGCCCGCCTCGAGCACCTGGGTAAGTCCTGCCAGCCAGCACCGCCACGCTGGTCCCTTGTGGCCATCCACCCTCCCTAGCCACCCCCAGGGCATCTGTAACTACCGGCCACACAAGTGTGGAAGGTACAGTACACTTGGCAAGGTACCGATACTGCTGCTGCTGCTGCTGCTGCTACTGCTGCCGCTGCTACTGCTAGTGGAGCGGCTGTTATTAGGAGCAGTCAGTCCACAGGCCTGGGAGTCGATGTGAAATAAGATCCGCTTTTACAGCAATTTCTTATGCAGATGTCAGGCTTCTTGTCATTGGGTTTGGCACTGATTCACTCGCTCTTGTTTATGCGCTTGCATTATTGTCAGCCAATGACAAGGTATGGTGCGGCGGTGTAACCACAGCAGCGCTAAGAAAAATATGAAAACTTTGTTCCAGCTTATTGACAAGTCTCAGGTGAAATGCAAATAATAACGAAGTGCTGGAGTGAATTGTGCAGTGATGAAGACCACATTACTGGACAGTCCTAATCTATAACATGATTAGCACAAGAGACAGACAATGATGGATGTGTGCTGTTATTGAATAAGTGTATGAATCAATTCTTACTGCTAATTAAAATTGGCGAGCTGAGCCTAGTTAGATCCGTTCAGCAGGGTGTGTCTGAGATTCAGGCTTTGATGAGTTTGGCACCAGTATTTCAGCAACGGGGAAGGTCCGTGGAGACAAGTGGGTCTGTCCAAGCTATTTTATAACTCACTAGAATTGCAAATGAAAGCAGAGAAGAGGACTCAATTGACTGCGGGTCACATTAGGCTTGGATTTAGAACGTAGCCTATTTTCATCATTTGTGTCAGACCCGCTATATGTATCTGGTTATGTGCTGAGATAGTGTACCATTTAGTGTACAATCATACAATATATACACAATAACAGAGTCCGACATATCTAAATGTCAGTACTACATGCATGGTATTATATATTATGTCTCTTTTTGGTACAGTTCTTGTTTTATTTCGTAAAAAAGTAAAAGGTCAATGTGCTCCATGGACCTTTTTACATTTTACATGTTCACGATACTTGAAAAACCTACATAAAAAGATCTTTGCCGCACATTGCCTCATTAAGTTGGCTCTAAGCAGCACTCTTTACAGTGTAGTTCTTTTGTCACAGATCTAGTCTTATTTCTTTTGTATTAGCTCTTACTGCAGCAGGGCCCCTGTCTGTGATGGAGGTCTGGTCTCATTATGTGCTGTCTCTGTGTGTCTGTGTAGATCTTGAAATCCCCGCGCCGCCACCTCCACCTCTCGACTTCGATGGCTTTGGTGACATGCCACCTCTGCCTCCCCCTGTGGACTATGACATGGCAGTCCCAGATAATTACCTAGAGAAAGGTATGACATGGGCTCATAATCTCATAAGCCATACAGAGCACATGAATTATACTCCCAGGATACCCTTCAAGAAAAAAAAAAATGGATGTGTGTATGTGCTCTTTTTGGGATGTCTAATGCTTTGCATCATTTAATAATAATAATAGTAATAGTAATAATAATAATAATAGTAATAATAATAATACATTATACATTATATAATACATTATAATAACACATTTAGCCTTTATAAATGCCTCTCACAACGCCCAAGGACAAATGCAATTAAAATGCAAAAACACCAATAGGATAAGGACAGTTTGTTTTGTTGTGTAGATGACAAATGTCAATGCCTCTCCTCTGTATGAGTGCAGTGTTAAATAAGATTGACTCTACATTGCTTGTCATCGGTATTGACAGATTAATCTGATGTTACTCTATCATGTACCAAATGATACATTCTGCTGCCCCCTGCTGTCAATCACTAATTGTTATGGCTGTCACCGTGGCTGACAACGCTGCTGTTCCCCTGCTTGTCTAGTGGTGGCGCTGTACAGCTATGACACGGGCAAGCCAGACGACCTGGCCTTCCAGGAAGGAGACATCCTCTATGTCACCAGCAAGAACGAGGACGGCTGGTGTCAGGGAGTGCTGAATGGTGTGCAGGGGTATTTTCCCGGGAATTATGTGGAACCTGCCAACTAATCAGCCGGGTAATGGGCTCTGGAGACAAAGCCCGTGCACATGGACTGGCACGAGGGGAAAATGAGAATATTGATTTTGCCTCTGCAAATGACAGAACAGGCACATGTGATGTGTTCCCTATTAAATGTTTAGGTCAAAAGGTCACCAAGCAAATTACCAAGATAATAAGATTTGTTTTCCACTAAGGGAATTCTAATATATAAAGTGAGTGTATGTCTGTATGTATGTGTGTGTGTGCCGCATGGAGCAAGGGGTTTAGACCAAAGTTGGGGTGAGGTGATGCTTTTAAAACCCCTATTCCTTGGAGTGGAATTAAAATAAACATAAAACAATAACAACACACTGGTCAAAATTCTAACATCCTTGTATGTGTTGCTATGTATTGTTAATATTCATTTAAATAAAACTTTTGATTTTGCTCATTTTTTTTTTTCATTTCAAACCTTTTTTAAAGGAAAGCTTAGTAAACAGAGGTGAGAAATCAGCACCTTGGGTGTTTGATGTCACACTTTGTGCACATGGCCCTCAAACACATTCACTGAGAAAAAGGTTCAGTGCTGATACCTTGTTTGCATGTGTCCTGAGATTAAGAACAAATCTTGAGAAATTAGCAGTGCACTATTAGAATTGCAAAGGACCTGACAAATAAATATTATTTACCAGAGAACTCGAGGTGTCCTTATGTGTCTGTCTTTGTGTTTGAAGAGAAAGCTGAGACAGGTTTACAGCAGCTAAAAAATCTGTTCACGTTTTTTCAAGCAGGTTTCAAAGTTTCAAAACAATGACCTTCAATTCTTATTATTCATGTTTTAATATTGACTACAACAGATGACTTTGCCTTTATTTTTTTAGGATTTCAGAGTTCATGCTTAATATGACATACTAATTTTCTTGACTTAATGCAAACTAAAATAAAATAATATATACCTTGTAGAGCGAGATGATATTTGTATATATAGATTTTAAGAAAGTTGTGTAAATTTACAATAAAAATCTCTGCTGTATTATGTCAACAAAATGTTTCATAAATAGCTTTCAGTCATATCGCCCTTGGTATACTTGTTGGCAAATTTGTTTGTCATTCAATTTGAGAACAATAAAAGACTCAATTCTTTGTAAAATGCCTGTTTATTTCATTTGCTGTTAAAAAGGTGAGCAGCCTTGCACTTGCTGAGTGTGTGTGCGAGTAGTTACTCATGCATGTATGGCTCCCTCTGTGACAGGTTGTCAGGCGGGGTTGGGTCTCTCCACAAATTATATAAATGTCATGGGAAGTGACCTTTTTGGTATGTAGTTATGCAGCTCTGAACGATTGCATTACTTTACATTGCATTTAGCCGACGCTTTTATCCAGAGCGACTTACAGTGAATTAGGTATACGGACAGTTTGCCTAACACAATGGTTAGCTGCCTTACTCAAGGGCACTTCAACCATGGATAATGGTGCAGGAGAGTCCTAGTTATTCACTCCCCTACCCACATTTTTCACAGGAATTTAACTTGGGGACCCTCCAATCCCAAGACCAACTCCCTAGACATTAGTCTATAGCTACCTGATGCAGCTGTGAAAATGATTCTCATTTGTCATTGTAATTACACATTGTCAGCACAGCACACAAAATTTAACCTCTGCATTTAACCTATTACACACGTGCAGTGGCGCCTGGGAATCGGTGTGTGGGGCGGTACAATGCTCACGGTACCTCCACCACCACCGCCCCATTGGTCCTTATCTGCTGGATTCGAACCTGCGGTTACAGGTCTGTTACCCTAACCGCCAGGTCACGCTGCCCTACTGTATGATGCGATATGACTTCTTTAGCAACCTTCTTTGGCAGAACTCCACTCTCAGTGCGTGACGGTAATGTCTGAATGACGCAAAAGAGTAATTATTCTCTCTGACGCACTCTGCCTTATGAACCCCCTTAGCCATTGCCAGAGCTCCCTTATCTGTGTTTGAGGGCAATGTTAAGAGGGCACAAAAGAGTGATCACATTCTTTGTTTGTTTTTTGTTTTTTTGTCTCGAAATCTCATGCAGGCTTTTGCCGTCAATCCTTAATTGTTCAAAACACACAGAATTTAAGACAGGCAGAGAAAACCACTGCTGTAGTATATCACAAAAGGTGTTGGGAGACTCCTGGTCAATCTGACAAACACTTTCTAATCACTATAGCAACTGACTTATGACCCTAATGCTAGTTTGCCATGATTGTGCTGGATTTGGGGATCAGCAGTTTTATAATATGGCCAGCAGTGGTAACACATTTATTTGATGTTATGGTTTTAACATGTCCTTCTATCTTTCCTTCCAAAACATACAAAAACCACCGGTTTTGTAAACAACATCTTCAAAGAAAATCCTCCCTCCCTGAGGTTACTTTTGGCTAGGTGTATGAATCTGGCTATGTGTGTGAATGATAATGATGAAGGATCTTCAGCTTGTGCCCTCCAGGTGTGCAATTATTCATCTAGCTAGATTCCCTATAGGCATATCACATTTGTGTGGGGCTGCTGCCGCCTCTTGGAACGTTTATTTTGCATGGTGAAATCAGAAAATTGACTTTTTGCGAAAGACAAATACGTAAACAGATGGGTATTGTTTGTTTGTTAGTACCAGGGTACCTATGATGCAGATTGTCCATCACAATATAAAAATGTTTCTATTTTTTGATAGTTCTTTGATGTGTTGCTTACTACTTGTTTGTGCACATGGATTGTGGAGTTTGTTTGGCAACACATGTCAAGGTGCCTGTTCTGTGGTCAGTTCTGTGATGTGTGTTGTATTACTGTCGGAGCTACGTCCAGCCTCGAAGAGTCTACGTGCTGCACCTTTAAAGCCCTACCTGTGGCCATAAAAGCTAATCTGGTGTCTTAGAGTCGTCCTGTGGTTTACCTCTCAGATAAGAGACACACCTGTTCACTCACACACACACAAACACACACACACACACACACCAGAACCAAGAGCCCCTCAGACCTCTGTCGCTACCAGCAAGGACAAGCCTTCTCTAAGGTAAGATGGTTGACTTGTTTTCCGATTGACTTTGTTGTGATATTCTCTGAAACTCTGTCTCACGGCCTCACTGAATGGAACTGTTTGGTGAGGGAACAGTGTGTAGTGTTTTCAGACTGACATAGAGAAAAATATTTCCTACATCAGTTTTATCTTTGTCTCTCAGAAATAAATCAAATGTTACTGACCTCTGATCTTTTCCTCCTAAAAAAAAACCCTCCGGAGAAAAGGAACAGTGTACAACTATTTTAAGATCTTAGGTTGAACTTGAAGACTGGATTGTTATCAGGCTGTACTGGACACTGTTTTTTAGGAGTTTAATTTAAGAAGTATGGGTCAAATGAAAGATCTTTCAGAATTCTAAATTGTTTATTTGAAAACCCAATTAGGACAAAAAAAGACAAATCTGTTTAACATAACATCTTATTTGCTGCTGAAAGACAAAGATGACACATTTCAAAGAAGCAGTATTCTCCTCTGTTGAGGTGTCAGATGCTACTCACGTGGAAGGCCATGTGACAGAGCCTTGGTATGAAAATCATGACAGTTGCCCAAGATGAATCTAAGTCTGAGTCATTATCATTAAGTCTGTGTGGCTTCCGCATTTTGCAATCTGGGTTAAGTAGCCATTACAATGGTCCATTTTCCTAAGAGGAAACAGTTGAAACAAGTAATTTCTGGGTAATTTATGTCGTTTGTTTGTTAATTTAACAAACAGTTATGGATCATTTGGCTTTTCTCAAAAGAGGATTAAACACAATGAAAAATGGTGAAATCGGCCCAGCTGCCCTTATACTCCATAGCAGCAAGCTGCCATATACTACCCGTCATGTGGGCCTAAGTGGCCTCTGTTTACAGAGTCACTCTCAGGTGATGAGCTGGTCTATATTACCCAGGTGATGCTCACCATATGTTCAGTATGATGATGGCTAACATCATACTTTGTGGGCCATTGCCAGAGGTTGAGATCTTGGCTTCAGAAAGTACAAAACCCCGCCACACATTTGATCCAACCATTTTCTGAACCAGCTGATCCTAATCAGGACATAATCAGAGAGATCAATGAAACAGCTGATTTGTGAAGTCGCCTGTGTTAGGCATAGACCAGGGGCGAATCTAGGCTATTTTTAGGGGTGCCAAGGCACCCCCATGAAACTTCATGGCACCCCCTGGCAAAATGAATACAACTCCAACATTTATAAATGTACTAGTTCGCCTCATTTAATGAGAAGTATTGCGTGTCTAAGCACTGGGGGCCGGGCACCCCTAAAGACCAGATGCTAAAATCGCCCCTGGCATAGACTGTATAGTCAATGGTGTTAGGTGCACAGGCAGAAGGAACACATCGCAGGTTTTTTAGTTTCTAAAGTCGGGATCTTTACCTCTGGCAACAGCTGCCTTAATAATAATAAAGACGTGAATAAAGGTACTGGTAAATAAATCAAATACAAGAAAAAATGCCTACTGAATGTAGAAATAGTACCATAAATAATACATATTTAAAAATGATAGTTGATGTAGAAAAGGGGAGGAGATGTTACCCCACCAGAATTCAAACCCAGGTCTCCGGGGTACCAAAAGTGTACTTTGATCACAACGCCAAAGAGCCAGGCTCATTGGTATGGCAGTCAGAGCACACCCACAACCCTAGCGATGGTCACTCCATCACAATTGATAAATAAAATAAAAATAAAATAAAAATGATGATATACCATGACCATCATTCTTTTTTTTTTTTTTTGTTATGAATGGTCACTGAGAGCATCTCGATAACGGTTGTTTACTTTAAAACAGACAGTTGCCCAGTGACATGTTTTTCAGTATGGTCAATGCAGTGTAGTTTATATTTTACAGTCAAATCATTTGAGGGTTAAAGGTTAATGGCTTTTTGTGGCATAAAATCAGCCAAGCTATTGTTCCGCACCGATGATGTATGTGATGTGTCCCCAGACCTGTTGCGTGAATGTGACAAGTGTTAGCCAGACACCGATAACGTTCCATACGTGACATCCATCGACTAGCGTAGGGTGACCTACATCTGTTTGCTCTGGGTTCCTTATCTTCACACCACAGTGAAAAGGATTATTAGCACTTGTATGCACAGTCCTTTCAGCACAGGGGTCTGAGAAATATTAATAGGTGTGTTGGCTCAGCATGATTCTGTGTCAGCTGGTAGGACCATGGTTCATTAAAGCCAGAGGAAGAGTAGCCTATGTTTAAACAGGTGTACCACCCAGTCATATAATGAGATGAGATAGCTTTGTCATTAGCTCTTTTTATTTGACCAAACATTGTTTGGTTGCTATCATTTCACTGTTAACTATACTTTGTCTCAAACATCTCTGCTGTGTGCAATATCTCTAGAACCTTTTCATATTGGGGTCACGTTAGACCTACCCCATACATAATAATGGAAATGTTTTGCTTCACAGAAGGCCTGTGTTATACATAACAGCCCACTGGATATTTGTAGCCATTTCATGGCCATATAACCAAAACCAAAACTAAAAATTGTACATTTCAGTTTGGGTTTTGGTTTGGTTGAATATATCGATCCATGATTTTTTTTTATGGTCATGATAACATTTGGGTGATAAATGCATATGTGATTTATTTTAAAAATACAGCGTCATACAATAATTGTATTTCTGAATTCAGTTCCATTTATTTCAACTCAATTATATGTATTTGTATGGTGCCAATAACACATGAAAATGTCACAAGGCCCTTCACAAAGCCCCTAACCCAAAGAGTAAACACTAATGGTGACGAGGACAAACTTCCTGTAAACAGCAAAATAAAACCTTGAGCGGACCATGACGGGTAGCAGAGAGGTGGGTGGGCATTTATAAAGGGTAGTGGGGGAGGAGGGGGGCATTTGGGGTCCTACCGAGGATTTACAGCTGTAAGTAAGCACTTCATGATACACCAAGGTCATCATGTACTGGCCCCCAATGAATAAGTGCAGAAGCAATGTTGTCGTTGTCGTTGTCTCTATTGAACGTATTATGATACAGCAATATGAGTACCTTTTTGTTGACCTTGTAAAGCAATGATTTGCTGTGTTCTGACCACACAGGGTGTCATCGAATTACCAAAACACAGATGTCGCTGGATACGTCATTTCCCATATTGCAGTAAGTGAGCTTCATTCAATATTATTGGCATTCATTAATGCATACCTCTTTATGTTTGGGGAATATGGAACTTATATTAAACATTCTATTCTGTATTTTATTACAAATATAATTTGTTTACAAAACAATTAATACAAATAAAACAAGTAAAAATAATGAAAGTATACACAGGCACATAAGCTTCATTTCAACAAACTCCCTTTCCCTTTATATATACTGTAAGTCTCTCTCGCTTTCTGTCTCTCTCTCTCTCACACACACACACACACACACACACACACACACACACACAAACACATACAGTGATGTGGTTAGATGAAGGGTGTGTGTGCGTGCTTGGAGCTTGGATTTCGATTTTTTTTTCCCTATCTCCCATTCTCCCTCAGGATCTTCGTGCCTCTGATCTGTTTCTGCGTGGCCATCCTGTGCTGCAACACGTCGTGCCGGGCGCTGCAGCGCGCCCGCGAGGAGCGCAGGATGCAGAGCCTGCGCCAGGCGGAGAGGGAGAGCCCCCCCGTCTTCATCATCCCCTTCCCCTCGGCCCCCTCCGAAGACAGCCTCTACCGCCTGCCTCGCTACAGCGAAACCAGAGACACGACACCACCTCCTGCCTACAACGAGGTAGCCAGCCAGACAGCTAGCCAGCCAGCCAGCCAGGGCAACGTCTTTGAGAACACTTTATATAAAGGGGTCTACATAAGGGTGACATGAGTCCTTTATAAACATGACGTGACACATATCATGAACATTAATGACACTTTGTTCATGTTTATGACTGCTGTCATTAAGTGTCATTCGGTTTTTACATTGTCTGCATCCGAAAAAATATCAACTAAAATTACAAAAACGGAGTGACCGAGCAACAGCCATAAACATGAATAAAGTGTCACTAATGTTCATGATTTGTGTCATGTTTCTAACATGCTCATGTCACTCTTATGTAGACATCTTCAAAAAAGTGTTACCATTTCTTCTTATCAGAAGTCATAACAGTCTTAACAAAACAAGCTCGCTTTAAATATATCACACATGACTCTGTGGGCTTCACACAGTATGCTGTGGCAGCCATCTCCTTAGAAAGGATTGCACATGTCAGTACACAAAGTGAATTTTTTAGTAAAAAAAGAGATATGCACACATGATATTTGCACACATGATATAATACATACATAATACATGATATATATCTTTTGAATAATACATACATCATGTATTATACAAAATATATGAAAAACACACCTGAAGACTACAGCCATTTTTTACTCTCATATTTCTGTTGTTTACTTTTGGCCTGTTATCGATCTCCTGTACAATGAAGGGCTAAAGAAGAAAGTAGAGTACATTTAAAACTCCCTGTGAGTCTTGATGTGAAGTGAGGTAGCAGTCCAGTTGTCACTCTAAACATAACCCTCTCACCCTCTCTCCCTCAGATTGAAATGAAACCAGAATTCTTCATCCCTCCAGACGCGCCCCCTCCACCCTACATAGCCCCTTTCCCCGGACACTCATCTGACCCCACCTCGGGCTCTTTAAGACCCCCCAACCCCTAAGTCCAGTGCTAAAGAGACCAGTGTCTGTGTGGCAAAAAAGGAAGAAAACCAGAGAGCCTGGACTAATCCTGGACCTACAGTGTCATGCCTTGCCCAGGCATTAAGATTCAAAGCTGCAAGACTGTGTGCCTGGGCATAAAGACTTTGAACTTGTACTTAATCATTTCTCAAGCCTGGAAACTGCTGGGTGGAAAAGCTGAGCTGAGTCATTTGGATATATGACGGAACGTGAACTTTGGGAGTATAAGTGTTCCTGAAAGGCCACTGACCCCTCAGTGACCGGGAAAGACCTGTTCAGCATTCATACGATCCGAGTCCAATGCCTGCCAGAGGTATGGCTCTGCGTATGTATTTCAAATGAGAATAACTCACCCCCCCCCCTCCCCCAGCCTACATATCACCTTTGTATTATCTTTGATAATTTGTAAATTATGTAAATAAAATGTATACAATATATTTGAGGTTTCGAATGTATACACGTATACAGTTTCAACTCTCGTCCTTCAGTGGGTCATACTGTGGCTGCTTTGGGAAAATGGAAGATGAGATATCCACGCTTCACAAGTGCTCACAGTACAGTCCATGTGTTTGTTTCTAGTCAATTTCCCAGTTTTAGATATGACTTTGAGTACAGCATGGTAGAGCTAGTTACATATTGTCGGAAACAGCTCATAAAAAGCCCTTTTATGGTGAAGCATTTAGTTGTGAAAGGCTTGTTTCATCATTTCTTAGAAGACTTCCTTATGAGTTTCATGATGATCAAAGTCCTTGGACTCACCCTGATATTATGGCAGTTCAAGTGTCATAAACTTTGACTGTGCTGCTGTGTGTATGTGTGTGTGTGTGTGTGTGTGTGTGTATGTGTGTGTGTTGCTATATGTATTCAAGAGATGGCTGTCCCCACACCACCTTCTGGGAACTTTGCAGTTACTACATGGTTATGGCCACCTATTTGGGTTCAACAAGCAGTTTAATTTGACTCGCAGTCAATGGAGAAAACAAGTCATAACTAAAGAAATATGCATATTACAAAAGCAAAGAGCCTGTAACCCGGGTGTGTATGGCCGCTGAGTATATTTTTTGCTCTGCCCCGTACCATGTGTGATGTATCTCCTCTGGTGTAGGGAGCTGGGTACCAATGATGTGCTGGGCAGTTTTAATGATGCATTGTAGGGCCTTCTTATTGTCAGAGGAGCAACTGGAGTACCAATCCATAATGCAGTATGTGATAATGGATTGGATGGTGCACCGGTAGAAATTGATGAGCAGTTTCCGTAGTAGCTGAGCCTTCTTCAGAGTCCTCAGGAAGTGAGGCCTCTGGGTGGCCATTTTGGCCACTGCAGAAGTGTTGGTGGCACATGACAGGTCCTGGCTGATGTGCACTTCTAAGAACCTGAAGCTCTGTACTACTTCCACTGTCTCCTCTCCGATGCTGATGGGTTGATGGTCGCCCTGTCATTGCCGTCTGAAGTCCAAGATCACCTAATTTTATTATTACACAAAGGCCTGTGCCACAAAGAAAATACTATCCTCTTCAAATAGGCACTACTTGTATGTATGTAGGCACTGCTTGTATCCATGCATGCATGTATGAATGTAGGCACTGTTTAAATGTATGTAGGCACTGCTTTTATGTATGTATGCATATATGTGTGTATATAGGCACTGCTTATACGCAGTGAGAATTTGACACTGTGTAAGCGAGAGTTTGATAGTGTGGAAGTTTATATGGAAGTTTAATAGTGTGTGAGAGTAGTTTGATAGTGTGTGAAAGTAGTTTGATAGTGTATGAGTGAGAATTTGATAGTGTATGAGAGTAGTTTGGTAGTGTGTGAGAGAAGACTGATAGTGTGTAAGAGAGAGTTTGATAGTGTGGGTAAGAGAGCAGTTAATATTTTTGGCCTGTTATCTTGCTCTCTGATTTGTGGTCATGTTGTTTAGGAAAGAGTGTCATTGCCAGGTTTGGTTACCTTCAGTTTCATTTACCTTCATTCTCCTTCCTGAATCTGCATTAATCACCGTCTATCACTTTATTTGGAAACATTTTTTCATTTGTCCTATCAACAGGCAGCTGCTCGAAGGAACATGAGTAAAAGGTGAATGTGTTCATTAGTTACTGATTACTGATTAGGCAATTTAGACTGATTGGGCCATTAAATTGTTTGGCAAGCCTACACAGGACGAAGGAAGTCACGACTTCCATGTAGGGCAGTAATGTTAAATGCATTGTTTATTACATTTATCCTGCAATGACCCAATTTAAGATAGACAAAGTCCATGTGCGCACAAAGACTGTTTTGGATGGGGAACCTAAAAAGCTATCGCTGCACAGTATCTTTCTACCCACTGAAATGGATATAGCCTAGATTGTATGGACCATATGAAACACCTTACTGTTACACCAGCAGGAACTGTAATGATATTGTATTCTATGAGGTACTCTAACAAAGAGTTGGTTCCCTTTTGCAGCTTTAAAACAGCTTCCACTCTTTTGGAGGGCTTTTTCCACAAGATAGGACTATTCCTCTTGAAATTTGTGCCTTTTCTTTCCGTAGCCCTCTTCTGAGGTACTGATATTTGACGAGAAGGCCTGGCTCACCATCTCTGTTCTACAGTTTATCTCAAAGGAGCTTGATGGGTTTGAGGTCAGGGCACTGTGTGGTCCAGTCAAGTTCTTTCACATAAAGCTTGTCAAACCTTGCCTTTATGCTCCTCGCTTTGTTCACAGGAAAAGAAATGTGTCTACCACAAAACTGTTGCCACAGAGTTGGCAGCACACAGTAGCACTGCCCATGTCTTGGTAAGCTGAAGCATTAGGGTTGCCCTTCGCTAGATAATAGGCCTAGAATGGGCCACAATCTTGGAAAACAACCCCAAACCAACAGGCCTCCTCCACTTATTATCACGGTTGGCACAATGCAGTCAGATGGGTAACAGTGTTGTTGTTATGATCAAGTGTCTGAATACTGTTGTCCATATGATGTACTAGTGAAAAGAGCACAGTCCAACATGTATTAAGCAGACTTGATGTGCATGGAGTTAATATTTAAATATGAGTTAGATATGAGATGTTAATCACACAGTGCATAGGCACTCATTACTGAACTGTTATGGGTTAATTCTACGACAGAGGAAGTCACACCCATGGAAAAAATTCCGTAATGGAATGGAATTCAAATGGGGCAAGGTGGAAACAAACACGCCCAGGCCTCATAAACAGCGATGGCTGGATAGTGATATGATTTGTCTTATCTCGCAGTAGTCCTCTGATGTGGTTTCCTTTATAAAGACACTTAGGTGCACAACATTCCTGAGTACTTCAGACAGCTTGTTCTTTGATTACAGGTCACTGGATTTGTTTACATGGCTCTGGCCTTGACAGAGGAGAACAATAGAGAAAACAAACTGGGCCACATAATTACAGTGAATATATGCATGGATACTGTTGAGCAG
>CM059266.1:12263002-12273002 GCA_030347295.1 Setipinna tenuifilis | reverse complement strand
TCAATGCTCCTTAATCAGTCTCTAATTAAACAGGCGGTTTAATTGCAGGGTCTGCATTTCTGTTGAAAGGCTGTCGGATTCCTCACTTAATAACAGCCAATGAGGACATCCAGTTCTTCTTTCTTTGTTCCTGAAGAAACATGTTTATTGGCTGGAATTAAGCTTGGGCCTAAGTATTAGGAAAATACTGATACCTGGGGATTTTCAAATTTAGGTTGTATTATTTCTAATACTCTGACCCTCTACACTGAATTAGTTTCCTAACATCAGAATGGTAGGGAAAAGCTCTGATCAATGAGAAAGAAGCCATTTTCTGCATTCGATACGAAAAGTTATAAGAAAATAACACTCCATTATAAACAACCCTTTAGGGCTACTTAATAGATGACACTTGTCTGATTTATCGCAATTAAAAGTGGTCATACCTACTGACGTAACATTTATGCACATTTAGAACAAAAATCTAGACCAATTTACAACAGTAAATTGAAAAAAGAAACAAGAAGAACAAGAAAATCTGAGATTATGAAAACTTGGACACCGCCCAGGCCTAGCTGGAATTGTTTACGTCGCTGTCTGAGCCAGACTGCTTGGCTCCCATCTACAGAGCCAGTGCTGTTTGTGAGTGCACACACTCAAGATGCCAGACATAAGAAGCACCCTAAGAGGCCATTTGCTGAATGTGAAAGTGTGTGTGCTCTAAAAGACATCTCTGGTTTAAGTGCAGTCCTGGGACTGTTAATCAATAATAACAACAACAATAATAATAATAATAATAATAATAATAATAATAATAATAATGATTAACGATACCTAACACAACAAAAATACTGACTTGGACCAAGGCAAGTTCTCTAAATTGTGTGGTTATTATTAAGCAGAAGTGAGCCTATTATCGGCATAGTGCCTATTATCAGCCATTTCTGTTGCTGTTCCACTTAAAATCAGGCTTTACCCAGTAAAAAAGAAGTTATCCCCATAAAAATAGACAAATGCAGCTCCTGTAAACCTCCGGTTTGAGTAAGTGAACTCAGAACACTTATTTTCCGTTCATTTCGTATCCCGATAATTGAGTTACGTACGCTATCATAATTGTTCTACTCTGACTCAGACTTCCTCTCTTCTGACATTTCTTCTTGCCACCATCCATGTGTGAGCAATATTTCAGTATTTTATTTGGGCTGAGTGTTTTCAGCGCCTATCTCCAGATAAGTCATCCCCTCAGCAGAAGGCTCCATACCTGGATGGCGAATGCTGGATGTGGGGTCTTTAGCGGATGGGAAAGTAATGAACATCATGGGGATGTTGCCTAGCACTTCATCTCTGCCTAGAGAACTGTAATGCTCCATTCTGAAAAATAATAGGAACAACAAGTTGATTCATGTTTTTTTAATGGACTTAAAGGTTTTTTGAATTTGAGTTTTCTAAATGTAAATTTGGTTGCCATGTTAAAAGCAAACATAACTGTTCATGGTGCACCCAACCATCTGTGAAATATATGATCAAATAAGAATATGCAACATTTCAAATGTTGTAAAAAAAAAAATGGTATGGTTCTTACAGCTGGTCCAAGTCATTGTGTTTGTACATCCAGAAACTGGTGGAGACAATGCCAAGCTCCTCCTTAGTCCCCTCCAGACCCACGAACACCAAGAAGGACCCCATTCCATGCTGCACCATCCCCAGCAGCTCACGAATCTCTGTCATAGCAGGCAACCGGTTTGACATACATTTCTGGTTAACTTATTCAACAAATTCCTCCACCCCATATAACTCATTCAAGCATCAAAGGGAGAGGCTGGCTGGTATCTCTCATTGTTAATTCAGTAACATGAAGCCAAAAGAACCCTACTTAATCACAGAGAGAGTGTTAAGTCTGTGTTAGTGTGTTGCTGGTGTGGCTATACCGTGGGGACCTGCATATCAGCTCAACGGAAAGGGAACAAACACTTGCCTGGCTTGGCTTGCACATCTGAAGGAAGGAACTTCTGAAAAGTGTTATATATGCCAGCATCCGAGATTACCACAGGGGCTAGCACCTCAACTTCCTCCTGCCCTTTTCTCACTGTCAAGCCTGAAAAGCATGCAAGGTCAAGGGGCCATTACAAACATGCTCGGACTAAAGAATCCTTTCAGCTGTATCCTAGCAACAGGGAGAAAATATGAAAAGTTGACAACACAGAAGAAAATATTAAAATCTAACAACAAACACCCATTTTAAGAGCAAGAGCAAGCATGAGAGAGCATGAGAGCTTGCTGCTTGTTTTGGGATATGCTTGGGTCATACAAGAAATTCCATAGCCAAAGGTTTGTCCCACCATATGCAGAGCCCTCCTTGTTGACCAGAACACGTTGAACGGGAGCCCTGACTAGCACAGCGCCTCCAGCGCGTTGAATAACAGGGATGATGTGGAAAGCAAACTCGCTGGCGCCCCCTCGTGGATAGTACGCCCCACGCTTGTAGTGATGCAGGAGCAGTGAATTGATGAGGAAGCTGGAATCTTTTGGCGGCACACCTGCGATCACCATAGAAACAGACAGAGAGATGTTAGCGAGATGAACCAGTTACAGCACATCCAATGAAAACAGGAATAACAAGACAGAGAGAAGCTTTCACATCTCCCTTGGTAATAAATTAACAGCTAGCTCCTCAGTGGGCATAGAATCCTAATCACAAACAGCATTCCCCAAGGGGCTGCAGTGCAATATATTTTATTAAGGAGGTTCACTGAGGTAGCCAAATCAATACACCATCACGCCATTTTTACTGCTGAGGGTAATAGTAAACTCTAATAGTATTTATCACCACCTGTATATAACAATGCCAATCAGTAATGTATGGCCGTAGGTCTTAAGAGAATTCACAGCAAACACACAGGAGTTACTCCCAATATATGTCTGAAACCTTGGACGCAGCCTTGGGAACACAGTCCTTGCTACCATTCTACATAGCATTCACTGGACTGGAGACAAGTGAGGCATTTTGTGAATACATCCAAGGAGTGGCAACGTTTTTAGACTGCCGTTTGGCCAACAAATGAGTCCCACCATAACTGTATATTAGATTTTTAAACACGTATACAGTCTGTGTGTCTGTCTATCCTGGTTCTGAGTTGTGCACAGCAAAAAGAACAATGTTGAATTGACTACCACAGAGTTAACACTATTAAGGCTTTTTATAGCGCAACACTATCCACTTGTTAAATAATCCTGGACACCAGAAAAATCGAGAAAAAAAAAGAAGTTAAAATTACGCTTTCGGAGTTTTAAATCAACTCCAAAATGTTTAAGTCTGAAATTTTAACACTGCAATTTTTTTTTTGCAGTGTGACTGACCGTAGAAGAGGTACGCTGAGAGGGCGTGCAGGTCCTTGTTGTGAGTCAGGCTGGCCATGAGGCTGGAGTGGCTGGTGGCGGCGAGCCGGAAGATGGGGGAGAGGAGGCCCAGCAGGCCCGTGGAGATCAGCAGCTGGACCAGCCACATGGGCAGCATCTTCAGGCAGGCCAGGAGAGGGGTGTGACGGGCACACAGCTGGAGGGAGGCAGGGATGGACAGGGGTGGACAAGGATAGGGGTGGGGGTGTAGTTGGAGGTGGGACGGACAGGGAGACAAGAAATTGTTCATTAAAAACAAATACTTTACCAGTAGGCTATGTGTTAAAGCCTCAAAAATGTGTTTGTGTGTTCAACACGGCAAAACAAACTAACACACAGACAGACAGACAGACAGACAGATAGACACACACACACACACACACACACACACACACACACACACACACACACACACACACACACACACACACACAAATAAACAAACCCACTGATATATGACTGATCTAATCAGGGTACCAAATGTAATGTATAGACAGCATTTTTGTTTGTGTGTGAAGCATAACTTACTGATGTGCTGGCACATCTGCCATCCTTATATTCAGCCGTCTATGCTCAGCTGAAATAAACTACATTTTGGTTTGTATCTGTGCTAAAAATCAAATTCAGTGTTGTAAACATATTTTTCCCTGGCCTCTTAAGTTAGAGTAGGGCCATCTATTACTCCTCTAGAGGACTCAAGGATGCACATGATATGTCTGAAATGTTCACTCGTTTAATATATAATGCTTAGAGAACGATTAAAATGTCACGATTAAAAAAATGTCTGTGAGAGCATACTGGTGTCGTGGAGTTTGTTTCTGTTCTTTGACTTTGTTTTTTTTTTTTAGTCCAGCACAAAGACTATTCCTGGGTAATTTTTGTCAGCCATATTGGATTTTTTTCCTTTAAAAATTGACCATAAAGGACTGGAAAATTTTGGGTACGCCTTCTGTGATACGATAGTGACAAAGTGATACGATACATCCTAAAGACTATCTACACCAATTTTTTGGCGCTTTGGTGCTTTACAACATATCAATTTGGCTCTTTTTTGCGGGTTGATAATTCCCCCTATACTTCCCACCTTCATTAGCCTCATTAGCTCGTCCACGGCCTCCGTGTCCTGGGGGAACTGCGCCCTCAGGCACTGGTGCATCTCCGTCTTCCCCGCCAGGATGCGGTACTCCCTGCGGTCCCCCTCGCCCTCCCCCTCGCCCTGGCCGATGAGCAGCGTGTCGTAGTGCTGCTCCAGGGGGGAGAACTGCAGCTGGCCCTCAGTGATCTGGTCCAGCACCACCCGCAGCAGGCTGTTCTCGTGCAGCTGACCCAGGTAGTGGATGCCTGGGTAAGGTGTGTAGTGTGTAGTGTGTGTGTGTTTGCGTGTGTGTGTGTGTGCGTGTGTGTGTGTGTGTGTGTGTATGGGTTGTGGGTATAATTTAAAGCATTCGTGGTGTTGTGTAGTAGGAGGCACATTTGTGTGTGTGTGTGTGTGTGTGTGTGTGTGTGTGTGTGTGTGTGTGTGTGTGTGTGTGTGTGTTGAGGAATAGGTGTAGGAGGGCAGAGGAGAAAACCAGGGCTTGTGATGCTATTTGCTGAAAGGGTGTGGCACTGAATGAATTTCCATTATATTCAAATTCATTTTTGCTTACAGTAGTGGTGCCATGTACTATATGCCACCATTAATGTAGTCCATCCATCACCAGTGGACATGTACTGTAATACACCCGGCTAATTTTTCACATAAACCACAGTAGTGGATAGCACTTGGCACAGGAGGCAATATTTCATAAATTCTGTCTTATACACTTAATGTTCCTTTCAGTGTAATGATTTAGGTTTTATGCCAATCAGGACCTAAGCACTGCAGCCTTAGTATCTTTAGGTGTGTGGGTCCAGAATGCAGTACACTCTTGTGCAGTTAATGTATTTAGGCTGCCGAATAGGAGCCATTTGAGGACATGCTTCTGGGACTTCTGGCATTTCCTTCCCATGAGCCTCTGGGAGCATAAGTTATAACAGGAAGGCAGTTTTATGCACATCCCACGCCAAGGTGCAGGGCAAATACTTGTTCCACAAGAAAAAAAGGTCTGCATACTTGAAATCCTGTTTTTTTTTGTTTATTTAATGGCACAAAACAGAATGGTGTTTTGACCTTGCCTGGTCTTCCTCAGAGAGCTTGTATGCCAGTATGAGGATGTAGTATTCAATATGCAGATTTAATGCTGCCCTGCACAGCAGCCTATCCCCCATCAGTGTGGGTGAGTGTGCGTATGGCTGCGTGTGAAACATGAAACCCATAAAGAACTGTAGGCACTCTCATGAGTGTTAAATATGAATGCAGTCCATTTACGTATTGCCAATTTATTCCCATTTGCCATCTTACCCACATTGAACTCAAAGCCCTGGTTCTTGTCTTACCCACATCAAACTCAAAGCCCTGGTTCTCAAAGGTGTGGCAGCATCCTCCGGCCTGGTCATGCTGGATATAACTGCATATAAATCCAGTCCATTTACGTATTACCAATTTATTCCCATTTCCCATCTTATGCACATCAAACTGAAAACTCTGGTTCTCATCTTACACACATCAAACTCAAAACCCAGGTTCTTGTCTTACCCACATCAAACCCAAAGCCCAGGTTCTTGTCTTACCCATATCAAACTCAGAGCCCTGGTTCTTGTCTTACCCACATCAAACCCAAAGCCCTGGTTCTTGTCTTACCCACATCAAACTCAAAGCCCTGGTTCTCAAAGGTGTGGCAGCATCCTCCGGCCTGGTCATGCTGGATATAACTGCATATAAATCCAGTCCATTTACGTATTACCAATTTATTCCCATTTCCCATCTTATGCACATCAAACTGAAAACTCTGGTTCTCATCTTACACACATCAAACTCAAAACCCAGGTTCTTGTCTTACCCACATCAAACCCAAAGCCCAGGTTCTTGTCTTACCCATATCAAACTCAGAGCCCTGGTTCTTGTCTTACCCACATCAAACCCAAAGCCCTGGTTCTTGTCTTACCCACATCAAACTCAAAGCCCTGGTTCTCAAAGGTGTGGCAGCATCCTCCGGCCTGGTCATGCTGCTCCAGAACCAGCACCTTCTTCCCCGCCTTGGCCAGCACGGCCGCCACAGTCAGGCCCCCGATGCCGCTGCCCACGACAACCGCATCCAGCCCCTCTGGAATGCGGTCTCTACGGAAACCTTGAAGAAAAACAATGCAATGCGGAGAGAAGCTCTTTTGGTCATCAGCAACATTACTCTCTGCACGGAGAGAGAGTGAGAGAGAGATTGTGTGTGTGTGACTGTGTGTGTGTTTGTGACTGTGTGTGTGTGTGTGTGTGACTATGTGTGACTGTATGTGTGTGTGACTGTGTGTATGTGTGTGCGTGTGTGTAAAAGTGTGTGTGAGAGTGTGTGTGTGTGTGTGTGTGTGAGGCATGTGGCGCATCTCTCGGAGTGCTTCTGCCCACACAGTGCCCTCCTTCCTCTCATCCTTCAGCTCGGGTCAATACTCTCTTTTCTCAGTCGGGCTGTTACAAAAAAAAAAGAATCACTCTATTCTTCCTGCTCCAGTGATTTTGAGCTCCATTCAGCAAGCGATTAGAAGGGAGTGGGTTATCGGGATTAAGTTAGGGCAGACCGGGGCACATGCTCCCCATTAGTAGCGGGGCGACAGCACTGCGTCACCGTGGAGCTAACCTTCTGAAAATGTGACTGTGGCCTCGGGCCCTGAAATTCCCCATGCTTACAGTGCCTGCAATGAGTGCAGTGATTTTCCGATAGCGTTGAAGCGGGAACATGATAATTTGTGGGGAAGTGAAAAGAAAATGTCATACTTGTGAAAAGCAGTCCTAGCAAAGAAAGAGATATTCTCAGAACAAGAACAAAGATGAAATGCTTCTGAGAGCTACGGCTCAATACTGCTTTTCAAACCTGTTTGAAATGTTTTGCTTCCTAAGGATGGTTGACCTGACTCACACACATACACTCTGAATAACTCAAGAGTTTAGTTCTTCACTTTTCTGCCAATGGTATTCAAATAAAAAAATACATTTAAAAAGTAGCACTATGAAGAATATATTCTCAGAAAATACTCTAATGTCTATGGTTTACTACCAATCTTATTCACATGAAGAGTACACAATGTAAAATAGAGCACTATAAAAATATTTTCTAATGAAATTTCCAACAATTTTCCTGCAATCCCAAAGCAAAGACTGCATTTAGACAGAGAAGTCTATGTCTATGAGCCAGAGTCATGCCCATCACTGTCACAGCTGCTGAAACCCTTCCCATCCAGGCGAGGTGAATGTCATTAGGTTGGCTGCATAGGCCGAAAGCACGCACATCCGCCTCAAGCAGTCTGGGTGCTGGACCAAAGAGGAAAGCCAAACAACAGAAACAAAGTCCGACACCAGTTTGCTCCCACATAAAGTCTGATGATGAAGGGCGTATGCCTGAAGCGTTAAGTACTTTAATTAAGTACTTTTTGTGGGAGCACACTAGCGTTTTGACGACTTTGTTTCTGTTCCTAAGCTGCTCCTCAGCACCATGTTCTCCTCTCGCTTCCTCCCTCCTCATCCTCCCACGGGGCCCTCTGAGCATTAAGCATCCTTAAATAAAGCCATGTACACTACCTGTCCTTAGCACCTGGTCCCTCTGCCTCTGGTCCAGCACCAGAGGGGCGGGCGGCCGCAGACACTCCTCAGAGAAGATGGCCGGCCTCTGGGAGTAGCGGTACAGGCAGAGGGCCGCTCCAGCGGCCAGCAGAGCGGCGGACACGCCAATGAAGAGCAGCCACATTATCAATAAAGGACCGCAAGGGGGTTCAAGGTCTGGGTGGGTGATGGAGGTGCCTGTGGGATGCACAGCGTTGGCGATAGCCCGCTAATGGTGGTAACGAGTGATCACTGTTTGCCGGTGGATGCGTGATGGGCCATCAGTGACGGGGGGGCCAGCATTCGGAACACGCGGAATCCTTCAGAGCAAGTCTTTGGGGAGCCGAGAGAGGGCCAGCGGATACTCACAGGACTCTTAATGACATGCCTCGGCCAAACACTGGCCCCCGACGAGGAAGAAGAAGAAGAATGAAGGATACTCGAAATGAAAAATGATCTCCAATTTGTATGCAAGTAATAGTTGGCGAATTTAGTTTATAAATTCATAAATTTTCCCAGAGGGTAGAGGGAATGTGCTGCGGAGAAAGAGAATGAGAGAATATGCTTTTGATCCCTTTATATCTCATCCACAGACATGGATGAAAGGCTTGTCTTACAACACTGAGGGAATTGTAATGATCACATTGGTGGGAGAGACGTCACAAATGCAATTCCGGCCTGACACTGTGGTTTCTCGCTGATTGGATTATTTCAAGGAAGTCATGGTTGGAAGACAGTAGGGGCTTTTTCGCTTAGATCTGGAGGGGGGAAGAAAAATCAACAAGGAGAGCTTGTCATTTGCCCCGTGGCCGATTACACCGCACAGAATCCAAATCACGCGCTGCACGGACAAAAAAAGACCTCATTTAAACCTGAAGTGCTACATGAATGAGAAACTCATTGCCTCAGCACACACATTAGGCCTCTCTACAGTTGGAGCAAAAAATATTATTATTTCTCATCATATTGTACACATATGCCAAGCACATACTGTAGGCAACACATATCCCGAATGATAAAATGCTTGGTGTGGTTAATCAAAGGTTCATACAACTATTGTCTTCCAATAAGCTGTGTTTCATTAAAATTATTTTAAAAAATGTGCACACTAGTATGTAACAGAAAAGAGGACTCAAATGGAAGTATTTTGAAACCATTTATTTTGTAGACATCATGAAATGTACAGCTTGATCTCCTAAATTCACACACTGATAATGCAAGAGGGCACTCGTAGACTACACGCTCATGTGATCTTCTTCAGCTTAGGTATACAAAATATGAATGACATAAACAAAGGCAAATGTGCTTCTAGAAATTACCTCATTGAGTATATGCCCTTTTGAACCAATAGCTGCCAATAGTCAAAACATGGTATTCAGTGGTCTCTGACGCAAAGGTACTGTATGTCCATTTTAGGCAACAAAGGTGTTGAAATGTTGTAGACAGAATGAGAAGCTCACAGTGACACTTCCCTTGTCATCCCTTGTCTATCAGAACTTATGGACTCTACAATATGCTGAATGGCTAACTTAACTGTAAGCATGTTACACTAGTTAAACTGGAGACTCATGTGAAACAGGCGCTGGGTTACACGAACAGAAGTTAACAAGTTGAGCACTGCAGAAAAGATGAAACACTTTACAGAGGTTCATGCAGATGCTAAGAGACACCTATATATAAATACTACAGCAAGCCAACAGACGGCCCAATCGGGTCCATTTTAGCAATATAAATATATGGCACTGTCTCTAAAATGTCAGAGAAAAACGTTTCTCTACACACAACCTCTAAACCCACATCACACAGATTTTAAACATGCCTGATATGTTTCCATAAACACACTTTGCTTCGTGGCGTCTATTCTACTTCTTGTCACGTAAGTTATTAAGAGAGTCATGTTTCGCCGATATATCCAAAATAAAGACTGTTCTCTCATACCATGCTGCACTTGGTGAGCGC
>CM059266.1:12238002-12255502 GCA_030347295.1 Setipinna tenuifilis | reverse complement strand
CCTCCAGCAGCTGACTGGGGATCAGTCCTGTGCAACCTCCCTCCACACGACGGGCCTGGGCCGGACACAGCAAACACTGATGTGAGCACAGCACAGCACAGCACAACACAGCACAGCACAGCGTGGGCGCCCAAGCACACTCACCTCACCTCACCGCACCTCACCACTGGGGTACTTATCCAGCGAGGGTGTTAATGAAAGTGGACGTTAAACAGAGAGTGTGTGTGAAGGGTCTGCTCTGGAGCACTCCATAAGGAGGCAGCCTCATTAAGACAGCAGCACACACAGGAGCAGAGAGACAGGTGGGGGGCCGGAGCAGGAACAACAATGTGAGAGGGATGGAAGAAGGAGGGGGGAAAGTTTTGTTTTTATTAAAACACACACTCTCTCTCACACACACATGCACACACACACATGTACAAACACCCAACAGACACAGAGCTATCCACCCACCTATTAACACATACATACACACACACACACACACACACACACACAATCACCACCCCTTCCATCCATCCATCCACCCATTCATGTCTGTCTGTCTGTCTGTCTGTCTGTCTGTCTGTCTGTCTGTCTATCTATCTATCTATCTATCTATCTATCTATCTATCTATCTATCTGTCTGTCTGTCTGTCTGTCTGTCTATCTATCTATCTATCTATCTATCTATCTATCTATCTATCTATCTATCTATCTATCTATCTATCTATCTGTTCACATAGAAATATCTATACACAGTATGTATGTGTTAGCATGCAAGAGAAAGGAAAAGATGGAAACAAGACAAAATTAGGAATGATTCCCCACCAATAAGACTTCTCCCACCAACCTGCCACCAGTTGATGTCCTCTTGATTGACAATCTGGAGGATCTCCCCAGAGTCAAACTTCAGCCCCGCCTCCTTACAGGGGATCAGGTTGTCATTGGCTGGGTCGTAGTCAAAGTGGCACTTCACAAACACCTGGGGGAGGTCAGAGTAGTTTAAACACAGCTGTAGGACTCCTGGGCTAACTATATACATGAAAACATAGCTGTAAGTACAGAGGGACTTTTACAAATAAAGGATTAATGTGTGAATATTAAAATCTTTACATTTATTATCGTATTGCAACCGCTGCCATTCATAAAATCATAAAGACGTGGCGATGGTAATAAGATTATGGCGTCATGATGTTTAAAGGGAGGAAAAAACAGGATATTTCGAGCGATGCAACTCAGAGGGAATGGATGAGTATTTTTTCTCTATCATGTGTTCTGATTTAATATAATCCCTAAGAGACCTCACATCACCAGCAGCTAAGACATAGCTGACGTCTTCATCGCTCTTCATCTCCCTCTCTATCCCTCCTTCTATCTCTCTACCTCTCCATCCCTTTTCCTCCCAATCTTTTTTTCCCCATCCATCATTTTTTTTTCTTTGCCTGTCTCCACGACTCTCTCATACCCTCCGTGATTCTCTCACTTTCTCCTTCCTTTCAATCCCTATGTGTATACTATCTGAACAGAGATGGAAGAAGCGGAAAGCCCAAAAAAGGAGAACTGGGGGGGTTCTCAGCTCCAAGAAGTGGTCTCCATGACAACAGTAGCAGGAAAGTGAGGCAGAGTGGGATGGAGGTGTGTGCTGATGCGTTCAGTGACATCACAAAGCCCTGGCTCCACTGGGAAGAAGTCGAGACGTTTCTCAGGTTAACCTGGTAATTCTCAGGGTCCACAGACTTTTAAATCTTTTAGGTTTCGTGCCAAACACTACCCAAAATAGAGTTTAGTTTGAGCGGGATGTGAATTACTAAAAGCCTCCAGGCTATCCAAGAATAGGTATCTAAGTGTCCAGGGCTACCCAAGGGTATGGTGTGCAAAGGCCTTTGTGAGATGTTCTTAGCATCATCACACTGAAGACAGGGTTTAGAACTTCACTTTTAGGTAGTCAGGTGGGACCAGAATGCTACTGATTCCATGTGAGTGAGTGTGTGTGTGTGTGTGTGTGTGTGTGTGTGTGTGTGTGTGTGTGTGTGTGTGTGTGCGTGTGTGCGTGCGTGCGTGCATGCGTGTGTGTGTGTGTGTGTGTGTGTGTGTGTGTGCATGCTATTAGCATGTATTGCAGTACAGCAGTTTTTATTTTTGTTAACGCTCGAGTTCACACACTAGATTATGATCCTAAGCTTTCTGGGTAATAAACAACCATGTGTAAAGTTTGAGGCCAAAGCTTTTCATCATGCTTTAGCCGCAAATGTCACGCATGGTAGTACAGTGTAAAAAAAACACATTTTAGGAGCATCATCTGGTTTGCAGCCTACACCAGGATGGGGCTTTTGTCCTTGGCACAGTCTATGCTCTTTGAGTGCTCTTTTGAGAAGTAACGGGAGAGAGAGAGTGGCAGCAAGAGATAGAGGGAGAAAGAGAGAGTGGCACGGAGAGAGAGGGGGGAAGAGAGAAATAGAGGCAGGGAGAGAGAGTGGTATGAAGAGAGAGGGGGGGAAGAGAGAGTGGCACGGAGAGAGAGGGGGGGAGAGAGAAATAGAGGCAGGGAGAGAGAGTGGTAGGGAGAGAGAGGGGGGGAAGAGAGAGTGGCACGGAGAGAGAGAGGGGAGGGGAGTGGCAGGGACAAAGAGAGAGTGGCAGGGAGAAATAGAGGAGGGAAGAGAGAGTGGCAGTGAGAGAGAGAGAGAGTGGCAGGGAGAGAGAGGGAGGGAGAGAAAGATTGCTGGTGGTGCAAGAGACTATCATTACTTGATTACTGTTTTGGCAATACTGCATTTACATCCATGCCAATAAAGCTACTGAACTGAATTGAAATTCAATTAAGAGAGAGGGGGGGGGGAGGGAGAGAGAGAGAGAGAGAGATAGAGAGAGAGAGACAGACAGACAGACAGACAGACAGACAGACAGACAGACAGAGAGAGAGAGGACAGGAGAAGGAGTAGGCGGTAGAACAAGGGAGGGAGAGGGAGAGAGAGAGAGAGAGAAAGGAAGAAAGAGAGAGAGAAAGAGTTAAAGGCAGTGAGAGAGAAAATAACAGGGCAATCAAAAAGAGATAGCCAATGATGGGGTGATAGAGAGTGAAGAGACAGACAGACAGACAGACAGACAGACAGACAGACAGACTGGCACACAAAAAGAGAGAGACACACTGCCACACACAAGGTAGAGAGAGAGAGAAAGAGAGAAGTGTGTGAGAGAAATAAAGAGTGAGAGACAGAGAGAGAGAGAGAGAAAGCAAAAGCGTATGTGTGAGAGACAGACAGACAGACAGACAGAGAGAATGGGTGAGATACAGACAGACAGACAGAAAGAGAGAGAGATAGAGAGACAGACAGACAGACAGAGAGAATGGGTGAGATACAGACAGACAAACAGACAGAGAGAGAGATAGAGAGACAGACAGACAGACAGTGAGAGAGACAGAGAGGCAGACAGACAGACAGGCAGCGAGCGGTGACCTGGCGTGGGGGAAGAGAGATAGAGAGACAGACAGACAAACCTGGCGTGGGGGAAGAGAGATAGAGAGACAGACAGACAAACCTGGCGTGGGGGGTGGGCCTCCTGGTAGCTGGGCAGGATCTTGAGCACCACGCTGCCGCTGGCCTCCTGCAGCATCTCCTGCAGCACGCGTGGGTCGTTGGCCACCTCGCGCCCATTCACCTCCTTGATGATGTCGCCCACGTGCAGCAGGCCCTGCTGGTCGATCATGCCGCCGTGGAGGATCCGCGCGATCACCAGCTCCCCCTTCTCCACGCGGAACGTCACGCCCTGAGGCCCCGCACCGCACACACGGGTAAACAACACAGTCGGCCCGGGGCGGGTAAACAAACAAACAAACAAACAAACACACAGACACAAACACACACACATGAGCTATGAGCTACCATCCTGCTGGTCTCCTCTACACAGGAGTCACTGCCTACCTGCTGATGTACACATACATCATTATACATCATTACATACACAAACACACACATGCACACAAATACACAGACACAGCCACACACAAGTGCATACACATACACACAGACACACACAAACTCACAGAGAGAGCAAGAGAGAGAGACACACACACACATATACACACTCAGAGAGAGAGAAAGAGAGAGAGAAAGAGAGAGAAATACACACACAAACTCAGAGAGAGAGCGCAAGAGAGAGACACACACACACATACAGACACACACACACACCTAAAAGCAAACAAACACAAAATACAAATATATGCACACACAGGCACACACACAAATACAGACACACAAGCGATCACGTCACACTCTGCAGGCAGTGAAGAAAAACACACATGAGTGACAGATCTGCTGGATTTGACGTCTGGCAGTGCAAGGCATGATGGGAAGGCTGTTTGTGAGCCTCCTAAAAGACTTCCTCACAATTCCCAGAGGGGCGAAAAAGAGACCTGTTTTGCTTTCTTCGAAAGCAAGCTTCATTTCCACGGCAATCTCCACAGACAATCCCCACATGCTCCCCCAGATGGTGACATTTTTAGGGGATATGGATAAGGGGAAGCCATTTAAGTATGTTCTCAGTTTGCCGAACAAAGACAGATACCACTTGTGTGTTTGCTAAAAAGTTTCCCTGCCTTTTTAAAAAATGAGAAGAGTTTTTTAATGTCTGACAGAGCGACACATTGACACCCATTACATTATCCGTCTATTTTTCTTCATTCGTTTATTTATCCATGTGAGTCAGATGGGAGGCCAAAAATAGGCAAACCCGAGGTCTCCAGTTCCTCTTGCTGTGTCTGGGCTCCATGCCGAACTCAAGGGACCCAGAGCCTGGGCTGGGCTGTTTATTTCATTTCATTTATTTATTTAGTTATTTATTTCTGCAGTAACAGGGTTAATCTCTCTGAACAAAAGCCTATTTTCACATGAACCCACAAGGCGATTTGCTGTACCAAGTGCCAACCAGCATGCCAACCATAACAACAACAGGTTATATTTAGATTATCTCTCTTGCTGAATAACCACCCCAACCTGTTGATTCACTGATGGGATATAAAAATGTAAATATGCTCATGTCGAGAAGACGTAGACAATATAGGGAATGCAAAGCACAGTTGTTAGAGACATGCATCCACTGCACACGACATATCCAGCCCAAATAATGTTCAAAGTCAGCAAGCAAAAGGTTTGGGGTTTCGGACAGAGGTGTTTTTTTAAAGACTTCTTTTGGCCTTTTGTGGCCAGAATAATAAAAAGATTGAAGGAAACAGGGAGAGGGACAGGGCAGGGTTTGGAAGTGACCCAAGGCAGATTCCCACCTGGGTCCCCATGATCATGTGCCCTTTAATGGTTAGGCACTCTAACCACCTCTAGCGCCACAGCCACCCCAGGCCAACGTGTCGTTTATTTAACTTTTAAGGTTGAACTTGTTTTGTGTCGATCTTTCTGAACTGGTCCAATTTTTTCATCAGTATTCCCCCACAGGTGGGACAACATCGATGTATGTTCATAAAGACCTACTTCATCAAATCATTTTCAACACACTCACTGTACTCGTGTTGACCGTGTTGGCAAACGTGCAAATGTACCTCCGAGGCCTGTGAGCTGCTGACATCAGAGTGAGTGAGTCAGTGAGGAGCAGATGGCCTTACTGAGCCAGACAAGCAGTAGGGTTCCTGCATCACTGCAGTACCCATGCACCATGCGCTTCATATGTACCTCATATACATAGATGGAGCAGTGTATGGTCCATCTACATATGAGGTACACATAAATACATACTGTATTTACATAAACATGGAACTCATAAACATGGAAATTCTGGAACTGAACACCCACGTACTGCTTGGAATGGACCAAAGTGCGATATTTCCATGATCACAATAACACTGCTGTCTATACGGAACAGCTAACAGCCAAACTATTTTGGGTGGCTTTTGGTTCTTTGGGCACTTACTGCATACACAAGCAAAAACACCAGGAACTATTTTGAGATCAAATGTCCTGCTTCCAAGAAGCGACAGATTGACCTACAGAAGTTCAGTAGATGTACGATTTTCTGTCGAACTATACACACAACACACACACACTTACACACACATGGTAACACATACACACACATGCAGCAACACACATACAAACACACACACACAGACACACACACCAGCCTCAATGAAAACACACACGTCAGGAAAGGAGACGGGCATACACACCAACACACACACACACACACACACACACACACATGTACCCACACACACACACACAAACACACACACACATGCACACACACACACATCAGGAAAGCAGATGCCTAAAAAATAACGCATGTGAAAAAAGAGAAAAACCCATCTGAGTCTCACCAGGTGTTCCCCAGCCACCTTGCGGATGCCCACCATCCTGATGGCGTCTGCTGGCACGGGGGGGAGGGTGGTGCTGACGGGGGCCTCGGGGAACGCGCAGGGGCTGGAGGGCGGAGTCTCACACGTCTGTGCCGCCACAGAGTCGTGCGTCTCCAGCAGGGACTACCAATCAGACGACACACAGTCAGTGAGGTCACTTAGAAACGGCCAATCACATGGCACATGGTTAGTGAAGGCAAGGCAGACAGCCAATCAGGAGGAAGCAAACATTCAAAAAAAAGTTCACTGGTGAGCACACTTGTAGGTGGAGATTCACATTCGGCTATTCTTCGACATATGCGTCATGTCTGGCCTTAATTCAGGACCCAGGATTGTAAATAAACTGAATAGCTACCCAAGCCACGATATTATTACAATGCATCAGTGAACTTACTGTAACACTGTGCGTTAAGTGTATCCATTTTGGGTATACCTTTTTCAGACAACACTACAACTCAATTTTGTGATAGGGGTGCTGTGGGCTACCTGCAGGTGTGGTTTGTTAAGGACGCGAGTGAGTCCTTACGGTACCTGGATGTGTGGTTCGTTAAGGATGCGAGTGAGGCGAAATCCGAAATGTTCACTTACTTACTATATACAGTAGTGCACTATGTAGGGGACAAAACACTGTAACTCACAGCCTAAGACTCTTGCCACTATATAGCAAACGAGTGAACATTTGGAACACAGCCTCAGTCTCGGTCATTAAAGACACGAGTGAGTTCTGTGATGTACCCTAAAGTTAAAAATGTCGGGGGGGGGGGGCTACCTGAAAGTGAGGCTCGTTGAGGATGTGCGAGAGCTCGGCGGCCGTGTTGCTGCGGTGTGTGTGTGTGTGTGTGTGTGTGTGTGTGTGTGTATGTGGGTGTGTGTGTGTGTGTGTGTGGGGGGGGGCTACCTGGAAGTGTGGTTCGTTGAGGATGCGCGAGAGCTCGGCGGCGGTGTGTGTGTGTGTGTGTGTGTGTGTGTGTGTGGCTACCTGAAAGTGAGGCTCGTTGAGGATGCGCGAGAGCTCGGCGGCCGTGTTGCTGCGGTGTGTGTGTGTGTGTGTGTGTGTGTGTGTCTACCTGAAAGTGAGGCTCGTTGAGGATGCGCGAGAGCTCGGCGGCCGTGTTGCTGCGGTGTGTGAAGGGGCTGAGCTCCCTCAGGATGTCCTGCACCAGCTCCACGTTATTGTCCCGCACCGCCTCCAGACGCGCCTCGCCCAGGCTCTCCTGCTCCTACACACACACACACACACACACACACATGCATACACACACACAGGAACACGCACACACACAGGAACACATACACACACACAGGAACACACACGCATACATACACACAGGAACACACACACACACACACATGTATACATACACACAGGAACACACACACACACACACACACAAGTTATTTCTTTCAAGTTGTCTGTCTTTCTCTTATCTCCACTGATTCTTGTGTCACTGGTCAGTGCCCTGCTCTGTGACAGCCTCTGCTTTGATGCTGTAATCAGCCAAGTGGGTCAGCAGAGAGTCTGGAGGAGATGGGTCATCCACCCTATTAGATAGCCACTGATTATCCAGATCGGTGTCTGGCCACACTCCTCTCTTCCTCTCTCCTCTCATCTCCTCTCTTCTCTCCTCTCCTCCCCTCCCCTCTCCTCTCCTGTCCTCTCCTGCCCTCTCCTCTCCTCTCCTCTCCTCTCCTCTCATCCCCTCTCCCCTCCCCTCTCCTCTCCTCTCCTCCCCTCTCCTCTCCTCTTCTCTTCTCTCCTCCCCTCCCCTCCACTCCCCTCCCCTCTCCTCTCCTCATCCCTCCTCTCCTCTCCTCTCTTCCCCTCTCCTCTCCTCTCTTCTCCTCTCCTCTCCCCTCCTCTCTTCTCCTCTCTTCCCCTCTCTTCTCTTCTCCTCTCCTCCCCTCTCCTCTCCTCTTCTCTCCTCCGCTCCCCTCCCCTCCCCTCTCCTCTCCTCTCCTCTCCCCTCCTCTCCTCTCCTCTCCTCTCTTCCCCTCTCCTCTCCTCCCCTC
Source organism: Setipinna tenuifilis (assembly GCA_030347295.1). Classification (NCBI taxonomy): domain Eukaryota; kingdom Metazoa; phylum Chordata; class Actinopteri; order Clupeiformes; family Engraulidae; genus Setipinna; species Setipinna tenuifilis. The sequence goes on along the minus strand of CM059266.1, from coordinate 12,247,143 downwards.
TTCTCTCCTCTCCTCCCCTCCCCTCTCCTCTCCTTCATTATGGCCGGTGGCCAGGGCTCAGACGTGGCCTCTCCACTGCTCTGCAGAATTATTAAGTCCCTCTAAGGGTCAGATGCAAAACTTCAGGGGCACAGGGCAACAAGATAGCAGCCAAATTAAACGGCACACAGAGCCAAGTTAAGTATCAGCTAAGACAGCCAAGTAAAGCACTAGCTAAACAGAGACATAGTCATGGCGTATTTTCTACTTCTTAGAGCACTAATGAGTGTTATATTTATTTATTTATTCATGATATATATATTTTTTCTCTTTGACTATGAAGCACTGATGGATAATGTAGCTGATGAGTGTTTCAAAAGTGACCTTGTGACCTTGACCTTGAGTAGGTTTTCTGTTAGTGATGACCGTTGTGAGTGACTTAGAGTCTCGGATGTTTTCAGTTTGACTATACTGAGTGACTTAGAGTCTCGGATGTTTACAGCAAGTAAAAGAGTGTGTTAAAGGCGTCCTTATTTGGGGTTGCTCCTGGTTTGCTCTCGCTCTGAAGCTACACATAAGTTAGTCAGAGATTCGCATAAAGCACAACATTATCCCACATTAACTATAAGACAGTCAGTCAGACAAAATGGTATATTGTGGAGCCGTGGTAGTATCAATGTCCAATGACAGTTCTCCTGTGGTTATTTCACAATGTTGCAAGGGTTCTGTGGTTCTGCATTACATGTAAAACATCCTAAATTCCACAAACAATCTCTACGTCAATTCCAACTTTAAATGCACGATGTCTAAATGACGTCCTGTTCTGACGTCATTCCTCTTAACACACTATTATTGCAACACTCACTCACACTAATATTTACGTAGACCTGTCCACCTGCATTTAGCAGAACACGAAACGAGATGTAGGTCGAGAGCGCGGACATAAATACGCGAGTAGACTAATGTCCGATTTTGACGCTTTCAAGCACCTTGAGGGATGCGTAGTGCTGTGTAGTACAAAGGGCCAAGTACCTGTTGCATCTGGGAGACGGGAGATGCAGTCAGTGATGTATCAGTTTAGGAGTTGTGCATGCAAATCGATGGGCTGCTCCTGATTCTAGGAGGCTATATTTAACTCCAGCTGTCACGTCTCGTCTGCCCACAGGGAAGAGGATCTGACACGGAGACACCGGCTACGGGATGGAGGACGGCGGCCTTGTCTGAACGTGCATGTACTGACGAGTGAGTAATTGGCTCTGTTGATGTGTCATTGAGAGTTTGTGTGTGTGTGTGTGTGTGTGTGTGTGTGTGTGTGTCTGTTCAAAAGCAGGCTGCTAAATAACATTGATTACTTCAGCCTTATTTGGTCTGTTTCAAGTTTATTCTTTTAACTTTCTTGAATTCTCAGCTATTGTTAAAGTTTGGGGGGTGGGGGGGGGGTGGGCGGCGGACTCACCACAGGGCTCTCCATGATGCCCTTGAGGAAGATGAGGTCAAGGTCATTGGCAGTGGTGGAGCTGTTACTGTCGCTCAGGGTGTCTAGAACCTGAGGCACAGCTGCAGAAAGAGAGAGAGAGACAGGGGGGTGAGACAGGGATAGAGAGACAGAAAGAGAAAAAGACAGACAGACAGACAGACAGACAGACAGATAGACAGATAGATAGATAGATAGATAGATAGATAGATAGATAGATAGATAGATAGATAGATAGATAGTAGGCAGGCAGGCAGACAGACAGACAGACAGACAGACATATAGATAGATAGATAGATAGATAGATAGATAGATAGATAGATAGACAGACAGACAGACAGACAGACAGACAGACAGACAGACAGATAGACAGATAGATAGATAGATAGATAGATAGATAGATAGATAGATAGATAGATAGATAGATAGATAGATAGATAGATAGAAGATCAAAGATAGAGGGAGAGAAAGAAAGTGAGGCAAAGTTGGACACCCAAAGAAATAAAAAAGCATTAAGAGTAATCTAACATGGCTTTCATCTCTTTGAGGCAAACCTTGATGAGCTCTTGCCAAGGCCAAGGCTGCAGTTTCAAAAGATGTAAAGCACTTGGAGGGAGTTTCTGTAAAACTTGGCGAAGGACTTGTTTGGCAAACCTGTTGCCTAAAATGTTCTATAAAAGAAAATCAAGGTCCCCTCAATATAATGTAGAATTTTAAAATCGTACATTGCTGAAAAGCACATTCTTTTATGGAATATCATGCGGTGCTTCAGGGCAGACCTTGCATTACAATGAATCTCCACTAGCTCCGGGCGCTGCAAATGAAGGGCTGAAACCGCTGAGAGCCCCAGACACACAGATGTTATGCTGAGCACATTCAAAAAGAAAAGAGCCATTAGGCAAAATGTGAAGGCCACACGCAGGCATGTCGGGACAAAACTACAGATCCATTTTCACTCCTCTAAGCAAGCTAGCTTTCACACACACACACACACACACACACACGCATGGACACACGCACGCACGCACGCACGCACGCACGCACGCAGGCACGCACTTTGCCACCATAGACTTACAAGATTCATATTTAACACACTTCCACCTACCAGCTATCTCTTTGGGCTTTTTGCTGAAGTAAATAAAAGTTCTGTGTTTTAATGCAAGTGCACAGCACCCTATCAGATCAGATCAGATCCTGCCTTTTTAATTTCACGACTTTGTTTAAGCATTAGTACATCACTTGTGTATGCGAACCATCACCTTCCTTCAACTGAGTTTATGATTCCAGGCCGTTCATTTGTGTGGATGGCGCAGTAGGGGAAAAGTCAATACTCTGCCCTGAGCATAAATGGCCTCTATTGAGTTGCCATAAGAGATCGATGGCCGGGGTGTGTGTGTGTGTGTGTGTGTGTGTGTGTGTGTGTGTGTGTTGGCAGGGGGTTGAGAAGCACGAGGGGAGAATGGAGAGGTCTGGGTTGTTTTTTCTCGTGCTTAAAAAAAGAGGGATGTCTGCATGAAATATGAATTTGCAATGCCAAAGACGTGAATATAATCAACCTGGGCTTGTTAATGGGGGGAAGATGATTATTTTCCTCCTGAGAGGCTGCTGTGTGCTGAGAAGCTCATAACTTGGGAGGCGATGTTACGTAATAGTCAATTTATGTAGTGGACGGAGTGTGTGTGTGTGTGTGTGTGTGTGTGTGTGTGTGTGTGTGTGTGTGTGTGTGTGTATTACGGTGTGGGTATGTTTGTTTGTGAATGTCTCTGTGTGTATCTCTGTCTCTCTGAGTGTCTGTGCGTGTATGTTTCTCTCTCTCTCTTTCTCTCTCTCTCTCCGTCTCTTAGTGTCTGTCTCTATCTCTGTATCTACGTGTGTGTATGTATCAGTCAGTGTAGTCATGTTTATCAGCACCTGTCCCTGATGCTGTGGCTGAAATGGCTTATTTGAGATGAGAAGCGATGAGGAGCGATGGCCGCTGGCTAGTGGTAATACACAGAGCAGCTCCTGGGGTTCAGCTGGAGAGACTCAGCCTCCAGGGCCAGCAAGCAGCCCACCCTGCCGAGGATGTGATGGCGCACACACACACACACACACACATACACACACACACACACACACACACACATACACACACACACACAGACAGACAGACACACTCACACAGACACACACATGTGTGCATGCACCTACACACACAGACTCTCTCTCTCCCTCTCTCTCTCTCTTTCACACACACAGACGCACACACACATGTGTGCACGCACGCACAAACACACACTCACACACACACACACACACACAGACACACACACACACACACATACACACACACACACACACACACACACACAGACACACACACACACACACACACACACACACACACACACACACACACTGTGGTCTTCTTTCATCCCTAGGCCTCTAATCTGTGTGTCAGTGACACCACTGAGCCTGTGCGCTAATACGCCGTGCTAATACACCCAACACAAGCAGTACCTCAGCAGCTCTCCGGAGAGGATTACAGGCAACCTGACGCCTCCCGCACTGCCCTCTGAGACCACACCGCCACACCGCCGGCTGATTAACACAGCTCCTTTAAGCAGGGACTACTAGAGACTACATGGACTACTCATGCTACGTGCTATAATCCACAAATGTTTTATTATTAAAGGCTTAGAGAGTTACTTTAATTCATGTTGTGAAACATTGTGCTAACAAAGTATGTTTGCAAACAGCACGTGCATTGATGACATGCCTACACTTCTATTGCTTTGCTACCCTCACCCTTATTGACATATTTTTGGGGTACTACTTAAAGCGTTAAAGGTAAACTATATTGTTTTGGTATAACTGCTTCTAAACCCCTTATTAACAAAAACACAATGACGTATTTCTGAGAGACTATTTGTTTCAATATTTTCTGTCTTTTCGAAGCCTAATTAAATAGGAGATGTAAAATGCATGACGGTGCTGGGAAATATTTTATTATGCATGCAGTGACAACTGTGGTAAGTGTGGATGTGTGTAATTTAACGACCAACATATCTAACTGCACTTTTACATCAATTATGTCAGTTGTGAGAGAGAGAGAGACAGACAGACAGACAGACAGACACAGAGAGAGAGAGAGAGACAGAGACAGAGAGAGGGGTTGTGTGTGTGTGTGTAAAAAAAAAAGAGGGAGAAAGACAGAGAGCTGCTGACAGAAAGCTAGAGAGAGAGAGAGAGAGAGAGAGAGAGACAGACAGACAGACAGACAGAGACAGAAAGAGGGGTTGTGTGTGTGTCTGTGTGTCTGTTTAAAAGAGAAAGAGGGAAAGAGACAGCCAGAGGGACAGTCAGCCAGAGGAGGAGAGAGAGAGAGAGAGAGAGAGAGAGAGAGACAGAGACAGAGAGAGAGAGAGAGAAAGATGGCTCAATAGTAAGTCACGACAGAATCCAACTCACCAGGCTCCGTGCCGGTTGATGCCACTGGCATGTTGACTGAGTCCCAGGACTGCAAGAGAGGAGAGGAGAAACACCAGAGTGAGAGAGAGAGAGAGAGACAGAGAGAGAGAGAGAGACAGACAGACAGACAGACAGACAGACAGACACAGAGAGAGACAGAGAGACAGAGAGAGAGAAGAAGAAGAAGGAAAAACAACACACAGAGGGAGGGAGAGAGGGACACAGATACAAGAGAATGAGAGGCTGCTTTCTCAAAGAAATGTACACTTGTTATGCTGGACCAAAGATTCTGCCATAGAAGCACTCAGAAGAAATAAAGAAATACGGAACAGAATCCATGCAGAGACAGACAGCCAGAATAAACCGAATATATATATATATATATATATATATATATATATATATATATATATATATATATATATATATATATATATATATCTATAAAAAAAAGAAAGTGGGACAGCGAGGGGAAAGAAGGGACGAAAGGATTGAGTGAGAGCAAGGAAAGGAAAAAAGAGAGGGAGGCCAGAGTGAGACAGACGGAGTGGGATAGATAGATAGATAGATAGAAAGAGAGAAGGAGAGAAGGAGAGAAGGAGAGAAAGAAAATGAGAGGGGGTGGTTAGGGAGAAAAAGAGGGAGTGAGTGGAACAGAGAGAGAGGGATCAATGAGATGGATAGAGATGAACAGAGTACATGATACATGAGAGAGACTTTTGACTTTTAAAAGCCCTTTAGTAATAAAACCATCACAAGCCATTAAATACCATTAAGGGAAATGAGAGAGAGAGAGCAAGAAAGAGAGGCAGAGAGAGAGAATGAGAGAGAGAATGAGAAGGGGGTAAAAAAATGAAAGAATGACAGAAAAAAAGAAACTAAATAGAAATAAGAAAAACAGGATGGAAAGAGCGTGCTAATCTGTTGTTACCATGACAACATATAGCCTTGTGTATGTATGAAAAATGACGTGTGTGCTTGTGTGTGTGTGTGTGTGTGTGTGTGTGTGTGTGTGTGTGTGTGTGTGTGCGCTCCTCTGTGCTGGGATGGGGTGCAGGGTTTCGGGGGCTCTTCGGAGACAACAAAAGGCCCCAACTAGCCCCCACCACTGCAATGGCAGATCTAAACAATGACACAAAAAGAGGCCAGACACAGTGGCAGGTGCACTGCTGAGGAGGAGGAGGAGAAAGAGGGGAAGGAGGAGGGGAAGAAAGAGGGGGAGGGCAGTAATATTTTAAAATACACCCCCCCTCACTTACACACCCACACACAGGCACACACACACTTCCCACTAGAATGGTTTCAGCAATTTGACTACATGTCACACAGCTTGAGTAGGTTCATGGGAAATGGGAGAGAGGGAAGCACAGAGTGAAGGGAGAGACAGAAAAAAGAAAAAAAGAAAGAAAGAAAGAGAGAGATGACAGTAGAAGTCACAGCTCACTAGGTAAACACAACAGCCTCTCAAAGATATGAAGGTCTGTAACAGCTATGTTTGAATATCCTTGGGCTGTCTGATATCCCCACTGGGTGATCTCATTGGTCCTGGTAGATATTAAAAAGAATGTGTAAACAAAAAAATCCATCGCAAAGACTTCTGTCTAAATAGTAATTTCACTGGTTTGAAAGCCATTTTCAGTTCAATAATGACATCAACATAAATGGATTCCAATGTTTATAGTAGATCGATGAGATACCCCTATCATCAAGCCAGAACTGAACAAGCCTTTTGGATGAAAGGTGAAACATCTTCAACCTCCAAAAAGAAGTCCAGTTGCTTACAATCTTACAATTCTTACAATAATCTACACAGACATCAATCAGATGCATTGGGTGTTTTAAATAGTTATTATCCAGTAATATATCTCACAACTACATTGACACAGTTACACACACATGTTAACATGACCAAGCCTGTTGCTATGGGGATATCAGGACCTCTCCCGTGCTGTCACGTGGATGTGGCAGAGGCACTGTTGTTGAAGGGCAGCCGGATCTACAGTCTAACAGAAATCATTCACTGCACCACAAGATGAGTCTCATTGTCAGGAATCAAGACTGTCTATCATACATTACAAACATAACACACCTAACATTAGATAGTTCTGGAGCATGAACCTGACATTTTAGGATCACTATTCATGCCTGTGTTTTATCAGAGGCAGGTTGCAGGTTAGATCAGCAGCATTTGATGAGCCTGCAGATCTCCATGATGTGCTAAAATATCACCCATATCTGCTGAGCGTGGCTGCCCTAAAATAGACTCTATTTTTCAGGTCAACCATCTCTCTCTCTTTTTCCCCCCTAAACAGGCTCCACTCCTGGTAATGGCCACATACTGATAGGCAGGGCTGGTCGCTGTGGATGCCAGATGTTCTCCACTCTGTTCCTGGTCTCTGAGGAACGGATATCTCACGTCGTCACCCATTAGGGACATGTGTGTGAAAAGGCCCAGTGGATATGCCGTCGCTCACGTTCTCGTGCGTTAACAACCTGACAGTCGCCGCTCCATGCTTGGGGAATGTTGATGAGGGGAAAATGGGTGTGTTGGTAATTAGGACCCCCCCCACTCATTCTTAAGTCCAATGAGACATACATACGGTATGTTGTGGTGATGCACTGATGGGCTACTCTGACGCAGACTTGTTCAGTCTTCGTCATGCATGAATGTTCATACGCATTTATCATGGACAGTGAGAAAATATATGTTGTTTTGAAGCGTGTTCTAACTTTTAATTAGAATTTTTAAACTGTACAAAACAGGTTGTTTTGTGGTAGATTCTGTATGCACACAAAGCTCAAAGGTAGCTAATCAATCATTTTTTCCCATCCCTGCCTTTGCTGTTTTTCACTGCTGTTGCAGGTAAATAAAGCCAAATACATAAATAAGTAAATAAATAAATAAACAAACACACGAATTTAGATCCCATGTTTGGGAGCAGTCGTGTGTCTTTCTTTTAGGATACAGAACTCTCCCACACAAAGAAGTCTGGGACAATAGGGAGTGGGGGGGGACTTGATTGGTGGCTAATTTAAGCTGTAAACACAGAAAGAAAGCCACACAAATACAGGGTCAGCAGTAGGCCTGCCCGATTTAAAGACAATATTGCAATATCACAGTATTAACAATGTGCAATAAACACATCGTAGACACAGCATAACTGCAATAGATGGAGCATGTTTCATAACCTGTGCTTTCACGCTCTGCATATCAAAATATTTGGCCAATCAGATAATCTCTGCTCGTCACATGGGCCCCTCACTGTCTGGGAGACATTTCGACTATACTGTATACAGAAGTATTTCTCAAGTCATAATGTTGTGCCAACATTCAACTAACCCTAACCCGAAGTCATCATGTAGTGTATATTTTCCTACTGTCGTTCAGCCTTAACCAGTACCATCACTTACTGACTGGAGCTAGTCATAGTGTCGATAGTGCCAGGGATAGATTTTATTTTTATTTAACATTTCTTTCACCAGGAAATAATCCCATTGAGATTCAACATCTCTTCCTCAAGGGAGTCCTGGCCAAGACAGCACTGTAAATAGTGTCATGATTAAACAAAAAATGAACCCTTTATCATGACACAAAAGACGGATTCTGATCCTGAACCTGGCTGATGTGGGATCAGTGTTTTTATAATATAAAGTATATGTGCTGCATTGGGAGCCTCCTGTGATGTGCTGCTTTGAGGTCTGTGTTGATTAAAAATCCCCCCCCTCCCTCCCCGTGCCCTCCCTAGGGCTGATTTATTTATGCACAGCTCTAGCCAACACCTCCCCAAAGCTCAGCCGCACACAAAGGCCTGATAGGGACTTCTCTGTGGAGAGGAGAGCTGGCGATTAAGTACGATTGAATCACAGCAATATTTGGTCCTTGAAGAGCTAATTAGACCACAAACACCAGAGAGGAATGCACTTAAGTCACTCTATCAAACAGGGGCAAAAAACAAATGACGAGGAACTAAAAGGAAGTCACTTCTTTTAACAAACTCCAAAGAGGAACCGAATAACATGCAGACCATAATTGATCATTAGTGGACCCAGCGTAATAAATGGAGCACAAACTTGACATGGCACCCACACGCTGCTACATCACTGGACTGCGCTGTCCTGCTCTCATTTGCACAAACAATCAAAGCACACAAGGGCTCCGGCTGTGTCCTGCACCTCATTACAGGGGAGACTCACGTCACTGCTGGCAGACTAACCACAGACTGCAAGCTCAGCATAAG